>CM062090.1:12077574-13277574 GCA_031163375.1 Conogethes punctiferalis | reverse complement strand
CTGTACGCAGGATCATGTTCTGAAGATAATTAAGAAGATTTCGCACTTATTTGGACTTTTAAAGGATCACAAATATCTTTGGTCCCTTTTCTAATTCAGTCTGTGTATTGAATAATCGTACAGGTCAGCATGGCGCGATGGCTGTGGCAACTGACAAGTGATTGGTTACTCTTTCATTGCCGTAGTGACTTGGTCCTCTCTGTCGCTTTTCATAAGGCGACAGGAGGTTACCATGCTGTGCTACTATAGAAAAGAATTTCTTACAGTTGACAGCAGTTTTAACATCATCATCATCAGCATAATTATCACACTTCACTACTAAACGTAGGCCTCTCCAGTTGTTCACTACTAAGTACGGTCAAACATGGCGGTTTTACGCACACTACGCAGGGCAGGCGGGTTGGCGATCGCAGGGCGTAGCTTCTCGCACCGATGACGCTGCTGCCCGTCATCGGTCTGTGGTATTTAGCTACGCCTTCAATTATGATGGTTATACCGCCACCAGGCGGTTGCCAGCGCCTCGTTTGTTATTCGGCAGGATGCACCACGGGCAGGTGAGGTTGGCTTGGAACGAGAAGACGATAGGCCGCTCCCTTACATCCCTCCTACCTTAGGGTAATTACACCTACTACAAATATTTTAGGCCATAAAATAACCTTGATCCATCCATATCGGCTATAGGAAGGGAACATGTGCCAAAAAGTTCCGCTTTTTTACGGCACAAATAGGAATTGGCGAACTTTTATAATAAATTGTGGACCGAAGAGTGGCTAAAGTCAGTTCTTATACAAGGAAAGTTGAATACCCCTGAGGAACGCACAAAAACACCTTTTGGGCACGATAAAGTATTGCGCGAGCAAAGTCTGGTAACAAAACGAGTTTTAACTTTAGAATAGTACCTATGATATAGGTAGGTACTAGAATTTTTGGGTAATAAGTTAGGTAGGTTAGGTAACTTAGGGTCAGCACAGACAGAAGTGCAGGATTTTGATAAGGCACCCGAAAATATAATGCTTGAGATGATGTACCCTACCTATGGGAAGATCTTTTTAATCATTGTCCAATTTTTTTAGGTTAAGTAGGTATCGTTAATAGAAAACATGAAGAGGATGTAAGGGAGCCCCATCATCGTTTCGCTTCAAGCAAACCTCACCTGCTCGTGGTGCATCCTGCTGAATAAAGAACGAGGCTCTGGCAACCGACTGGTGGCAGTATAACCTGATGGTTATACTGCCACCTAGTAACAGTAACTGTGTCTTCAATCGTGATCGATTGAAGACACAGCTACAGGCCGATGACGGCCAGCAGCGTCACCGGTGCGAGAAGCTACGCCCAGGCTTCTCCAGTTGTTCGCCATTTTGGCCAACGATTTACTCATAAGCGCCACGCTGGGCTGGCGAGTTGGAGATCGCAGGGCGTAGCTTCTCGCACCGGTGACGCTGCTGCCCATCATCGGGCTGTGGTATTTTGTTACCCCTTCGATTGTGATGATTATATCGCCACTAGGTTTTTTTATGCAAGAGGCGGCAGACGAGCAAATGTGAGCCAACTTAATTAGAGTTCTGGTTTCGCTGCCGGCCTTTTAAATTCGGTTGCCAGTGCAGTCTGTTATCCAGTAGGATGTACCGAGAGCAAATGATTGATGACAAAAACTCTCCCTCCTAAGGACCTTTAGCTAAAGAACCATACACACAGAACTATAATTGGCGTTATACTTATATTGTCTGCTCTATCATATAGTAATTTCCAATTTTCCTCAAGTACAAAGGCAAAGAAAAGTGCCACTCGGAGCAAAATCCGAGCCGACCCGATTGTGAGATGATTGTCCCGCGTCCCGGCTGGGACGGCGACGCTGCCGCGCTGGGACACTCGCGAATTATGGCGGGTTACTATTGCGACATCACTAGACACTTTTGAAATAAGAGTTAAGGGAACTATATTATTTGTCTGAATATTTTAGGGAGTTAGATTTGGAATTAAGATAGAAGGTTCCGTGAAATGTCTATAATAATTGTATTGACATAGTACTTGACACAGAACACTTATAAAAAACATATATAAAAAGAAAAACCTTTTGGCCAGGATGTCCATTAAACCATGTAGTTTTAACAATTTGGAAATCACAACAACTGTTTAATCTATTCTTTACCCTAAGGCAGTCTGGAAGAAATCGCATAAAGCTATAAGGCCGCCTAATTGTACAACAAAAAAAATCCTATTATATTTTATTTTTATTGTCAATTGTATGTTGTGCAATAATGTATCTATCTCACGTCAAATCGATCAAACACAACACAGTAATAAAAAGAGGTAGACAAGAGAGACAAGTAGACAAGAGACGGCTGGCAAGAAGCCCAGGAGTTTTTTTTTATGATAGAGGGGGCAAGCGGGCCTGAAAGGTAAGTGATCAGTTCAGCCCATAGACACCGCGACACCAGGGGAGTCACAGGGATCGATCAAAGTGGCGCACATTGGGACAGGCCTATGTCCAGCAGTGGACTGATACGGGCTGATGATGATGATTGTAATATTATTATATTCGACGTAGAGGAATCTTTACAACTAACAATAGCGAATGCTTTGTCGCCAGCGGTGTTTCCGGACCGATACGACCTTCAAATCTTTAAGAAAAGATCATAGCTTCCTTAAAGGCCGGCAGCGCAGCTGTAACTCCTGACGTTGCGGATGTACATGGGCGGCGGTTATTACTTACCATCAGGTGAGCCGTCTGCTCGTCTGCCCCCTATTTCATAAAAAAAAAGAAAAAAAAAGCGAGTGATTGCTTAATAAGCCCCGTGATGGCGGATACTTAACGTCCCGCCTCAGCACAACAGAAGGGCAGCTTGTTCTTTACAGTCGGCCCGCGACGGACGCCCAGACACATTTCGAAGATTGCTTTATACACGCCATTCGTCTTCGGGAGGAGTCCGGAGTTGTTATTGCGATGCCGCTCGGCGCTCATAAATTGTGTGTAAGTTTAATGTTTTTGGAAAGGCGGCCATTTTTAAAATAAATAAATAACCCAAGACATGCCACGGGGTGTAAGGGAGCGACCCATCGTCTTTTCACTCCCAGCCACCCTCACCTGCCCGTGGTGCATCCTGCCGAATAACAAACGAGGCTCTGATAACCGAATGGTGGCAGTATATAACCTTCACAATAACGAAAGTAAGGGGGGGGGGGGGGGGGGGGGTTAGCTTTAGATTGTACAAAAATAAAAGACACGTATTTTTTCATTTGTTAATATATAAGCCCGTCCGCCCACTCGAGTTTTTTGCCACTGAGTGACGTAAAAGACCCCCACTCCCAAATTTTAATGCCTTGTAACTTTGTTATTTTTCGTTTAAATGAAATATATTTTTATAATATAAAAGACGGACTGTAGGATGAGAGATAGGTATTTCTCTCGGGTTCTGTCCCACGCGAACCGGATTGTAGTAGGTAGGCACGAAGATGACGGAAGGGGGTCCCGATGACGTCACCGCCAGAAGAAACACGATGAGTTCGGTCAAACTTTATTGATGAGCGTAGATACAAAATAATTATGAAATCCGGTCCCCGCAATCGTGTTCGTAGGCGATGCACGAAGCAGAGTGCCAGTTACAAAGGCACAATTATGATAAAATAAAGATAGGTCCCAAACGTTCCACAGAGTTCTGACGGACAGATGCTAAGTGGTAAGTATGAGGGATGAGAATTCGGAATTAGGAATTAATTAATTTTACATCGTGGTTATGCGAGACCTTATATAGCTGGAGAATCGTAACGACCCCGCGATGTAATGTACACCTCGCGCCATCTATTGACGCTTTGCGGAACTAATGGCTTGAAATGTTGATGAATGTAAGCGAGACCATATGTAACTGGAGAATCGTAACGACCCCGCGATGTAACGTACACCGCGCGCCATCTAGTGATGCTTTGCGGGACTAAAGGCTCGGAATGTTATCATTCGCCCATAGTAATGTACACATTGGAGTGTTGTTTACAATATATTTGTATTGGGTTGTGTTACAATCTCCCCCTCTGTCTCCGATAGGCGTCCCGACCAGGAGACAGAACAATAAGAAAAGTTACTAAGCAAGCTTCTTGGGTCACCCCCGTTTGCGTTTCTCTTGCTGTTCAGTTTCTTCATTAACTTTCGTGTTCTTAGGACGTCCACTCCTTCTAAGAGGATTGACTGGCTCAGGTACTTTATTATCGGTGTTTCGATAAGGCTTTGGTACCGAAGTATGATAAACCCCAAGAGGATCTCCAGTGTCCTGTGGGTTTGCAATTTCATATGAAGAAGGTATATTTTAGTGTATTGTACAGGGTGCTCTTTCTCTCCCTCCCCCTGTACTGAAACTACTCCGAGAGCATAGTCACTAGCATCTGTTTTCAGGATCGATCATTCGCTGGAAAGTAGCATAAGCGTTTCGCAATCCGAATGGCATTCGATTCAATTTATAAATTTCAAAGGGCGTGGTGAAGCAGTACAGATATGAATGGAGTGGGTTTGGTCTCGTGCAGTCTATTCTTGGTATCAGATATACATCAGGTACAGTTATCTCATTTAGTCTTCCATAGTCCACACACACTCTAATTCTATCATCTGGTTTTAGTACTAGAACCACTGGTGCAGCCCAGGATGAGGTACAAGGCTCAATGATACCCTCAGCTAACATTTTGGTTAGTTCAGTCTTAAGAGCTTCTTTGCGTGGTGGTGACAACCTATATGGTGGCATTGATATTGGTGGGTGATCTAGTGTCTGTATGCAGTGTTCAATGGCGTGTGTCGGGGTATTTTTAGGAACAAAAACATCACTGTACTCTTCCAACAAATTATTTAATCTGGTCACCTGACCTTGATCAAGAGCGGTTTCTATATTTACAGAGTTTAGACCAATATTATTAGGAAACAAACTATTAGAATGAGGGGAAAGGCTCGCTTCCTCCTTGTCAACTTGAGCAATGGCGTCCTTCATTATGTAGTCCAATCTAGGGGAGTATCCATCAAAGATAGTGTCTCGAGGTCTTTTATTTTGTGGAGGTAGGTCAATAGGGATAAGCCGGTACTCTGTAGAAGTAGCCCCAACGGGTAGATCTGCATGTCTCATCTGTGGTATCTTTGTCGAACAAACTGAAGATACCGGAAGGTTTGGTTCTACGGCGACAGGTTCTTCCAAGATCCTAGGCACCACTGTATTTATATCGACCATCCTTGGAGGGGTGGCTTTGTTCTTAAAGTTGACAAAGTCCTCCGTATATAATTCGTACTCCTGCATAGGGTCATCAACAAAGTTCCAGGTGAACTGGGCTATGTTCAAAGCGATACCTGCTTCTCTGAGGAATCCTATTCCCAACAACGTGCGGTTGTCCTTTGACTGAGGCAAGACTACAAAATTCGTCCGTATCTTCCTTCCACAGAGTTCTACAGTTGAGGTGAAAGTAAGGACTTGTTGTAGATGAGGGATTCCATCTGCCAATGTGATCAGAGCGCTCTGCTCTGAGAAAGAATGTCCCTGTTGCTCCAGTGCCTTATAAAGTTGGTATGACGCAATATTTGACTTTGCACAAGTATCCACGAACGCGGTACCATCTAATCCAGCGACCTTGATAAATACCGCAGGACGCGCATGCGTTATAATTTGGGCATTGACTGCGCAGAAATTTAAATTGGTGGTACTGGTCGGTTTCCCGCTGCACGTAGGGCAATTGCTGCGATTAACGCCTGGTGCACCGCAGCCGTAGCACGACAGCTTAGTGACAATCTCTTGTTTGACTGGCGGATTGGATACCTCTGATCGTGTTTCGGAGATTGGTTTCGAGGTGTTATTTTGTCGCTTTCGACACTGTTCAAAAGTGTGTCCGGGGGTACTTGCAATAAGTGCATCGGATGTTACTTTTCTTGTGTTGTTTGCGAGCCGGGATAGTGGGTATCAGTTTTCCTTCCTGTTCGCTGAAAACTAATTCGACATCGCGGGCGTCGCGTAGCAGCTCTTCAAAATTGCTAACACTGGATCGGGGTACCTTATCTCTGATAGACAGATTTAATAGGTTGTATACAATGTCAATCTGCTGCTTTTCTTTAACTTGTTCATCTTTAGGAAGTTGCGAGAACAGCATCCTCTTTTTTGCGATGAAAGTTGCTGTGTCTTCCTTCTCCTGTCTTTCACTTATTATCTCGTGAAAGATAAGGTATTCAGGCTTCTGTGGTGCGAAGTTATGACGGAGTTGCTCTTCAAATTGTTGCCAGGAAGTAACAGTGTTCTTCACTCCTTGCCACCAAATAGCAGCCTCGTCGTGCAGAAGCAAAGGTAGTCCATCTAAGGCATCCGCGTCGGAGATGGCTTCAATCCTCTTGAAGACACGGAGACCCGCAAGAAACGCTTCCACAGCTTCGGTTCTTTTCGCGCCATCGTACGAATTCTTACATGCTGCCAGGCTGCTGCGTCGATTGCCGATTGTTGCTAGCAGCTGTGTGAATTGCTCATGTGATAAGTTGATGCTCATTTTGCTCCTCTCAGTGTTGTCGATGCACGTGGTCGTCCTGCCGTATCTCGTGACTACGAATTTCCGGTCGCGTTGGGCCCCGTTGAGCGCCAGATTGTAGGATGAGAGATAGGTATTTCTCTCGGGTTCTGTCCCACGCGAACCGGATTGTAGTAGGTAGGCACGAAGATGACGGAAGGGGGTCCCGATGACGTCACCGCCAGAAGAAACACGATGAGTTCGGTCAAACTTTATTGATGCGCGTAGATACAAAATAATTATGAAATCCGGTCCCCGCAATCGTGTTCGTAGGCGATGCACGAAGCAGAGTGCCAGTTACAAAGGCACAATTATGATAAAATAAAGATAGGTCCCAAACGTTCCACAGAGTTCTGACGGACAGATGCTAAGTGGTAAGTATGAGGGATGAGAATTCGGAATTAGGAATTAATTAATTTTACATCGTGGTTATGCGAGACCTTATATAGCTGGAGAATCGTAACGACCCCGCGATGTAATGTACACCTCGCGCCATCTATTGACGCTTTGCGGAACTAATGGCTTGAAATGTTGATGAATGTAAGGAGACCATATGTAACTGGAGAATCGTAACGACCCCGCGATGTAACGTACACCGCGCGCCATCTAGTGATGCTTTGCGGGACTAAAGGCTCGGAATGTTATCATTCGCCCATAGTAATGTACACATTGGAGTGTTGTTTACAATATATTTGTATTGGGTTGTGTTACAGGACTAAATATAATGTAATTTTTTATTTTGACCCTGGAAACATCCCTTGGTCGTCCAGCCATTTTGGATTTTGGAGATTAGATCGTAGAAATCGATAGAGAAACCAAAAAATTTAAAAATCGCTGTGGGTTTAGGTTTGCCCCCCTAGAGATCCGGGCCTGAACAGTTATCATAGAATATGCGAGTTTATGGTACTATATTTATATTTCTTAATTTTAATATTCCTCCCGGGAGTTCAGAACGCTAAACAGCCGTATCTCAAGCGCTTTATTGACTGTCCGTCCGTCCTCCCTCTGGCTACAAGAATACTAAGAAGTCTTTAGGGTTCCGCATTGCAACAATGGATCTCTTAGCATTTCGTCTGTTCATGTGCCGATATGTGGGATGTAAGGGAGCGACTTATCATCTTTTTGCTCCAAGCCAACCTCACCAGCCCGTGGTGCATCCTGCCGGATAACAAACGAGGCGCTGGCAACCGACTGGTCATCACAATTGAAGGCATTACCACAGGCTGGAGAATATATCCATAATCCCAGCATGGCGATTATGGATATATCCTCCAGATGTTTGCCCTAAGTAGTGAACAACTGGAGAGGTCTGAGGCCTGGTAAGTTCATACTGATTAATAAATCCGAAGCTTGTACATTGGGTAGGTAGATACTAGACAACTGTGTCTAGTTCCTACCCCGCTTCGGCTTGGAACTACCCAGCGTGACATTTCTTAGGTACATAATATACTTATAGTACAAGTAAAACGACTTACTACCGATCCTCTTGTACGCGTAGTTCGGCTTGAACTTGCCCGTTTCTTTTTAATAATATGGGTCGTAAGCTCGCGAAATACGGTCACGTTCTGAAACTGGGACCCTAATATTGTCAGCGGACGGCCGCGGCCGAATGATCGCGAGTTCCTTTGCCTCTTTTATTTTTAATAAAAAGTTTTGTAAATTATTACGAGCTCGATTTTGGCGGGATGGCGCGATGATTGTCTGTGGTTATTCTTTTTTTTACGGCCCGCTGTGTCTTTGTTATGACGTCACCTCTGTAGGGTGCTCAAACCGGCATGTATTGTTTTGCAGTAAATACTTAAACGTTTTTCTTTCTTTTTTTAGTGGATTATGCTAAGACATGTTTTTTTATGGCTTTGCACTGTGGATGTGCATTTAAGCCAGTGTCATGTAAAACTAAGACATGTTAAGCATTGTTTAATTAATTCATCTGCGAATAAATTGATTTCTTTTGTGTCTTAATCGGGAGTTTAAGTATCTAATTATCTATTTCACTGGAAACTTATTAGGCTAATGTGTAAGATAAAGTATTGAGGAAGTCAGCATAATAATTATATTTAAGTTTATTATTCTTAATGGAAAGGTAAATCTATAATGCTGTTTATTTCTCTTATTAAGAAAATAAAATTAAATTAAATATTTCAAATCAAACAGATTTTATGCAACTTTCTATAAATAGTCAAGTATCTACTAAGTAAGAGTGTGGTGATGATAAAATATCGAATGTCCATTCAAACGTTCGGGAATTAATACGTTGTAAAATTCATATGTAGAAGGATCCGAAAAAATCTCCTTATTTTTTAAAACAAAATACATAACACATTCCTTTCATAAATGACTACGATTATAGCCAACTTAGCCAAGATGGCCTTGTCACCATCACCGGACTGCGGGGCAGCGAAAGGCTCTCACCTCTAGGAATATAACTCTACAATCTGTTTTCCAGGAACATTGCTGGTTAGGTACATAGTAATAATATCGGTGCAGAGCCCCCAAACCACAATTTCGTGTCATCCTCTCACCGAGTCCGCCCGTACCGATAATATTTGCCAATCGATTCAATCACTAACTGTGGACACACCGCACATGAGCTCCCGGCGAAATGCGGTTACGATATGATAAAATTAATATTTCGCTGCACATTTTAACATGGAACACCGGTCGCCATGTTTTTGTTCGACCGTTGCGATGATAAATTGGAGTGCTGTTTGAAAATTCAAGGAGTTTTGAAAATTTACCGCCATTTTAAATTTTGTGCTGTCATTTTTCTAGAGAGCATTTTTTTTAACCCAAGACATGCCACGCTGGGCCACACAAAGCCATCTAACTCCAAACTAAGCCGAAGCTTGTACTATGGGCCCTAGACAACTGATAAACTTACTTAGATACTTTTTTTTGTAAATAAATACATAGTATAGGTACATAGCCAACACCCAGGCCAATACAAACAAACATGTTCATGAACACAAATGTTAGTACTGTGCGGGAATCGAACCCACGACCCTTGGCTCAGAAGGCAGAGGTCACTACCAAATGAGAATACTTAGAGGTAGAATAGTTTTTTTTTTCTGAAATTGAATAAGATTTGGGAATAAAACTATGCTTAATAGTAGAAACGCCTGAAGGAATAATAACAAATAGGTACCTAGGTATTTAAATATCGAAAAACATTACACTACAACCGTCTTGTCCTGTCTTCTTTCTAAATACGCGTCGGATCCCTTCTAAATTTTCGTGGAATATCTCTCATCTCATTCCGTCAAGGGCCTCTCAAGTTATTTTACCAGGCATTCAAATAATTTTGGCCGCCATTCGGCACGTGATAATTAATTTAAGTGAACGAGGTGCCTCGGAGAGTTGAACGTGGAGATATTTTATTTTCGTTACATTCGTATTAAAACTCTTATGAGAATACCCTTGTACAATAAATTGTAATGCTTAAAAAAAGAAAGTATATATATGTCGCAATCATCTGGTTGAATCTGCTATTCAATTGAATGACTAGCGCGTTCATTGAATGACGACATTTAATTGAATGCCTAAAGGACAACTCGTCAAGTTATTGAATGAAACGTTCAACGTCTTGACTGAACGTCATTTTAGCATAGTCGTTGAATGGGTAAAAGCCGACTGTTTAATGTTTAGTTTTTAATTTTTCTTATAAGTATCCGGAGGCGGCGTATTAATAGGTAAATCCACGCTGTCACACTATTTTATTACGTATAAGTCAGTTTAAAGTAAATCTAATCAAAAAAATATCAACACTCAGGTGATCATGTTCGACGCCATATTTGTTTTAGTGACTACTAACGCCACGCGGGAAAAAAATGAACTAAATTACAATCACTTGACTGCTTTTACGTCCGCTCTTTTCAAAGGGCTATGTTTCAATCCGCTACCTAGTTGGACGTTAAGTGACGCGTGTTTAGTCAACGTTCGGTCTAGTCATTCAATTGAATGACGTCATTCAATGAACGCGCTAGCGATTCAATTGAATAGGAGATTCAACCAGATGACTGCGACATATATATAATGTGGGCCACACAGCGCCATCTAGTCCCAAACTAAGCGCAAGCTTGTACAAGAGGTACTAGATCATTTGTTGTTTTTGTAATAAATACATTGAAGGTGTAGCTAAATACCACAGACCGATGACCGGCAGCAGCGTCACCGGAGCGAGAAGCTACGCCCTGCGATCGTCAACCGGCCAGCCCAGCGTGGCGATTATGGGTATGACCTCCAGACATTGGACACTTAGGGCAAACAGCTGGAGAGGCCTATGTCCAGCAGTGAATTGCAATAGGATGATGATGATGAATAAATACATATTACACATATGTTTGTAGTGTGCGGGATCGAACCCTGTTTCAGTGGTAGAGCTCACTAAGTACCACTAAACCAATTTTATCATCAATAGCAAAAAGTCATGTACATTTCCCTATTGTCACCGTGGCTATAAGAACATAGCTCTATATTACACTAGCAGCCCGTCCCGGCTTCGCACGGGGTAGACAATTATATTGTTCAAATTTTACCAAGGATCCCTAATTGAAATTTCAAAATGAAATGTAGCCTATGTCAAATTGGAAGAATGTAGCATTTTGGTGAAATAATTTTTTAAATCGGCCCAGTACTTTTTGGGCCTATTCATTACAAACATACAAAAATAGATACAAATCTTTCCTCTTTATAATATTAGTGTAGATTTAGTTGACCTAAAGTTAAATAGCAATAATTATACAAGAAATTGTTATTAAAATATGTTTTATTACTTTGCCTAAAAGGTGATAGACAAAATATATATTGCCCGGTCAATTTGATTATTTAAATAAGTACTTTCAAATTGCCTTCTTTTATTGGGCGTTTATCATAATGCCCGGGCATTATAAATAATGCCCAATTTATCACTTGGTCCATAACATAGATATTATTCTCCATCATGAGACAAATGCCGTTGCGTACTCAGTTATGTAGCACACGAAAGCACAACGTTCCCAGTATTCCCGGTTCTACGAGCCAATAAAGGGCCCGGAACGTGTCCCCAACAATGTAGCGAGCAGACGTGAGCAATATTGGGTGTGTTCGGATAGCTGTGAGGTTGGATTTGACTGTTACGCCGTGCCACAGATGGTCATTACACGGCCGTAAGACCGAATTCGGCCATGGAATCAAATCACATGGAAATTTGCTTTTTTTATAGTCATCATCATCATCAGCCCACATCAATCCACAGCAAGACATAGGCCTCTCCCAATGCTCGCCACTTCGATGTAACGGGCCTCTCACATCCAGCACTTGCCAGCCGTCCTGCCCAAATCGTCACTCCACCTGGCCTGAGGGCGTCCTACACTACGTTTGCCGAGACGCGGTCTCCACCCCAGAACTCGTTTACGCAACGACGTTTTTTTATAGTAGCTCGACAAAATGGCTTCTCTACGCCTGATGGAAAGCGAAAGAGAAGCCCAGGTCGCTGTGACAACTGGTAAATAACTGGTCAGTTGCCATTGCCATGCCAGCCCAACCCTAACCCCCCACGAGCTCCGGAAACCCTACTCACGAGCAGAAACACGACCCTGAGGTCATTTGCCTGCGGTGTTCTATAGAGTGGGGGACATATAAGTGTAAGGAATGGTTCGTATCCTAGGAAGCATACCAAATAGAGGGTGTACCGAGTAGGTTTCGCCGAACTTTCATAAGCCACGTGTGACCCGACGCTGAAGAGAATCTTTGTACCGCCGGCCGCATTAAACATTAACGAAGGCGTTGCCAGACACGTCCCTATACACAAAAATATACTAAGGATAGAACAGATTTAAATGCGCTAACAATTAGCTATCAAGCCCGATTCTTTTTGTTTTTATTTAATGGCAACCGAACCCTTAATGAGGGTGATGAGGGTTATTTCTATTGTTATTTCTAGGCCTTTCATTTATAGTGCAAACTTGTTATAATAACTAGTTTATTTGAATAATTATAATTTGACGTGCATAGATTGAAGACGTGCGAAAATTTGGGTAATTTAGACCCAAATTTTCGAGTGTTTACCCGTGGTCCCAGTGGGACCCATTACCGGGTAATTCGGATACCCCGTGGTTTTTCTTCTTTCTAATGCTTAAAAAAAGTTATTACATGTAGGATATTGCTACGCTGGACCGACGTTAGCGACCGCATTCAATGTAAAAGGAAATCTGGCTCCACTATCTGTTGCGCAGTGATTGTTTGAAAATAAGACCGTTATAAGGTTCTATCCTTAATACGTTCCTGTGTCCCTATCCCATAAAAGCCACGTTCATGTGTGTTACAGGCCGCTTGCCCCGTAATACCCATTGTTTCACCGCCATATTAGTTCCGGGGTGCTTTCATGTAATAATACTGACCGAAATTCTAACGCCAGTACGCGCGACTGTGTACAAATGGATACGTGAGCAATGTAAGGCTCGCTTTATGTAGGTAGTACTAGCTGCTGCCGTGGCTTTGTTTGCGTGAATATTGTTTTCAATCAAAGCCTATGTATTAATCCAATGTATAAGCTGTATTACTGTAAGGTTCCATTAAAATTAGTTCAGTAGTTTTTGCGTGAAAGAGTAACAAACATCTAACTATCTAAACAAACTTTTGCATTTATAATATTACTAGCTTTTGCCCGCGGCTTTGCTCGCGTTAAATTCGGGGTGAGTGCTCCATACAAACTTCCACCCCCCATTTTAGGGAAGTGGGGGGTTAGAAAGGGCAAAATGTAGCCTATGTTCCCTTCAACTATCTCCATGTAAAAAATCACGTCAATTCGTCGCTCCGTTTTGCCGTGAAAGAAAGACAAACACACAGACAGACAGACACACTCACTTATAATATTAGTATTTATACTTATAAGTATAAATAAATAAGGCAGTGACTTCAGTACATGCAGACAGACACACTTTTCCATTTATAATATGGGAAATAAAGTTGGATATTAGTAGGACTAGCTGCTGGCTGCGGCTCTGCCTGCATGAATATTCTTATATATGACGGGTACTTGGATCTCTTGCGGAGTATATTGTTAGGGATTACGCTTAGGGTTCACAAATAAAAAGCACCATTCAAAAACACTGAACGCTATATTCAATATCCTAGAACAACATTCAGAGTGGCCTAATGTTCGTTAACTAGAGTCAAACAATGTGTACACCAGTTTATTATAAAAAAAAAATGATAAAAATCCACAACACTAAACAGTGGCGTCGTTTAAAAATTAAACAATGTTTTTTCAATACTATTCATATCGGTTATTTGATATCGATTACCGGTATCGATTCAGTTTTGTTACAAATTGCAGTTCAGTTAAGTAAATTGCTCTTTTTGCTTTGGTTTCTATTGTAACAGCTAATTGTAAAGTTAAATTTATTATTTCTATCATGAGATAAGAAATTTAGAAATCATGCCAAATGTCGACCAGATAATTTCAATAAAATAATTTATATATCTTCTAATCTAATTCAAACGTTTCATTAAAAAAAAGTTGAATCGATAACGGTAGGTGCAAACAAATTTGATATCAACTAGTCAGTTTTTCCATTTTTTTACGAAACTTACTATGATATGTGCAAGGTTTACATGTTTTAACATAAAATAATAATAAACAATGAAAAATCTTACAAAAGAAAGTGGTATTAAACCTACGGTCGATTTAAATAGTAATAAAAACTTTTACTTCATAATTAATTAAAGCTAACATTGAATTTAAAGCTTGATATCGACTTACGATACACTAAACCATTCAAAAGAATATAACACTACACAATTAACAATAAATCCACGAATTAAGATAAGAAATAATGAAAAATATATGTTTTTTTTTAAATATATATGTGTAACAAACCATAATTTTGTTTATTATTTAATACCGCTACTACTCCATAGATGGCATTATGAGTATAAAAGCAAAGACCGAGTGGCACTCATGTAGTGTCGCCGCGCACCGATAGATGGCTCTGTGTGTATGTTACATCGTGCAATCGTTGTGATTCTTCGAATGATGACCACCCCAGATACAATTTTGCTAATTTCAAGATAAGTTCAGATACTCGTCGCTAGATGGTGTCGTATGTTACTTAGATCGCGCCGACATTGTTTTTCTCCGATTGTATAAGACTCGGACCTGATCAAGTGATTATTTGTCTTCAGTCTTCAGTCTTTCAAGTCTAGGATTACTCTGAGTCGGCTCTTAAGTGTTTTTTAAGACCGGTCTTGGATATCCTAAACCTAACGACTCCCCTTATCCCCACCATTGTACCCGCACTTAGCCCGCGCTTTTACGCTGAGTAAGACGCGTTGCTGAGTCACCCACTTTGTACTACGTCACGTTGTAATAAACGTCTTTCTTCGTACCTCACGCACACGCACGAGTTTTCTTGGCGGCAACGTCAGCAAAGGAGTCCCCCGAACGTCTCATCTTTTACAAATTGGCGCCCAACGTGGGGCCTCATTCCAGGGAAGCTCACGTTCAACCCTGACTTTTCCCTGTCGAGTGAAGGAATCTACGTCTGCGGAGATAACGTTTGGTCGGACAACTACAATCTGACGGCCAAAGAAGAACCAAGGGACTCTGAATATGTGATTACAGAGTACAGAATAAGGATAGCTTATGTGAAGAAAGCACCTTATAATAAACTGAAAAGACTCCTCACTACATCTCCCATTCTGAAACAAGCTGATTCTTCAAAGCCACATAGGTATAATAAAAACCGATGTGAGTAACTATGCGCTTGAAGCAGTTCTAGTGCAGGGGAGGGTGAAGACGAACACCCTGAGGAGTATGCGAGTAAAATTATATTGCTAGCAGAATGGAAATATTTTCACTGGAGACAGCTACAGCTGAAAGCTGTACGATGGCCCTAGTAAATGAAGTCTTACGATTCGGGTTACCTGGACGCATAATTAGTGATAACGGCACACAAGTTGTAAGCGCCGTTATGCAGCAACTTGCTTTCTGCCTAAAGATCAATCATGCTTTCACGAGATTGCGAATCCACAAGATCCTAACACAGCTCTTGGTGTCTATTACATCTCTGCATTGAAATCTTACGTAGGAGGTACAGTAGTAGAACCAGTACAACCTTAAGAAAAGAGGGCGACCTAAGAAAATTGTAAATAACGACACTCAACAATCGCAGCAGAAGCGAGGACGTGGTCGGCCAAGGAAGAATCCGCCACAGTAAATCACCTTTCTGTCCTGTCACTTCGTCGGGACGCCTATCAGTGACAGAGGGGGAGATTGTAACAAACCATAATTTTGTTTATTATTTAATACCGCTACTACTCCATAGATGGCATTATGAGTATAAAAGCAAAGACCGAGTGGCACTCATGTAGTGTCGCCGCGCACCGATAGATGGCTCTGTGTGTATGTTACATCGTGCAATCGTTGTGATTCTTCGAATGATGACCACCCCAGATACAATTTTGCTAATTTCAAGATAAGTTCAGATACTCGTCGCTAGATGGTGTCGTATGTTACTTAGATCGCGCCGACATTGTTTTTCTCCGATTGTATAAGACTCGGACCTGATCAAGTGATTATTTGTCTTCAGTCTTCAGTCTTTCAAGTCTAGGATTACTCTGAGTCGGCTCTTAAGTGTTTTTTAAGACCGGTCTTGGATATCCTAAACCTAACGACTCCCCTTATCCCCACCATTGTACCCGCACTTAGCCCGCGCTTTTACGCTGAGTAAGACGCGTTGCTGAGTCACCCACTTTGTACTACGTCACGTTGTAATAAACGTCTTTCTTCGTACCTCACGCACACGCACGAGTTTTCTTGGCGGCAACGTCAGCAAAGGAGTCCCCCGAACGTCTCATCTTTTACATATGTCAATTTATGAGTAGTCTGAAACATTAATGACAAACGATAAATATAGATAAAATACAATTTCACTATTAGAGCTTTTTCAAAAATAATTAGTACATAGATTTTTAAATAGATTGTAAATATTTATTTACTTAAAAGATAAAATTTACCCTTCACAATTGTTAATACCATTAGAAGTTCCTCTTTCATTTGTAAATAAGGTACTTAATTATTGGAAATATTTAAAATTTCAACGCTCTAACTAATATTTATAATTATGATCAATAACGTAATATTCAACAGTATTGATCTTCTTATGTTTTCAATTGGCTTTACACAATGTTGTGTAATATCTAAGTGGCAATTTATAAAATCTATTGTTATCAGAAATTGTTTTTATTTCTTAACGGATGTCATGTGTACTGTGCCTAGTTATTATTAATTATGTTATTATCTATTGGGATCTCCAGGTGGTGATAAATTTGTGCTTTAGTAGGTCATTATAAATAAATAAATTAAATAACAGTAGATGACCAAAATTCTCAAATTATTATGAAGAATATAGCCACGTACTTAAAACCTTAAATGAAAATGTTCTAACAACTTAATTTTACCGGTTTAAAATGATACACTAACGGCTGATATTTTATTCGCCGGATTAAGTTTAACAGATTGATAAAAGGTAATACGATTGATTACACAAATCCTATAGTAAGAAATCATACCAAATAATGCTTTGTTACTTTTTATCAGACTATTAAAGTTTAACCGGCTAATGAAATATCAAACCTTAAAAAAAGACATAATGACGATGCAAGCAATATTTAACATTAACATCAAATTTTAATGTACAAAACACTAACCTCTAACGTAGCGAACGTGGACGAGAACTAACTAGCAAATGGACCTCCGTAACTTAGTATTGTCCATAATTGTGCATTTATTTCATTAAATTTACACGTTACGTATTTATATCACAAAAAAAATTTAGCTTGTAGCTTTCAAATCAATTATATTGACCATTGAATTAATCTAACTACAAAAGCTTTACACTCAATGAATAAATTTAATTATTGGTCCTACATAAAATAACAACGGAGCATTTTAAGATTCCCTCTACAGTCATTATTCTGAAAATGCTACAGTTATAGAAAAACATCAAGTATTATTATTTAGGTCATTTTAATGTATATGAAAACACTTATTTCGTCTACTTGCTATGTATCATTGTTTTATATTAGGACAATTATAGTTAGGTTGTAAATACCGCCTTATAATTAAATATCATTTGATTTCAGCGCCTATCTGCCTCTAAATGTCAAACTGCCTAAACACTTCTATTCATGTTACTCTCGAATTTTCTATTTTGTTACATTATCACAGGCTTACGCTGAAACCCTGGGGGTTATTATACATTGCACCTTTGTTTCACTGATATTTTATTAGGAAGATTACAAAAGATTCCCGATCTTACATACTCATTCCATATCCAACGTATTACAATCTTAACGAGGCATTTGATTAATATGATCACACTTATTTTCGAATTTCACATTAGTCTTATCAACTTGAAAGTCACTTTAGTTCGTTCTCATTGTTTTTAGAAGACGATTAGCACGCTTGAAGGATCAAGATACGAATTCAGCTCAAAGGTAGTCGGGGGTCGCGCAAGGAGGCGTCTTTGGCCCCCAGTCGTTTTCGTTTAAAGTTGCTCCAGGTTCCTGGAGCCTGTAGGAAGAGACGGCGGCCGCCTAGCAGTCGTTCGGCCACCGCGATGGGTGGCCGGCTACGGATCACATGACGCAACAGCTTTTCGCCCGCCCCTTCAGCTCGGCTTTTAAGTCGCGTTTGCTTTTGCTGCGCCCCACCTGCTTCTGGGGACAAATGAACACGATTAAAGTAACCCATCCAACACATGGTGGATATTCACGAATACACGAGGAGATACGAATCTCAGCATAGTGATTTACGTCTCTTACATTTTTGATTAGAGAACCAATCAATCAACCAAAATAGGTGCATTTGAAGACAACACTTATAAAACGGTAACAGTTGCTCTACTACGAGTATTGCCGGTGAAGTTTATTTTATCACCACGCGCGGGTCTAACGAAAGATGTCTTTCCTGACAGACTGATTCGTTTAAAGATGTATGGAAGCTTAAATGTGACAGCCGATAAGCTAAGACACAAGAAAAACTATTGTTTAATGGTCACAGATGACCGCTATGTCGCTGAATGTGTAAATAAAAATAATTTGTTAGATAATACAAACATCATTGACTTGGATTGGATCTCATCATTAATGGAATTACCATAAACCTCACCTGCTGCTTCATCTGCTGTTTGTTGAGCTTCCCCAACGCGGCCAATGCTGCCACCTCGAAGGCATCCTTGACCCCCTTGCTGGAGGCTCGGGCAGAGGTCTCCACGTAGGTCGTCGCGCCCAGCTGCCTCGCTACTGATAACGCCTGTAAGAAAAGGTAATCAAGTTTAGTCACAGAAATAACAACTTTGACTGGTCTAGTAGTTGAAGCAATTGACTACTTATGAATACGAGTATACGAGGAGGCAATGGTTCAAAGTATTGTATGCCCTTCGTGCCCCGAAAGACGAGAGCGGAGAGCGATCCACTCAAAAAAGCGTAACGCATAATGGTTTGATGGGTGCAACTACACCTTTACATCAGCACGCTCACTTCTGTGCTACCCGAATCCCTACTAGTTGCTGCCCACTGGCAACACAGGGATGTTTAGTGGGTATGCCAGCCTGGAAGGTGTGAGTTTCTCACATTAGAGAATCCTTGAAATCGGCGTGAAGGTACAAGTATCTGATACATTGTCCTCTTTGAAAATAAGGGCTTTAACCAACTTGGTGCTAACTACAAACGAAAACAACCAGCCAATTCCAATATTACCTTCGACGAAATTCATTTAACGCTCCCGAATATTCCAGTTGATTATATTCCACCGCCAGAGTAACAAGTGACGCAACGCCAACAGTACACTACTCGTAATTGAAAAGGCCTCATCTATTTGAGACAGTAACGTACCAATTAATTTGGGATATTTCTTCGCCTCGCTTATAAACACGGTCGAGTTATTTATTACGCAAGCGAAGAATTTTATTTCATTAATTAACTAATTGATTGTTATTTCAATAATTTGAAGAGAGGTTGGGCATATTGATTTTTGGGCGAGAAGCTACGCCGGCTTCTCGCTCCGGTGGCGCTGCTGCCCGTCATCAGTCTGTGGTATTTAGTTACGCCTTCAATTATTGTGATGGTTATACCGCCAGCAGTCGGTTGCCAACTTGCCAGCGCCTTGTTTGTTATTCGGCAAGATGCACACCGGCATGTGAGGTTGGCTTGGAGCTAAAAGATGATAGGCCGCGCCCTTACATCCCCAATGATTTCCCATATTAATTTAATCAAAGACCTATTCAATGGTACAAGTAATCGAGACAGATAGTATGTACCGCACTAATTGGAACTACGCTTTGGGGAATCACGGAATGAATTGAATAGTTGGCGTTGGGCTATTCACGTCACCGGCAATAGAACGGGGCTAAAAACAAACTCCACCGGTTTATGGTTATGTTTGTTTGATAAAGTCTAACTTGCCGTGGCAAATAACCGGTTAATTTGGGAGTATCTGTCCCGAGGGTGAAGGATGTTTGTAACGGGACATGCGAATAGTTGGAGGGCAAGTGTCGCTCACAAGTCTTGTATTCATGATAATCTACTATTGGTTAATGTGTTTTCAGACTCCGACATATGTACTTAGTAAGAACACTTGTATCACATTTAGCAAATAACTTATTGTTGAATCTTGACTCTGAACTTCGGTTATAGCAGCCCAAGCAGCAAATCTCTTAAGATATGTGTAGTTTTTACTCAACTGCTCCAAAATGCTCTCAAAAATTGTTTTCTAAAGAGAATGTTAATGTTTTTGGATTGTGTGTATGATATCCGAATTTAGAATGGGATCATCTCATCCCGCGGGTGTCAGACGACTAAAGGAATATTCGGAAAACTCCCCTGACCAGCCGCGGATAAACGGCCGGCGCTCCTGGTCCGGGGAGGGCGCCCCAACGCTTACCACTCGAGGCACGAACGAGAGCCTATCAATCTCAACAAATCTTAAAAATGTGACGTCACAAGTCTATTAAAGTTGTGGGCATGCCCATCGTGCCGTGGGATGTAAGGGAGCGGCCTATCATCTTTTCGCTCCAAGCCAACCTTACCTGCCCGTGGTGCATCCTGCCGAACAACAAACGAGGCGCTGGCAACCGACTAATGGCGGTAAAACCATCATAATTAAAGGCGTAGCTAAATACTACAGGCCGATGACGGGCAGCAGCGTCATCGGAGCGAGAAGCTACGTCCTGCGATCGTCAACCCGCCTGCCCAGCGTGGCGATTATGGGCATATCCTCCAGATGTTTGCCCTGAGTGGCAAGCAACTGGAGAGGCCTATGTCCAGCAGTGGACTGCAATAGGCTGGTGATGATGATGATGATGAACCATCGTGCCCACAACGGTGGATCCACCCTTGAACGCAATAGTCAGTAGTAGTTTATTTACCTCTTCACTAGTGACGGGATGTGTTCTCAGCTTCGACAGCATGGCAACAGTTTCCTTATCATGCCGCAAGTCCGCTTTGCACCCACAAAGGACGACCGGCGCTGACCCGCCGTGGGTCCGGACTTCTCTATACCACTGGAAATAAGAAGGAATGTGTGTTAGTTTAATCTGGACAACGAAGTGAAATGAAATAAAATTAAAATATTGGTAATGTAAAAGAATATGCTACCGTCGTGTTCGGACAATAGATTTCTACCGAGAAGAACCGGCAAGAAACTCGATAGTTACTCATACAACATGGAGTTTGGGACTAAGTAAACGTTAATCCTATCTTTCTATACGGAGCTGAGACATGGACGCTGAGGATTCAAGACCGGCGCAAGATTGACGCGCTTGAAATGTGGTGCTGGAGACGCATGCTCAGAATCCCATGGACTGCGCACCGCACCAACGCTTCCATCCTGAAAGAACTCGACATCAAGGAAAGATTATCGTCGACTGTGCAGCTGCGAATCCTTAAGTTCTTTGGACACGTCACCCGCAATGAGGACTCCATGGAACGTTTGGTGGTTCAGGGAAAAGTCGAAGGCGAGCGATCTCGAGGCCGTTCCCTGACACGATGGACTGACCTCATCAAGTCCTTCACTGGATGTTCGGTCAACGTCTGCTCCCACTCGACCAAAAACAGAGCCGCGTGGCGACGGATCGCAGGAGCTGCCGTGGCGCAAAAACCGACCGTGACATGACCACGACCACTCTGTCAAGAGTGCACGACTACGAAGAAGAAGAGTTGTAACAACTGTAGTCTCTTATAAGCGCAGATGGTGCCGGAAAGTAACGAATCTCAAGAAAACACACAAAGAACACTCTTTTTGCCTAGTAAACTGTTTATGAATATTCTTTTCAAACACGTAAATGGCATACAATAACACCATATTATGTTGAATATGAAGACTTGAAAGAAATGAGAATTCTTTTGTGTTCAACTAAGCCTTACTAAATCAACTAAATTGAAGGGTCTGAGGACCTAGGCTTGATCCGTCAAAGGGTCCTTTAATCGCAGTTTTTCTAGGAACTATGCTTGCTTCTGGGTAAGGGCTTCACTTTGATGGAATTTTACTCGGGTGTTGACTTGTTCGGTCCAGATAGACATATACTCCTATATTTTGATGTCTTTTAACTTTGTAATTTTTTGGTTTAATTAAAAAAGGAAAAATACTTGTCCAATATATTTTTATAATCTAAAATACGGACTAAATATAATGTAATTAATTTGACCCTGGAAACATCCCTCCCTACCCTAATATGGAAACATGTTAAGCAAGCGAATTCGCCTGAGTATAATATACGTCTCTCAAAGACATCAAAAATGTAAATTATCCTTTCTATACCTAGGTTAAAAGTGAACACTTACAAATCGTCAAAAGTGAATCTAGTACCGAGAAAGTAGGATGCCAGGTAAACTTAACCCTACGAAGGCAAGGTGCAAGAAATCATGATATGCCTCCATTTTCTACGAACTACCATTCCCATCGCCCTTGCGTATGCGCACTTTTTCAATATCTCAGTTTTTCAATAGTACAGTGTTTTTACTCACTTTTGCCGCGGCGTTGTGCAAGGTCTCAGGTTCGGCTACGTTGAAGCAGAGCATAAAGATCCTGGCGTCCTGGTAAGCTAGAGGTCTTACTGTGTCGTACGCTGTGGTTCCTGCAACAATAAGAGACATGAGTCACTATAGATAAATAACTGTTTTAAAAAGCAAAAATTGATGAGTGAGCGCACTGCATCGTAGGTTTCAATATCGCATAACATAAAAAAATCATAAAAATAAGCTCAATTTCAACATACCTATTCCTAAAAAAAATGATGCCAAAAATATTTCAAAGGTTCAACGTCCGCACCATTATTTATAGACCCGTATTTAAACAGACAACATTATATTTACGTTGATTTATTTTATCAAGAATTCAGGGAATTCGCTCGTAAATCGTTCGGCAGCATAGCTATAAAACTGAAACCATTGTTCTTGAATTTCGTATCTGAAATAGACACACTAGCGCCACATTTGCGGACTTTGTAGACCAATTATACCTTAGTTTTCATTTTATGACATTTTTTTCTCTTTTATTTTTTATTAGCTGAAACCACGAGCCGATGACGGGCAGCAGCGTCACCGGAGCGAAAAGCTACGCCCTGCGATCGCCAACCCGCCTGCCCAGGGCGGTGATTATGGGTATATCCACCAGATGTTTGCCCTAAGTGAAGAGGCCTATGTCCAGAAGTGGACTGCAATAGGCTGATGATGATGGTAGAGGCTCTTATAGTACCTAAAAACAATATTGAGTTTGCTTCAAAAAGATATTGGCTTTCAGAAACATTTTCATAATTTCCACGTGAATAATATAAGAATGAATCTTAAATTCCATAAATTCATGCAGCAGATTTCCAGCGTTCCACAAGAACAATAAAATAGCAAAAAATATTCTATGGAGAACATAAAATGCATCCATATGAAAGGAGCTCTAACCATAAAGTTCTGAAAAATTCATACGCTTTGCTACTCGTACTTTTTAGGATTCTGTTCGATGAAAGTATTGTCGAAATTCAGCTGTGCATATAGATATTCAATTTTGTGGTTCACTTCTATCGGATTGGTTGCAGTGTTTTTTAATTAAATTCTTGAAACAACCATCGCATCGGTTTTCATATTTCAGCATGACTGAGATTGTGATTTACGGATTTTTTTTATACCAATAGGCTATTATGGCTAAAAATTGTAATTAGTCCGTCTTTTAGTTTATTCAAAAACAAAAGACACGTATTTTTTTATTTGTAAATTAGACTAAAAATTACAAAGTTATAGCCCGTTGAAATTACGCGTGATGTCTCTCGCATTTTTACGGGAAGGAGTGACATCAAATACTCCTAACTTTGATGCCTTGTATCTTTGCTATTTTTTATTTGAATGAAAAAAGGAAAAATACGTTTCCAAAACATATTTAATGTAATTTATGTCTGATCAAAATTTATGTACCTACCTAACTGATTGATTGTGAAAGAAAAATAAAGAATTTTATATATTTATGATCTGAAATACGGACTAAATATAATGTAATCATTTTGACCCTGGCCTGGAAACATCCCTATTCGATTTCTAAAATCCGGAAGACTGTTTAGTCTGTGTAGACTGTTTAGCTATGTGGATATTGATCTACTTTTTCACAAAAGCGCATTCAACTTCATACATTTAGAATGAGGTGGTGTTTATATCGAAAGTAAACAGGTTCGACGCCCGGTATAGTGAATATTTGAACTGTCTTGTTTATGAATGAAAGTGGGGAATTGTTTATTTGTGGGATGTTCTAGAAAGGAAATAGTTGGCATTTTAACAAGATTGGAAACAGGAACATAATGTTTAAATTAGTGATGCATGATTCAACCGATTTTATGTATAATTATTGAAACCATTATTATTGTTATTACATACTACGTAAAAAACCCTAAGTTATGAAATGATTTTCGATAAAATCATAGAAGTATGTTGTGTATTTAGACGATAGTTATTACAATATTTTGTTAAGTTTCATATAAACCAGATTTTTTTTATAAAATGAATATACTTTTAATGACACATTCATTAAAATTAATTTTCGTAAGCATTACCTCCTTAAAGTCCTTATCGACCCAGCCTCTACATATAAAAAAAGTATAACGACCAACTTAATATACAGAATAAAAAAAATCATAACAGAACTTATTGAACATTAAGAAAATAAAAAACAAAAATCTACAACTTGGTGATCTTTATGCCGAAACCCGGGATTGAACCAGGGACCTTTAGATCTTCAGTCTAACGCTCTCCCAACTGAGCTATTTCGGCTGGTGACCGAGTGGCGGAAAATGCCGTTCCAATTCTACGCGTATTATCGTCATACATGCCATTGAA
This sequence comes from Conogethes punctiferalis, assembly GCA_031163375.1. NCBI lineage: Eukaryota > Metazoa > Arthropoda > Insecta > Lepidoptera > Crambidae > Conogethes > Conogethes punctiferalis. Next base: position 13,252,707 of record CM062090.1, on the reverse strand, counting down.
TACGTTATCTGTTTTGATAATGTAATTTATAATAAGAATTATTATTGTAGAGTAGGTAAACTACAAAATTAACACATTTATATTATGGAAAAAATATTATATCAGTACATACTATATTATATTAAAAATGCTCTACTTGGATACAAAACTTTTTTAAAGCAAATTTTTACTTGTGAACAGAGCATTTTTGTTGTCAATATTAATTTTCACTCGAAATTCCGAATTTCGCGAATTTTTAACATCCAAACGAACAAAACTAAGAGATTTCCGCAATCATTGTGAATAGCCACGTAGGAGAGTATTACAATTATTCATCATTAAGATTTATCGTTATTTTGCAATGATGAAGTACATTGCTGTGTAGGTGTGGGAGACGCATTGGCAATTGGACTGAAGGCGGCTTGCAACATTATCTAGGTACCGTTGTTAATTAATTAGGTACATAAGTTAGTCGTTAAGTTAGATGGCTAAAAGGATGCATCAGGATGCATTAGGCCCGACGATCATATAAGAGTTTCGGAGTTCCAGAGTCTTGACGTACCTAAGTATAAATAAGAGATAAGTTGCTTGACGAGCTGTGGATAAGTTCCCGATAAGTTTATTTCATACTAGCTATGCCAGCGGTGTCGCACGCGTGGATATAGGGTTTCAAAAATAACGGACTTCCATAAAATGGTACTTTTGGAGAACCGCATTTCATTCCATGCAGTAGTTTTCGCGTGATGCGCGATCAAACATACAGATAAAAATTTCTCGCGTTTCCCCAACACTTCTCGCCACTGCTCTGCTCCTATTAGATTATTTCAGCTACGGAACCAGGGCCCTGGTGCACTGCTCATCAATTCTGATTCAGTTGGTAGCTCATATCACCCTTTCTATTTAACTATACTCTACCCTAAGGTTGTCAGTAAGAGATCGAAAGAGAGAGGTAGATATGTTCTCAAGTGCAAAAGTAAGTAGGTAACATGGATATAATAACCCAAGACATGCCACGCTGGGCCACTCAGCGCCATCTAGCCCCAAACTAAGCCGAAGCTTGTACTATGGGTATGTGTATGGGTACTAGACTAGACAACTGATAAACTTACTTAGATAATTTTGTTTTGTAAATAAATACATTTATACATAGAAAACACCCAGACCAATACAAACAGACATGTTCATGCACACAAATGTTTGTACTGTGTGGGGATCGAACCCACGACCCTTGGCTCAGAAGGCAGACTACCAATTGAGCCACCGAGCCGGTCATATATATTTGTTTTTATTCCCTATATTATGCGATATCGAATAACGCACCATGGACTCATGAATAAATTGATGTGTCCCGGACACCGCGCGGTGTTCTCCCTCGACACTGCAATCGTGACGGGATTGCGAAATATTCGCAGCTTAATGGCAGCATTGTAAGTTGAGATAAACAATGCAAAAGGAAACGCAGACCAACCACTTGGTATCAACCTGAGTTTATTGTAGTTACCTAATTACTTAGTAGCTTCTTCTTCTTCTTTTCGGGTCAATGATAATCCCTTATAAAATTTAAATCACACAGATCCCGACCAGAACTTAGCCACTGAAACAACGCTGTCAGTCGCTTGGTAGAGATCCTCCAAAGTGCAGGTGGTGGGGCACAATGGACAGGTGATCATATGCGACATTGTTTGAGAGGTCGCGCCACTTTGCGCCCCGTCGTTGAAACCCCTACCTACTTACTACCTAAGTACCGACCTACTTACTATGTATATAGGCCAGGATCGATCAAAGTGGCGAACATTGGGGGCCTATGTCCAGCAGTGGACTGATACGGGCTGATGATGATGATGTACGAGTATATAATAAGACCACCCCATCACATCCCGTAGAATCCCATAGACCATCTCGTAGAAGATGACGATACCCACAGGATGAGAAAAGGTGGCTCTATTCCAAATCTTGAAACCCCACGGCTATCCATACGAATATTATAAATGGGAAAGTGTGTCTGTCTGTCTGTATGTATGTTTGTCTTTCTTTCACGGCAAATCGGAGGGACGGATTGGCGTGATTTTTTAAGTGGAGATAGTTAAAGGGATGCAGAGTAACATAGGTTACTTTTAGCCCCTTTCTAACCCCCATTTCCCTAAAATGGGAGGTGGGAGTTTATATTCACCCCGAACTTAACGCGAGCGAAGCCGCGGGCAGAAGCTAGTAATAAATAATACATTATGGGGACTGTGCCTTGGGCGACACAGGCGAATTGATGCAGTCATTATGAATTTTAAAAAATCCAAAATTATGGTCAATAAGAACCCATTATGGACAAAAGAAAAACTATTTTGTTCAATCTATAATTCAATATTCATTAGCGTTCTTAATGTTAAATTACGTTACGATGTAGATTTGTGGGTGTTGCACAAATTAAACACTCACAACTTAGTTACTCTTTGGGTATTGCAAATATGAGGACAACTTGTTCTTTACAAACAAAATTTTATTCTTTCTGATGTTAAAAATAAACGAACAATAATGTTTTTGCATCAAGCCACAAAATAAACAGTCTACAAGCCAGTTATATCTGCAGCAAAATAGTGCAAGCGTTACATAATTTCAATGTTGGCTCCCATTAGTCACTGCGCAAATAAATCGCACGACTCCCCGATTAACCGAACACCTATTATTTGATGGCGCTGACGATTTATTACATAATGTACGTTGATTAATGCTCGCTATCTGTGGGATTGACAATGGAAACTGATAAAGATCTGGCCCGGTGACGTCAAATGCTGTTTTGCCATATATAATCTCGATGGCCTATTGTAAGGTGTTGGATTAAAACGTGGAAGATTCCATTTACGTACTGAACATTTAAGACAAGGTTTTCAAACGCGCGTGATATCCCTAGTGTTGCAGGCGTAACCGCGGCAACCGCTTGTTTGCCTTTTTTGTTGTGTATAAAAAAAACAAGTCCCTATATAAACATACGATGATGGATAAAAACACAAATCGCCGACCCATATTTACATACGCGGCATTAAGTTCGCCTTTTGTACTTTATTTTTTATATTGTGCAATAAAGATTAAATAAATAAATAAAATAAATAAATAATATTTTGACTTACTCGGTGGCTCAATTGGTAGTGACTCCTGCCTACTGAGCCAAGGGTCGTGGGTGCGATTCCCGCACAGTACAAACATTTGTGTTCATGAACATGTCTGTTTGTATTGGTCTGGGTGTTTTCTATGTATAATATGTATTTATTTACAAAAAAAATGTATTTAAGTAGTTTATCAGTTGTCTAGCACCCATAGTACAAGCTTCGGCTTAGTTTGGGGCTAGATGGCGATGTGTGGCCCAGCGCGGCATATCTTGAGTTATTTATTTATATCTTTCTGGGCGTCGGGTGCCAGGTCGGTCTCATGAGTTGAGATCATGATACATGCTATAATTGCTATAAAATAAATTACACTGTATAACATCACGCATTTCAAATAGCATTAGCACTTTATCACCAAAACGAACTTCTCAGATGACTGATTTGCATTCGCGGTAATGTCTCGACGCGCGGGAATTAATTCAGCGAGCGTTTAAGATGGCACCCAATTGACACAACGTTTATGCAAATTACACTCACGTTTGGTTACTATTGATATAGCATTGTGAATGGTGACGGTAATGATTAAATAATGGGCACATACATGATTATACTACGGTTTCATTATTAATTTGCTTACATAGAAGCAGTATTATCGGAGTAATGTATGTGGTGTTGTGTGATATTTATTTATTTGAAACTAGCTGTGCCGGCGGCGTCGCACGCGTGGATATCGGGTTTCAAATATAACGGATTTCCATAAAACGGTACCTAAATTTTAAGTTAGACCTCTAACAATACATTGGTGAAAACCGCATTTATTTCCATGCAATAGTTTTCGCGTGATGCGCGTTCAAACATACAGATAAAAATTTCACCCGTTTTATTCAATCAATCGTACCAAGTTTCGTTAAATCCGTTCAGTAGTTTTTATTTTTATAACGAACATACAGACAGACAGACAGAAAAATTTTACTGATTGCATTTTTGACATCAGTATTGATCACTAATCACCCCCCTGGTAGTTATTTTGAAAATATATTTCATGTACAGAATTGACTTTTCTACAGATTTCTTATATCTAAGTATAAATATTTAGACACTCGGGAGCGTGGCAGACAAGTTCCAACTAAGAGATCGATTTTACCTTAGATACGAGTAGGACAGTTTTGATTGTACTTTTTTTTCGTCGGTAATGTCTTTACACCAGGGCCCTGATTCGGCCGACCTTAGATATGTGATGTGATGGCTTAGTCCTATTTAGCGGAGAATAAACGCGTAAGCTTGCAGTATACGACGCCACAGATTCGTGTCCTTCCGGCACCTTGCACCTTGCATTGGTTAGGTATTGAGACTGTAGGCATGGCGTCGTTTTCCTTGAGGCCGCTAGCCGGACCGCAATCCCAAGGGGCAACGACTCCAAAGGCCCTTTTAGTGGCCTCTTACAACAAGCAGGGACACCTCAGTATTCTACGCCCTGTACTACAGGATGCCGGCGATATGACATAACATAGCGGCGTGAACACCTCCGTTCTCGCCGAGACAGGTAAATCAGTTCTCGCTGCCTCTCAGCCTATAGGCTATTATGGCCAAAAATTGTAATTGTAATTAGCTTATACAAAAATAAAAGACAAGTATTTCTTTATTTGTAATTTAGACTAAAAATTACAAAGTTATAGCCCGTTGAAATTACGCGTGACGTCACTCGGTGAGGCATTTTTACGGGAGCGAGTGACGTCAATTAAGACTCCCACTTAGGAGTGTTAGGAAAAGTTAGGACTTTTGATGCCTTGAATCTTTGCTATTGTTTATTTGAATGAAAAAAGGAAAAATACGTGTCTTTTATTTTTGAATAAGCTAAAATACATACTATTTAAAATTTTGAACCATAATAGCCTATTCTGACTATTGTAATTGCATCACAATTAGCCCCTGTCTCCCCTACCACCGATAGCTATTTAACAGAACAAAGTTACGTTCGTTCCGTAGAACAACAGAGTAAGTTACGGACTCACACGCCGCGTCATGCGCTGCACACCAATTGGCACAAATGTAACTGTCAAACTGTACTCGGACCGATCCCGACGAACAGTGTTGTAACCGTACGTTACTTTGTTGATTGTAGAAACTACTTTCAGACTTTTGTGATGTTTGGCTTTTGAAATGCTTTTGTTTGCTAATTATAATTAAGTAGGCATTATTTGTAAATGTTAGACGTAACGAGAATGTACAAAAAAGCTTTAAAATTATTAATTAGACAGAGAGACCTGATGTAGGTATACGGAGAACATCACATTACATTCGCGCCTTAAAACTCCATAGAAAAATCGTTTTTTTTTTGTGAGATATGGCTATAAAATTGCTTTAAACGTATTTCTTCGATTTTCAGTCAATTTTAGTAAAAACATGACAATAATTTTGATGTAGGTATGTTCCATATTAGGGAACCTACGGCTGATAAAGGGTAAATGCCTTTCACTCGCCAGCTGATGAGGACGCCTTGGTTAATATGATAAAAAACAAATGACTAATTAAAACCTGAGCATTCTATCATCATCATCAGCCTATTGCAGTCCACTGCTGGACATAGGCCTCTCCAGTTGTTCGCCACTTAGGGCAAACATCTGGAGGATATACCCAGGCTGGGCAGGCGGGTTGGCGATCGCAGGGCGTAGCTTCTCGCTCCGGTGACGCTGCTGCCGTCGAGTATTCTATATTTAAAAATAAAAAACAAATCTTCATAAAAAAGGTTTATCTTAAAACTATACATATACTAGGCCCCAGTAACATTGTAATACAATTTAGCAGTAACATTTAATCTAAACACAACATTGTATGTCATACCGCGCCCTCAAGTCGAGTTAAGCAATTGCATTCGCGCGAATTATGTAGTTTGGGAGACCGTTAAGTTACTATGTTGCTTGAACTTCGCTTGGGTTCCGTGAAATTAGAGAGTGCGAGAAATCATGATTCTTATTCTTTACTTGTCTTTCTTCAAATATTTTTCCTGAAAGGGAGGTAAGAAATAAGCATTATTGAGGGCATAATCGAGGTTTTGATACTGCGGTCACCAACCCGCCTGCCTATTGTGGTGACTAAGGTAAATTCTTAGATTATGTAGATTTACGGCAGGTTGATAATGATAAAACGAGGATCGACCAACGTGGCATATAATTGGAGAGGCCAATGTCCAGCAGTGGATGGCGAGAAGACTGATCATGACGAAAGACCTAATTGGAAATGTGTGAGTTTATTGTAGCCTATCTTCGCATAGATACACAACTAGAACGACAACATTCCTTGGATTGCAGACCCATTTATAGATTTGCATTGTATAAGTTTAAATTTTATTATTTATCCTCTCCAAAGTATAATTTCGAAGTGAGTGCTCTAGGAGAACAGAAATTTGTCACTAAAAATTCGGGGATTGTACTCACCCCAGTCACTCGAGTGGTTATAAACGCTGTAATATACAAATTTTGGCGATAAAAAAGAGTAACTATCGAGTTCTTGCCGGTTCTTCTCGGTAAAAAACGACCTTCCGAAGACGGTGGTAGATTCATTATTTGTATGTACTTGCATAATTTGACGATTCATAAGTGCTTGTCATAAGCCTACTTGAATAAAGATATTTTTTATTTCATTTTCATTTCACTAGTTTTAAAATACTGCCGTCCTATCACTAAAAAGCCGTTAAGCCACAAGAGGTCAATTTTGACTTTTTAAGTTAGCCGTACATAATTTTAAATTCTCTATCTTTCTGTATAAGAAACATATTTCCATAATTTATAGTTTAGGAGATACGAGATGGACGTATGCCGCTAAGTGACACCTTTTTTGTAATTTCCTTAACTTAAAAGCAGCTAGACCACGTTCCTTAACTTAAAAGTAGTTAAGGACTCTAAACTGCCGGAAAACGAAATAAAATACTAAGCTTATACTTGACTATAAGGTAGTTATGTTATGCGACTAAGCTATAAAGTCGTTAAAGTATTTTGACTGCCTTTTAACTCTGTATTATGATCAAGAACAATGTACTATAAACTTGACTAAAAGGAAGTTAACATTAAATATTTATCTAAAAGGCAGTAAAGCGCCTTTAACCTCCTTTTAAGGTAAGTATCGATATTCAATTATTTTTCATTGGTACAAAATTAAAAAGCGGTTAAACCACATTACTTTGCTAAAAAGCCGTTAACAACGCGAGGCGTGGAACCCTGTGTCAACGCGTTGTATGGCCTTTTGGCTCAACTAGTCGCAGGGGTTGAGCGCTTGGCGCGTGGCTATAATATTTACGTAAACAAAAACTGTCAAATGTAATCTAAATCAAGTTTAGAGTATGATCATGCCGAGTTCTAAGCTCTCAGAACAGGCGCTCAATCGTCGAGTTGCGTAAACCAGCCCTTGTTTAACATACTTAAAAAATAATATTAACAATATTATGAACGTTATTTTTTATTTAAATAAGTGTTGGGTTGTAACCATTCATCATTTTAGTATTTTCAGTCATATCTAACCATTACTGGTATGTCTTTTATTTCAACCGCCACTTTTCACTTTACAATATTTTCTGACCACCGTCGCTATGTCATCCGACCATTGGGTGGCCTAGCACTAGATTTCCGCCCGAATTCGCAGTCACATGCCGAGCATATCGCGGGCCATAGCTCTTTTGCTACCTTGGTTTTGTGCATACTGAGTGCACTGGTCTCAGTACCATCTGTAAGGGTAGGAATGACACATTGGTTAAATGCCCTGGTCTATAGGCATTGTGGAATTTTGGACTAGAAGACGACTCTAGCTTGCTGAGTGCGGCCCCTGAACTGCTGAACTCTTCTCGCAATCTTTGCCTCTTGATTCTCTACACCAAAGGATAGTATATGTCTAAAGTAAATGTACTTATTCATCGACCACCTCTAGAGGGTCGTCGCTGACGATCACATTCGGTACACGTTCGGTGTAGAAAGATTAGACATTACTTTTGTCTTGGACATATTCATTCTAAGGCCTACTTTAAGGGAAGCGCTGTGTAATTCAGAGAGCATTATCTGAAGTTCAACAGGCATTTCAGCCAAAACGATGATGTTATTGGCAAAACGCAGGCGGGACAGGTGGTTTCCATATATATTAACACTTCTCTCATTCCAACCTAAAGTCTACATTAAATCCTTGAGAACATTTGTGATTTGGTGAGAGAGTGTCTCCCTACCGAACACCTCGTTTGGTTCATATGGGACTTATAAGCTCATGCTTGACCTGCATAGCTGCTGGCCCGCACAACTCTCAGAGACGGTCGACTTTCCTCGTATCGATATTATAGCAATGAAGCGAGTGCGCGGCCAAGTGCTCGACATTGTCGAATGCTTTTTCGTAATAAACGAAAGCGCAACACAGGGGCCGGTTTAACTCGCAACATTTCTCCATTAGTTGATTTATCATGTAAATGTGATCCCATCGTGGAGAACCCACCCCGAAAGCCAAGTTGGGGTGTAAAGAGCTCAAAAAACAACTAGGCAATCAAGTCAACCTCGTCTCTACATAGTACACTCTGCTGTATAATAAACGAGGCTCTGATGAAAAACCGCCAACGCGCACTGGACCAGCGTGACGGAAATCGGTCTATTTCCATAGCGAGTTATGATAAAAATGAATATTTAAGGTAACAATAGTAAAGATTAGGCATTTTTACTATAGCCTAGTTGGTAATATTTATCCTTATAACCGGGAATCGTGAGTTCAAGTCACACTTCTGTGCCTCCTTTATAGTGTAGGTATATGTTACAGCTAGAATCCAAAGTGAGGCTACGTCTAGGTTTAGCCGGTTAGAACTAGGTGCCACTTACAGGTGGTTAAAGCCTAGTAATAGCTGATCGTTTTGGGGTAAAACTAGGACCAGTCAATCCCTGTTGGATAAAACTAGGTGCAAATGTTTAAACGGGCTAAAACTAGAGCCAGCCCATCTTTGTTGGATAAGTCTATACCTACTCCGTTTCATCAGCAGTGGTAGGGAAACTTTTTCTATTCGCTAGTGATGTAATGTTGAAGATATTCATCTAGACAGCATTTGAGAGACAGTTAAGAAAGTTTAGAACCGATGACCAAAGCTACTTAAAAACTCTGATCATAATTCACATATAAAAATTAACTTTATTACGTTTAAAGTTGTTTGCACCTAGTAACAATTGTGTTCTGGTACGTTGTCTTTGATTAATCATTGTTCTACTTGAGGTATAATTGATAATTTCTTTACAAATTTATATTTTCTTTAAAATTATTGATTATAAATGTATTTCGTTTATAATATATTTCCCAAAAATACTTACCTAAAAGGTAGCTAATTACAAGTGACGTGATTGTAACTGCTTTTAAGCTAAGTAATAATCCTTAAATAAGAATGAGCACATATTATTCCTTACCTAATAGGCCGTTATGGGCTGATAACTACTTTTAAGACATGAAGTGTTTAATTTTAAACGAGTTCGTTACTTGTCTAGAAAACCGTTAAGTCCCATAACGGCCTTTTTGGTAAGTATATCTAATAACTATTTTCAAAAATTACAGAATGGGTAAATTACAACAAATTCCTAGACTAAAAAGCCGTTAGGGTGTACTTAACGGCCTTTTAGTGCAGTATGATATTGAAAAACAAAAAATAATACTTCACTATAAGGACGTATATAGAATTTCCAAAAAATGTAAAGTACTTATCCAAAAAATAAATATGTAGTAAGATACACAAAAATGTAAAGTAAAGATGTGTATAAAAATATTAATCCTAGCTACGATACTTTCTGAGAGATGACATTTTTCCCGTTTTTTGCAGATTACTCAAAACTTACTTTTGAGGCTTAACGGCTTTTTAGTGATAGGACGGCAGAATAGATTTTATTTTTGCTGCTTAGCTTAACAGTATACCAAAATATTCTATAAAGGGTAATTTTCCAATCACCGAAAAGTGTACTTTTAACCGACAGAAATAATACGACTGATTACAAAAGTCATGATTTATTCAGTAAGAACCAATATTAAGTGACATCCTTCCATCGTCATTATTCTTACCTTTTATCAGACTGTTAAGAGCTTACCCAGCCATTGAAAAATCAGATCTACTCAGGTCATACTTGTTAAAGTATGTACGAGTATTGCACATAAACTTAACTTTCAAACTTGTTTTTAACTATCATGGAGTAGAAATGAATGCAAAACGCGTTCCCTATTAACGTTCCATTTAAAGTTAAAAGTAAAACCTCCATTCCAGGAATTCGAGTGGTCCTCTCTCCTCTGTCGGGATGCTATTTCGGGGGGATAGCGCACTGGGACACTAGTTGGTTTTTTTTTTTTTTATAGTGGCTCGACATAATGGCTTCCCTACGCCTGATGGAAAGCGAAAGAGAGGCCCAAGTGGCTGTGACAACTGGCAAGTAACTGGTCAGTTACCTGTCAGTTGCCACTGCCATGCCGGCCCAACCCTAACCCCCCACGAGCTCCGGACACCCTACTCACCAGCAGAAACACGACCCGAAGGTCATTTAGCTGCGGTATTATATAGGGTGGAGGTCCTTCCCCGGACGGGCAGCTCAATTCGAGCGAAGATTCGCTATGCCCTACCTCTCTTAAAGCTGGTTTAGCTATCTATTGGTAGCAAGTGCTGCCAATCATCATCATCATCATCAGCCCATCGCAGTCCTCCACTGGATATAGGCCTCTCCAGTTGTTCGCCAATTAGGGCAAAAATCTGGAGGTTAAACCCATAATCTCCCCCTGGGCATGCGGGTTGGCGATCGCAGGGCGTAGCTCCTCGCTCCGGTGACGCTGCGTCATCGGCAAGTAGTATCTAGCTGAGCTTTCAATCGTGATGGTTGTACCGCCACCAGTCGGTTGCTAGAGCCTCGTTCGTTATTCAGCAGGAGAACAGCTGTGCTACTATATAAAAAAATCTTTTTTTTTTATAGTAGCTCGACATAATGGCTTCCCTACGCCTGATGGAAAGCGAAAGAGAGGCCCAAGTGGCTGTGACAACTGGCAAGCAACTGGTCAGTTACCTGTCAATTGCCACAGCCATGCCGGCCCAACCCTAACCCCCCACGAGCTCCGGAAACCCTACTCACCGGCAGAAACACGACCCGGAGGTCATTTGGCTGCGGTATTCTGTAGGGCGGAGGTCCTTCCCCGGACGGGCAGCTCAATTCGAGCGAAGATTCGCTATGCCCTACCTCTCTTCTGTAAATCTGTAGTAGCTGCAAGTCTGTAGCAGTCAGGAATTGGATTGGAGGTGATACCTGTGTATCGGAAATTACATTAAGCCGTAGGTCCAACTATCATCCTATTGGATGCGCGATAAGGTAGGGAAAACATGACACCTCCCATTACGTGCTTGACGGAGGGACCGGGAGATTTTTAGTGGGTATTCCTGCCTCATTATTCCAAGTCAGGGTGCCGCCCTCCCATTCCTAAGGGCGGCGTGAGTCCCACAAATCCCGTCACTCCCCCGAGTGGCAGAAATGCGTCAAGGCATTTTACCCCGGGTAACATAAAACTATATTGCGTCCTATTTATTGGACAACTTTGGCGTCCCAGTGAGATATGACCCCACTCTACTACAAACAGCTTGACCGATTTTTAAAGCCTAGCTTTTCCCATGGATTTTTATCTCTTTTGTGAAAGTCAACGTGGACTGTACGGACAGATTTAAATACAATGGCGTATGTTTTCCATAGGCCATAAAGTGGAATTTCCCTTGAAGCTTGTATTTTAATCTACGGGAATGCTTTTGCATGGCGAATATAAAGTCTAGGTAATTTGTATAGCTATGGTAAGGTAGAGTAATGGTAGAGGAATGGCTTTTTCTAATGCAAAAGAGAAAGACTGAGACTGTTTCACATTTTACCTTCTTTTTGACAGATGTTATCAAATTTCCTAAAGAATCTTCCCAAAATTTTTTAACTAAGTGTCAATGTATAGAGAGGAATGAGAGTCATGAGAAAGCATTTCAGAAGGAGTAATTCGGATGATCGCATCTGATTGTGTGCTGTCTGCAAGAATTTAAAATGCTCCCGAAGGTAAGATGAACTTTGGATTAAATAGTAGGGAATATGACAGTCGCGCCGAAGGCGAATAGGAAGCCACTTGAGCTGTTTCCGATACTCAGATATGTGGTCATATATTTACGGAGACCGTAGGTATAGGAAAGGAAAATAATGCAAAAGTTTTGTAGAACCTCAAGCTTGTTAAAAGATTTTCGTTACGTAGTACTAAAAGAAAATACTTATGACAGCACGTGGAGGGTTTTTCCACAACATTTTTCACAATTCACACAAAACCATAACCGAGAAGCCATTAAACTTCTTTCCCGCTAGAATCGTCGCATTTCCCGCGTCTGTTGACTTAATTTTTTTCGCGACAACTTTTCCCTGCAGCGGAATTCATGTATTCAGCCCATAAAGATGACAATAAAGGAGGGCGCGTGCGTCGAACGGTTCTCAGACAGAATTAAATTTAAACGCGAGTGTGGCCGAGGCCTTATGCGATCGTAAACACTTGATCCCGACCTGTTCATTTTAATGAAGTGTTTAGCTTATATTTTATGCAGAATCCAATTTAGTTGATACGGGCGATCGCCAACAACCTAACCTAACCTAACCTAACCGCCTGCCCAGCGTGGCGATTATGGTCAAAGCCTCCAAAAGTTTGACCTAACAGGTGAAAAACTAGTGAGACCTATGTCCTGCAGTGACTGATGATGATGAATGTCCGGAAATGGTATATGTCCAGTCCATTCCATTAGGAATAGGGAATATCCGTGACTTAGCCACATGGATTTTAATAAATAGTATGGGCACTAGACAACTGATAAACTTACTTAGATACTTTTTGCATTGATGCCTAAAGGATATTACTTTGTTTCGAGTCGAAGTTGCATTTTTTTGTGTTGTCACAATATCCTATCCTGTTCCCTATTTCTTACTAATATTACTGTTTGTTTGGATGGGTAGATGTTTGTTACTCTTTCCCGCGAAAACTTCTGAATGGATTTCAATAGAACTTTTCAATAATATAACTCATCTAAACACTTGGAGTTTTCCAAAATTATTAGAAAAATCCCCCGAAATGACAATTGAGGGAAGCCTCTGCCCGGCAGTGGACGTACTGAGCGTGGTGATCTTAACTTAAAATATTATAAAGCTGAAGAGTTTGTTTGTTTGTTTGAACGCGCTAATCTCAGGAACTACTGGTCCGAATTGAAAAAATCTTTTGTGTGTATATAACATCACGCTGCAGCTATTAGGAGCGAAGAAATAATGGAAAATGTAAAAAAAAAACGGGGAAAAAATAATTATTCCACGCGGACGAAGTCGCGAGCACAGCTAGTAATGATATAAGTCCAAGTAGGAGTTAACTTGCGCAATGACACTCACGAACGTTTCAAAAAGAATCTAAGTGTAATAGACAAGTTCTGTGTAAAGAGTATATTATTATTTAAAAGTTAATAAATTTAATGGTGCGGGCGGAAAGATAGTGATGTAATCTTCATTAATCTGGAGCCCACGGGCTTCGAGCTGTTAGGAAATCACTTAGGTACGATAATTCTACTAATATTATAAATGCGAATGATTTTGTGGATGAATGGATCGGAATCGGATCCGAAATGAGGTGATCCGGCAGAGGACCAAAGTCACCGACATAGCCCACCAGATTAGAAGGACAATCTGTCTAGTTGAGGTTTCGTTGATGTCTTTGAAAATCGGTGTGCGTGCGGTGTTGTTCCACAAACTATGGCACACCTACTTCAGTGCCCCGCGTGTCCGGACTCCTGTCTGTACGAAGACTTGCTGACCGCCAGCGATAAAGCTATCCGCGTCTCAGAGTTTTGGTCTCACAACATATAATCGTTTTGTCCACGGTTTTGTCATCGACTCGAGAAGAAGACGAAATTGGTAAGCTGAAGTGACAGTGGGCTGGTCACATCAGCCGCAGAACCGATAACCATTGGGTTATACGAGTTCTGGAGTGGAGACCGCGTCTCGGCAAAACGTAGTGTAGAACGCCCCCAGGCCAGGTAGAGTGACGATTAGCGCAGGACGGCTGGCAAGTGCTGGATGCGAGAGGCCCGGGATCGATTAAAGTGGCGAGCATTGGGAGAGGCCTATGTCCAGCAGTAGTGTTATGTGGGCTGATGATATGACCTAGTACTCTTCATTGATAGCCTGCAAACGTTCACTGCTGGACATAGGTCTTCCCTAATGACAGTTGATGTATGGGATTTAAGGGAGCGGATATTTACGCTCCAAGCCAACCTCACTTGTCCGTGGTGCATCCTGCCGAACAACAAACGAGGCGCTGGCAACCGACTGGTGGCGGTATAACCATCACACTGAAGGCGTAGCTAAATACCATAGGCCGATGACTGGCAGCAGCGTCACCGGAGCAAGAAGCTACGTCCTGCAATCGCCAACCCGCCTGCCCAGCATGGCGATTATGGGCATATCCTCCAGATGTTTGTCCTGAGTGGCGAGCAACTGGAGAGGTCTATGGCCAGCAGTGGACTGCAATAGGCTGATGATGATTGCCCCACGTACCCTTGGATAAGTTCTCAAACGATCGCGAACCCCTAACCTATAGGCTTAAGTTACATCTCCTCATCATTCTTTGAAAATAAAACGTCGCCGTGCTATCTAGATACGTTTCTGTGGGTACGAGGTACCCTGACGGGTCTGATGTCGTAAAAAAGAGGCAATGTTAACTTCGTTATTATCGCATTTAGGTTCTTAGCCGGCACTTTGTGTAAATAATTAAAGTCAACTTGGCCGCCGGTTTACTGCCCCTTAAATACTAAATGAGTTTGCTTTGTTCTTTTAAGCAGTAGAAGTGTTTTATAGCTAGTCTTGTCATCGTATTAACGTCTTTAGCCGTGGCCCACATGAAGGCACGCCGCTGGTTTTCATTATTTTAACGTTTGTTTGACGTTTGTGGACGAACGTCAAATTCAAGTTATAAGTGTCAGTTGAAGTATAAATAAATAACCCAAGACATGCCACGCTGGGCCACACAGCGCCACCTAGCCCCAAACTTAGCCGAAGCTTGTACTATGGGTACTAGACAACTGATAAACTATATACTTTTTTTTTGTAAATAAATACATATTATACATAGAAGATGACGTTACTGCGCGCGTGCGCGTGCGCATTTTGATTATTTTAACGTTTGTTTGACGTTTGTGGACGACGGTCACTTTCGTTCGAGCCCGTCCGTTATTTTTCGAGTCGGTTATTTTTGAAACCCGATATCCACGCGTGCGACGCCGCTGGCACAGCTAGTTATTATATAAATATATCAAATGTCTAGTATCCATAGTACAATTTCGGCTTAATTTGGGAATAGAAAGAGCTGTGTGGCCCAGCGCGGCATGTCTTGCGATGCGACTTATATTTACATTCAATCTAAGTTCTTCGGTCCATTGATTTATACTTCACCTAATCTACAAAAATTCGTTAATTTTTAATCAAGGCAGAGTCCGTAGTTACCCCTAAACTATTCGGACATTTCAAAATACAATTTTGGGGCACGCTCTTCAGAGACCTAGGAAACGCCGACCCCGTCTAGCTGGCTGATATTTCCGAGAATTTAAATTAATTATGTCTGAGCTAATTAAGCAGCCTAATTGGAAACACGCGCAAGACGCGCCCTGGATCCGTCACGGGGTGATCAGGACTAAAAGGTAATTAGCTGGTTAGCGTAGTGGCGTCAAGGAAGAGGACGACACGTGCCTTTAGGCGTAGTGGTATAGGGCACCATAGCGTCCTTCCGAGGGGTGTTGCCAACTTTTAAAACGGCGTAGACTTGAAATTTTAATACTGCTTATCCAAAACACTTGAGAGAGGTAGGGCATAGCGAATCTTCGCTCGAATTGAGCTGCCCGTCCGGGGAAGGAACTCCACCCTATAGAATACCGCAGCCAAATGACCTAAGGGTCGTGTTCCTGCCGGTGAGTAGGGTTTCCGGAGCTCGTTGGGGGTTGGGGTTGGCGGTGGCAGCTGACAGGTAACTGACCAGTTGCTTGCCCGTTGTCACAGCGACTTGGGCTTCTCTTTCGCTTTCCATCAGGCGTAGGGAAGCCATTATGTCGAGCTACTATAAAAAAAAATACTTATAATATGTATTTATTTACAAAAAAAGTATTTAAGTAAGTTTATCAGTTGTCTAGTACCCATAGTACAAGTTTCGGCTTAGTTTGGGGCTAGATGGCGCTGTGTTGCCCAGCGTGTGTGTCAGCGTGTTTACTTACCAGATGTGTCCCAAACGGAGTAGTTAACTCTGTAATCCGCCACTGCGCATGTGTAACCGTATTTTTCGAAACCAGTTGGAGTGTAGGCCTGAAACAATGAAATGTCATTTAAACATTATTGAAAACGACGGAATATGTGGACCCTATAAGTGTATAACTAAACTAGTAATGGAGGATTTCATGTGCTAGGTAGGCTACGGCCGTAGTAAAATATACTCGTAGAATGATTTTATTAGTTTGATACTTGGTTTGCTCATAATCACTCTTTGATTGTAATTTTTTGTATTTGGGATGTAAGGGAGCGGCCTATCATCATTCATTTCGCTCCATGCCACGCTACGCCCTGCGATCGCCAACCCCGCTGCCCAGGGTGGCGATTATATCCTCCAGATGTTGCCCTTATTGGCGAACAACTGGAGAGGCCTATGTCCAGCAGTTGACTGCCATAGGCCGATTGAATTTGTGTAAAAAGTAATTTATTATCTCTGCTTCTTTGTTAACAAAATTTCTAACGCTAAAAAGCAGGCTATACTCGTAGTACATCCTGCTTTGCTTACATAGGTAAGTAGGTACATGAGCAGTGATTTCCTTCCCAGTTTCTCGGGTGCATTACGGGTAGCAGAGTGCTTGACGCTCAGCACATCTCCGCAGTAATGAACGTACATAGACTCACAGCTCACGCGAAGTTAAATCAACTGAGACTTAAGTATTGCCTTAAGACGTAAGAGGTAGCTGTTGAGAGTTGGAAGTAAATGGTGGGTAAATGCAAACAAAACCAGCAGAATAACAATGACATGGAAGTAATGAAAGTACGTACAATAGTGCATAGTACTTCCATGAACAATGCAGACCGACAAAGGATAAACATTCCTAAACGTAAATGAAATAGGCTATTATGGCTAAAAATTATAATTAGTCCTCCGTTAAGAGAGGTAGGGCATAGCGAATCTTCGCTCGAATTGAGCCGCCCGTCCGGGGAAGGACCTCCACCCTATAGAATACCGCAGTCAAATGACCTCTGAGTCGTGTTTCTGCCGGTGAGTAGGGTTTCCGGAGCTCGTGGGGGGTTGGGGTTGGGCCGGCATGGCGGTGGCAACTGACAGGTAACTGACCAGTTACTTGCCCGTTGTCACAGCGACTTGGGCTTCTCTTTCGCTTTCCATCAGGCGTAGGGAAGCCATTATGTCGAGCCACTATAAAAAAAAAATCCGTCTTTTAGCTTATTCCAAAATAAAAGACACGTATTTTTTATTTGTAAATTAGGCTAAAACTTACATTGTTATAGCCCGTTGAAATTACGCGTGACGTCACTCGGCGAGGCATTTTTACGGGAGCGAGTGACGTCAAAGACTCCTACTTCTAACTTTTGATGCCATGTATCTTTGCTATTGTTTATTTGAATGAAAAAAGGAAAAATACGTGTCTTTTATTTTTGAATAAGCTAAAAGACGGACTCATTACAATTTTTAGCCATAATAGCCTATTGTCGTGTAAAACAAAAATGTCAAAAAAACGTCAGCGACATTTTGAATGAGCTTATAGTTCCGAAGTAGGCCTCAAGCTAAAACATATTTGTCGGTCTGTAAGAAAACATAGAACTTTAAATCGCTAACGTTCGTAGCTCGCACCACAACACAAGTGCAATGTTCTGCAAGTATAACCCGGCTACACAGGGCACTCTTAGCGCTCACTGCGAATGGGTATCGGAAAGAGATGAGGGCTGAGTGCTTGTTAAATTCCGCTGGCTTGTAATGGAAAGCGCTCGGTGAATGCAAACGAGCCGATTTCTAGCTTAGAGCGTTTATATTTGAGTGTGTTTTTATTTGGCGGTTGTGTTGATGGCTTGAGGTTCAGTTTACTGTTCAGATTGACACGCTTGGTGTTAATAGACTATACGAAACACTTCAGGAAACAAAGAGTCCGGCAAAGACTTCTCGCCTTCTTCTAAGGTGCAGCGCAGACGGCACACTTTTTGTGCGATAGAGTCTGCGTCTGAGACATTTAAAAAGAGCCGAATTAGGTCGAATGATCGAAGATGTGCGTTGTGTGCGTTGAGTCTGTGAAATATC
This sequence comes from Conogethes punctiferalis, assembly GCA_031163375.1. Taxonomy (NCBI): domain Eukaryota; kingdom Metazoa; phylum Arthropoda; class Insecta; order Lepidoptera; family Crambidae; genus Conogethes; species Conogethes punctiferalis. The sequence goes on along the minus strand of CM062090.1, from coordinate 13,234,285 downwards.
CGCGACAGATTTTTGCGCGTCGTGTGCCTTACTGCATATAAATTATAATAGTTTTCACAGACTAAAAAGTGCGTCACGGATAGTCTGTCGTCTGCGCGTATGCTGACTTCACTATAGCGCACTGCAGAGCAGATAAGTTTTTTTTTGTATTGGCTCAGCACAGTGTCTTCCTTTTGCCTGATAGTACCCGGAGTAACCAGAACAGCCGTGACACCACCAGCGCTGCCCGCCCTAGTGGGAGCGACGGAAGCGTATACCAATTCTGGGAGGTGTGAGTTCCATACACCACGCCCACTCGGCGTGAAGATGCCTTGCCTCATGCATTCCTCTCTTTAAAAAAGGGGTGAATTTCATCAATGAGATGAAATGTGAAAAAAGAAATACAAAGACAGACATTGAAATCGTTTGTGAATACGGGCTTAAATGGATTCACACCGAATATTGGGGCGAATTACGCGTATGATGTCGCAGGTGTGGATTATACCTTTCACCCTTTGTACCGTAGGGTGAATACAAATTAGGTTACAAATATAGATAATACTCTGAAAGGAGGTAAAGGTATTACGTATTGTTGTTATTTTGGGCTGTTATAGTCTATGGTAGGCTGAAAGTGAGATCTTCTTTGAAATGACTAAGATAATAGGTAGAGATAGAGGCGAAACGTGAACATTCGAACTTGCACCATATAACGGTGCCTATTCATCGTATCCCTGCTCGTCGGAGGCCGGAGGAATCAAGTTAAATAATTCTGTCGCACACTCTCCAAAATGTAACCGATAAAATACCGAAAGACTAAGGACTTTCTACACTTCTTTTATTCACACTGCATACACTATGTACTATACAATGTGACTATACCGAGGGAACTTTTAAAGCAGAAACACTTTGCATTTAAATAAAAATCTTCTATTCTATACTTATAATAAATCTGTAGAGAAGTCAATTCTGTAATGATATACTTTTTCAAAATAATTATCAGGGGGCGATTAGTGATCGATACTGATGCCAAAAATGCAATCAGTAAAATTTTTGCCTGTCTGTCTGTATGTTCGTATAGAAAAAAAAACTACTGGACGGAATTTGACGAAACTTAGTACAATTATTTTTCATACTCCTGGGCAGGTTATAGTATACTTTTCATCACCCTACAATCAATAGGAGCAGAGCAGTGGAAGAAATTTTTATCTGTATGTAATTAACGTATATGCTGAAGCCGCGGCTTCGCTCGAGTTGATGTGTCACAGAAGTATTTATTATACGTGTACCTATTCCATTTGCTCCATTTCTTGATCTTTTCGCTGACCTATATATTCCGAACACTATAATGTTTTTTTTGTTATGTGTGGTGTATGTTCACCGGAGATAGCGTAGCTATATTTAAATCAGTCCAGTAATTTCGGAGCCTATTCAATGCAAAAAAAACAAACAGACAAGCAAAAATACAATCAAATCTCTCCTCTTTATAGTATTGGTGTAGAAAGTATAGAAAACTGAGAACTCACCCTTAAACCACAGGCTTAAACAATTTTATCTCTTGACTGTAGAGCTTAACATATAAGATTAATAATTAAATTAAGCCCATTAAGTTTTTATAGGTCTTCTGTAGTCAACATCTTCAACTTAACTGATGTTAATTAAAATATGCTTTCGCAGTTCGTTTTAACTAGTAAAAACTGCTGTCTAGGTTAGTTAAATTATAATTGAGCCATAAAAAGGGTAATTATTTAAAGGAGAAAAATCGTTTCTTGTTTACTGGCTTTCCATCTGTAGTTTCTCTAACGTTACTATCGTCAACATTAACCTATCGCAGTCCACTGCTGGACATAGGCCTCTCCAGTTGCTCGCCACTTATGGCAAACATCTGGAGGATATACCCATAATCAACACGCGGCAGGCGGGTTGGCGATCGCAGGGCGTAGCTTCTCGCTCCGGTGACGCTGCTGCTACCCGTCATCGGTATGTGCTATTGATTACACCTTCAATTGTGATGGTTTAATTGCCATCAGTCGGTTGCCAGCGCCTCATATGTTATTGGGCAGGATGCACCACAAGGATAAAGTTGGCTTGGAGCGAAAAGATGATAGGCGCCCTTACATCCCAACAAACAAACATAAGTACAACAAAACAAAAATCAGTCGAATTGAGATCGTCTTCTTTTTTTGAGTGGGTTAAAAACAAAACAAGTATATGACATGAAATACTGATGATGAAGTGGCTCTACTCTATAGTACACTATTGTAAAAAGCCTTAAAAATAAAAATAAATATGTATAATAAAATAGTTTATTTCTGCAAGTAGATTCACTAGTAATACTTATGCACGTCATAATTTTTTCGACGTGTAGCCTGTTGAGAAGAAGTGCCGCAACAAAGTCAACCTTTTTTATTAAAATATTTTACATATTAAACCGACTTCAAAAAAAACACAAACGACCAGAACTAAAAAGCGATAAATAACGTAAGTAATTATTTAAATATTACAATTATCACTTATTTTTGAAGTCGGTGCCAGCCTCTAGGTACCTAACGTAGACTGTTGTTGTATGACGCGCGCGGCCGGCAAATCCACACGACAATATAGATACATTTATTTGTTTGGCTGGCACCGACTTCAAAAATAAGTGATAATTGTAATATTTAAATAATTACTTACGTTATTTATCGCTTTTTAGTTCTGGTCGTTTGTGTTTTTTTTTGAAGTCGGTTTAATTTTTTTTTAAAATAATTTTATTTCTCTATTTTTAGTTGCGTTAATGTGCTGTGAACTTGAATAAAGGCTAATTAATGTCCTTAAGAGTTTTACTTAGGAATATAAAATTTTGCTTTAAGTCAAGTGAAGACTTTGCGATCTAGAATCAAGCATATCACTTACCAAATCACCTGCCCTATTAGCCCTGCATAAGTACATACTACTAGTTAATATCGTTTTACCTAGTTTAATATCGACCAATGTCAGTACTGTCCCCTAACTCCTAATCGTTAAGGAGTTCTGTGGCTTCATCATCAGCACCAGATGTTGACGCCCGGAAGCATATACCTGAGTAAAATGTGATTACGTAACAAAAACACCATATGAGCATACAATTTTCGGTTGTTGCCCTCAATTTCTCCAGGATCCCATCATCAGATCCTGTCTTGGTGATAATGGGACCACCTCGGAAGTGTCCTCTGTCGAACAAAAGAAAAATTTTTAAAATCCATCCATAATTGACGGAATAATCGGTGAACATACATAAAAAAAAAAAAATATTATACATACAGACGAATTGAGAACCTCCTCCTTTTTTCGAAGTCGGTTAAAAAAGAAATACAACATAATTATTTTAACAACATAAGCCTATTACAGTATTAGACGAATGCAGGCCAGCAACTCATTATGTCTCAGTATCACCCGGGTTATACCAAAGCGGTTTTACTCAAAGGCAATCAATGTGATTGGGCTCACTTCATATTTCAAGCACATTATATTATGTTGACGTTTATTAATAACCATGTTAGTAATTAATCAACTTGGAGATTATGATTAATTTTGTACCGCACGCAACGCGCTGGGTTAAACTGCTAGTGAAGTAGGGGGACTGTTAAATTTACTACAATTTAATGATCCTTTAAAGTTTAAAGTTATGGTTTCGCCTTGTTACGAATTGGAAAGATCGCTGAAAAGTTTTGATTGGACTCTGGACACTATAAAACACCTAAGGACTAGTGTTGCAAAGAAAGCGTTTTTTTTATAATGTGAAAAAAAGCCTTGAAAAAAAAACCTGAAAAAAAGTGGTTTTTTTATAGTAGCTCGACATAATGGCACCCCAACCCCCCACGAGCTCCGGAAACCCTACTCACCGACAGGAACATGACCCGGAGGTCATTTGGCTGCGGTATAGGGTGGAGGTCCTTCCCCGGACGGGCAGCTCAATTCGAGCGAAGATTCGCTATGCCCTACCTCTCTTAACTTAGTGTTCTTTTTCTGGACCATGTCTTTTTTCAAGAGTAGGTATGAAATCTAAAACTGTTAAGCCATTTACGATTAAAGATTTTTCCCGGCTTTAAAAAAAATATGGGCAGTTGAGGGTGACTTGAAGCGAAAAGATGATAGTCGCCTTATACTTATTCACATGCAGCAGCCGATTACTTATCAAAATATTTAACCAAAGTACCACTAATTAATTAAAGTCCTTCACAATTTTCGTCAATTAATAATCTTGATCGCTATTAATAAGGCCTTGATGACAATTAATCAAGTAGAGATTAATTTGTCATAGTAATGACTGGTTGTCGCTCGCGGGGTGAGGAAGCGTTTTTTTTTTATATAGAATCGACTTTTCTTAGAATAACTAAGTTTTTTCGTGCGGTGACAGAAAATAATACAATTTACCCCCCTTTTCTGCCCGTGAGTATCGTAATAGCCGTCTCAGTGAAGTCAACGTCTGTCGGCCGGTGGGGTTTACCCTACTGACTTAGGGATATGGGCATGAGAAGTATTACAATGAACGATATTTTATACCTATAAACGTTTTAATTATAACTAAGAAATGGCTATTGTGAAAAACAAAATAAAATTTAGTTTAGGAAAAAAAGATGAACAGAACACTACGGAACGGGCCGACGGAAAATTGATAATAATCTTGCATCAAGAGATTGTGTGAAAAAAACATTTGTTTTATTATTACGTTGACTGATAAAATTACTTTATTTCTCTTATCTTTTGATAAAACTCTTAATTTCAACTCGGTAGCCATCATCCCGTATGGTCTAGTGGCTAGGATACCTGGCTTTCACCCAGGAGGCTCGGGTTCGATTCCCGGTACGGGAAACCCTTTTTGTTCTTTATATCAGGTAATAGAGGTTTTTACTTCGCTCTTTTTTTATAATAAGGCGATAATAAATATGTCGCATCTTTTTTTATCAAAAAAAAATCAACTTTTTCCTTCCTCAATGAAGTTTAATTTCCTCGATAAATAAAAGTAGTTTAGACGTACCTACTTTTATTTTTTATTTCAGCCAATACAATAAGACTATTTTATTGGCTGAAATAATATTTTTATGGTTTCCGTAAGCCGATATTCTATATTCATTTATTGTTTTATAATTAATTTTGTTAAAATAACCGAAAAGATGTATTTATAAGTAATATTAGCAAATTGATAATGTAGATCACAAGTTGTATTTAATTAGTGATTTTTTTTTTTTTTTTATAGTGGCTCGACATAATGGCTTCCCTACACCTGATGGAAAGCGAAAGAGAAGCCCAAGTCGCTGTGACAACGGGCAAGTAACTGGTCAGTTACCTGTCAGTTGCCACCGCCATGCCGGCCCAACCCTAACCCCCCACGAGCTCCGGAAACCCTACTCACCGGCAGAAACACGACCCAGAGGTCATTTAACTGCGGTATTCTATAGGGTGGAGGTCCTTCCCCGGACAGGCGGCTCAATTCGAGCGAAGATTCGCTATGCCCTACCTCTCTTAAATGTTTGACTTAAGTGATTGACTGTAAATAAGTATACAGGAATGTTAATCAATATTACAGGAAAGTTGTTATGTACTTTCGAAAGATATCCGATCAGAATATGTCTCATAAAAGATTAAAAAAGTTTAATTCTCAATAACAAAAAAAAAAACAATCACTCCATTCTAAGTTTTGTGAACCTACCTACTTTCGTTATGACACCGTTCATAATTTATTTTTCTCTTAAAAAACCACACAAAACTTATAGGAGAAGAGAGAAAACATTTTATTAACTGTGATTCATGCATTTCTAAACATCAAAGCAAAGATATTCGTTTCCATACAGCTCCGATTACCGACATTTCCCGATTTTGACGTTTCATTTTACTCGTAAGCGTCATAAATTAGGCGGGAACTCGCGTTCACCGCGCGTTTATTTACATAATAACAAATGGCGACTGTTAATTTGTACATTCTCACATGAATATTCCCAAGTTTCGGGACGCAACGCTCCCTTGTGCGTGAAACTTTACGAATTTAGAGTCTCATGTATATATTTGCGAACGGATACAACCGAATGCTGCTAAGAAAATGAGTATTTACTTCGAATATGGAATGGTTTAGCAAATTATCACAGAAAAATAGTACAAAAGTAACATAGAATAAGTTAGTTAAATATTAGTTATTAAGCAATAGCTACATACCTATATTATGTATTCTCTATTGATAACTACAAATAATAATGTTGGCTCTATATGAGAGGGGTCTCCTATAGCACAGGTTTGTACAAACTTAAAATAGGAGATCCACGCACTGTATCTATACCAATTTGTAGTTAATAATAAAAACATTTTTGATTGAAAAACATTTTTGATTTTGATTGATTTTTTGAATTATTATTAATGGTGTTATACATCTGTAATGATAAATCTGATTCTGCCTAAAGATCTTTGTTACTCGTAGGTGACGATAAATACAGCTTCTATTTTAGCGCCAAAGCACTAAGTAACTTTAAAAAGTATTTAATACATTAGTAGGTATAGCTTTGTGTTTTTTCTTAATACTTTAAGTGGAAATAATATACTTACTTGTAGGTAGGTAGGTAGATACAGACGGAGGCGATAAAATTACTTATGTTTTAAGCTTACAATGAATTTACGACTCTGTACTTTGTAGTTTGTCAAAATAGTGTTCTAGGTATATCACTAAATTACGTTGGTTTGTACGAAAGCGGTTCTTAATAATATATTCCTTATCCCAACTCACTCTAACCAGAAATAACATAAAGTAGAAGACTTATATGAAAATAACTGAACTTTTCTCAAAGTTATACACTTTACGTCGAAGACAGTCATCTTTCTACTTTCAATAGCACTCAGGAGCTCAATATTTCATTAAAAAATAAACGTTTTTTTAAACTTTAACGGAAAGACAAGGGAAAGTTTTCTTTTTGTTATTGTTATTGTTATTGTCAAAACGCCAGGTGGTGAGCGACGAGTACGAAGCACTAACCGATTAACAAAGACCCCTCTCTGTTATATGAAGTAAGGCTAGAAAGGCTCAAACTGAATTGGTGATTGACGATGACATGACCAATCATTGAAGATCTCTCCACCATAAATTAGTTTGAATAATGAGAGGTCAAGTTGAAGTGGCAGTGTGTTGACTTTAATCAATGTAGACTTGAATGACGGGATAGCGTGGGAGAATCGTACAAGATGTGCGCAATGATTTTTTATTTTTTATTTACCAAATATCAAAAACGAGGCGTGCGTTATTGCGAAGTCAGATAGAAAGACAATTCTTTCTTTGTTTTTCACAGGATAATTATTATACAGCCTCAATGTAAGTAGAACAATTTAAGCGGGAATTCTGACAAAAAATTTGAATATCGAATGTATCATGTGCGCTACTTATTTTGTTTTTATTTGTTGACAAATAGGAATGTCTACCAAAAATAGTTACAATGCCCAATTTAATATGTACCTAACTGTTATCTACTATTTGACTTCATAATCAGAACGATTAATGGTTAAACCTAAATTAACACAGCAAATTCCCGACGCTAAAGCAAATAATGCCACGAACACACTCAGCGCAAAATAACCACCGACCAATTATGTAATAAAACAATTCTCTTGAAATCCCGCGTTATGCCTTAAAGAGCCAGCCACGATTAAGTTAATTATAATTGAGTATACGAAGAATATTACCGAGGGAATTTGGGAACTGTCGTTTTGTGAAAGAGTTCTGTTTCACTGAGATGCCGTGTCAAATCGAGTTTAAAATAAGATTCCATTTATTGCTTTTGTGCGTTGAACGCCATTGATGCGTAAAAATAGATGTTCTATTGCAGCTCATTTTTTGGCGGTCAAAGGATTTTAAGAATATAATACTACTCTACTCTATCTCTCCTGATCATATTTTGGCAATAACGGCCACAGAAAGCCGTACACTTAGAAATAGGGTAGCAGGTAGCAGTAGTACCCCAAGTAGCTTTGAACGCCGCTGTTGCGAATTATTTTTCAACTGTTTGTTCCGTGTCTGGGTGTTTATATTTGTACTAGCTGTGCACGCGACTTCGTCCGCGTGGAATAGTTATTTTTTCCCCGTTTTTTTTACATTTTCCATTATTTCTTCGCTCCCAAAAGTTGCAGCGTGGTGTTATATAGCCTAAAGCCTTTCTCGATAAATGGTCTATTCAACACAAAAATAATTTTTCAATTCGGACCGGTAGTTCCTGAGATTAGCGCGTTCAAACAAACAAACAAACTCTTCAGCTTTATAATATTAGTTAAGACTAGCTGTGCTCGCGACTTCGTCCGCGTGGAATAGTTATTTTTTCCCCTTTTTTTTTAAATTTTCCATTATTTCTTCGCTCCTAATAGTTGCAACGTGATGTTATATAGCCTAAAGCCTTCCTCGATAAATGGTCTATTCAACACAAAAATAATTTTTCAATTCAGACCAGTAGTTCCTGAGATTAGCGCGTTCAAACAAACAAACAAACTCTTCAGCTTTATAATATTATTAGTTAAGATTTAAGTACATATTTGTGGTACCTTCGTTGTTCTGATACCCATAACGCAAGTGCTTAAGCTATTTACTTAGGAATCGGAGCAATGTATGTGATGTTGTGTGATATTTATTTACTCCCAGAGAGACAGGCACCAGAAACGGCGGCAACATTACACGTAACGACCTGGCAACGTGTTCGAGTAACTTCTTAATAGGCGCTATGCAAATCGTAGGTACAATACGTAGTTGCTTGTTTGGCAACTACGGCTGTCGCGGGATGAACCGGCGACCATTAGGTCCAGGATCATACCTTGTCCCCTACATATTGATTGGCAAATACCGCAGCCAAATGACCTTCGGGTCGTGTTTCTGCCGGTAAGTAGGGTTTCCGGAGCTCGCGGGGGGTTAGGGTTGGGCCGGCATTGCGGTGGCAGCTGACAGGTAACCGACGAGTTACTTGCCCGCTGTTACAGCGTCTTGGGCTTCTCTTTCGCTTTCCATCAGGCGCAGGGAAGCCATTATGTCCAGCTTATATAAAAAATAATCCTCAAGGGCCATCAAAACACTTGTGACTCACTTGGTGTTGCGATGTCTATTTTTTTTTTTTTTTTTTTTATGGAAGAGGGGGCAAACGGGCCTGAAGGTCACCTGATGGTAAGTGATCACTTCAGCCCATAGACACCGCAACACCAGGGGAGTCACAGGTGCGTTGCCGGCCTTTGAGAAATCTATAGGCTCGCTTTTTGAAGGTCCCTAAATCATATCCACTCGGAAAAATTGCAGCAGGAAGCTGATTCCAAAGACCGGTTGCACGAGGCAGAAAATTGCGCGCAAAACGCACCGTGGAAGACCTCCAACTATCAAGATGATAAGGATGAAATCTAGAATTGGTGCGAGATGTACGATGATGAAAAATAGCAGCCGGTACCAGATCAAACAATTCCTCCGAACACTCGCCGTGATATATACGGTAGAAAACGCACAAAGACGCAAGTCAATGGTCGGAGGTAATCACTTACTGATAGGTGACCTTCAGGCCCGTTTGCCCCCACTGTCATTAAAAAAAATAGATAGATATTCTTAATTGCACAAAATGTTCCCTAATGGGGACTTTACATTTATAACCTTACGAAAGCCTCTATACAAGATTTTCAATTTTTATGAAACACATAAAAGTGTTTTTGGTAGAATATATTCGTGGACTTTTGAAACTTCAGTAATAGGCTATTATGGCTAAACATTGTAATTAGTCCGTCTTTTAACTTATTCAAAAATAAGAGACACGTATTTTATTATTTGTAAATTAGATTAAAAATTACAAAGTTATAGCCCGTTGAAATTACGCGTGACGTCACTCGGCGAGGCATTTTTACGGGAGCGAGTGACGTCAAAGACTCCCACTCCTAACTTTTGATGCCTTGTATCTTTGCTATTGTTTATTTAAATGAAAAAAGGAAAAATACGTGTCTTTTATTTTAGATAAGCTAAAAGACGGACTTATTAAAATTTTTAGCCATAATAGCCTATTATGTAAATGGTTCTAATGAGCTATGACTTGGTGAGATAATTAGACTCTAAAGTTACCTGACGGCTAAACAATGGACTGCAAATCTGAATCACGCGAATTCAGATTTGGTAATTGGCGTGAATTGGGAAATACTAACGAGGTTAGAAAGTTGGGTAAGCGAATAAGCGATTTCGAATTTGATCGGTTTTTGTTGGGTGAGCGCGCTCTATCGTAGGTTCTTACGTCGCTTATCATCAGGCGAGCCGAAAGGCGGAAAATGCGAAGCCTGTACAGGGGCCCTGTTGTATTGTGTACGACAGTTAGTACTACAAAAAACGAAAACGATCGTTCGTTGAACGGATCGCGTATTTTTGCCCCATAAATCCCTCTCACTTGTCCCTCCCGTGTTCTAATATATCAATTAAATTGTTGAAAATCGACGTTGACGAATTTTAGTTCATATATTCGAACAAGGGAGGGACAAATGAGAGGTATTTATGGGGCGAAAATACGCGATCCGTTCAACAAACGATCGCTTTCGTTTTTTGTAGTAGGGCCCCTGTTCCGGGTTCGGTTCCCGGTTGGGTCAATTTAGAAATTGAAAGTTTCTACTTCAATTAGTGTATGGGTGTTATTTTTGTAGTAGTACGACATAATGGCTTCCGTACGCCTGATGGCGAAAGAGAAGCCCAAGTCGCTGCGACAAAGGGCAAGTAACCGGTCAGTTACCGACTTTATACCGGTCAGTGTAAGGCTTTATACTTATATTATAGAGTACTGTGGAGGGAAGTGATCATAAAGTAAGTAGGTACATACTACATAGTATAATGGAAAAGCCTTAGTTTCATATCAGGTGGTTGACATGCAGCTTCCGCTCTCCCAACTGTCCGGCGATGATGACAAGGCCGCTCTGGCCATCATCGTAGTCATTTAGAAAAAAAAAATAGTCAATAACTGGCACATTTTAAAATAAATGACGTCTCTATGAAAAAAGGAAATTAAGCTATTACCTTTCCATTACAATCTTAGACTAAAATTTTTAATTAACAGAACCCAAGCTGTCACCTAATAGCTGATTAGGGTCCGCTAAAATCCACCCAAGAAGGCTTAATCTTATATTAATAAGGCTCAAAATCACCTGCTCAATATTAAGCAATTTCTGGTAAGCGCTCGTTAAGCCCTTCATACACAGGCACACACTCGAGCTAATTAAGAGGTGCCAATTTACTTAGCTCCACGGCCGAAACCCTTGGGACCTTTAACTATGTACTTCGTTCAATTATGTCGTTAGGTATTCGTATTAGGTATGTAGTAAAAATTTTAGTAAATATGTATAAATAAATAAAACCTTCCTCTCGTGTCTATGGGAAGCCAGATCCTACAGAACCCGCTAAAACTAAAGTGGCCAGACTTGGGGCATGTCCGGTATTCCATCATCATGATCATCAGCCTATCGCAGTCCACTGCTGGACATAGGCCTCTCCAGGTGTACGCCACTTTGGGCCAATATCAAGAGGCTTTACCCATAATTGCAAAGGGATGTAAGGGAGCAACCCATCATCTTTTCACTCCAAGCCAACCTCACCTGCCCGCGGTGCATCCTGCCGAATAACGAACGAGGCGCTGGCAACCGACTGGTGGCGGTATAACCATCACGAATGAAGGCGTAGCTAAATACCACAGACCGATGACGGGCAGCAGCGTCACCGGAGCGAGAAGCTACACCCTGCGATCGCCAACCCGCCTGCCCAGCGTGGCGATTATGAGTATATCCTCCAGATGTTGGCCCTAAGTGGCGAACAACTGGAGAGGCCTATGTCCAGCAGTGGACTGCATTAGGCTGATGATGATGATGGGTTGGCGATCGCCGGATGCAGCTACTCGCTCCGGTGACGCTGCCCTACGCCTTCGAACGTGATGGTTCTACCGCCACCAGTCGTTTGCCATACAATCTGCTAGCATAAATCAATTAATAAGAGCAAGCACTCACTTCTAAATATAGGTATCTGTTGCCGTCGAAATACCGAATCGATGGTTGCCATAGTTACGCTCGTATGTTTCCACCGGTTTCCACAAACAACTTGTTACCAAGTTCAGAATCAAATCAACGTATCACACATTTTGTATTCAGAAACACTGGCTTACACAGGTACTATTTTTCATAATTCCCAGCCAGTGTTGATTGCCTTAACAAACACTCGACGAATACGAACCGAGAGCGTGTATGAGACCCCTAACAAATGTCACGGGAAAATACACTTTATTGCGAAGGAATAAGTGATATAAGGTATGCAGAGGTAGGCTGTAGCAGCGAAGTAAAGCACATTGGACATAACTGAAATGCCACGGGAGAATAGACTTTATTGTGAGCACCATAAGGTAGTAGAGTCTGTTGTAGTTACTTGTAGCTGTGATTAGCCTTTTTGCTTGTCGTATCCAGAAACTGTAATAGAAAGGGGTTGATTCTGCAATTCGCGGGTGGAATAGCATGATTTTCTTTGTTTCTGAACTAATAGAGAAATTAGTGCTATTTCTCTTATCTTAATTTTTTTCTTTGCCTGCTATTCAAGTGTCTGCCTGTTACAATCTAAACTAATATTATAAAGCTGAAGAGTTTGCTTGTTTGTTAGTTTGAACGCGTTAACCTCAGGAACTACTGGTCCGAATTAAAAAATTCTGTAATAAAAATGAAAATGTAAAAAAACAGGGAAAAAATAACTATTCCACGCGGACGAAGTCGCGAGCACAGCTAGTTACTGATATAGAACAAAAAAGGGCAAAGAAACACGTTTGTTATCTGGGAGCCCCACTATAATATTTATTTTATTTTGTTTTTACTAAGATGTGGTGTTATAGCTGCATTCGTCAACAGAAATTCCGACGTTCGTTCAGCCGTCGTGGTCTTAAACCTTAAAGTTCTCCTAACGCCGAGCATAACCCTAGTAACTTCATCATCATCATTAGCCTATAGCAGTCCACTGCTGGACATAGGCCTCTCCAGTTGTTCGCCACAGGGCAAACATCTGAAGGATATAGCCATAATCGCCATAGTAACTTACTATCACACAAATACGACTGATAATGAGTTATTTTCGAAATAACATATAATCCGATAGATATCGTTAGTTAGCATGAGGTTCAGCAATAATGTTATTCATGTATTTACAAGTAAACATTTGTTGAAAAAACATTCACAATTTGAGGTTGATTTTATCATAATTTTCGTACACAAAAAACACAAGTTGCTTACAAATTTATTCGGCTGTATTTATCCAACACCCTGTAAATACAAACGGTTCAGTGAGTGGCCAACAGACGAACTGTGATTTCCAGGAAAATATATAGGTTTGCTATTTTAATATAAATCGAGTCTATTGAAACGTATAAATTAGATAATTTCAGTTAGGTAATTAACTATATTGCTGGCGAACTAAACTGGGATGTAAGGGCCTATCATCTTATTGCTCCAAGCCTCAACTGCCCGTGGTGCATCCTGCTGAATAACAAACGAGGCGCTGGCAACCGACCGGTGGCGGTATAGGTAACCATCACAATTGAAGTAGGGATTGCAATCCGGCCTCATTTTCAATCCGGCCGGATCCGGCTGGATATCCATCAATCCGGCCGGATCCGGCCGGATCCGACCGGATTGATCTAACCAGGAAAACTTAACGTTGGACTGTTAAGGAAATGTTAAAATAAATAAATAAATAATCCAAGACATGCCACGCTGGGCCACACAGCGCCACCCAGCCCCAAACTAAGCCGAATCTTGTACTATGGGTACTTGACAACTGATAAACTTACTTAGATACATTTTTGTTTGTAAATAAATACATATTATACATAGAAAACACCCAGACCAATACAAACAGACATGTTCATGAACACAAATGTTTGTACTGTGCGGGAATCGAACCCACGACCCTTGGCTCAGAGGGCAGAGGTCACTACCAATTGAGCCACCGAGCCAGTCAAAAAAAAACGATATATATACGAATACGAAATCACCTTTATTATTACTAAAAGAAAAATCTCAAAAACAAAATATAGGGGGGTGGAGGCGCGCCGCGCGGTGCGACTCAGCGCCAAACGACTCGCACGCACACGCACAACATGTTTAAAGTGCCTACTCATACAATAGCGCAGGTATTTTACCAAAATATGCAATTACCGGATCCGGTCACCGGATCCGGTATATTGGTGCCGGATCCGGTAAGTGTATATTGACGCCGGATCCGCCGGATTACCGGATCCGGTTTTCCGGATTGCAATCCCTAAATTGAAGGCGTACCTAAATACCACAGACCGATGACGGGCAGCAATGTCACCATTTTACCATCGCACTACTAGACGCCGCGGTAGGGTCCATCCGTACCACCTGGAGACGATCTTGTCCAGAACTGTTCGTTTCCAGCGTTCATTTCTTCCACGAACTTGCAAACTCTGGAACGACCTCCCAGCCGCGGTATTCCCTGATCGCTACGACATGTCCTTCTTTAAGCGAGGTTTAAACAGAGCTCTTTCCTCACGGTAGGCAGCGGCATGGCTGTGCCCCTGGCATTGCTGATGTTCATGGGCGGCGGTTACTGTTTAACATCAGACAGGCTGCCTGCTCGTCTGCCACTAATGGCAATAAAAAAAAAGCAGCGTCATCGGAGCGAGAAACAACGCCCTGCGATCTCCAACCCGCCACGGTAGCGATTATGGGTATATCCTCCAGGTGTTTGCCCTAAGTGGCGAACAACTGGAGAGGCCTATGTTCAGCAATGGAATGCAATATGCTGATGATGATGATGAATCAAACTATCACCTTTCTGGTTGTCCATTTAAGTGGAAACATCCTGTTCACTTAAAAGCCGGGTCCTTTGAACACGTGTTTTCTTATTGCCCCGCTCGTCGCCATGTTGGTCCGCCATATTTTTTCCTTTCCAATGAATTTTTAACACAATTCGCACGTTGAAACGTTATGGCCGTCGGGGTTTTGTTGTTTGCTTGCGAAAGTTCCATTTCTAGCCTAGATTGACAGCTGTGTGTGAATGCTAAGGGTATTTTTTTTAACTTTTAAATCTATGTGCAGTATTCTATCGTATCTATACTATCCATACTAGTATTATAAATGCGAAAGTGTGTCTTTCTGGCTGTATGTTTGTCTTTCTTTCACGGCAAAACGGAGCGACGAATTGACGTGACTTTTCAAGTGGAGATAGTTGAAGGGATGGAGAGTAACATAGGCTACTTTTTGCCCCTTTATATCACCCCACTTCCCTAAAATGGGGGGCAAAGCGGGCGAAGCCGCGGGCACAGCTAGTTTTTAATAAACGCTACGACTAGTGGCGTACATAGCTAAGTAACTAAGGTCCCTGTGGAAAATCAAATGGGCCTCTACTGATCTAAACTGATTAAGCTAAAAACCAGTTTAGTTAGCAATAACATAGAATACCGCAGCCAAATGACCTCCGTGTCGTGTTTCTGCCGATGAGTAGGGTTTCCGAAGCTCGTGGGAGGTTAGGGTTGCCCCCGCTGTTACGTCCCGTAGGTCATTTGGCTGCTGTATTCTATAGGGTGGAGGTCCTTCCCCGGACGGGCGGCTCAATTCGAGTGAACATTCGCTATGCCCTACCTCTCTTTAATATGAAAACGCAAAGGTTTCCAAGTCGTAGCTGTCCGGAAAGCGAAAGAATTTGATCCCACAAAACCGAAGCGCGAAGCAAGAAGTACCTCATGAAGCGCACAGTCGAGGATCGCCAACCATCGAGATGATGAGGATGGAATTGGAATCGATTACGTGTGATCCATTATGTCGAGCTACGATAAAAAAACTACTTTTTGTACTTGCTCCATGACTGGCCAATAAATACAGTCGTAAGCTGCCTCTCCTAAATTCCATTCCACGTACGCTCCATACAACTTCAGCACTTTTTAATTGCAAGTACTACGCGTATGCACTTCACATAATCCCTCTACTAGAGAAGTAAACAGACCTGTTTGAATTCCACTTCTAAAACAAATTAAGAACTAGTTGAGAACTAGTTCAGAACTAGCGACAAACACTAGTCGCTCGCTCAGCGCGCTCGGCTTATTCTATTTCGTCGCTCTGCCTTTTAAAGTTTTAGGTAGGTTAATGGAAGGATAAGAACGTATGAAAGTAACTATGAATGGTTCTTCTATCGCATAGACTTCGATATACTTATACGTAGTAGAGAAGAAAGATAGAATATGAGGTTAATAAAATATTATGATGGCAAGGGAAATAGGATGCACGTACATACATGTTTATTTTTTCATTAAATTGCCTTACAAGAAAAACTTTATTATTTTAAAATTACTCCCTATTTTAAAATGGATGATTTTTAGGTGAAGTGGCCAATTTTGCAAAGAGAAAAAAAAATCATGGTAATTTAAAAGTTATCAAAGAGTATTTTTATCCTTACATTTAAGTGATAAATTAATCAAATCTTCATATGCACAACCCTAAAATCAGTATATTTTATACGACTAGAAAAACACAGTGCCTATTTTGTTTTGACTAGTATTATAATCAACGGCATCAGCTGTCCCAGTCCACTATTGGACATAGGCCTCTCCAGTTATTGCCACTTTGGGCGTAGGGACGGAACCCTAATTGGGAACGATCTATAGGATGGCAGTTGACACGACCAGAGATCAAGCGCAGGGCACAATTAGCGTCGAATGCCAATAACGTCTGATTAGCGAAACTAATGTGCAATTAACGCTTATTGGTTCATTACCTTAGCTCGTGACGTTTAGCCAGCGGTTGTTACAGATTAACCAATCAGGGTAAGTATCTGAATTAGTTAATGATGAGGAGTTGGATGAAAGGGAGCGACCTATCACCTTTTCGCTTCAAGCCATCCTCACCTGCCCGTGGTGCATCCTGCCGAACAACAAACGAGGCTCTGGCAAACCGACTGGTGGCGGTATAACCATCACGATACAAGGCGTAGCTAAATATCACAGGGCGATGACGGCCAGCAGCGTCACCGGAGCAAGAAGCTACGCCCTGCGATCGCCAACCCGCCTGCCCAGCGTGGCGATTATGGGTATATCCTCCACATGTTTGCCCAAAGTGGCGAACAACTGGAGAGGCCTATGTCCAGCAGTGGACTGCGATAGTCTGTCGATGATGATAATAATGAGGAGTTGGGACTTTAATTCTACAATTTTGTAGTGAATTGTTGTTGGACAGATAAATCCGTAAGATAGCGTGTCCATTTCAAAGATCCTAACCTAATTTAATAGAAAACTGTAAACAAAGACCAAGTAGACCAACCAACCCAAAACACGATGTTTTCAGTTATTCCCTTTGGCTTTCAACGAACAGCTATTTACTACAATCGATATAGTTTATCGCGGCGACTATTAGCGTTCCAACGACCCGCAACCAGCCACACAACTCGACAAACTCCCTAGAGAGTGTGACTTGTACGTCGTCCTAAGGATTACTGCCGTTCGGCCGCAATTCGCTCCCTGAACGTTGAAATAATCGGAAACTTTTGATCGTAGAAAAATACGACTATTGCTAGCCAGTTTCTGTTGAGCTCTAGTGGCGAATAGATAATGGAGAACCACGGGTCTTTTTGAACTTGTCGGGTGTCGTTGCCAAGTATTATTAAGTGAAGTGAGCGAGTTACATTGTATTTTGCTTGGAAGTTTTCGAAATAATATTTACCATTGCGGCAATGCGAAAAAAAATTAAGTAGTTTTTTTACTTCATTTTGATAGGGTTCTTAGGAAGTTCTAATTACCATTAGATTTGGCATGATTCCACATCGGAGAAAGAATATAAATGATTATTTTGTAGGTACACAACGTAAGGATATTATGCCCCTTTTAATTACGCGGCATTACGTCCGCATTTTGTACCTCATCATCATCAGCCTATTGCAGTCCACTGCTGGACATAGCCCAAATAGTCGACTCTTGTGACATCCGCGGGATGTACCATTTCGGGGGGAGTTCAGGAATGGCCACTTTAGTGTACATTTAAATGTTTCATTCATTATCATCATGAGCCTATTGCAGTCCACTGCTGGACATAGGCCTCTCCAGGTATTCGCCATTAGGGCAAACATCCATCTGGTGGAGGATATACCCATAATCGCCACCCTGGGCAGGCGGATTGGCGATCGCAGGGCAATGCTTCTCGCTCAGGTCAAGCTGCTGTCCGTCATCTGTCTGTGGTATTTAGCTACGCTTTCAATTGTGATAGTTTTTGTTACATTCTAGGATTATTAGCGTACACTGGAATTGTATAACTGTATATTTATTATGAAATAAAGATCTTTGAAACTGAACTGAAATGTGATAGTTATACCAGTCGGTTGCCAGCGCCTCGTTTGTTGTTCGGCAGGAGGCACCACGGGCAGATGAGGTTGGCTTGGAGCGAAAAGATGCAGGCCGCTCCCTTCCATTCCCCAAGTTAAGTTTAGTTTTATTTATATTTAGGGAATCATTATACAATCAACAGCCTAAAATATACATTTTCATCTTCTAGTGTAGTAGTCCTTGTAATTAAAAATTTAGCCGACAAAATAAATATTTCATAAGTAGGCTATTATGGCTAAAAATTGTAATTAGTCCGTCTTTTAACTTATTAAAATGAGACACATGTATTTTTTTATTTGTAAATTAGACTAAAAATAACAAAATTTATTGAAATTTCGCGTGACGTCACTCGGTGAGGCATTTTTACGGGAGCGAGTGACGTCAAAGACCCCACTCCTAACTTTTGATGCCTTGTATCTTTGATATTGTTTATTTTGAATGAAAAAGGTAATGATACGCGTGTTTTATTATTGAATAAGCTAAAAGACGGACTAATTACAATTTTTAGCCATAATAGGCTATCTATAAATTTCGGAGCAATATTTCTTGATCGCGATTTATCCGGATCGTCCAGTGTGGACACCGACTATTTTCCATCGAACTTGCCGCCCATTCGACAAAGTGACGCTGTTGAGTGACAGGTGAAAAATGCCACATCTCCCCCCACGACAGGAACAAACGGGGCGGACCGAATGCAATCTAACAAATTGGGACGCGTAGAATCACTTCAATATCGATTTTGTACTTGGCATCACTGTTTTTACATACATTTTTGCCTGAGAGAAAAGTGGTTGGGTCATTGCGAGCATACAAGTTTGTATCTATTATATGTATTTAGGATCTCCTAGTGTGGGACCCACAGGTTGCATTTCCGCATTATTATTACATGTTGCACGCTTAATAATGTCCACTATCCTACTGTATATAGTTTTTTTTTTCTCTGAAAACAAGCAAAGATATATTTTACTATACAGACACGGAGTATTTGCTCTGTAGATTTAAAGGTCTGACCACACTAGGCTATGAACGTGTCCCCATTTTTTAAATGTCAAATGCACTCTAGGTACTTTTCACTCAATCAGTCACATATAATCATCATCATCATCAGCCTATCGCAGTCCACTGCTGGACATAGGCCTCTCCAGTTGTTCGCCAATAAGGTCAAACATCGGGAGACATTACCCATAAACGCCGCGCTGGGCAGATGGGTTGGCGATGACAGGTCGTAGCTCTTCGCTCCGGAGACGCAGCATATTGTTTTTTTTTTTATAGTAGATCGACATAATGGCTTTCCTAGCCTGATGGAAAGCGAAAGAAAAGCCCAAGTCGCTGTGACAACTAGCAAGTAACTGGTCAGTTACCTGTCAGTTACCACTGCCATGAAGCGAAGATTCGCTATGCCCTACCTCTCTTGAAATTTTGTTTGATAGTTATACCGCCACCATTCAGTTGCTTGATTCTCGTTTGTTATTTTGTGCGATAGAGTCTGCGTCTGAGACATTTAAAAAGAGCGTCTAGGTCTGCCGACAGAATGATCGAAGATGTGCGTCGTGTGTCATGTGAATATCCGCGACAGATTTTTGCGCGCCGTGTGCGTTACTGCATATATGTAATGCAAAAAAATGCGTCACGGATAGTCTGTTGTCTGTGCTGCCCCTTATTCGGCAGAAGCGAAAAGATGGTGGGTCGCTCCCTTATATCGCATTTAAAATAAAGTCATACTTTAAAATATCTTCATAATAATAATCCTTGGATAAACTTATATCATAGCCGGGCTGAGTGCACAATCCCACAGCAGCGTTACGGCATTATTAAGTATTCCATTTTATTTATGAATTAAAACTTAATGGGCAGTCGGGTTTAAACTGGCTATGTAAAATATATTCCTACTGTGTTGGTTAAGTAGTTAAATGCTGCATATATGTAATATAAAAAGTCCAGTGTTATTATGTGGTCACAAAAGATTACACAAATAGATAAGTACCTATCTCACTAAAACCTTGCAATTTCACAGCAAAATTTTAGATCTAAAAAGTGAATGTTATCTACACCTAAATATAAAACTACTTATTCTTCTTTCATGTATACTTAACTTATCCTCGAATTTTCAAGAAACTCTATATTTTCATGTTCCTATTTATTTATCTATGTTTTATGTGTTCTGAGAAGACAATAATTATACCTGTTGCTAGTCTTATTTACTCATCATCATCATCTTCAGCCCGTGTCAGTCCACTGCTGGACATAGGCCTCTCCTAATGTTCGCCACTTAGGTCGTTTTTGGGCCTCTCTCATCCAGCACTTGCCAGCCGTCCTGCGCAAATGACATACATGAAGGGCATACTACTACATACTAATTTATCGTAAAATATTTCCATCGAAAAAGTGCCAGGCGGGTTGTGACCGCGGTAGAATATTGACTGACTCGGTGGCTCAATTGGTAGTGACTCTTGCTTACTGAGCCAAGGGTCGTGGGTTCGATTCCCGCACAGTGCAAACATTTGTGTTCATAAACATGTCTGTTTGTATTGGTCTGGGTGTTTTCTATGTATAATATGTATTTATTTACAAAAAAAAGTATTTAAGTAGTTTATCAGTTGTCTAGCACCCATAGTACAAGCTTCGGCTTAGTTTGGGGCTAGATGGCGATGTGAGGCCCAGCGGGGCATGTCTTGTTTAAAAAAAAAACAAAAAGAATAGAATAGAAGTTCTAGTTATCCAGACAAACGCTGCTGCCCTTTTTCAAATATTCTCTAAGTCGTATTCTACGACACCTACAATGTTATGAGACGTTATCTTATTCTAATTACTATTGTACAGAACACACTTTTTTATTTACTTTAATAATTAAAATGAGGACAGTATCTCTAATAAAAAATGTTCACATTAGGCTACGTCATGTGTGTTTGCCGTACAACGCTCGCGGACACATAATTCCCAGATTTCAGCCTTAAAAGTATTAAAAATCCTGTCGTATTTAAACATTCCGCATTTTGGCCCATTCAAATGCCTCGGGCCTACAGTGTAGCTTACAAAAGATCATAAATGGTGTATTTGTAGAGCATTAACCATTTCCATTTAACTCTACTAAAATCCTGGAGGTACGTGACAATCGGATTTGGTGTTAGCACGGTGCTTACCGGGAGTAGGGCGGGTGGGATATCGATAAAAAATTATCGATACTTTTATTAAGATGGATTACGACAGGATTTTTTATTCTGGCTTCCCCTCCAAAGAGAAGACGCTACGGCAACAGATAAGTAACTCTATCAGTCACTGATCAGTTGCCACCGCCATGTTGGCCCGTGCAGCCAATACAGTAACTGATCTCGGGATACGACCAAAATCATTCTAAGACTTTTTTTTATAGTCGCTCGACATAATGGCTTCCCTACGCCTGATGGAAAGCCCAAGTAGCTGTGACAACTGGCAAGTAACTGGTCAGTTACCTGTCAGTTGCCAAAACCCTAGCCGGCCCAACCCCAATCCCCACGAGCTCCGGAATGTTTAGCCGAGTGTATAGTGGTCCTCAGGGCTAAGTGCCTTAAACGCTTGTGTTATGGAAAACGGGATTATTATCGGGAGTAAGAATTTAGAAGGATATAGAGGAAGAAGACCGAAAAAGGAATGGATGGACTGTGTGAGAAATTATATGCATGGCAAAGGAGATGACGGCTGATAGAGGAGAGTAGAAGAGGAAAACATGTTGTGCCGAACCCACTTAGAGCGGGATAAGGGCAGGAGATGATGATAATGATGTAATGAAAGAAATACAAATATATTCTTAAATACAATATTTACTTGTACCCAAAAAAGGAACAAACACAAATGTTCACTATACAAGGTGACTTTTTAATCACTTACCAATTTAATAGAGCCCATTTCTTAAAAAAAAAATATAGTACATATTTTCACAACAAATTCATTGTCCCGAACCAATTATAAATTTCGCATGGTCCTTAATTTGAAGGTCCCTAAGTCGAATCCACTCAGAAAAATTGCAGCCGAAAGCTGATTCCAAAGACCAGTTGCACGAGGTAGAAAATTGCGGGCAAAACGCAGCGTGGAAGACTAGGTGCTATCTATAGAGATATAGACGATGTTCTATCAATATGATAAGGATGATAAAGTATAGAAACGTCCCGAAACTTTGCTATTTTAACTTAACTAATTGTTTATCGATCTTTTTATCGACAAATCCCCATCCCTCCCGACATCAGCTAAGCGGATTGCGACTTTAGACCGAGCGCTACGAATCACCGGCCTCGTGTCAAAACGTACACAAACGTACACATGTACGTGCGAGCTCATGGCAACACTGAGCCATTAATTAATTGACTCGTGTTGTTTAATATTAACCCACTGTTATAACAGAGGTGGTAGAAGCTGACAATGCCATTGTTTATCAGTTTAATCATCATTTCAAAGCGTTAACGGCTTGTTTTAACTCAAAATCCAAAATCAGCTATGACAATGATCTCTCATGCTGCACCTATGCCATAACGGTCGGTGTTCGTTACAACAATAAAGCATTAATTTGTTATACCTAACTGCTAAATATTAATGTCTTATATTCATCATCATCAGTCTATTACAGTCCACTGCTGGACATAGGCCTCTCCAGTTGTTCGCCACTTAGAGCAAACATCTGGAGGATATACCCATAATCGCCACGCTGGGCAGGCGGGTTGGCGATCGCAGGGCGTAGCTTCTTGCTCCGGTGACGCTGCTGCCCGTCATCGGCCTGTGATATCTAGCTACGCCTTCTATCGTGATGGTTTTACCGCCACCAGTCGGTTTGCCAGAGCCTCGTTTGTTGTTCGGCAGGATGCACCACGGGCAGGTGAGGATGGCTTGGAGCGAAAAGATGATAGGTCACTCCCTTACATCCCTGTTAACCCATCCCATCCCAACTAGTTGTTAATCGACCTTTTTATCGACAAATCCCCATCCCTCCCGACACTCAGCACATCAGCTAAGCGGATTGCGACTTTAGACCGAGCGCTACGAATCACCGGCCTCGTGTCAAAACGTACACAAACGTACACATGTACGTGCGAGCTCATGGCAACACTGAGCCATTAATTAATTGACTCGTGTTGTTTAATATTAACCCACTGGTATAACAGAGGTGGTAGAAGCTGACAATGCCATTGTTTATCAGTTTAACCATCATTTCAAAGCGTTAACGGCTTGTTTTAGCTCAAAACCCAAAATCGGCTATGACAATGATCTCTCATGCTGCACCTATGGCATAACTGTCGGTGTTCGTTACAACAATAAAGCATTTGTTATACCTGCCTGCTAAATATTAATGTCTTACATTTTTTTATAGTAGCTCGGCATAATGGCGTGATGGAAAGCGAAATAGAAGCCCAAGTCGCTGCGACAACGGGCAAGTAACTGGTCAGTCACCTGTCAGTTGCCACCGCCATGCCGGCCCAACCCTAACCCCCCACGAGCTCCGGAAACCCTACTCACCGGCAGGAACACGATCCGGAGGTCATTTGGCTGCGGTATTCTATAGGGTGAAGGTCCTTCCCCGGACGGGTAGCTCAATTCGAGCGAAGATTCGCTATGCACTACCCCTCTTACATTACCTAATACAGTGCATCTGTACCTGTAGTACGTATATAACATAAACAGCATTAAAAGTCTACCGTGTTAATTAGAAGTTGAAGCGACTAAGGCTGCATCGGCAAGCTAGTTTAACAATAAATAGAAAGCATTAAGTTGGCTGGTCTGCTCCCGGTCTGCTACACCCCACTGAAATACTGTACCCAAAGTTAGTTCTAAAACTTGTACAGGCTAAATTTGTACGGGACTAAGGATGCTTTTCCACTAGAGATGTGTTATGGAGTTATGCGGATGTGAAAGCAAACCGAAAGTAAAATAGAGATTTTAGAGAGTGACCTGTTATATTTCTCCCTAAATCTAGGCTCATGGTCTAGACGCACAAACCGGGACAACGCTAAGAGGAGGAGGAACCTCTTATATTTTCGCTTCAAACCACTCTCACCTGCCCGTGGTGCATCCTGCAGAATAAGAAACGAGGCTCTGGCAACCGACTGGTGGCGGTATAACCATCACTATTGAAGGTGTAGCTAAATACCACAGGCCCATGACGGGCAGCAGCGTTGCCGGAACGAGGAGTTACGCTCTGCGATCGCCAATCCGCGTGCTCAGCGTGGCGATTGTGGGCAAAGCCTCCAGTTGTTTGCGTAAAGTGGCAAATAACTGGAGAGATCGTCCAGCAGTGGACTGCGATAGGCTGATGATGATGCAGTCCCCAACTCGCCCAAGCGTGGTGGACTGGGACCAATCCCCCCAAATGATAATTGGGGGGATTGGGAGAGGCCTATGCCCAGCAGTGGACATTTGCAGGCTGATGATGATGACAATGATGTGAGATATTGTGACGGGATTGTCAATGGGTCTATAAACAGTAAATATATAATTCAATATGTGATATGTCATAAGACTATCAGTAGAGCTACGCTGATGCAAGCTTATCTGACTTCTATTGGGTCTTCTTCTATGGGTATTGACAAATACATCTGTTCCAGGTCCCTTTCTTCAAGCACGAGGCGACAGACGAGCAAATGTGATGCCTAATGGTAAGCAGTCGATACCGCTATGGACACACTCAACTCAAATCGAGTTCTGGATCTGGGTTCTTTAGTACGAACACAGCCTAATATACTCTTCTTGTAATTCCGCGTTTGCTCTGCCAATGCCAACATTCCCAAATAGGACGGGACATCAGAAAACAATGTTAATACAAAACAGTGGACAAAGGCGATTAGGGGGTTACGGCCGGCCCTGGAACAACTCAGAGTGTTGCTCAAATATTGGCTCAGGACTTCGATGTTTGCCCGGAATCGGATTGGCATATTTAATAACATTTAACGGGTATGTTTTAGCATATCGCTTATTTTTTGTACTTATGAAAAAGGTGTAGTATCGGGGGCATATTGGTTCAGGTCGGTGACTTTCATTAATTTGGTAATATGTTAATCTGTACCCATCCCAACATTAAATCACGCAAACAAACAATCGCCCATCTCTTTTTGTTTATAATTGATTTTCATAAGATTTTTCCTGTATAAAATATACGCAGGTCGTGGCAAAAATCAATCTATACTTATAATAAATCTGTAGAGAGGTCAATTCTGTACATTAAATATTTTTTCAAAATAACTATCAAGGGGTGATGAGTGATCGATACTGATGCCAAAAATGCAATCAGTAAAATTTTTGTCTGTCTGTCTGTATGTTCGTTATAGAAAAAAAAAACTACTGGACGGATTTTGACGAAACTTAGTACAATTATTCTTCATACTCCTGGGCAGGTTATAGTATACTTTTCATCACGTACAATCAATAGGAGCAGAGCAGTGATGGGAAGTGTTGGGAAAACGGGAGAATTTTTATCTGTATGTTTGATCGCGCATCACGCGAAAACTACTGCATGGAATTAAATGCGGTTTTCACCAATGTAGCATTTTTGGAAGTCTGTTATTTTGAAACCCGATATCCACGGGTGGGACGCCGCCGGCACAGCTAGTCACTGTAATATAGCAAGGAACATACCTCAATGAACGTGTCGGAGACGAACCTCTGCACCAGAGAGGTCTTCCCGCACTGCGTGTCCCCCACTAACACCACTTTGACCTCCTCCTCCGCCGTCGGCGTTCCTGCCGTGCTGCCATCGGACATTTTCTTGCCAGGCCACATTGTTCTTTGTGTCCTATCTAATCTGTGGACAATATAATGAAGAGACATTAGATTAGAAGTAAGAAAGATAATAAATAAATAACCCAAGACATGCCACGCTGGGCCACACAGCGTCATCTAGCCCCAAACTAAGCCAAAGCTTGAACTATGGGTACTAGACAACTGATAAACTAACTAAGATATTTTTTTTTTGTAAATAAATGCGTCCGCCTTTTGTACACTACTTGACTGTGCAATAAAGATTAAATAAATAAATAAACCAACGAGGCAATAAAAACACACAACTGTCTATTACACAACCGATTTACAGCCATCGTCATTAAGCACTCTGACCAGAAACGAAATGATCACTTAAAAAAAAGATATAAGATTGAAACGTATTTTTTGCAAAAAGCACCTGAAAAGTCTCCATCTAGTCAGCGATATTTTATCGCAAAAAGCTCCACTAAGACAGATAAAGGTACTTTGCGCTCGTAGATATTACCCCTCGAAAAATTACCCCCAGATTACGGAATGCGTAGTCAATAAAACCGGCCGCCAGTCGGGGAAAAACCAAGGTTTTTCAGAATTAAACAAAATGGAAAAGAGGGAAACAGGCGTTTGAGACGAGTTCCATATCTGGAGAAGGTTTGTTTTTATACTCGTAGAAGCACGATATAATGGCTACCCTACGCCTGATGGAAAGCGAAAGAGAGCCTCATATAATGTATATTTTAACACAGTAGATCTATTGGCGGCGAAGCCATATACTTTCAAAAAACTTATATTGGAAACACTGCGCAGTAGTTATTATTAATTATCGTATGTTATTTCATTTTTAAACTCAAACTAATTAAGTATCTTTTATGTTTAGTTTATAGGTACTTTCATTTCTAGTAGAGAAGACCGCTTGTACTTTCTTATACATTAAATAAATTTAAAAACGGTTTTATACAATGCAAAAGCATGATTGCAGTAAAAAATGTAATTTATCACTCTCAGTCTCATTGTTTACTTTGTTAATGTAAGCTGTGGTAAATGATGCTGATGTTGATTTTACTAACATCACCTGGTTAAGATTTAAGCAAAATTGTATTCAACTTTGTTTTTTTACACAAATAAAAAAAAGAGCCTAAGTCGCCGCGACAACGGGCATGTAACCGGTCAGTCAACTGTCAGTTGCCACCGCCATGCCGGCCCAACCTAAGGTTGCAGATGCTGCGTTCACCCCACGAGCTCCGGAAACCCTACTGACCGGCTGGACATGACCCGGAGGTCATTTAGTTACGGTATTCTATAGGGTGAAGGTCTTTCAACGGACGGGCGGCTCAATTTGAATCCTACCTCACTTTTTCATAAGCTTTTACGCTAATAGCATAAATATAATAAAGTAACTACGACAAGACTAGTAGTCTAACTTGAAACATAGGCACTAGGTATAGGTAGGTATTTTATGGAAGTCTGTTATTTTTGAAACCTGAAATCCACGCGTGCGACGCCGCTGGCACAACTAGTATTACTTACCCAGGTAAACGCTGCTGCCCATTTTCTGATATTCCCTTATCCGTCTTCTATGACTTCTACGGGATGAGATTGGGCCGCAAATGGTCCAAAAATTTTATTAGAAAAAAATAAACTTAAACATATAAGGATTTGGGAAGAAGCCAAATCCTTATAGGCACTAGTAGTGTCGACTCTCAAAGACAATCTCAGCAAGCCTCGTAAATTGCCGTGCACAATTTAATTGGGCTCCCTCGCCAGCGGAACCCTCCTAGGGTGGGGGCCAGCCGTAAATCTGCAGGTGCTTAAGTATCCATCGGTGATTCGAAAATAATTTTACGAGAGCAAAATCGGCACTCTACGCGGAACGACGCGGGTTTACTGCCTTTTCATATCTTTTATTTCATTGTTATATTCTTCGATTCGACCTTTTAGTGGTATTAACTATCCATAATTTTGGTAATGGAGGCCGGTCCAATACATATTATGTACATGATAATAATTCATACCCGTCTCGTTGGTTTAAAGTGATCGCAAGGTTTTTTGCCGGACGGATATAAATTTTAGTTTCTGCTTAGCCCAATGGTTGACTGAGGGAGCGACCTATCCATGTTTTTGCTCCAAGGCAACTTCACCTGCCCGTGGTGCACCCTGCCGAATAACTAACGAGGCGCTGGCAACCGACTGGTGGCGGTATTAGCTAAATACCACAGACCGACGAGGAGCGAGAAGCTATGCCGTGCGATCGCCAACCCGCCTGTCCAGGGTAACGATATCCTCCAGATGTTTGACTGCAATAGGCTGATGATGGTTTGGCTATGTGGCATTAAGTCTTCCTTTTGGAGACTACTTTACTGTGCAAATAAAATGATTTGAACATTGTTTTGGAAGCTAGGGAAAGGGCTATGCTCGATGTCTCTGCGGGATCGGATCAGAAACGAGGTGATCCGACAGAGGTACTCATCAACATAGCTCACCGGGTTAGTAATTGAAGTGGCAGTAGGCTGGCCACATCAGCCGCAGTATAACTGTTGGGGATGTAAGGGAGCGGCCTATCATCTTTCGCTCCAAGCCAACCTCACCTGCCCGTGGTGCATCCTGCCGAACAACAAACGAGGCGCTGGCAACCGACTAATGGCGTTATTAACATCATAATTGAAGGCGTAGCTAAATACCACAGGCCGATGATGGGCAGCAGCGTCATCGGAGTGAGAAGCTACGTCCTATCGCCAACCCGCCTGCCCAGCGTGGCGATTATGGGCATATCCTCCAGATGTTTGCCCTGAGTGGCGAGCAACTGGAGAGGCCTATGTCCAGCAGTGGACTGCAATAGGCTGGTGATGATAACTGTTGGGGTAAACGAGTTCTAAAGTGGCTATCGTCTCTCGACAAACGTATTGTAGGACGCACTCAAGCCAGGTGGAGATTTGCGCAAGATGGCTGGCAAGTGCTGGTGACAAGGATAGAGCAAAGTCGCGAACAATGGCAGAGATCTATGTCTAGCAGTGGGCTGCGAGGTTGATGATGTTATTTTATCTGTGGCCGTGTAATTTTTTTTTATGAAATAGGAGGCAGACGATCAGACCATGTACATCTGCATCATCAGGAGTTATAGCTGCGCTGCCGGCTTTTAAGGAAGAGGTACGCTCTTTTCTTGAAGATTTGAGGGTCGTATCGGTCCGAAAATACCGCTACAAAAGCGACAAAGCATTCCATTGTTTAGTTGTGCGCGGCAGAAAATTGCGACAGAAGCGCACAGTTGTGGACTGCCAAGTGTCAAGATGGATGGCTAGTTTGTCGCAAAAATAACATATACGTACTTTCACGAATCCTACTTATAACTCTAGCTCATAGAACACGGAATTCAATGAAACATCCAATATATATCGGAACGGACACGATAACGAGTAATTTTTCAGAAAAACCTTTTTTTTCGGCTATAAATTTTAGGATTCTCTCAGCCATTGTTTTACGGAGGCTGAAATTTATTGCGACAAAGGATCGGTTAATCTTGAGCAAGAGTTAATTTACATCGTCTTTGCTGTGATCGGAATGAGTTTAATTTTATGGTGGAGTAGATATATTTTATTCGCGCTGTAAGGTATGGGGCGTAAGAATACCGGGGTATCCCTGCATGATATAAGAGGCGACTAAAAGGGCGGTGGCAACTGACAGGTAACTGACCAGTTACATGCCCGTTGTCACAGCGATTTGGGCTTCTCTTTCGCTTTCCTTCAGGCGTAGAGAAGCCCTACCTCTCTTTTTTTTCACCATTGGAAAGTTACATTTACCATCAGTAACATATGCTGTAATTTGATATTTTAGGCTCTTTAGTAAAACGCCAATAATAAGAGAGAGAGAGAGAGAGTAATTAGAACGCCCATATTAGTTCGGGTTGCTTGTTTAGTTTTAATTTCACAAAACTCCGACTAATAAATATAAAAATACCCCATATACGCACGTTTAGATAGATAGATAGATATTCTTTATTGCACAAAAACAAACATTTACAGACAAGGTATTACAATAAACTAGTGGTACAATTTTTTGCATCCAAAATAAATTAAACCTCTCTACTTTTCATCTTACTCATGAAATCCCAACAAAACAAACTCGCCGGAGATATTAAATGATTTCAAATGGATTACTCCATTTCAGTCCTTAATTAGAACGCTTAAATTTATTCGTTTCTTCATTTAAATCATAAATACCGCGTTGGTCAGCAGCTGATGCCTCGTTTGTGAAACAAATTAATTCGTCGTTGCCTTCTAAATAAAGTTTTAATTGTATGGAGTTTAGCATTTTCGGCTGTAAGTAATCACAACAAAATTAATCATAAGATATTTAAAGACGGCGATAGGATATTAATAGCTCGGAATGTTATTGTACTTTGCTTTTGTTAGTGAAGCATTCAAAACAATTTGTTATAATTAAGCGCAGAATTCAAATTAAAAAGTTTCAGTAGCTCTACAAACTGTAAAAAAAATATTAAACACTAGCTGTGCTCGCGACTTCGTCCGCGTGGAATAGTTATTTTTTTCCCGTTTTTTTTTACATTTTCCATTATTTCTTCGCTCCTAATAGTTGCAGCGTGATGTTATATAGCCTAAAGCCTTCCTCGATAAATGGTCTATTCAACACAAAAATATTTTTTCAATTCGGACCAGTAGTTCCTGAGATTAGTGCGTTCAAACAAACAAACAAACTCTTCAGCTTTATAATATTAGTTAAGATGTTGAATGTTTGAATAAGAATAAGAAATTAATGTTTATAAATATTATTTTTGGTCATCACAACATAATATACAGAACACACAAATAACACTTAAACACAAACAAAGTGTGTTATGTATTTATTTAAAAAAAGGTAGTTTAAGTAAGTTCGGAACTATGTAAATGGCGCTCTGAGGCCCAGCGTGGAATGTCTTATGTATTTATTTAAATATTTAGTAATAATTACAATAAGTGTGTATACCCAAGATCAATTAAGTGTACAATTTAATTTAAAGTGCAGAAACCGGGAGCCCTGCGATCGCGTTTCCACCGTGGCGATTATGGCCAAAACCTCCAAGTTTGCCCAGCAACTGGAGAGGCTTATGTCCAGCAGTGGCCTGCGATAGTCTGAAAATTATGATTTAAAAACGTGCCGGAACTTCGCTAAAAGTTGTCTGGAGGACACCGCTCATAGCGATAAGTAAGATTTCCTAAGTTGTTCAACAGAAGTAAATTTTTAAGGTGTGCAATAAAAGGTATATATATATCTATCTGTCAAGACTTCGGAGTAAGCATCCAGAGAAAGCTAGGTTCGATAAACTGTAGGCAGTATAATCTAGATGGAGAGGCATTGCCAATTGATAATCCGCGGCCGGCAAACGTATCGGCTTTCTAATGGCCTCTGATCGAGTTTAGTGATGCTCGGCACAGGCGCAACTGTGCAGAGCGCAGAATAACGAAATGGGCAATGGCGCTATTGAAGTGTAGGCTTGGAGCATGCGTCATAGATGGGTCATAGAATCAGAACGCATCCTTGTTAGTTCCATTAATTGTCACCAGCTGTCAAATGGCGCTAGGTAACTTCTCTTGCATCTTGTCATCATCATCAGCCTATTACAGTCCACTGCTGTACATAGGCCTCTCCAGTTGCTCGCCAAATAAGATTTGTCCTAGACGTTTGCGTCTGGAGGGTATACCCACAATCGCCCACGCTGGGCAGGCGGGTTGGTGATCGCAGGGCATAGCTTCTCGCTCCGGTGACGCTGCTGCCCGTCGGGCTGTGGTATTTAGCTACGCCTTCTATCTTGATGGTTTTACCGCCGCCAGTCGGTTTGCCAGAGCCTCGTTTGTTGTTGGGCAGGATGCACTACGGGCAGGTGAGGATGGCTTGGAGCGAAAAGGTGATAGGTCGCTCCCTTACATCCCGTACTTGCTTATCCAGTGCTAAAATAGGCCAGTGCAAAGCTTTGTACTTTAAATTACGCTGACAAATTGGCGTGCGATATCAAGTAGGTATTGTAATTACAAAACAAAAGCCATCATTGTTGTCAAAAGAATAGCAATCGACCCCCGATTACTGCAACATCCGAACAGGCGAAGTTCCTATAATTAATTAACAATGCATTGAATGGATCGCGGCTGTCGACACAACGAAAAGTGCAATGCAAATTAATATTGTTGTCCTCCAGAACTTTTTGGCCAAGTATAATAAATAAAAATAATTGACAATAATAAATAACAAAAGACATGCCACCCTGGGCCAGACAGCGCCATCAGGTTCCAAACAAAGCCGAAGCTAATACTATGGGTACTAGACAACTGTTAAAATTAGTTTACCTAACTACCTGGTCAAACTTTCCCGCACAGTACAAATTTGTTTACGTTAACATGTTTGTTTGTAAGAATAATTGGTCTGGGTGTTTAATATGTATAATATCTATTTATTTAGAAAAAAAAAGTATCTATATAAGTTTATCACTTATCTAGTACCCAAATTTTTATTTTTTTTATTTTATTTTATTTATTACAGGCACACAAACAGGTCACAGTCATACATAATCATAGCGCATCTCAAACATTTTGTAAGGACTTGACGGTAACCATTAAAGTGTACACAACATGTACTTATAAACAATAAATTTACAGCAAACAGAAACATAAAGTACTAACCTAACAAAGAAATTTTAACAAACCAATTTTACTTATTTACTTAACCTATGTTTTACTGTGAGGTGAGGGTGAGGACACTTTGGCCCCCAGGACGAGCGAAATACTCGATTTAAATCTAGAAAACCGGTCGTTAAAAATGTCCACATCTTTGCCACTGCGTATAAGTTCATTGTACGTCCGACACATTCTAGTGATAGGGTTATAATATGATGTTTTATTTTTGTAAACCTTTAAAGTGAAGATGTTTGGTGAGCGGATCCTGAAATTACAAGCTTTGGCTTAGTTCTGGATTAGATGGAGCTTTGTGGCCTCGTGTTTTAGGTAATAATGATTATAACTTGTTTAATTATCATTATATTAGCTTATTTGTTCCAACTAAATAGGTTCAATATCAATGACAAGGCGATGCAAGCGACTATTCAATTAGACCGCCGTTTATCGGCCCTTAAGTCCGGCGGCGGCCCGAGCCGCGCTTTAGACAAATTGCTTTGCTAATTTATTAACTGGGCTTTGACACAGTTTCCAATCCAGTCATAAATCTGAAATACCTATAAACGTGGAAATAATGATGATTGTGCCTGTAGTTTGGTATTTGTTTTGTATACTGCAAATGTGGATGTAAGTGAGCGACCGACCATGATCTTTTCCGTTCCAAAGCACCCTCACTTGCCTGTGGTGCATCCTGTCGATTAACAAACGAGGCTCTGTGATTGACGGCGGCATAACCATCACGATTGAAGCCGTAGCTAAATACAGGCCGATGACGAGCAGCAGCGTCACCAGAGCGAGGAGCTAAGCCCTGCTAGCCCTCCCGTGGCGATTATGGGTATAACCCCCAGTTATTTGTCCTAAGTGTCGAACAACTGGTCCTAACTATATCCAGCAGTGGACTGCAATAGGCTTATTAAGTCCTATAAAAGCGTAAAATAATGTTGATAGTGTCTATAGTATGAAATTTGTTTCGTATACTGCAAATGGCGGATTCGATAGGGTTTTTTTTTATAGTAAGTAGCTCGATATAATAGCTTTCCTACGACTCTCTATTATTAAAGATGACGAGGCGCGGTGTCCGCTACAGAACTCTCTGATATATCTGCTCTCTGCATGACCTAAAGGTTAACTGGTAGAGAATGCTCCTAGCATTAAGTTCGCCTTTTGTACCATTTTGTGCAATAAAGTTTAAATAAATAAACTCATTTACCCCAACGGTGATCGGTTCTGCGGCTGATGGGGCCAGCCCACTGCCACTTCAGCTTACTAATCCGGCTATGTCGGTGACTTTAGTTAGGTTTAAATAATTTCGGAAAGAAATACCTATTAAGCATTAATAAAGTATTAGAAACGTCTACAACTTCAATTAATTGGCAAACAATAAAATATATTATTCAATAAGTCCCTTTATTCTTTAGATTTATTCCTCCACAAATATTGCCTTTAGAAAATTGAGATACAAGTTTTTCAATTTGCGTTCAATCGATTCTGAAACCTTTGAATAAAGATCAAAGACGAATATTAAATGCTCAGGTATCGATATTATTGAAACAATTTGATATCTTGAGACTATAGGGAATTCGAAATGATGATATGATTTCAGTATTAAGTTAGTTTTGAAAGGTCTAAGTTAGTTATGGTAGGTAGTTATAATTTATACATATAATAACGGCATACCCCGGCTCGCATAGACCTTTTTAACGTGTTCAAAACTGTCGTACATACATTATTTTGACCTATCTCATAAGGTTTATAAAGCGTAAAAAATATGTTTATTTCCGCCATCGCATAAGAAAGCTCGTAAATTATCATTTCTCTACTTTAATTATGCATGCTTTATTCATATAAATATTCCTATTTAGTCATTCTATTAAAAACGGCATCAATATCCGTTGTGTACTTTAAAAAAACAGATAAAAATCTAGTAGGAGATTCTAGTGATATAAGGGAGCGGCCTATCCTCATTTCACTCCAAGGCAATTAAAAGTTTAGGCGAACTAAACCTATCTCAACCCACCCCTCAGAGGCGAAGGTTTGCCTTTGGAAGGCGGGAGTCCCCCCGCCACCCGATTATGTTCCGCCGGCTGAACTATTACCCCCTGGTCATCAGGAATCATGGCCGGTGTGGAAAACCTTGAATCGACTCCGCTCCGGGGTTGGCCGGTGTAGAGTCAATTTGGTGAAGTGGGGACTTAGCGAGGAGTCACGTGCAGGCTACGACTGTGGCGCCTCACTGCAAACAATGGAGCATCTGCTCAGCTGCCAGCTGCTGCAGGTCGCTAAGTTTTGGATGGGTTCTATATAATATGGATTAATGTTGACACGAGAAGAAGAAGAAGACTCCAAGGCAACCTAACCTGCCCGTGGTGCATCCTGTCGAATAACAAACGAGGCGCTGCCAACCGACTGGTGGCGGTATAACCATCACAATAGAATGTTAATACGTATATTTTCACTCTCACGTCTACTAAATAACGTAGAGGGGCGCGTCATTTTAGTTTAGACAATCTCTACCTATCTATATATTTATATTTAAACTGTGTTCCAGACCAGTACAACAGACAGCACCGTTCCCGAAACGTGTTTCGGGGATTTAACGATAATGTTTCAAGTTTTAAAAGCGATGAAAAAGCTCCGCGGAGCTTACAAGCGTGGCGTCCCGTTGTGCATAAATGGAATACTGGTGTTGATGAAAAGTGTCCTTATTTTGCAGTTGTGTGTGTTCAGGAAAGGCGCTGGCATCTAGATAGATCATCATCATCATCAGCATATTGCAGTCCACTGGTGGACTTAGGCCTCTCCAGTTGTTCACCACTTAGGGCAAACATCTGAAGGATATACCCATAATCGCCACGATGGGCAGGCGTGTTGGCGACCGCAGGGTGTAGCTTCTCGCTTCGGTGACGCTGCTGCCCGTCATCGGTCTCTGGCATTTAGCTACGCCTTCAATGGTGATGGTTATACCGCCACCAGTCGGTAGCCAGCGCCTCGTTTGTTATTCGGCAGGTTGCACCACGGGCAGATGAGGTTGGCTTGGAGCGAAAAGATGATAGACCGCTCCCTTACATTCCAGACAATCTTCAGGATGTTTGCCCGAGTGGCGAACAACTGGAGAAGCCTATGTCCAGCAGTGGACTGCGATAGGCTGATGATGATGATAATAATGAAGACGCCAAAAGTATTCATTTCAATTTAAACAAAAACTAGAACTTAACTTACTTATGGAAAATAAAGTAACTCGAGCAAGAAGCTAGGTATTCATAAGAGAAAACTTACTTTTCCATTTAAAGCATATTGAATAGGTAAATACGAGTATAATCTCAACGTACAGTTTCGTTTCTTACGACTTACCGTACCGCCAAGAATTCATTGACGTGAATCGTTGAAAAGATAATTCGGTTTTCTATTTTATGGATTTGAACTTCTGTAGCGTTTGATTTAACGATTGCCAAGATGTCTGTACAATATTAAGTTACTGTTGAAAATGGAGGATTCTGCGAAGTCCTTAGGCGAAATGTAATTTAAGGACGATATCTAGAAATGGTAGGTCTGTAGCAGGTCAAATTCCAGACATAATGGAATTAGATTACGTCCATACGCTCTCTGATGAGTTAAGTATTAATAAGTCTTACTCTTTTTATAGTAAACATGACATTACAGCTTCCCTGCGTCTGATTTAAGGCAAAAGCCCAAGCCGCTGTGACTATGAGCAGGCAACCGACCAATCACCTGTCTGTTGCCACCGCTATGCCGTACCGAATGATGTAGCTTTGCTATTTTCATGGATACCTATATGTATCCATATAGGCACAGGTGGTGGAAACTAAGGGGCAGCGCAGACGAACGACAGACTATCCGTGACGCACTTTTTTGCAATTATATGCCGTAACGCACACGACGCGCAAAAATCTGTCGCGGATATTTCACAGACTCAACGCACACGACGCACATCTTCGATCATTCTGTCGGCAGACCAAGACGCTCTTTTTAAATGTCTCAGACGCAGACTCTATCGCACAAAAAGTGTGCCGTCTGTGCTGCACCAAAATGTCAAGAGTGTATGAATGTCCGCCGCCTCTTGCATAAAAATAACATCATCATCATCATCAACCTATTGCAGTCCACTGCTGGACATAGGCCTCTCCAGTTGTTCGCCACCTAGGGCAAACTTCTGGAGGATATACCCATAATCGCCACGCTGGGCAGGCGGGTTGGCGATCGCAGGGCGTAGCGTCTTGGTCCGATGACGCTGCTGCCCGTCATCGGCCTGTGGTATTTACCTTTTGTGGCCACCAGTCGGTTTGCCAGAGCCTCGTTTGCTGTTCGGCAGGATGTACCACGGGCAGGTGAGGATGGCTTGGAGCGAAAAGGTGATAGGTCGCTCCCTTACATCCCTCTCCCTTACATGCTCAAGTATATAATAATAGAGCCTTATTCTCGTATTCGTATCTAGGTTTAACATGCAGATAATATCATATTAAATGACAATTTTCGTCTACTGAATGCTGTTTGCATTCTTATTAAAGAGATCCCATCTACATCGCTCAAAGAAAATTTCAGCAGACATTCCATTACAAGTAGCGAACGTACACGCTAAAACGAAATTTAATCCACACACAGAGTGTTTGAAATCAATTTGTTTCTTATCTCAAAGTATTAGAACACGTTTTCCATCCAATTCTTTCACAAATATTGACGTTTCATCATACGTATGTATATGTCGCAGCCATATTGTTATTTTAGCCAACCATTTTGATACCTAAACCGTTTATTATCGCTGGTATACAATGAAATGACTAGGTCGATAATTAATTAAATTTGAATCTCAAATGTAACGCCTTTACGTATTAATTGTAAGCCTCCCGTTAGAATTGACTGACCAAATGCGTTTGATAAAATCTCTCGGGAACAAAAGATCTGAGCGAAAACATGCTCGATCGTTCATTCAAATTGTACATTTCTTATCGAAAATGAGCTTAGTCTGGCCAGTACAAGCTGTATTCATCTGGGTGTTCCCTATGTAATGTATAATTATGTACTTATTTACAAAAAAAAGTATTTAAGTAAGTTTATCAGTTTTGTAGTACCCATAGTACAAGCTTCGCCTTCGTTTGGGACAAGATGGCGTTGTGTGGCCTTGTGTGTTATGTCTTGGGATAAAAAGTAGGCGTACGTAATTAATTGGTGAGCTCATTAACCCAACCAAACATTTTAAAATCACCAATAACCAATTTTACTACAACTGCACGACGTTCAGCCATCCGGTTGCGTTGCGCTCAAGAAATCAGCTGGTCTTCATTCAGTCATTTAATTGATTGACGGCATTTAACTGAATTTCTGACTAAGCTAGTTAACTGCAACATAATAATACTCCTACAATAAACAACTCGAGTTGAGTTCGGCGTTCAATTTTCCGTTCCTGAGAGGAAAACTTGTCAGTAGCCTTCATTCTTCGAGAGTACCCTAAAATTCGCATTAAAACTCTGTCGATTTTACAAAACAATATTCCCTTGGTGTTTACAGATTTAGTCCATAAAACAGTGACTTCGAAATAGAGACGCCGAACGCAGAGTATCGATTTAAAATCTTATGGTAACTCGATTAATCCCGATAACGAGATATGCGATTTGATTTTTAGTTTAGTTCTAGTTGGGTCATCATTATCAGCTTTTTGAAGTCCACAGCTGAACCTAAACTTCTCTAATTCGCTTGAGCTTCTCGCAACCAGCACTTGCCAGCCATCTTACGCAAATCTCCACCTCTCTGCTCCACCAGACCTGAAGGCGTCCTACAGTACCTACATCTGCCAAGAGGCAGTATTCACTCCTAGAACTCCCATGTTTACCCCAACGGTTATCGGTTCTACGACTGAATATGGTCACCCCACTGCCATTTCTCCTGGAATGTAAGGGAGCGACCTGTCACCTTTTCGCTCCAAGCCATCCTCACCTGCCCGTGGTGCATCCTGCCGAACAACAAACGAGGCTCTGGCAAACCGACTGGTGGCGGTAAAACCATCACGATAGAAGGCGTAGCTTAATACCACAGGCCGATGACGGGCAGCAGCGTCACCGGAGCAAGAAGCTACGCCCTGCGATCGCCAACCCGCCTGCCCAACGTGGCGATTATGGGTATATCCTCCAGAAGTTTGCCCTAGGTGGCGAACAACTGGAGAGGCCTATGTCCAGCAGTGGACTGCAATAGGATGATGATGACTGCAATTTCAGCTTACTAATCCGATGAGCTATGTCTATAGGGCTAAAAAATACCTTCCAAATATTAATTAACCAGTTCCGTTATTTTATATTCGAATTTTAGACTAAATCATGTACTATCGTGCAATATTGAGCCATGCGTTTAGCGCACATACTGCCAGTTCAGCTAACTCGCGCATTGCTTTGGACTTCGAATCGTTATCTAACAAAGCAAATATCGATACAGAAGTTTCGTTGAACATTGTTTTGCTTAGCTTTGCGGCATTAGATCCGAATGATTCGGTTAAATAACCGAAAAGTTCAACTGCATCGGTTAGATAAGCTCGATGAATAGTGGATTTTCCAATATAGGTTTACGCTTTTTGTGGGGAAATCAACAATGGTTATGTGAGTAACCAAATACGAGTATATTATTTCTGTGTGGTAATGGAAAAACACTATAAAAATTACCGCTTCATTTTATGCCGACTAAGAGAGTTCTTGAGATATCGGATTCCAGCGGATGGTAAGGTTTGCCCGCCTGGCTGGCAAGGTTTAATCACCGAATACTCGAAAAAATACCCGTGAAGTAACTTCGGTCGCGTTTTGAGATCAGTCGGTGTAATATCCACAAGCTACAGGCCAGCACAGAGGTGGCAACTACCAAGTTATTGATCTGGTTACTAGTCCATTGCCGCAGTGACTGGGCCTCACTTTTGCTGTTCATCTGATAAGGCGACCGGACGACATTATTCTATGTTTCTATAAAAAAAACCCTTGAACGAAGAAAAATCTTTAAAATATACTGTAAGTAAGGGACAGTCTGCTTAAATCAAAAGTAATATAAAATATTCCGACCATGATTCTTCAAAGATTGGCATAGGAGGAAAATTTGTCATTTTCCAAATTATATTTTCAGATATGACTTGATGAAATATGTCTAAGAAAAATCCAAAAATATTTTCTGCTAAAAATTTTCCTGGCGTTGTGATATGACCCACAAAATAAATATATGTATTAGAACAGAATCTGACCTAAATAGTAAATTTCGTCATGGAAAGACAAGATATTATAGTAAATAGTGACTGGGAAGATTAAATCAAGAACGCATAGACTTTTAGAAAGAAATCTATATTTAGGATAAGTATTTTTTTTATTTGGAGACGAAAGTTATAAAGTTGTAATCGTCATTATCAGCCTATTGCAGTCCACTGCTGGACATACGCCTCTGAAGTTGTTCGCCACTTAGGGCAAACATTTGGAAGATATATCCATTATCGCCACGCTGTGCAGGCGGGTTGGCGATCGCAGGGCGTAGCTTCTGGCTACATCTACTATAAAACCTTTTTAATCCGAATAAAATCGCCCTTCGATTAACCTCCCCTTACCCCATCCCTACTTTGCAGAACTGAGTGGATTAACAGTGCATAATAAAATTTAACGAGTTCCCAACAATCGTTCGGGAGGAGATATTTCGCCGAAAACGATTCTGTGCCGATTTGGACGCCTATTAAGTATAGGGTGTTAATTATTTTATGAACTTAACGATTTTGGAGATTTAATGCAGGACTTCGGAGTAATGTTTGAAATATTGCTTTCAATTCGTAAAAAATCCTGAGAAAGTTACATTTTCAGCGATACTTAAATGATATTAATTTAATCTAATATAAAATAAATATATTTTTAGTAAAAAAGGTTCACATTGAATGCCCTAACAGCCTATTTAGGGTTGATTCTTAATTCAAATTTAATTTAAGCTAAAAATGTAATGAAAAATTGTTCGTTGTTCTAAATAAAAAAAACAAAAGATTTAAATGAAAACGAGTAATATAGTTTTTTTTTAATTTTAATAACACCAGCTGCTATTTTTTATCATCAACCAGCTCTGATAGTTGGAAGTCTTCCACAGTAGGTACGTTTTGTACGGTCCAGTACTTTATCAGTTTATTAGTTACATGCAATAATACAAATCTTTCCTCCTCATAATATTAGTGTAGATAGTGTAGATGTAGATATACGAGGTGACTTTTTTTAATCACTATCCAAATTTTTTCTGGGCATTAGGTATCGTTATTAGAGCCTATTTCTGCAAAAATAAATATAGTTAATATTTTCACAACAAAGTTATTGTCCCGAATCCATTATAAATTTAGCATGGTTACCATTTCTGGCGTAAATATTTAGTATGCAAAACGATAAATATCAACGGTATTACGAATTAAGGTACGAATTAAAGATAAGACGGTATTACCGCGAGTACTACGAAATGGTAACCATGTGAAATTTATCATTGGTTCGGGACAATGAATTTGTTGTAAAAATTTTACCTATTTTTTTTTTTTTGCAGAAATGGGCTCTATTAACGATACCTAATGCCCAGAAAAAAATTGGATAGTGATTAAAAAGTCACCTTGTAATTATTTTTATCTACCGAATACGATCTTATGGGGTTAATCAGATTATTGGAGTATTATTATTACATTACAGTAGTTTCCTTGTTCCCAAACAGTTAGTTCAGCTTCAGTGATCCCGCCAGATCCCATATCGGGTTGTTTCAGCCCTCTGATCCTCCGCAGTTATCAATTTGTTAAAAGGGTTACAATGCAAGGGTTGTTTTCGACCCAGGTGCCGTATTAGCCGTAAGATAATAAATCCCTTGACAGGGTTGGCATTTCGGGGTTTATTTATTGCATACATTTTCAACGCGTTCTAAGAAGGTTAGGTTGTATGAACACGAAGCGGTTTTTTAAAGAATACTTAACATATTTTCTGTCTCTTTAGAGAACCTTTTATTGTAATGGCATAGTGGTCTTCTGTTGAATTTATTTTATACCACTATGGTGGCAAACAAGGTTACGGCCCTGATGGAAAGCGAAAGAGAAGCCCAAGTCGCTTTGACGACGGGCAAGTAACTGGTCAGTTAACTGTCAGTTGCCACCGCCATGCAGGCCTAACCCTAACCCCAGGCTGCTGATGCAGCACTCACCTCACGAGCTCCGGAGACCCTACACACCGGCGGAAACACGACCCGGAGGTCATTTGGCTGCGGTATTCTATAGGGTGGAGGTCCTTCCCCGGACAGGCCGCTCAAATCGAGCGAAGATTCGCTATGTTTGACTGGCTCGGTGGCTCAATTGGTAGTGACCTCTGCCTTCTGAGCCAAGGGTCGTGGGTTCGCTCCCCACACTATACAAACATTTGTGTGCATGAACATGTCTGTTTGTATTGGTCTGGGTGTTTTCTATGTATAATATGTATTTATTTACAAAAAAAAATGTATCTAAGTAAGTTCATCAGTTGTCTAGTACCCATAGTACAAGCTTCGGCTTAGTTTGGGGCTAGATGGCGCTGTGTGGCCCAGCGTGGCATGTCTTGAGTTATTTATTATTATGTTTCTCTCTATCAAGCGACGGGAGAGAGATGCTGTGCTACTAAGAAAAAAAGTCAAGGTTTATATTTTCGACTAAATATACATTACATAGGGTACATTATGCAATAAACGACTGATTTGGGTGTTTGGGTGACAACTTGTGTACAGTGTTTGTCCCGAACGGTAGTCGAACCTACGACACCAAACCAGAAAGACAAGGTTGCACAAATGAGCCAAGATAATAATGATAAACAGCAATAAAGTACGGCATGTAAAGAGATTATGAACGGGGTACAAAGATCGGTTTGGCGTGACGTAACCACTTAAAATACTGCAGCCGAGAGCATGTATGAGTTTACTTGATATATCTATATGTATACTCATATCTGAATCGTGGCACTCGGAGTATTGTCGTCATATCAACAAGGTCTTTTATTGAGTAAGTTGCATAGAAATTGTCAATCATTTTGTTTTCTTTTGTAGATTAATGA
Source organism: Conogethes punctiferalis (assembly GCA_031163375.1). NCBI lineage: Eukaryota > Metazoa > Arthropoda > Insecta > Lepidoptera > Crambidae > Conogethes > Conogethes punctiferalis. The sequence continues at coordinate 13,191,544 of CM062090.1, read as the reverse complement.
GACTTCTTTGTAAGAAACGCCTATGTACATTTGCTTTTCTAGATTTTGCAGAAATTCTTTTAGTATGTTACGTAACGTTCGGTTAAGGCCATTGCTTGTTCGTTCAATGATTCCATTGGTTTTGTCTTAAATAACGTTACTTCATACCGGCAGAGGTCATCACAATGCCTATTTTCGCTCGGTTTCGGAATATTTGAATGAACGTTTTTCTTTGACATTGGACTAGTACAAGACAAGTAATGTCAATTTTGAATGACGTTCATTCAATGTTTCCGAATCCAAGGACGTTTATCCATGGAAGTTTGTACGTAGTACTCATGGAAGTATTAAGTACTACGTACAAACGTACGTACTTATTACTTCCATGGTAGTACTTAATACTTCCAAGCGTTTATCCTTGTCCGAATCTGAACGGAAATAGGTCTTGAATTCATATCAATATGTTTGAAGGTTCTTTTAGAAATTAATAACGTCTTTTTGTTAAACAACATTTCTAATACATTGTATATTTAGTAAATCTTATCATTGTTGGTCTGTTTTGGAATGACGTAAGAAGCATTTGCCATTGACCTTGATAAGTAAGACCGTATTATGACACTTTGTCAACGTCATTTTATCTTACGAAAGCACACAAAATCTCTTATCATTTATCCGAAAACGTTAACATGTTTAACTCTGAAACGATTTTCATATTCAGAAAATAAAGTTGACTTTCGCAATTAAGTCTCATGTTGACAAAATAGTTCACGCTTATCCAACATTAAAGCTAAATTATCTCACATTAGTGTCACATTTTCCGACAATAAAAATGCATTCTGATGTTGTAGCCAACTGGTTTCCCGAGTCACGCTCTGTCGCCCACGCGTCGCGTTTGCTCACCACCGACTAAAATAACACAGACATACAGACTCCTTGCTCACACTGGCAGCCGCCATTCACTCCTAGTTTAAAAATACAACCAGACAGGTCAATGACGTTTCGCCTGTTATCCAATAACTAAATAAATCAACCAACAATGGACATAAACGAGGATATGATTAAAGAGGAGGTGAGCAGCTTCGTCTCCAGTCTACAGAAGCTGCTACCGAAGAAAAAGGACATTATTGTCATTGAGAAGCAAAAACCGAAACTGATCAGGTTGAGTGACGTACACTCTGAGGCCAAGAACGTCTTTCCGAGCTGCTTCATCGGCGCCAAGTTGGTCGTGCTAAGAGAAGTGATGGACAGAGTGAAACTAGTCCAGCAGTACAACTTCGGCAAAGCGAAGGATTCCTACAAGTGTTTCACTCAGGTCATTCACAAGGAGTTGGAACAGAAGACTTCGGACGAAGGACTTTTGGTCGACTCTTCGGGATCTGCGACGGCAACTTACACCGAGGTCCTGGACGGTTCGTACCAGATGCGTCTGACGTCCAAGATCAAAGACTTAATCTCGTCAGAAACCGAAATGGTGATAGAAAAGGAGCACGAGAAGTCTATCGGCTCTCTGTCGTGCTCCGTGAAGGATGTAGACCCGAATACGCTGAGACTAGTAACACAGTGGACTTACAAGATCATACCAGAGTTCAGTGTTGGGACTGAAGTCAGTTTTAGGCCTCTAACTTGTCCTACAGCGCCGGACGTCTCGCTGAGCGCAAGATACGAGAAACCATCTTTCACCCTGTCATCGACATTCAGCAGGACTGGTTTCCAGGCTTGTCTTTACAAGCAGTTCGCTCCGGATCTTCGAATATCGACAGTTATAAACGAACGGACGCAGGGACACACCACGGTGGGTGTTGCGCTTCACAAGAAGTACTACAATGGTTCAGAGTTGAAAATCTTTGTTGACTCGCAGCATTGCGGCGGATTTACCTATCAAAAGGATGTTTTATTCCACGAGCCGCATAATGAAGTGAGGGTTCTCCGACTGGTCGGGAGCACTCTAATAGATAGGCAGCGTAGAGTGCGATTCGGCATAGGATTCAATCTGGACTTTTGATCGTTGAAGGGCACGCCTCATCTCTCAAAAAGTAAATTGACCGTAACATATCTAGGGAGCGGTGTTGAACAATTTTTGTAGAATTATTTGTTTGTATATAAGTATACATAGGTTTTAGTTATTGTTTTATCTTGTTAACTGGTGTGTCTTCCGTTTCGAAGTGTGATTAAAATTTATCGATAACATATTTTTCTTTTTATTTATGAAAATACCTCGTGTTTTCTCTCGCCAAAACTCTTATGGTAGCTTCTGAGCTTAGTGGTGTTTGAGCCTACCAAAGAGCCGATTTGAAATTAAGTAGCTTAAGCCCGGCCGTATAAGGACTGCTTCAAGCAGTTGAGACCGACTGCTTCTTTATGATAAAGTGCTTTAGGGCGAAGCACTTTTTTTTCCTAAATGACTACGACGATAGTCAAGGCGCCTTTGTCATCATTGTCATTTAGGAAGGTTTGCCTTAGTCTCCACGGCTGGCAGGCGGGTCTGTAAACGCAGTAGGTTCTATTTGTATCTAGGTAAACGTTGCTGTCCGTTTCCTGATATCAGTCATAAGTAAGTTATGTATAATTTAATTATGTTTCGTTATCTTTATTTCATTTCCGAGTGTCCCCAAACACCCGTTATACATTACAACAGTACGGGTATGTACAGCATTTACGAAGTTCTAAAACTTTCCTACTTGTTACATCTTATGAAGAAAAATATATACGACAAATTGTCGTTGTTACTAAACTTTCCGCTAAACTGGTGCTTTATAGCCTGACTAAATAATGAAACTTGCTAAAGTAGAAGGACGTAGACAATTTTATTTGTAATAAACGTAAATCGTTATAAATGTATGCTTTTCGTCGACAAACACATTTTTTTTATATTCACTATGAGTTAGCGCATGGCTACAATCCACCTGATCTCAAGTGATATTAATAAGAGAAATAGGGAATAGCGAATCTTCGTTCTTCGTTCAGGGTCGAGTGGAGACCGCGTCTCGGCAAACGTAGTGTAAGACGCCCTCAGGGCAGGTGGAGTGACGATTTGCGCAGGACGGCTGGCAAGTGTTGGATGCTAGAGGCCCGGGACCGATCGAACTGGCGAGCAATGGGAGAGGCCTATGTCCAGCAGTGGACTGATGTGGGCTGATGATGATGATGAATCTTCGTTCGAATTAAGCCACTCGTCCGGGGAAGGACCTCCAGCTCCTATAGAATACCGCAGCCAAATGGCCTCCGGGGCGTATTTCTGCCGGTGAGTAGGGTTTCCGGAGTTCGTGGGGGGTTAGTATTGGGCCGGCTTGGCAGTGGCAACTGACCAATTACTTGCCCGTTGTAACAGCGACATGAGCTTCTCTTTTGCTTTCCATTAGGTGTAGGGAAGCTATGGATGCCAAGTCAGCTTGTCATTTGATAGCCAGTGCAGGAACCGCAGCCGCCTACTTCTTCTTTCTACTTCTAGGCTACCCACGTCCCTGCAATTTGCTGCCCACTGACAAAACAGGGTGGTGTAGTGGGTATGCCCTCCCATTCTCCAAACCGACTCTCCCCGGATTCAGTGTGAAGATGCCAAATGCATTCCCTTCTTAAACATAAAAGCATTGTTGAGACATCCTTTCCATCATCGGAATACAAGACGTAGGCTGGCTTACCATCCATACGTAGTTGACATACCTCCCATCCGTACAAAAAGATTTGCAAATTCCTTCCAGGCGCGCACGGCTAAAATATGGAATTCTCTGCCAGCTGACGTCTTTCCCGAGTATTACAACTTGGTTTTTAAGGCTAGAGTGAATAGGCTTTATCTGAGTAAGCGCGCTGCATCCTAGACCACATCATCACTTAACATCAGGTGTGATTGTGGTCAAGTGCTTTCTTAGAACTAAATAAAAAAAAGACTCATTTAAAGCACTGTTATGTCACCAATCTGTTAGTCATTCAGTGAACGCACTATGTCTGATTGAGATACTGTATCCCTATCGCATCTTATCCGGATTAGCCAACACTTAAATGCATCTCGTGTCTTGTACGTATGAAGTGTGTTAAGTCCGTCATTCCGGCTCATATCACCAGTAAGCTGTTCTGAGCCGAGACTCGCTAGCGCTGCGCTAAGCCAGCAAGACCCACATAACCCAAGGCATGACGAAAAAAAGAACGAACCAGGAGTACAGGCTTGTCGTCTGATGGCCAGGGCAGAAAGAAACGCAGCCGACTACTTCTGGGCTGCCCTGCAAGTTGCTGCCCACTAACAACACAGGGTGGTGTAGTGGGTATGCCTTCCCATTCTGGGAAATGTGAGCCGCACACGCCAAACCGACTCTCCCCGGATTCAGTGTGAAATCTAAAGCATCGTTGAGACTCATTTAAAGCGCGATTATGTCACCAATCTATTAGTCATTCAGTGAACGCACTATGTCTTATCAAGATACGGTATCCCGATCGCATCTTATCCGGATTAGCCTCCACTTAAGTGCATCTCGTGTCTTGTAAGTATGGAGTGTGTTAAGTCCGTCATTCCGGCTGATATCACCAGTAAGCTGCCGTGAGCCGAGACTCGCTAGCGCTCATATGCAGCGCTAAGCCGGGATTAAGTGATGGTTAAGTTTTTCGCCCGTTTAATAAGTGAGAAGAGTTTCGTTTCCGAACGGTGAATTTTAAACTTGAGTTTGTGCTCAGGTATAATAAGTACGTCATTTAAGGTTTAGCAGAACCCGTTTTGTTAAAAAAAGACTAAAAAAGGTCCGTATGATTTCCGGATTTAGAATAGGGTCCATCCCAATAAACAAAATGAATAAATTGGGTTTTCTATGTATAATTATGTATTTATTTACAAAAATAAATTATCTAAGTAAGTTTATCAGTTGTCTAGTACCCATAGTACAAGCTTCGGCTTAGTTTGGGGCTAGATGGCGCTGTGTGGCCTAGCGTGGCATGTCTTGGGTTATTTATTTATTTATTTAAATATCGGACACCATTAACATTGCTCCGACCCCAAAGTAAGTAGCGTAAGCACTTGTGTTATGGGTATTAGAACATCGTTGTTCCATAATACAAGTGCAAGGTACCACGAATATACTTAAATACAAATAGAAACCAGACACGAAACAAACGCAAATGTTCATCACATGAATGTTTGTGCCGGGTGGGGATCGAACCCACGACTCTTTGTTCAGAAGGCAGGATTCCCTACCAATTGAGCTACTTGGCCAGTCAGGAAATGGGTGCAGCGTTTATCTGGGTACAAAATGAGACCTATTGCGGTCACCAACCGCCTTACCAACGGCTCTTACCACACCCCCGAGAAGAGATGAGGCGGTGATTGGTAGTCTTTATCCTTTACCGCACAGATTAAAATATTGAACAACTGTCTCATACAACCAGTACCTACACTAGCTATAGGGAAGGCATTAAAACAGGATTATCTAGAATCTAGATACTAAATAAAACCTAGATCTGACATTATTACTAGACCTCTCCTAAGCACTTAAGACATCCACATCTCTCCGAAATCTCAGCTAATATATTCTTCTGACCTAAATGTACAGATATTCACAAAAAAGCTGCCGAAAGTAAGTCGGTTTTTGTACCGAGGATTCTGTATCTTACTATTTGACAGGCGCGGTGGGTTTGTTATGTGTGATTTAATGGCGTTGTTCAGTCAAAGGGCTATCTATCTATTTGATGGCTATTTTAACCAGTTGGCTGCGACATAACCATCACGATTAAAGGCGTAGCTAAATATCACAGGCCGAATGGCGGACAGCTGCGTCACCGGAGCGAGAAGCTACGCCCTGCGATCGGCAACCGGCCTGTCCAGCGTGGCGATTATGGGTAAAGTACCCAGGTGTTTGCCCAAAGTGGCGAACAACTGGAGAGGCCTATGTCCAGCAGTGGACTGCGATAGGCTGATAATTTTCGCCACCCTACGGTCGGATGTTAAAATTGGAGCTCTTTGGAATCAGCTTCCGGCTGCAATTTTCTCGAATGGATACGACCTAGGGACCTTCAAGAAGCGTGCCTACAGATTTCTCAAGGGCCGGCAACGCACCTGTGACTCCCCTGGTGTTGCGGTGTCTATGGGCTGAAGTGATCACTTACCATCAGGTGACCTTCAAGCCCGTTTGCCCCCTATGCCATAAAAAAAAAATTGACTCAACATTTCAGTAGAGTCAGCAATCCTAAGAAAGTACCTTCTTCTACTGACATAGGGACCCCTAAAATCCCTCGGGATCTTATAATCAGAGCGCAGCCACGCATTACCGCATTACGGTACGACCAATAAAGTCCTTTTAACAGAGCGAGTGCGCTCAAGTGGCTGTAACATTTTCCATAATACTCGTTGAAGAATGGATGCATGAAAGCTTTCAGAAAAATGTGTTAATTTTTTTTACTAGTTTGGTTCAGTGGTGGTGGTGGTGGTTGAACAGTTTTTATTTATTTTTTCAATCTTTATTGTACATGAAATTGGTACAAAAAGCGGACAATGCCGCGTAGGCATTCGTTACCAGTCAACTATTGGGCTAAACAGAAACAGTAAGAAGGTAGTGTGCTACAAACAAAATGTTCATGTACAATATAAAACTTTTGTGTGCACGATCATCCTGTTTGTATTGGTAGGTGTTTGTTATGTATAATTATGAATTATTTACCAAAGAATTTTTTTTAACCCAAGACATGCAACTCTGGGCCACACAGCGCCATCTAGCCCAAAACTAAGCCGAAGCTTGTACTTGTACTAACCCATTGATAAACTTACTTAGATTTTTACCAGTACAAACAGACATGTTCAGGCACAGAAATATTTGTACTGTGCGGGGATCGAACCCACGACCCTTGGCTCAGAAGGCACAGGTCACTACCAAATGGACCAAGATAGATAGAAACTCTTTAATGCACACCAAAAAATTTACTTGAAACTAGGCAAAGGTATTGTACAATTTAGGCAGTCTAATCGCTATGAGCGATCTCTTCCAGGCAACCTGTTTGTTTATAAATACACCGACTGATCCCGAAACACTACACATCGAATGTGCTTATTTTATATTCAATTCATACAATTTGATTTTAATCAGTCGATTTCCCTTTGATTTCGATTAGCTATTCATTTAGAGTCAAAATCAGTCCAAAAGCTTATATTTATCGAGTAATTTTCTAATTCACAAACCCGAAATCTATTTTGCATGCCGCAATATCCACTCGTAGTATTTAATTAGCCTATTTATAGTGTGTGCTGAGCCAACAAAGTCAAAATTAATATTCATTCATACGTGAAAACTTATCATAGAAAATTAAATCGTCATCATCATCATTAGCTTATTGCAGTCCACTGCTGGACATAGGCCTCTCCAGTTGTTCGCCACTTTGGGCAAACACCTATAGGCTTTACCTATAATCACCACGCTGGGCAGGTGGGTTGGCGATCGCAGTGTGTAGCTTCTCGCTCCGGTGACGCTGCCCGTCATCGGCCTGTATCATTTAGCTACGCTTTTAATCGTGATGGGTATACCGCCACCAGTCGGTTGCCAGAGCCTCGTCTGTTATTCAGTAGAGGAAGGTTAGCGCTTGGAACGAAAAGGTATAACGCTCCCTAACATAACATGCCATACATACTAATATTATAAATGGGAAAGTGTGTCTGTCTGTATGTTTGTCTTTCTTTCACGGCAAAACGGAGCGACGAATTGACGTGATTTATGTGGAGATAGTTGAAGGGATGGAGAGTAACATAGGCTACTTTTTGCTTTTCTAACCCACCACTTCCCTAAAATGGGGGGTGGAAGTTTGTATGGAGCATTCACCTAGAATTTAACGCAAGCGAAGCCGCGGGCAAAAGCTAGTAATACATAATCATAAGCTATTAATATTCGATGTAACTTCCGTATATGGGCCGAATGTCAGAAAAAATCGCGGTGGGATACGGGAAAATTACGACGTAGCCGAAAGCCGATGAAAAAATGACACAAAAGAGGGAAAATGGGAACCGAGTACGTCTGCCTCTTTGAATTATACTGCACAAGCTTATGCCAATGCTTCGTCTGCACTGATTTGTTTTTGACGAGGAATGTAACATTTTTTCCGGGAAGATTCCTACTATTATATTATAGACTAGCTGCTGCCCGCGGCTTTGCCTGCGTGGATATTTCATAAATCATAGCCTATGTGTTAATCTGATGTATAAGCTACATATATTATGGTAAAGTTTCATTAAGATCCGTTCAGTACTTTTTGCGTGGAAGAGTAACAAACACCCATCTAAACATCCATCCATCCATCCATCTATCCATCCATCCAAATAAACTTTTGCATTTATAATATTAGTAGGAGTAGGATTAGTAGGAAGTAGGATGCTGGTGGTAGAGTAATTTGTATTTGTAACTCGCCTAGTAGCTTAATTGGTGCTGAACTGCCTTCTGAACAAGGGTCGTGGGTTCGATCCCCATCCTGGACCAACATTCGTGTAACAAACGTTTGTGTTTGTTCCGTATCTGGGTGTTTATATTTGTATTTAAGTACCTATATTTATGTATGGTACGTTTGATGTTCTGACACCCATAACACGAGTGATTAAGCTACTTACTTTGGGATCAGAGCAATGTATGTGATGTTTTCTGATATTTGATTATTTTTTTAAATATTGGCGGTCTTATTCGCTATGGCTTTAAGTTAATGTGTCTTCTCATCATCATCATCATCATCAGATTGCAGTCCACTGTTGGACATAGGCCTCTCCATTTGTTAACCACTTAGGGCAAACATCTGGAGGATATACCCATAATCGAAACACTGGGCAGGCTGGTGCCACGATCGAGTGTGTCTTTTGTGTCTATCTTATTAATTTTCATTATTTTATTCACTGAATATCAAAATGTGCTAAATAAACATTTTCTATATGAAAACGGTCGCCTCATTCAAGGGTCTTAACTGTAAATAACTCAAAATGTATCTGTGTATTACGTTTGCAATTTATTCTCATGTCGACATTCATTTTGAAATAATGTGACTACATTGTGATGAGGAGTGTGTGATAATAAAATGGAATTGAATTGTACGTACACACACAAATAGAAGCGTAGTTATTAAATCACAGTATAAAATGCTTAGGCAGTAAGTAGGGGAGACTGGGGCTGGTTGTGACTTGAGTCATCATCATCAGCCTATCACAGTCCACTGCTGGACGTAGGCTTCTCCAGTTGTTCGCCACTTTGGGAAAACATCTGGAGGAGATACCCATAATCGTTACCCTGGACAGGCGGGCGACCGCAGGGCGTAGCTCTTTGCTCCGGTGACGCTGCTGCCCGTCATCGACCTGTCGCATTTAGTTCAAGTGTCGTGTGGTATTTAGCTAAGCCTCCGATCGTGATGGTTATACCGCCGCCACCGTACCGTCGGTTGCCAGAGCGTCGTCCGTTATTCAGCAGGATGCACCACGGGCAGGTAAGGATGACTTGAAGCGAAAATATAAAATGGGTCCTTAAATCCCATGACTCGGGTAGGTAGTAGTAATTATAGCAGTACTGACAGCATCATGAAGGTTAAGGTTTGATTGTCCCTTTCTGCGGCACTGGATTGTCTTGGAGAGTGACCGGAACATGATCGAGAGAGCATTCATAAATATTACACCACGACATATAGGTACATTGCTCCGATCTCAAAGTATGTAACTTAAGAGCTTGCGTTAAGGGTATCAGAACAAATTTAAATACAAATACTTATAAACACCCAGCCACGGAACCAACACAAATGTTCATCACACGAACATGTCTGTCCCCGGTGGGGATAGAACTACCGGCCTACACGGCCTGAGCTACAAAACCTTTCATTTATAAAATCTGACTGGCACGGTGGCTCAATTGGTAGTGACCCCTGCCTTCTGAACCAAGGGTCGTACGCTCGATTCCCACCCGGGACAAACATTAGTGTGATGAGCACTTGTGTTTCTGCTTTTTTAAATACATATATGTATTTAAAAAAGTATTTATTTGTGGTACCTTCGTTGTTCTGATACCCATAATACAAGTGCTTAAGCTACTTACTTTACAATGTATGTGATGTTGTCTGATATTTATTTATTTAATCCATTAGCAAGTTTTGTGCAAAGACAAAGGAAAGCACTATACGGCTATCGGTAATATTAATTAGCATTTATTTCGCTCGTCTCCCAAACTCACTATGCGTGAAGATTCCTTGCATGGCTTACCTGAAACAAAAGAAGGGAGACTTTATAAATTGAGTTAGGGACGTTGGGACAATGCGTCGTTAAGCTTCGAGAAATATGTTAGAGAGATTGCTTTTGCTCAAAAGTTAATACCGTGAAAGATTAATGACTGTCAGTGTAGTAATTTGTTTTAGCACCCTTTTCTGTTTCGAAAAATAGATAGCGAATACATTTTTAGAAAATTTTGCGAGCTATAAAGTTACTTGAAAGGGATGTGAGGGACCCATTGTGTCTTTGCTCCAAGCCACCCTCACCTGCCCCTGGTGCATCCTGCTGAATAACAAACGAGGCTCTGGCAACCGACTGGCAAAACCATCACGATTGAAGGCGTAGCTAAATACCACAGGCCGATGACGGGCAGCATCGTCACCGGAGTGAGGATTTACGATCGCAAACCTGCCTTCTGCGATTATGGGTCAAGCCTCCAGATGTTTGCACATAGTAGCGAACCTGCGTAGAGGCCTATGTCCAGCAGTGGACTGCGATAGGTAGATAAAATAAAAGATAGTTTTCATTTAGTAGTTACCTCTGCCTTCTGAGCCAAGGGTCGTGGGTTGGTTGCACAGTACAAACATTTGTGTGCATGAACATGTCTGTTTGTATTGGTCTGGGTGTTTTCTATGTATAATATGTATTTATTTACAAAAAGAAAGTATGTAGGTAAGTAAGTTTTTCAGTTGTCTATTGCCCATAAAGCTTCGGCTTAGTTTGGGGCTAGATGGCGATGTGTGGCCCAGCGTGGCATGTCTTGGGTTATTTTTATTATTATTAAAGAAAGAAAGAAAAGACATTTATTCATTGACTTACATAGAATAACACAATTACAAACACAATAAAATGTCACCGAAAGGGACAAAATGCTCAGCATAAATGTCGCGGCGACAAAAGACGCCGTGACGCTGGTCTTCCGCACATGTCCCGAAGGAGACGCACTTGTGCGCAGCGACATCACGATTACAATGATGATGAAGTAAACTTTACTATAGAGCATAGGTTTCTGTAAGAACGTCGTATAGCTTCTATATTAAAGGACTCCTGAATATCGACGCAGTAGCCGGGACCATAAATCATTCCGTGCAACTTTTTTCGCTCAACCTTCAAGGGACGCTCTATATTATCTCTGGCGGGCTTTACCGTCCATTTAGGCTACAGTTTATTTGATGGGAGATTTCGACTTTATGGTTTACTTGAGTATTTTGTAGGATGTCTTATTGAGGGAGTCGGGTGTAGCAAAAAGGTTGTGATTCTTTGATTTTGTGCTTTGAGGAGGAAGTTTTGAAGGGATGTAAGGAAGCGGCCTATCATCTTTTCGCTCCAAGCCAACCTCACCTGCCCGTGGTGCATCCCGCCGAATAGCAAACGAGGCGCTGGCAGCCGACTGGTGGCGGTATAACCATCACAATTAATTAAAGGCTTAGCTAAATACCACAGACTGATGACGGGCAGCAGCTTCATCGGTGCGAGAAGCTACGCCCTGCGATCGCCAACCCGCCTGCCCAGCGTGGCGATTATGGGTATATCCTCCAGATGTTTGCCCAAAGTGGCGAACAACTGTAGAGGCCTATGTCCAGTGGACTGCAATAAGCTGATGATGATGATGTGTTTTGATAAAGAATATGGTATTATAATAATTTTGTTAATTAAACCTATATGACCACGATACTTCTATGAGTGTTGCATTGGGAATTTTTTCTCTTAAATTTAAATCTCTCTGAAATTTAGCATAGACAATCTTTAGACCCTGAGAAAGGTGGTGTGTAAAACCTGAAAAGGCTACCTTTGCGAAAAAAGGGATGAAGAAACACTTCTGTGACACACAAACACGAACGCGGGCGAAGCCGCGGGCACAGCTAGTCTCCTATACATTATACTAATTGCATTAACAAATAGCCCGATAAAACTAGTAATAACACTTAACGCCATGTTATTAATTCCTTCTCTTTAACCCGATGCCTTCTCTCGACAGCGCCCAAATTACGGGCGTAATTCAGCGTTGATAATTTATAGCTAAATATAAACACCGGTGGTGTATTATCTAGGATCGGCTGCAATCAAAACAAATAACGGGCTGGTCGTAGCGTTTCATTAGTGGCTAGTGATGGGACGCTCCCTTACATCCCCACATAACCTAAAGTGGGAATGTAAGGGAGCGTCCCATCATCGTTTCGTTCCAAGGCAGTTATCTTATTAAATTGAGATTTTTTTATGTTTTTGGTTTCTATGTCGGTTTGTACAGGCCAATCTCCAAAATGGCAAGACCGATTGTTATCGGTGCTTTATCAAGTCAAAGTCAAATGACCTCTGGGTCGTGTTGGGTGTGAGTAGGGTTTCCGGAGCTCGTGGGGGGTTAGGGTTGGACCGGCATGGCGGTGGCAACTGACCAGTTACTTGCCCGTTGTCACAGCGACTTGGGCTTCTCTTTCGCTTTCCATCAGGCGTAGGGAAGCCATTATGTCGAGCCACTATAAAAAAAAAAAGTTCGTTGAACCTTACCTTCCCGTGGTGCATCCTGTTGTCAAATTGGTCCAGGCGTTATTGAGTTATGCGCTTACCAACACATTTAGCGATTCATTTTTATATTATAGATTACATTATGAACAGGGGCTGCCTTTGAACACACACTCTTGATTAATAGACAACAGATGAAAGGATAACAGTTAAAGTATTTAGTTTAATTCTTTTTATTTCTAGTATAATTATTTTCAATGGATTAAGAAACTCAATAAATTTAAAATTACCTATGTGATCTTCTAAACACTACTTTTTTCTATAGTGGCTCGACATAATGACTTCCCTACACCTGATGGAAAGCGAAAGAGAAGCCCAAGTCGCTGTGACAACGGGCAAGTAACTTGTCAGTTGCCACCGCCATGCCGGCCCAACCCTAACCCCCCACGAGCTCCGGAAACCCTACTCACCGGCAGAAACACGACCCACAGGTCATTTGACTGCGGTATTCTATAGGGTGGAGGTCCTTCCCCAGACGAGCGGCTCAATTCGAGCGAAGATTAGCTATGCCCTACCTCTCTTCGCTATGCCCTACCTCTCTTAAACTTATATCGAAAAGAGCAATTACACGAGTTTCTCGACGGTTTCTTCGCAGGAGAAGACTGCATTCTGAACCGGTGGTACTAAAATTGTAATTTTGATTGGGACGTCCCGCTAACAGACAGCACTATGGTCCACGGAGATGGACGTCCATTGTCTAGGGTAATGGTATGCAAAGCTAAACATTCTGATACGTTTTAACTGCCGCTCGTTAACGACTAACGTTCGCTTTAATTTTAATATTTAAGAGGAAATTTAAGTGGCAGCCACAAATGAGAGGTATTGTCTATACAGAGCTGGATTTTCAGTATGACATTTTAGTTTTTCTTTTAAAGAACGCGAAAAATATATTTTTTTGTACATCTAGAGAAAATTTTTAGAACTAGAAATATTTTTTTAATGGCAGAGGGGGCAAAGGTGCCTGACGGTGACCCCTGATTGTACCCACCGCAACACCAGGGGAGTCACAGAACAGAACTCTTAAGAAATATCTATGGCAGGTGTCCATGCTCTTTTTAAGTCATAATAAAAGTTAGCGTCTTAAAGTGAATCATACTTTGTTCAATAGAGTAAGTGTAAATTGTATATTGCTTTCCATTAGGCGTAGAGAAGCCATTATCTCGAGCTACTATAAAAAAAAATCCACATACGGTGCTTACTAGCTTTTCAATACAATTTCCATGTTTACGTAACGAAAAATCAGTCTGTCTTGGTGTCAGACTTCTAAGTAATACAGGCCTTGAAAGTTGGCAACTTAATGACTACGATTTTGCGAACACACCTGGGACCGATATTACAAAGTACCGTACTACAAACACGGACTGCCTTATTAATGTAAAATGTAAATCGTAGCGAAACATAATGAAGATTGCCCATCTCAAAAAAGACTATTTGTACAATGAGGTAGGATTACATTAAAAAGTTGAAGGTTTAAGTAACTTTATATGTATCTCTCTATAACTATTTCATCATCATTAGCCTATGGCAGTCCACTTGGGTAGACACCTGGAGGATATACCCGTAATCGCCACGATAAGCAGGCGGGTTGGCGAACGCAGGGGGTAGCTTCTCGCTCTCGTGACGCTGCTGCAGGTCACCGGCCTGTGGTACTGTGTGGAGCGGAGCGTGAACTCTTCGCTCCAAGCGAACTTGGGCTTCCCGTGGTGCATCCTACCGAATAACAAACGAAACGAGACGCTGGCAACCGACAGGTGGTCGTATAACCATCACATTAAAGGCGTAGCTAAATACTACAGACCGATGACACCCTTCATCGGTCGTCACCGGAGCGAAGACCTCTGCCCTGCGATCGCCAAGCCGCCTGCCCAGGGTAGCGATTATGGGTATACCCTCCACGTATTTGCCCAAGCTGGCGAACATCTGGAGAGGCCTATGTCCAGCAGTGGACTGCGATAGGCTGAATATGATGATGACAAACCCCGTTTTCATGATGATAGTAGAGATGATATAGTATGATGATGATGACTATAAAAACTTAAAACAGTAACTTAAGTAATCATAGGGATTACAATGAGGTCATATTTCTGACTTAAAATTGAGCAGAATTTTGTCTAACTAGTATGGTGGCTATTGTAGATTATTTGAGCCTCTAACGACGTCCCATAGCTTAAGATGTCATTCATGTAGGATTTGCCTTCTGAGACCATCAGGCTTGTGTGTGATAGATAAGAATAGGTACTCTACAATACTGTAATACTAATAGAAATATAGTCTGTATTCCATATTTTAGTCAAAATTGTTGGTGATATCAAAACTTGTGGGTCTTTTAAGTGGAGCATGAAGCGGCACTTAGGCAAGCCGTTATAGTATGATCGATCCGTATGTGAGCGTGATGCTTCCTTTTTTTTGGACTTAGTCGTCTGTTTAATATCAGGCAGGACGCGGTCATTTTGACGTGCTAATATAAATAAAAGAAGAAAAGCTTACTAATATAAAAATTATTGTTCTTGGACTTGACTAAGACGCTGTTATTTTATTAACAGACAGTAGAGCAACACAGGAAATAACACCCATAAAATACCTAGTCAAAAACAAATAAACACACAAAATACTTCCTTGACCGGATTTCGACCTCAGCGACAAAAGAAAATAGCTCTAAAATTAGGGTTTTGAATGAGGCTGAATAAAGAAATCCACCAGATGCCATCACACACGCCGCAAGTCCGACTGTAACGTAATTGGTTCATTTTGACATGGCACTGACATTTACATAACAACTGACCAATCACATGACAGCTGGACCGCCATTTTGAATCACCCTCATTGTTTGAAAACAGAAAAATTGTAAGATTATTTGAGTAATTTCATCTTTTAACAAGAGCTTACAAATCCTTAAACCGTTAACAAAGTTAATTAAATTAATCTTGGTTCTATTCCTTAGCAGACGTTGTGGAAACCAGAAAAAAATAAATCAATTCCTTCCAATTTGTCCGTATTCATTAAGTGGAGTTTGGCAAATTCATTCTGTAATTGTACTGGCGTTTTTTATTTAAGTTGGCTCGATGCCTTTTAAATGGTCTATGGTGGATCGGAGTAAACGAATGCTGCCATTAAGGCTACTGATAGGACAGGTCTTGTGTTGTGGATAAGTGTATTATTTTAATAAGAAATCCCTTGATTTTTTCGGTAAAAAAACACGCGTCGTTTTACTCATTCGCTTTTTAAAGCTAGACATAATAGTGTTCTTTAAAAAGTCACACATAATATTAAGTAAAATGAAACGTGATTTATTATAGTTCATTCGCGTTAAGAAAATAGTGACTGACAGGTCACTGACAGGCCACTAGCCAATCAAAACGCTAGAATTATAATTTCTAGCGTTTTAATTGGCTAGTGGCCTGTCAGTGACCTGTCAGTCACTATTTTCTTAACGCGAATGAACTATAATGACAGACATACAGTTTCACCGGAGCGAGAAGCTACGCCCTGCGATCGCCAACCCGCCTGCCCACGTGGCGATTATGGGTATATCCTCCAGATGTTTGCCCTAGGTGGCGAGCAACTGGAGACGCCTATGTCCAGCAGTGGACTGCAATAGGCTGATGATGATGATACCTTTTCCACTTGACTTCCAGAACCGCTACTTGAAGAAGCAGGGAAGCCCACTAAAGACCTAATCTTCATGCCAATACCTATTAGTTGAAACTATACTCCGCTAACAGTTCCCTAACTATTATACTACATCTGTCTGTGCTACAATGCAATATGGTGTAAGTTTCGCGACAGCCGTTGCAGTACAATATCATTTCTGCTTCATATTTGTTCTCTGTGGTCGCAGACTGGCGCTGTCTGCGGCAACCAGTGGCAACGGAGCGCCCGTAAAGGCAGTTCGTTGTCACTTGCAATTAAAATTATAAGTATTGTCCGCCATTGCACTACATCGAGACAAAACGTTAACGATTCCGATGAATGAAACTGATATTGGTTTATTTTAATGGGAAGTCTATTGTGAAAGGATACAACAAGTGTTTATTTTTCATTGCTCTAATTAATTCTGGCAACCGACTGGCTGGGATATGAAGATCACGATTGAAGGTTGTCTGGAAGTGATCGGCTGGCAGCGATAAGATCTCTATTGTACCTACTATATGTCTGTCTTGTAATCCTGTAAATGTTTAGTTTTGTGCATTAAATATCTATCTTTATTTATATTGACAGGCTCGGTGGCTCATTTGGTAGTGACCTCTGCCCTCTGAGCCAAGGGTCGTGGGTTCGATTCCCGCACAGAACAAACATTTGTGTTCATGAACATGTCTGTTTGTATTGGTCTGGGTGTTTTCTATGTATAATATGTATTTATTTACAAAAAAAAATGTATCTAAGTAAGTTTATCAGTTGACTAGTACCCATAGTACAAGCTTCGGCTTAGTTTGGGGCTAGGTGGCGCTGTGTGGCCCAGCGTGGCATGTCTTGGGTTATTTATATAGCATAGGCCGATTTCGGGCACCAGCGTCACCGGAGCGAGAAGCTACGCCCTGTGATCGCCAATCCGCCTGTCCAGGGTGGGGACTATGGATAAAGCCTCCAGATGTTGGCCTTAAGTGGCGAATAACTGGAGAGGCCTACGTTCAGCAGTGGACAGACCAAGGCTGTTGATTGATTGATACCGCTTTGACCGGCTGCTGTATACTAATGCCTTCAGGCCAGGTGGAGTGACGATTTGCGCAAAAACTGGCAAGTGCTGGAGGCGAGGGGTTCAGGATCGATCAAAAAAACAATTAAACAATTAAATAGACAACATCAGATACATTGCTCCGATCCCAAAGTAAGTAGTTTGAGCGCTTGTGTTACGGGTATCAGAACAACGAAGGTACCACAAGCATACTTAAATACAAAACACACACAGACACGGAACAAACACAAATAAATGTCCATCACACGAATGTTTGTCCCGGGTGGGGATCAGACACATTACCCTTGGTTCAGAAGGCAGAAGTCATTATCAATTGAGCCACCGAGCCAGTATGACAATTGGAAAGGTCTAGTAGTAGACTGAAGAGAATATTCCTCGCCTTGCCAACTTTGACAAATGCAAAACCACTAACATTGCTATTCGGGAATTAATTAGAGACAAGCGTTTATTCGTTCTTGATCGTAACACACATTCCGGCAGTGCTATTCTGAAGCAATTATGCATCCAGTGCAGGCCTCAGCAACTACTACGGAAGCCATGCGACCGTTGTGCAACTAATTTGAGGAACAAAGCGATGGCTTGTTGCTTTTGACAAAGCCTTTTGACGGAAATACGCCGCGTTCTTTGAAAGATTAAGAGTTTCCGACATGTTGCAAAGCGGGTTGCAGATTTTTGGTAAACTAGCTGTGCCAGCGGCGTCGCATGCGTGGATATCGGGTTTAAAAAAGACAGATTTCCAAAAAATGTTGCCTAAATTTTAAATTAGACCTCTAGCATACATAACATACATTGTTGAAAACCGCATTCAAATCTATGCAGTAGTTATCGCGTGATGCGCGTTGAAACATACGTAATATAAAAATTTCTCCTGTTTTCCCAACACTTCCCTTCACTGCTCCGCTCCTATTGAATATAGCGTGATAAAAAGTATACTAGTTATTTTGAAAATATGTATATTTCATGTACAGAATTGACCTCTCTACAGATTTATTATAACTATAGATATAGATGAAATGAATAATTTCCCTTGCAGAAGCTCAGCTCAGGCCATTCATTAAGTAGGGTTTAAGATGGGACCGCGGAAAGGTAGGGGAAGTTATAAAATATGTTGCATAATTCGTTGTTCAAAATACTGGGTTATGCCTGCAGCTTCCGCGTATTTATATTGCTGTCGACAGTTCCCCATTTATACGCACGAGGAGGTAAGATAGATTCGGCAAGTAGTAAGTACGAATAGTAGTATGTATTAGTGTTTGGCAGCCCAGATATATCTATACAAACTCAACTCCTACTTTACAATACTAGTTGATTCAAAAACCCAATGAATCAATGAAGAAATTAGATGTTCTGCTGCATTTAGGACCTCGCATAATAAGTTTCATGGAAATTGAGCTGATTATATATATGTAAATATATGTAAATACGACATAAAACTTTCACTTTTTAATTTGCTAGTAGGTAAACAAAAGACTGACTTTTGCGCTTTAACAAAACACGATGTATAACTAAATAATGCTGACTGTACGAGTACCATCTTCGCAACTTCCAATGAGACATAACAACAGATATATGACCCCAGTTACAATTTCTTCGCTTACATTTGTTCCCGTGTAGCCTGAGGCGACATCTGTAGACAACTTTGTTTTTCCTCCAGTAAGCGAAGTTGCCAAAACTTGGGTGTCATTAAGCGGCACATGTTCCCGTGAACGAACTATTCCCTGCTGTTTTTAGGTTAGAAAAAGATGGATTATTGTATGTTAAGATGACCTACTTCGTCGCGTCAAACTTGTAATGGTGTAGGGTGATATTGGTGTCATGTCAAATTCTAAGCGTATTCGGTTAACCTTTATTTTTTGTAGCGGGTTAACCTATTTTTGCTTATATGATGTGGGAAGCTATACTCACTAATTAAAAGAGTGAACACAGAAATTTATCAAGGATTTGATCGCCTGTGTGATGTGTGCGCTGAAAAACGTGATCACAGAAATGTATTAAAGATAGATCGTCCAGCCCTGTGTGCGTCGAAAGTGTGAAAAGATAAACTTTTATTTTAAATTAGCACAGCACTTAGACTTTGTAAAGAAGTTTTGCCATTAAGTCTAGGAATGCCCTCCCAGTTCATGTGTTTCCTTCCTCTTACAAAAAGATTTTTCAGTCTTCAGATTGAGGGCGACAGGCGCGATAGGTTCTTCATTCGATCTATTGTGACTGTCTACGCCGACATAAGGGACCTGGCCAGAGAAACTCCGAGAGAACGTTAGAAGGCTTTAATTTCGTTTGTCACATTTGAAGATAGATAAAAATAGTTGACGTGCTAGGCGCAGCGCTTGAGGAATAGAAGTGCACTCAATAATCATTATGGCGGTTTTTGGTGATAAAAAATGCCGAGCGCCGGCGGAGTTGCCAGCGCGCTCGAACAATGACTGTAGACCCAACTTTAGGAACTCACGACCGTTCACCTTCAGGTGGAAAAATAACGGACTTCCATAAAATGGTGCCTAAATTTTAAGTTAGAAGTTGCTAGAGATTCAAATCCAAGCAGTAGTTTTCGAGCGATGCGCAATCAAACATACAGACAAAAATTTCTCCCGCTTTCCCAACACTTCCCTTTACTCTGCTCTGTTCCTATTGAATTTAGCGTGATGAAAGTATACTATACCTAACCTGTCCAGGAGAATGAGGAATAAGGTCATCTTGAATATTCATCTTATTAAAAAATAATGTAAGGGAGCGACCTATCACCTTTTCGCTCCAAGCCATCCTCACCTGCCCGTGGTGCATCCTGCCGAACAACAAACGAGGCTCTGGCAAACCGACTGATGGCGGTAAAACCATCATGATAGAAGGCGTAGCTAAATACCACAGGCCGATGACGGGCAGCAGCGTCACCGGAGCGAGAAGCTGCGCCTTGCGATCGCCAACCCTAACCCTAACCCTAAGTGGTGAACAACTGGAGAGGCCTATGTCCAGCAGTGGACTGCAATAGGCTGATGATGATGATGATGAAAAAATAATGACAGACCACTTACTCTTAGACCCCAAAGATGCTTTCTCACAGCCCCTTCACAGTTCACCCCCTGTCCTCGCGTGTAGATTCGTACCACCCCGCTAACTTGCCACTCGTGACTACGCTTCACTTATTTCTCTCCCACCGGGAAGTTGTAATTGATTTTAATCCACTTCGGGACATGTCTTTGCCGATTATCTCTTCCCATATTCCGTAGCAGGTATTTTCACTTAAGAAATACGTAACTTGAATTCTGAAACTCTTGGTATTTTCTCGTGGAACTCTAAAGTTGGGTATTAATTGCTATAATTGGTTCGAAGTAGTTTATGTTATGGTTATTTTTAATAATTACTCTCTCTCTAGTGACCGCATTTCGGACACAGCGGCGAATCTTCTAGAAGACTGGCCAAATTCCCAGGATATATTAAAATTATACAGTTGCACTCTTTGGAATGTAAGGGAGCGACCTCTCTTTTCGCTCCAAACCATCACCTGCCCGTGGTGGTGGTCCTCAGGCCGTCTTAAGTATATTCGGCGCCGGGGTGCCGGACTCAACCTGCGCCCGCGTGGGGGGTGGGGGACCTACGCCTATTATATCCTCAATGGCGACAGGCGCCCTGCGCCCTCTGGTAGAGACGGCCCTGCTTCAGGCTTAGGTACAGCGAAGTATGGAGGCATTTGAGCAGAAGCGTTTCTGCCGTTTGTTTTGTTTTTTGGGAAGTAAGTGAGCGATGTATGGACCTATTATCTTTTCGCTTCAAGCCACCCACTCGTTGTGCATCTTTCTGAATAACAAACGAGGCTCTGGCAACCGACTGTTGGCGGTATAACTATTACGATTGAAGACGTAGCTAAATACCACAGGCCGACGACGGGCAGCAGAACGTCACTTTAGCGAGATGCTACGCACAACTGGAGAGGCGTATGTCCAGCAGTGGACTGCGATAGGCTGATGATGGTGATATTTTTGCCCACAAACAGCTACACGACACGGCATTTATCGTTTCATCATCATCATCTCTAGTTATCGTATCATCATCAGCCTATATTAGTCCACTGCTGGACATAGACCTCTCCAATTGTCGTATAAATCGTATTAATTACATACTAAAATTACAACGATAGCTGTGTTCTCATATTAAGTCAATTGTTTCTCGTATTAACTTGGCTCTGAACAATAAACTACTGGCACTTACCAGGGATGGTAGAAAGTGGTTTGGCGGGGACTCACAGCAAAACACAGTGAAACTACGATACGCGTCATTATTTTCTTAGGGTTGCCATAAAAAATAAATATATTTAGGAGAATGCATTAAGCGATGACTTCGTTCATTTGGTCGGGACATTCCAAATCGGTAGCAAAATGAAATTAAAATAAATTTATTTTGAGCATATCCACACTTTGGAATTAGTGAAGTCTAGAATTCGATCGGCTCCGCCAGAATACCAGCGATGCCGCGGGCACGGCGCATTTAAACTTTATGTAGGTACCTATTTATTCCAGACATAATATTTTATATATCTTATCTGTGCTGTCAACTTCTTTTTTTGTATTTATTGTGCTTTGTTTAATGTGATCTGTCTGTGTTAATTTGAGGGCTAATAAAAATGTTTTCTTTCTTTCTTTCTAGAATTCATTACATTTCTATTGCGTGTAGAAAAGGGAATGCATGACATTTTTAATGATTTGTTCAAATCCTTTAAGGCTCTATTAGACCTATCCGAGAAATAAAACTAAAGTTATTAATTATATAGAAAATAGGACCATCTCATGTCGTAAAAGACGATTAAGGGAAATGGACAGCAGCGTTTACCTGGCTACAAATAAAACCTACTGCGGTCACCAACCCACCTGCCAAGAATGGTGTTCGATCTCTAGGAACAGTCACGCTGTACATAAGCATTTAACTTTATTTAACGATATTTACACATAGATGTCACTATCCTCAGTTACATCGCGGAGGTATTGTGATCAGACAACTGTATATATAGGTACGGCGTTGACAATAAATTGTCTTCTTTTCGAGCAAACGGAGTTTTATTTACATGGTGATGGTGACAAAGGAAAATCCACGCAAAAGACATTTTTTTTTATATAGTGGCTCGAAATAATGGCTTCCTTACGCCGTGCTTACGCCTGATGGAAAGCGAAAGAGAAGCCCAAGTGTGACAACGGGCAAGTAACTGGTCAGTTACTTGTCAGTTGCCACCGCCATGCCGGCCTAACCCTAACCCCCCACGAGCTCCGGAAACCCTACTCACCGGCAGAAACACGACCCAGAGGTCATTTGACTGCGGTATTCTATTGGGTGGAGGTCCTTCCCCGGACGGGCGGCTCAATTCGAGCGAAGATTTGCTACCTCTCTTACAATTCTCATTGAGGGAGTTATGTTCTGCGGTGTTGGACGATAACATAGTACAAAATATGAGTTAGCAAATAGTCTAACTCTTTATGTCCCAACCCTAAGCCATCGGTTCAGTTCCGAAAAGTTCCGCGTGAGGGCGTCGTTGAATCGTTCTGTCCGGATGTCCGGCTGGTGACATAACCGTTTTACATAGCTGGCCCTTGTAGATCGTTCTAATTACTAAAAACGTTTAAACTGGTACGAACTATATATTGGTCTACTATAAAAAAAAAAATATTTAATTCAATTCAGTTTAACGGCCAATTTACAATTTCCTATGTTCAGGAGTGGACGGACAAAGGCTGCTAATTGATTGATTACAATATCCGACCGAATATTTTTATCAAATAAGTACGTATAAAGCACATTACAAACTCTAAAATACTTATACTTTAATATACTTGCGCAATATGAAAATAAAAATATTTAAAGATAGATAGCTTTAAGTTCATCATGGTTTTCAGAGCACCTTAGCCAACCAAGTTGTTGTTGTTAGATATTCAGAAGCCTCTACCGCTAGAACGTGGTCTAGAAGAGATCGCTTGCGCCAAGACCGCCTAAATTGAATAGTAAATTTACCGGAAGCAGCTCGCGACACAATTCCACACAAGTCCGACGTTACGGCGTTCCCATCGGCGGGGACCTGAGCCGCGTCGTCCCTTCCGCGTCCCGAACACTTCAAGTCAACCGTCATGCCGTCCCCGCCGGCGGGGACTCTCGTCAGCTTGCAGCCCCACTAGGGAGCGGCAAGCTGTGTTGCTTAGCATACCTAGGGGTGAGAGCCTTTCGTTCTCCCAACAGTTCGGTGATGATGACAAGGCCGCTATAGTCATTTAGATATAAAAAGAAATTAAAAGAGACACAACTTGAATATCAATACAAACTTTTCCAATACAATCCAAATTAGTATCTACTTAAATTTCACCCCGCTTCAAACTTCGGACAAGTCTCAAATGCTTACTTTCGAATGTAACTCGCTTACTTTTAAATGTAACTCATCGGGTCCCTTCTGGGCTGGGAGGAGCTCATTAATCCTGCGACTGTCCCTGGCCCAATTAGGGTTTATCGGGGATCCCGAGGGAGCCGCGCGCCTGCTAATGAAATCTGTACGGGTGTAGTTTTTCAATATCTTCACTGGCCCTCGGAGATTATCCAATTTCGACACACAAATAGGTGTTAATTGCGGTCGAGAAATCTCGAGGAAAAATGCTGTCGACAACAGAAAGCTTAACGAGAACTCGAGAAATAATTTTTGTACAGTTTATTTTTATAGTAGCTGGACATAATGGCTTCCCCTCTACGCCTCATGGAAAGCGAAAGAGAAGCAAATAAATCGCTGTGACAACGGGCAAGTAACTGGTCCGTTACCTGTCAGTTGCCACCGCCATGCCGGCCAAACCGTAACCACCTTCGAGCTTTGGAAACCATACTCACAGGCAGAAACACGACCCGGGGTCATTTGGCTGCGGTATTCTATAGGGTGAAGGTCCTTCTCCGGATATTCGCTATGCCCTAACTCTCTTAAATTAGTTTATATAACAAAATATTATGTGAAAATGTTGTCCGTGTTGTTTTCAGATTTGGAATAGGACCACCTATGAAGATAGGTAAGTCTAGTGGGCGTCGTAGAAGACAACAAAACGAATATCAGGAAACGGTCAGCATCGTTTACCTGGGTACAAATTAAACCTACTGCGGTCACCAACCTGCCAAGCGTGGTGACTAAGGTAAATCTTCCCAAATTACTGTTGTCCTTGGGGGAGGCCAATGTCCAGCAGTGGGCGGTTGCAGGCTGATGATGATGTGAATAGATTAAGGCTCCATACACGGCATTGCATGCCGCCGGCTTTGCCGCACAAAGGAGCCGCCGGGGTGTGCCGGCGGGTTACGCGGCTTGTCGGCGTCAGTTCGTGCCCGTCATTTCTATGTAACTGTCACAACCGGAATGACGCTGGGCGGCTTGTGTCGGCGGCATAGCCGCTCGGCATGAAGCCGGCGGCAGTGCCGCCGGCATGTGTGTAGGGACCTTTGTACTGATAAATTCACAGCATCGGCCTGGTCTAAACTATGGTTTTCCCCTGTACTATGAGTTCCAGATGATGTCCGAGGGCGATTTTCAACGAAACTCCAAGGGTGACCATTTATCAAAAACATTTCAGATCCAGGGACGATCGGGTCGTCAATTTGTATCATTTTAAAGCTACTTACACTAAGCGGGGACCACTAACCCTTCATTTGGCGCTAGGGCTGTGCAAAATTTGCACACAATTTAAATTTATAGATTCTTTATATTGGACCGATTTTTACAATTAGAATAAATACAGAATAGATGATACAGACATCTTGTGGCACAATCTAGGCGGTCTTTTCGCTAGTAGTAAGCGATCTCTTTCAGACAACCCTCAGGTAGAGGAAGAGTTATTATTTTTCGATTTGAAATCTTCAGAAGTAATATAGTGAGTATTTTAATTTAGTCTTTACACAACTTTTTATTGCAAGTCGGAATAAAACTAACTCATTAGGTACAACTTTCGATCACCGTATGGTGGTTATTATGGTCAGTCATGTTTTAATACCATGGTACTATAAACTGTGCTGAGTCTTATCCTGAATTTCGAAAAACACTGTTTCAACTAGACGCCAATTCGAACGTACGATGATGCGACAGAACACTACTTCGACAGCTCTCTAGTCAGACAATACATTACTCCTGCAACATTCTATTTCGACAAGCCATTACTTCGACAGACAGAACTGAGACATCTCACGTATTCGACAGAACACTGTTCAGACAAAGTTCTGTTCAGATGTTCAGACCAACGAAATATTCACTCTTACATTCAATTTCATAATCGTTGACAACCCTCATCCTTCCCGTTAAGGGTTTCAGATAGGATAGTTAAAATTAATGATGTTTCGTCCGAGGGTCAAGCGCGAGACGCTTTAAAGATAAATGACGGACAATCCTTTGCTAGATTAGAAGAGATTCTTTAAATCTCTGGAGACATCTCAGTTACGATACATTGCTTTGTGTCTTCGTTAAAAGAGCTATCTTTTTAGTTCTTGCTTACTTAGACTTTGTTTCGTAAGCGTTCTTCGATCTTAAGAAAAGTTGAATTGAAATAAAGGAATCATAGAATAGAAGAAGATTTACTAGAGGCATGTACACATTTTATTACAAAATTACATAGTCGTATCGTATCGTGTTTAAATAAAAAAATAAACGATAGTATTGAAGAACAAAGTTATTATAAAATTCTTATATAAATATGTTATGCATGACTTTACTCCTTTTGTGAATAAAATATCGATATATGAATATCTTGACAAGATTGCTTAAAAATATAAGCTTACCTTTGCCTTCATTGAAATTCTAAAATATGATCTTCTAATATGTTGTCATACTGTTTTTCGTACCTGCAAAAAAGAACAGAAAGAATTAGTAACACATTCCAAGATAAAACGAAATATTAGGCTTTTAGAAGTCATTTCGCTACCTTATAGAGAACATTGACCATCGGGCCATATAAGAATCGCATATTATACTTGTAATATAGATGATATAGAATAACTCAAGACATGTCACGCTTTGCTGGGTAAGCGCGCTCTATCGTTCGTTTCAATATCCTGGTGTTAAGTACCAGGCGAATCGAATAGTTAAAACTTTGGTTGGGTGTTCTGGGAGCGCTAGTGAGAAAACTGGCATAAAAATGGTTATAGCAATGCTCACGTGTCCTTTTTTTTCTAAATAACTACGATGATGGCCACCCAGGGCGGTTGGTTGTTATTATCACCTGTCTGTTGTCTCTCACCCCTAGACTTATTAAGTGCCAAATAAGGTATTAAATAAATTACTAACATTTTCCCGTCCTTTTGTCACATGAACACACAACACATAATAAACTAAGACATATTTACACCCTGTCCTGTACGATTTTAAAATAACCGCAAAGACGAAAAATGTACTGACCGAATACCAACCGACACTCACGATGAAAAATCGTTCTCAAAAAGGCTGACTTGTATTTCTTACACTTAGCGATAGCCGGGTACAGTTTAAAACAAAAAGGTTGTCACTGTCGCGTGCGGTATTTGTGTGTTGGCACTCCGCCAGAAACTGATGATGCATTAGCTCTTATGTCAATGCAATAAGGTCTATATATTAATCAGAGCGTATAGATATCTTGAACAACGGAAGCAGGATATTACAGCTTATTCATTCATCAAAGACTGCTTTTTAGTGGATATCTCTACAAAAGGGTGACCAGCTACGTACTATATAAGCGATCAAAGTTAGAGAGATTGTTGTTCAAATAGCAAGTGTTGGATGCGAGAAGCCTAGGACCGATATGGCGAATATAGGTAGAGGCATATGCTTTACACATATATACTTATTACATATGTAATGCTTAGGAATTGGCCTTTAGTTTTGATGAGATAATTCCAATCTCTATTCTAATCTATTCTGGATTGGCATAATTGCTAGGCCTCAAAATTCAACATTTGGCACACCAATGAGCTTGGGATGTAAGGGAGCGGCCTATCATCTTTTCGCTCCAAGCCAACCTCACCTGCCCGTGGTGCATCCTGCCGAATAACAAACGAGGCGCTGGCAACCGACTGGTGGCGGTATAACCATCACAATTGAAGGCGTAGTTAAATACTAAAGACCGGTGACGGGCAGCAGCGTCACCGGAGCAAGAAGCTACGTCCTGCGATCGCCAACCCGCTTGCCCAGCGTGGCGATTATGGGTATATCCTCCAGATGTTTGCTCTAAGTGGCGAACAACTGGAGAGGCCTATGTACAGCAGTGGACTGTAATAAGCTGATGATGATGATGATGATGAGCTTGCACAAAACGAATTACCTCTTCATCTACCCCTAACTCAGACTGTATCTCTGTAGCTTATCGACTCTTAATCTTTTCTCCGATTTATCGTTGAGAAGAGAAGTTTAGTGAGTGAGATAGTGAAGTATTATAAGTACTAAAGATGTGAGGAATCGCCTCTAAAAAGCCCGCCGGAGCGGTTGAAGACAAAAAGCTTGTCGCGGCTGTCCCGAGCGGTATTGGCGAGTTGGAAAGCGGCCAGACTGCTGTGCGGCAGATGCTATATACCGCCATCAGTCCTAGTGTCTAGTGCATTTCAACGGACTGGTATAATAAATAACCTGAGACATGGCTCGCTGGGGTAGACAACGCCATCTAGTTCCAAACTAAGCCGAAGCTTGTACTGTTAGACTAGACAACTCAAAAACTTAGAGGGTCTGGTTACCGGTTCATGGCAGTAGACGTCAGTGGCTTGGAGCGAAAAGGTGATAGGCCACTCCCTTACATCCCTTTAATCCCAGCGTGGTGATTAACCCCACGTGGGCAAAGCCTCCAGATGCAAGATACGGGCATAACTAAAGAATTTTTTGAAAGAAATAAAAAAGAAACCAGCTTATTTTGGCACACACATGACATTGAATTGGCATTACAATTTTTTTTGTAGCTCGACATAATGGCTTCCCAACGCCTGATGGAAAGCGAAAGAGCCAAATAGAGCCCAAGTCGCTGTGACAACGGGCAAGTTACCTGTCAGTTATTGCAAAGTAGTCAAGTTATATTTTTTTACTTTTTTAAATTTATCTGTGTTTTATTTTTAACTACATATGTTTCATAATATTTATGCTCAGTTTTCTAAACTATTTTCATCAAATAAAGAAGTAATTTAGTTTCAATGAACTCTTATATCGTATGAACGACACCATCTCCCCGTTCTACCTTAATATTTTCCCAACCCAAACAAAGCCAGAAAGAGATCGCTTATACAAATAAGACATCTAAATCAATGTAATAAAATAAAGATTAAGTATACAAGAATGAGGTGGAGCAGACGAATCTTGGAGTGGACACCGCGTTTAGGCAAACTTAGTGTAGGACGCCCCGCAACCCGCTGGGCGGATGTCCTTAGAAGAACTGCTGGCAGTTGCTGGATGGGGGAAGCCCGGGATAGAGAAATGTGGCGCGAATTAAAGGAGGCTTACGTTCAGCAGTGGACGGACCAAGGCTGTTGATTGATTGATACAAGAATTGTATATTCTGTCTAGTTAAGTCAATTTCTGTGTGCAAAAAGGACTATCTATCTATCTACTCATCGCGCACTAATAAAAAAGCACATCATACTGCAGTCACCAACCTGCCTGATGTGATGAATATTGGCTCTTTGCTATAAAAAAGGTAGAAACTATGATGAAACATCGATTGGTCAACCAGTAAATCTCAGTAAAAAGGTTTGTTCCCGAAAAGTGCGACACGGCCCACTGTGCACAGCGAAATCAATTACAGCTCACATAATATATCAAAAGACACATCACATTTATTAAAAGGCGGCTCGCTGGCACCCGGCGCCCAGTGGACCGCTGCCAAAATTGCCTGGAAAAAAACTTTTAAATTGCACGAAAATATTTTCGCGTTCAGCCCCTAGATATTTGAGACCGTTAGTGATAAACCCTACCTGTTTCTGTTGAGTAACATTTCCCGTAGCTTCAAACTTCGCTGAGCTTGAGACAAGTTGAGATTCTTGAAGGATACGTTGAAAGTTATTATGTTAGTAATAGGCTATTATGGCTAAAAATTGTAATTAGTACGTATTTTTCCTTTTTTCATTAAAATAAATAATACTCGTAGCAAAGATACAAGGCATCAAAAGTTAGGAGTGGGAGTCTTTGACGTCACTCGCTCCCGTAAAAATGCCTCACCGAGTGACGTCACGTGTGATTTCAACGGGCTATAACTTTGTAATTTTTAGTCTAATTTACAAATAAAAAAATACGTGTCTTTTATTTTTGAATAAGCTAAAAGACGGACTAATTACAATTTTTAGCCTTAATAGCCTATTATGGTTACTTATTTTTTTTATAGTAGCTCGACATAATGGCTTCCCTACGCCTGATGGATGAATAAGAAGCCCAAGTTGCTGTGATAACTGGCAAGTAACTGGTCAGTTACATGTCAGTTGCCTCTGCCATGCCGGCCCAACGTGGGGGGCCACGAGCCTCGAAAACCGTGCTCACCAGCAGAAACACGACCCGGAGGTCATTTGGCTGCGGTATTCTATAGGGTGGAGGTCCTTCCCCGGACGGGCAGCTCAATTCGAGCGAAGATTCGCTAAGAAAGGTACTCTTAAAATTAATTATTATTGGTATTGGTAATTATCGTTACCTTTTTCAAATGATTGGATGGTATTTACGCGTTATCATGATCATCTTCAGCTAACGTTCACTGCTGAAAATAGGCCTCTCCTAAGGGAAATAGTTATTCGGGGGGATTTCATCAATGAACCGTTGTACGAGACACAAAATGAAGTACACACAAAACTTGTTGTGGAAAACTTCCGATTATGAAGATGTTATCATTTTGAATTGGTACGAGATATTGGAAATAAGACATAGTCGAAAATTTGTTATCGACACATAATATAAGCGTCAACGGCGTTGAACGGATTAATGGTCTATTGTAAAAGAATTAAACAATAAAATATTTTTATGTCATATATGTATGTATTATATGTCAGTAATAAAACACTGTGCAAAATGTTAATATTCATTCATGTACAAAAAATCATAAATAAATAAAATAAACCCAAGACATGCCACGCTGGGCCACACAGCGCCACTTAGCCCCAAACTAAGCCGAAGCTTGTACTATGGGTACTAGACAACTGATAAACTTACTTAGATACTTTTTTTTTGTAAATAAATACATATTATACATAAAAAACACCCAGACCAATACAAGCAGACATGTTCATGAACACAAATGTTTGTACTGTGCGGGAATCGAACCCACGACCCTTGGCTCAGAGGGCAGAGGTCACTACCAAATGAGCCACGGAGCCTGTCAGCCACGTCATAGTAAACATAGTTGAAATATTTACGAGTACAAATATGAATCACAAATAAGATTTCTATCGAACACGTAAAATTTAGATTCGAATATAGGGAGACCCATGAATAAAACCTATTCCAATTTCTGTGAATGCAATATCGGCGACAAAACGCAAACCGCCACTGACCCTAGCCGGTAGTTGGAGATAGTGATGGCCAATGCTGACCGGTAAAACCGGTATCGGGCAATAATGATTGATTTTTTGACATCACTATTGGCGGAGGCCCAGCGGTGGACGTTATAGTGGACGTTTGCAGGTTAATGATGACGATCATAGTATGACATGGTCAAAAATTAAGCGTCATCAATGTCGACTGCCACTAATCAACCTACTCCTATCTGTCTTTCTATCTATCTATCTTTTTCTATATGTATACTTATAATAAATCTGTAGAGAGGTCAATTCTGTACATCAAATATATTTTCAAAATAACTATCAGGGGATGATTATTGATCGATGCTGATGCCAAAAATGCAATCAGTCAAATTTTTGTCTGTCTGTATGTTCGTTATAGACACAAAAAACTACTGAACGGGTTTTGACAAAACTTGGTACAATTATTCTTCATACTCCTGGGCAGGTCATAGTATACTTTTAATCATGCTACAACCAATAGGAGCAAACCAGTGAAGGGAAGTGTGGGGGAAAACGGGAGAAATTTTTATCTGTATGTTTGAACGCGTATCACGTGAAAGCTACTGCATGGATTTGTATGCGGTTTTCTTCAATGTATTGCTAGAGGTCTACCTTAAAATTTAGGCACCACTTTATGGAAGTCCGTTATTTTTTTAACCCGATATCCACGCGTGCGATGCCGGCGGTTCAGCTAGTTAAAAGTATAGAAGGATACCATACCAGGTGTTTGTCCAAAGTGACGATCAAGTGGGGAGGCCTATGTCCAGTAGTGGACTGCGATAGGCTGATGATGATGACAGTTAATAACACGTTTCCTAGCGATATTTTCTTCATCGAATGAACGTCCACATGAATTTTAAATTTGTAACCTGTGCATTGTACATTGCATTAATATTCAATGCTGTATGACCATGTGGCATCAAATATGAACGCTGCGATAATAACCTTATTTGCGTTTTCAATAATTCCACTGTGGTTAAGTGCACAGTAATTTTTAATGGTTGTTTTCCCGCGGGGAGACTGTAGTGTTTCAGTTATATATATTTGTAAATGTTTTATTATGTTATCAAGGATAGATTGTGGTCGGGCCACCGTGCGGTATGAGAAGTCATTACCCCGCAGCTGACATCTACTTAGGTATACTATTTTCCAGTACATGGATTTCTAATTTGAAAAACCACCTTTGTGGTATAAAATAGGTATAAAATAAATAAAAATAGTTTATTTCAGGCACATGCCCATATTGAATAATAAAAATTAAATACAATGTCAATCAAATGTCAATTAATCATTTCATAAATAAAAAAATAAATTAAAATAAATAAGATTATTTTATTTCACGCATGTTTATATTAATATTAAAAATATGGTAAACAAAAAAGCAGTTATAGTAAAACTATTTCTACAAACATATTGTCATAAAATAATAAGTAGGTATGCACTGCTGATTTGACACGATTAAATTAACGTGTAGGTACTATTTTCTGGTTGGCTAGTTGTACTGAAATTCCCACACAGATAAAGAGCTGGTGTTAATATTTTGACACACAAAAATCTAAATAAAATAATTAAAGAGTGGGGCGCATCATTTTCATCATCATCATCATCATCAGCCTATTGCAGTCCACTGCTGGACATAGGCCTCTCCAGTTGTTCGCCACTTAGGGCAAACATCTGGAGGATATACCCATAATCGCCACGCTGGGCAGGCGGGTTGGCGATCGCAGGGCGTAGCTTCTCGCTCCGGTGACGCTGCTGCCCGTCATCGGTCTGTGGTATTTAGCTACGCCTTCAATAGTGATGGTTATACCGCCACCAGTCGGTTGCCAGCGCCTCGTTTGTTATTCGGCAGGATGCACCACGTGCAGATAATAATAATATAATAATAATAAATCTTTATTTATTCTCTCACATAGTTGGTTGATACAAAATTATGCTTAATCTATTGTTATTCAACTATGTGAAAGACTGGTGTCTGTACTAGGAGACCTGTATGACAGATTACCAGCCTCTCCTACACCGGACCGGTGAAAATTAATAGTAAGCTTACAATAACTATAGGTGAGAACGTAAGTGTGAGTGTGTGATAAGTGGAGCTTTGTGTGTGTGTGTGTGTGTGTGTGTGTGTTAGTGCGTATGTGTGAGTGTGTGTGTGTGTATGTATGTGTGTGTGTGTGTGTGTGTGTGTGTGTATGTGTATGTGTATGTGTATGTGTGTATATGTATTTGATCCAATATGTATTCAAGAGACCACATCTAAAATACTCTCAGTCTTGTCGTAATCAAGTGATTTCAGCCATGACGTGATTGATTTTTTACAATTGAATCTCGTCATCGGATATATATTCAATATTTTATTTATTTTATTGTAAAGATAAACCCCCAGAAACATATAGAACCGTTTAGCAAACTTTGTTGAAGGAGTATTATCTAGGTCACATACCCTATGTTTAAGACGCTTATTGATTATGTTTTCAGGGATGTACGGAAGAGAAGAGTGTTTTTTAAGAATTGTATCCGAAATAAAAAGTTGCCTAACGGTGAGAACATCAAATGCTGCAAATAGGTCTTTAGTCGGAAATAAATATGGCAAAAATAGACTTACTTTTATGACTGCTCTTTGAGCTCGTTCTAGTTTTATCAATCTAGTCTTACAAATACCTCCCCAAATTGTTATACAGTAACCAGATGAGGTTGGCTTGGAGCGAAAAGATGATGGGTCGCTTAGTTACATCCCATCATTTTAGTTCAGACAATATCTCTAGCTAGCTATGATTTCTGAACTACTATACTCGTCTATGTACTCGTATATTCAACCTCAGTTGACTAATTTCAGTATTGGTTGTACTTTGTACTGAAATTTGGTCAGGGGGTATAATGCTGCCCGGGGCCTACGGTGCAGCACTGCGCACAGCTGACCTGACACGCTTGTGCGCTGGGCCGGACACGCGTGGATCGGAACGTTATTTGATATTCCGTGTAGGTACGGTAGGGTTGACTTTTTGCTTTCATACTCGTACTACCTGTTAGCTTTATAATCATAATCATAATCGTTTATTGCGTTATGTGGTTACAAAAAGATATTACGTTAGTGTATATTTTTGTCTGGAATTGAATAAGTCGTGGTTTAGATTAAGATTCAAAAAGATTCAAGAGAGGTAGGGCATA
Source organism: Conogethes punctiferalis (assembly GCA_031163375.1). NCBI lineage: Eukaryota > Metazoa > Arthropoda > Insecta > Lepidoptera > Crambidae > Conogethes > Conogethes punctiferalis. The sequence continues at coordinate 13,157,516 of CM062090.1, read as the reverse complement.
GCGAATAAGAGAGGTAGGGAATCTTCGCTCGAATTGAGCTGCCCGTCCGGGGAAGGACCTCCACCCTATAGAATGCCGCAGGCCGCAGCCAAAACACCGCCGGGTCGTGTTTCTGCTGGTGAGTATGGTCTCCGGAGGGGTTAGGGTTGGGCCTGCACGGCAGTGGCAACTGACAGGTAACTGACAAGTTACTTGCCTGTTGTCAAAGCGATTCGGGCTTCTCTTTCGCTTTCCAACAGGCGTAGGGAAGCCATTATGTCGAGCATTAAAAAATCCATTCGTCAATCCAGACAAACTTTTGCATTTATAGTCATTTATAGTAACATTAAAAACGCTAGAAAATCTATTTTATACCAATATCTATTTTTCATTACGTAAAATAAAACACTAAAAATAAATAATGCGCCCATAACTTTATACATCAGTGGTTTTATCAAATACGCTTGTGTGTTTTATCTATTTATTTTTCATAACGTTTTATTTGTAATATCGAATACGAGTTGTCATATCAAATTGCTGTGTTATTCGCATGACTGGTCCAATGGACAAGTGTGCTAGTAAGGTCGGACACAGACACAAATACATTTTATATGTAGTTATGATTTGCTAAGGAATTGTTGCGTAATGTTTTAATTAATCATTAACCTATTACAAACCATTGCCGGACATAGGCCTCTCCAGTTGTTCGCCACTTTTGGCAAACATCTGTAGGCTTTACCCATAATCACCACCCTGGGCAGGCGGATTGGCGATCGCAGGACGTAGCTGCCTGTCATCGGCCTGTGGTATTTAGCTACGCCTTCAATTAAGATGGTTATACCGCCACCAGTCGGTTGCCAGAGCCTCGTCTGTTATTCAGCAGGATGCACCACGGGAAGGTGAGGGTGGCTTGGAGCGAACAGATTATATCTCTCCCTTATATCCCCTTAAAAGCATCCTATCCTATCCTACTTATCCTACTAATATTATAAACGCGAAAGTTTGTTTGAATAGATGGATGGATGTTTGTTCCACTTTCACGCAAAAACTACTGAACGGATTTTAATGAAACTTTACAGGAATATAGTTTGTACATCAGATTAACAGATAGGCTATGTTTTATACGAATATTCACGCGGGCAGAGCCGCGGGCAGCAGCTAGTAGTCCATAATATTCATACTCTTTTCGATAGATTTGACAAATAAGGGAAGTCGATTTCTGCACTTGTGTACTATATCTCCATTTAGTTTCCGTATAGATTTACCCCCAAAATTCGGTTGGAGTATTATTATGGAATGCATTCCAACTGTCAAAGTGAACACGGGTCGGCCATTCCGCGCATAGTAGACATATTTCATACTCTGACGTGGCCAGTGAGTATGACTCATAGGTACCCAAAGGGCGGTAATGCCCCCTGGGGGCGTTTGAGCTTTTCAGGTGGGTCGTGGCGAGGAAGAAGGACAATTGAGGGCGCTTTGATATCATCATCATAACAGTTTAGTGTCCTATCATCATCAGCCTATTGCAGTCCACTGCTGGACATAGGCCTCTCCAGTTGCGCCTATCGCCACGCTGGGCAGGCAGGTTTGCGATCGCAGGGCATAGCTTCTCTCTCCGGTGACGCTGCTGCCCGTCATCGGTCTGTGGCGTTTAGCTACGCCTTCGTTTGTTATTCGGCAGGATGCACCACGGGCAGGTGAGGTTGGCCTGGAGCGAAAAGATGATAGGCCGCTCCCTTACATCCCGTGTCTCACGTGTGCTATCACTACATAGTACAAAACAAAGTAGCTTTTGTGTTGTCTGTCCCTATGTATGCTTATATCTTTAATTAATACTACGCAATGGATTTTGAAGCGGTTTTTTAATAGAATCAGAGATAGTTTTTTCTTGCGAAAAGGGCGGTAGTATATACAGAAAAAGGTTGGGAGCCTATGGTCTGGCCACTAACGGAAATCAAAGTGTCGTGATTTATCGAGATGAGTACTTGAGGATGCCCTGCCCTGTCTTCAATGAACTAGGTGGCAGTTTAAATGGGCGGTACTGAAATATGGACAGATGATAAGAGAATGGCCTATTGGCGGAGCTATAGCTTAAGATTTGTTGTTTCTGTATAATAGCGAAGTCTTTATCCGCGTGATGAAGGGTGAAGGATACAAGTCACTATGTCATCCCTTGAGTGACGTGGGTCCCATCGACTAAAAGACTTCTAGAAGTTTCATTTTCCTGATGGTAGCGTTTAGCAAAACAGCTCACACACTCGTGGAGTGAACTCGATCGCATTTCGAGATTTGTCGGTGTATAGCCAGAGTCATCTTGCAGACCATGGCGGTGGCAACGGAAAGGGGGAGCCGATATAAAAAAAAAACATGTTTTTACTAAAATACGGAGAAATTACGTTGCCGCATCATCAGGAAACTAGAAGCTCCTAGAATTCAAAAGTTTACGTAAACTTTTAATTCGTATAACTATTCGGAATAGCTACGAGCTAGTTATATGATAGACTAGCTGTGCCGGCGGCGTCGCACGCGTGGATATCGGGTTTCAAAAATAACGGACTTTCATAAAATGGTACCTAAATTTTAAGTTAGACCTCTAGCAATACATTGGTGAAAACCGCATTTAATTCCATGCAGTAGTTTTCGCGTGATACGCGATCAAACATACAGATAAAAATTTCTCGCGTTTTCCAAACACTTCCCGTCACTGTTCTGCTCCTATTGATTGTAGCGTGATGAAAAGTATACTATGACCTGCCCAGGAGTATGAAGAATAATTGTACCAAGTTTTGTCAAAATCCGTTCAGTAGTTTTTGTGTCTATAACGAACATACAGACAGACAGACAGACAAAAATTTTACTGATTGCATTTTTGGCATCAGTATCGATCAGTAATCACCCCCTGATAGTTATTTTGAAAAAATATTTCATGTACAGAATTGACTTCTCTACAGATTTATTATAAGTATATAGATATAGTAGATACATAATACCCTGTAGATATACGAGTAGTTATGGACTGTCGAGTAAAAAGTGACCACCACAAATGGTGTAATCGATTGCTCGTTGCTCCGCTCACATCGGGCTTAATTTCACTTCCAACATCGGGATGTGGACTTATTCGAATACTAATCGATATTTTTAAAACGTGTCGCAAGTTTGAAGTGGCAGTGGGCAGGTCACATAGCCCGTAATCATGGCTCAAGAGCCATGCTCCAAGGAGCAAGGTCCTGGAATGGAGACCTTGGGAGGCAAAACGTCCGAGAGGCAGACCACAATTGCGGTGGAAGGACGACATTCAGAAAATAGCGGGGAAGAACTGGATGAAAGTAGCGCAAGACCGTGACAGATTGCGCACTCTGAATGAGGCCTACACCACACTGGTTGAGGATGGCTAAGAAGAAGAAGATTTTTAACATTATTCTGGACAAGAATGTATACCACATGATAAGCGTCGCGTCAGACTAGGTACCTAACTACAACAAGAGTGTAAGGGAGCGACACATCATCTCTTCACCTGCCCGTGGTGCATCCTGCTGAATAAGAAAAGAGGCTCTGACAGCCGACTGGTGGTGGTATAACCACGACGCTGGCCACATACCGATGACGGGCAGCAGCGTCGCCGAGCGTGGAGCTACGCCCTGGGATCCCCAACACAGCGCCACCTAGCCCCAAACTAAGCCGAAGCTTGTACTATGGGTACTAGACAACTGATAAACTTACTTAGATACATTTTTTTTCGTAAATAAATACATATTATACATAGAAAACACCCAGACCAATACAAACAGACATGTTCATGAACACAAATGTTTGTACTGTGCGGGAATTGAACCCACGACCCTTGTCTCAGAGGGCAGAGGTCACTACCAAATGAGCCACCGAGCCTGTCAAAGGAGCCTGGTTAAGCTATAATAATGAAAAGACCTAGACATAAATAATCCTACTATTTTACCTCTATCTAAGCTCCAGGATCCGGATCCCGGGATTTGTACGGTAAATGGACTAGGTAGAGTATTGAATATTACAACGGAACGCTTGCCATCTGACCACAGCATTCCGGTAAATGGGGTTTAACCTAGGGTTGCCATCACCTAACTTGCCGGCGCTGGATAACACGGAAAAAATTCCGGACATTTGGGCGAAATAGCCTCGGGCCAATAAAATAATCGGGCCTTTTTCAAACGAGGTTTAAAGAGAGCTCTCTTCTCACGGTAGGTAGCGGCATTGCTGTGCCCCCGGCATTGCAGATGTCCATGGGCAGCGGTTACTGTTTAACATCAGACAGGCCGCTTGCTCGTCTGCCACCAATAAGCAATAAAAAAAAAAATATGGCTTTTCTCCGGACACTTCAGAATTTGTTTATTCATTTTTTATTATTTTGCCGCGCCTTTTCGATTGTGGGCTTTATCGCTTATCTATAAGAATTTGAGTTTCGATTTCAAAAGTGTCTGGATTTTACCTGGACACCTTTAAAAACCCCAGCCGGACGGACCCCGGACGCCCTTCAAACTAGGACAAATCCGGGCAAACCCGGACGTATGGTAACCCTAGGTTTACCTATAGCTTATATACTTCTGACTATGCAGGACAGGCTCGGTGGCTCAATTGGTAGTGACCTCTGCCTTCTGAGCCAAGGGTCGTGGGTTCGATCCCCACACATTACAAACATTTGTGTGCATGAACATGTCTGTTTGTATTGGTCTGGGTGTTTTCTATGTATAATATGTATTTATTTACAAAAAAAATGTATATAAGTAAGTTTATCAGTTGTCTAGTACCCATAGTACAAGCTTCGGCTTAGTTTGGGGCTAGATGGCGCTGTGTGGCCCAGCGTGGCATGTCATGGGTTATTTATTTATTTATTTATTTACTTCTGACTATGAATTTACATCTAAATGTACAGGTTTTCTAACAATGTGAGAATTGCTGAGCCATTTCAAACCCGTATGCTTTTTTCAAAGCTCATGTCGATGGATTTCAATCAAAAGTTAAAAAACGAAAGGTCGGTTTATTTTTCTGAACGAATAAAATATTTTTTTTTACTCTGGGTGGGTTCTGAATATCAAAGCTTTCGCTATAGTGCTATTTTTCATAAATTATGAATATCGGTGTCTTCGCTACAGTGCTATTTTTTATACATTATGTAAGAATATCGCTTAATATAATATGCAAAGACGTCTTAGATATTTTCATTGAATTTCGCTGAAACACAACGAAAATTGTTAACAAAAAACGAGATATTATGTCCCAAAAAGTATTTCCGAAGCTGGCGCTAGAGGCCCATAGCGGATTGCTTTGACAAGATTTGGTTGCTTGTCCATTGCCGTCTCGACTTGGGTCTCTTTCGCGTCCCATCAGGTGACGAGGGGCCACTATACTGCGCTATAATTTCGAATAAAAGTGCCTATGACATCCAGACCCCATTCATCATGTCTTTCTGCCCATCCAGACGGACGGACAGACAAGCATGAAGAATCTATAACGGGTTCATTTTTTGACATTTGACCCCCAAAAATTTCATTAGCTGTTATCTTCTATACTTATAATAAATCTGTAGAGAAGTCAATTCTGTACATGAAATATTTTTGCAAAATAACTATCAGTAGTGATTAGTGATCGATACTGATGCCAAAACTGCAATCAGTAAAATTTTTGTCTGTCTGTCTGTCTGTCTGTCTGTATGTTCGTTATAGAAACAAAAACTACTGAACGGATTTTAACGAAACTTGGTACAATTATTCTTCATACTCCTGGGCAGGTTATAGTATACTTTTCATCACGCTACAATCAATAGGAGCAGAGCAGTGACGGGAAAACGGGAGAACTTTTTACCTGTATGTTTGAACGCGCTTCACGCGAGAACTACTGCATAGAGTTGAATGCGGTTTTCACCAATGTATTGCTAGAGGTTTAACTTGAAACTTAGGCACTAGGTATAGATATGTATTTTATGGAAGTCCGTTATTTTTGAAACCCGATATCCACGCGTGCGACGCCGCTGGCACAGCTAGTTAACAAATATTAAAGTATGTCGAACAGTTCCCTAATAGTCCCCAATGCAGTAATCATTCTTGCGGCGAAAGTGGCGACCCCACGAGCGCAGCTGGCTCGCTCTAGCGAACTTTTTTGTTGCGCCTTTAAAAGGCAACCGCATGTTATGTGAAACCACATACTTGTGACCGCAATAAGTATCAAGTACGTTTTCGTACTATCAAATTTATCTGTTAGTGTGGTTGGTAGGCAGGTCTCTGTGTCCTGTGTATCAAATATGATGCATAACCATTGAAATTCTGTTGTGTCTGGACCGTGGACACAGAAAGGGTTAAACTTGTTTAGAGATTTTTAAAATTATCATAGTATCTCGAAATAATGGCTTCCCTACGCCTGATGGAAAGCGGGAGAGAAGACCAAGTCGCTATGACAACGGGCAAGTAACAGGTCAGTTACATGTCAGTTGCCACTGCCATGCTGGCCCAACTCTAACCTCCCACGAGCGCCGGAAACCCTACTCACAGGCAGAAACACGACCCGAAGGTCATTTTGCTGCGGTATTGGGTTATCTTGGGTTATTTATTTGTCTTGGGTTATTTATTTATAAAGGGTTTCGGATGTGAACCATGGAACCCTAAAATCGAACCAAAATCCATCCATTCCTTTATTAACTACAAAGCTCCAGAAATATTCATAAACAAACCACTTTTTGCGTTGGGAATAAAAGAGTTTATTTTCACAAGCATTTTGTAAAAGCTTCATTTAAAAGAGTAAATAAACACAGCAAAAGAAGATTTAATTACCATAAAACAATCGTGGGTCCAAATAAAACCAATTCCATTTATTTTGGATGATCGATGAACAGATTTCTTGTTAAGTATCGGCTCTTTACTTTCGGCGAAACAATCGTACAAAAATGAACGTTAAATATGAAGAAGTTGCCGTTATCTCTGCAAACAAACGGTTTCTTGACGTACCTATATCGATAGAGTACTTCGGTTAAAGCTGTAACCGAACCGTGTTTTTTTATAATAGCTCGACATAATGGCTATCCTGCGCCTGATGGAAAGCGAAAGAGAAGCCCAAGTCGCTGTGACAACTAGCAAGTACCTGGTCAGTTACCTGTCAGTTGCCACCGCCATACCGGCCCGACCCTAACTCCCCCACGAGCTCCGGAAACCCCACTCACCAGCAGAAACACGACCCAGAGGTCATTTGGCTGCGGTATTCCATAGGGTGGAGGTCCTTCCCCGGAACGGGCGGCTCAATTCGAGCTAAGATTCGCTATGCCCTACCTCTCTTATGCATAAGCATGTGACTTCTCTTTCCAGTATAGCAAGTGTTAGCCTTTTAATTGTCAAAATTTGTTAATTTTAAATTTCTGATAACTCCGAGACTGTTAATACTATTAAATATGATATTATCTGCTGATGCTGAGACATCGTAGTCCCAGTCGACTGCCAAATCATTCGAAATAAGAAAGGTAGGGCATAGCGAATCTTCGCTCGAATTGAGCTGCCCGTCCGCGGAAGGACCTCCACCCTATAAAATACCGCAGCCAAATGCCCTTCGGGTCGTGTTTCTGCTGGTGAGTAGGGTGTTCGGAGCTCATGGGGGGTTAGGGTTGGGCTGGCATGGCAGTGGCAACTGACAGGTAACTGACCAGTTACTTGCCAGTTGTCACAGCGACTTGGGCCTCTCTTACGCTTTCCATCAGGCGTAGGGAAGCCATTATGTCGAGCCACTATAAAAAAAAAATACATCGTAGTTCTAGTCGACTGCCAAATCATTCGAAACTTAACCTTAACCGATTACCGAACCGAAACCGAAACTCATAGCCTCGCTCAACTTCGCTACCCACCTTTCATACAAACATAATCCCAGTATATCCCCACTGCTTTATTTCGTATTGTGTCTTATTTGCTAGCTCCATATATTCTTTTGAGCAAGAAAGGGATAATCTTTTGTTTTTATTTCGTCCGTTGAGCCAAGATATGGAGTGTGGCAGTTCTTATATGGCTAATGTATTTTTCTTTAGATTTCTCAGACGTTTTCGGGCTATTCACATGGTCTCCTTTTGTTGTAAGGTTACGCCCTTTGGCCATAAATATTAACGGGGTACAAACTCTTATAATATCGTTGCGGGAAAAATGTATTGCAATGTATGCTGAACTCATTGAGATATGAAATAGTGTAAACAAACTTTTGGGAGTTGAAAGCATTATATTTTATAAATGCTACTTTTCATGAAGTTTTTTCATTAAAACATTAGATGTTGCCAATGATTTTAGTAGCATCAACTTATTATCTTTTCTGATTGCATTGAGTTGTTTTGAAAAACAAGCGAAAGTTCTGTTGGCTGCTATGAACTCTTTGCTATTCTAGTGTCCTAGGGAAGTGATTGTAGGTACTTTAGTGAACAAAGTATTTTGAGAGGTAAGCTATAGCTAATCTTCGCTCGAATTGAACCCGTCCGGGAAAGGACCTCCACCTTATACATAGAATGCCGCAGCCAAATGACCTCTCAGAAAGGGCACATTAATCTTAAATTATTATAAAACTAATGACATAATGGCTTCCCTACACCTGATGGAAAGCGAAGGATGCGTAAGTCGCTGTGACAACGGGCAAGTAACTGGTCAGTTACCTGTCAGTTGCTACCGCCCTGCCGGCTCAACTCTAACCCTCCACAAGCTCCGGAAACCCTACTTACCGGCAGAAACATGAACCGGAGGTCATTTGACTACAGTATTCTATAGGGTGGAGGTCCTTCCCCGGACGGGCCGGGCGGCTCCGGGCTCAATTCGATCGAATATTCCCTATGCCCTACCTCTCATGAGTTCAGCTATTCCGGGAAGACCTCTTCGCCATTTCTTAGTTAGGAAATCCCTAGTGTGATTACAATTTAGTATGCATTGTAAGCTGCATTAATTTTGACCTTACACGGTGAACCAATTCACACCCTCATACAATTTCACTTGGACTAAAATACACCTGTCGAAACCGCACTGACCGCACCCGTATATTCGAGTATAATCCACTTTATATGCAGCCTATCAGGTTGCGTGTACCAAGCGATGGTTCAAAGACCCACTTTCAATAATAGCAAGGTGACGTTGACCAATCAGGACCAACCAAATGGAAAAAAGTAGTTAGTAAGGATGTAATGGAGCAACCTATCTTTTCGCTCCAAGCCACCGACGACTTCTTCCTCAAACGTGGTCTAAAGAGAATTCTTTCCTCAAGGTAGGCAGCGGCTAAGCTGTGCCCCTGGGATTGCAGAGTGAGCGGCGGTAACCGTTTAACATCAGAAGGGATGCTTGCTCGGCTGCCACCCACAGTAATAAAAAGACCCTCACTTGCCCGTGGTGCATCTTGCTGAATAACAAACTAGGCTCTGGCAACTGATTGGCGGAATAACCGTCACCATTGAAGGCGTAGCTAAATACCACACGCCGATGACGGGCGAGGAAGTACGCCCTCCGATCGCCAACCCGCCTGCCCAGCGTGGCGATTATAGGTACCTAAAGCCTCCAGGTGGCGAACAACTGGAGAGGCCTATGTCCAGCAGTGAACTGCGATAGGCTGATGATGATGATGAATAAATAGCACTGCAAATACAACATCATTTCATCAACAATTTTAATACGATTCTGTTTATTCCGAATTAATAATTTCCCTGAACATTTTGAGCTAACATGTTAATACTCTTCATTGGAAACACTCGGAATCCAATGTTTCCGGCTAGCTTACAGAAACACCGTTGTTTTCAAAGGGGATCAGGGAGTTTATTCACAATTCAGAGAACCCATCAACTGTCCATCAAAGAGCGGCGGTAATTACGGACGGTGTAACGATGCGGTTGTAAAATATGAAAGCTAAGTGCACATTACGGCCCTAACATAGTCGCTAGTTGCAAGCGAGTTGAAAGCGTGGTCAGGGAAACAGCACAGATAAATATTATACTCGTAATTTAAAGTACAGTAAATCTTATATCTTTTTTTTATGCAAGAGCGGCAGACGAGCAAATGTGATGCATGATGGTAAGCAGTCGACACCGCCCATGGACATCCAACTCATATCGAGTTCGGGGGTCGCTGCCGGCCTTTTGAATAGGAGTACGCTCGTTTCTTTAAGGCTCCCAAGTCATAGCTGTTCGGAAAAACTGGCCTAATAGTTCGACATCTGTCGAACCATTAGGCCAGTCCACAAACAACAACTAATCTGAATCTACAACTAACAAGGCATGATGAACGCCCTAGGCCCTCTAGGGAGCCCAAGACAGGGCACCTGGGTTATGTAGCGCTCACTCATAACAAACTTAAATGCCTACGCCTTAACCTTCTACTACTTAGAAGGCTAAGGCCTTCTAAGCTATCCACCGCCGCACCCCGCCCTAAGGCACTTTTAGTTGCCTCTTACGGCAGGCAGGGATACATGGGTAGGATTCTAAGCCCCATACCACAGGGGCAAAGTTCTGACTGCACCAGCCTCAGTTTACCATGATCCATTTCATTGGAGAAAATACATTCAGATTCACTATTACGGTTACCTAAATGTAGCCGACAATGTACGCTTTAAGAGCGCGCATACAGAATTCGACGTATTTGCGGCGAAACTGGTATTTTCGGGCGAGCTATTATCATAGAAAACGATTTTTTTTAAATAAGAAACATAGTTTTTTATATAGATAAACTCTTCAAGCAGTGCGTAGGCTAGATAAAATACAACATTTACTAGTATATTTTTGTTTATCAAAGATCTCCCGTAAGCGGATTCGCAAAAATGCGAGTCAGAGTCAATTTCGAAAGTCTTAATATCAATTGCATTACATACATATGTTTTAAATATATGTTTATACAATAGCTTATATGGTCTATTAGTGCACTAGACAAAAAAACTTTCAAAAATGTGTTATTAAATTGCCCAAAATAATTTTTCAAAATAAGCTCAATTCACACTTTTCAACAGTGTTTTTCTAGTAGAAAACACTGTTTCTTTTAGTTGAAATTTTGTGTAAATGTAAAAAAAGTCTTTCTTAAGTGCACTTAATTATTATTTTATTAATATTCTATGCCTGTTATTTTATACGATTTTTTTAAAAGTGACTATAAAGCCACGCGCGCGACGCTTGCCGATTCAGTCCAAATCGGGTCATCCCAGAGGGAGGACGTGCCGCTCGCTGCTCCGCTCACGCACACATACGCACAACCACTTTTATGAGCGTATACCGCTCTGCGCGAGAGCAACTCCACGAGTTTGATACTTTGTAATATTATTTTTGTATGGAGAATTTATTAAGTTAAAATAATATACTAAATTAATGAAATGAATTAATGTTTAGTCATGAGTATCAAATACAAACATCAGGATTATTATAATAATTATTATCTACAACCACATTTGCTAAATATTTCAAAAAATTAATATGATATTTGTTTATTAGTTCACTAATGAAGTTACAAAGTAAGGCTATTCCAATGATTATTATTATGCTCGTTAACATCAATGGTCAGAAACAACTTCCATGAAGAAACTGATAAGGAGATTCATTTGAGTTGGGAGCATTTAAGGAATCTACGTCACATGTGCACGACTATAAATAAAGGCATACAATGAAGCTGAAAGTCCTAGAAATCCCATAGTCGAGTTATTATTAGTAAAATTATATGTGTAAAGATGGATGATAAAATGTTTGATAGTATGCACGAAATTGATCTATTTAGATTTAGATAAATCGATCTTCGAATCCAATTTTGAAATTGTCGCTTAATTGTTTAGTGTGGACTAAGTGAATCTTTGTGTCACAATAATAACAAGTATCTAAGATTAAAATTAAATCGATCAAAGTGGTCAACAATGGGAGAGGCCAATGTCCAGCAGTGGCCTGTGAGAGGCTGATAACGATATGAGATTACTACTTTCATTCAGATAGTATTAGAAAGAAGTAAAAATTATATTTTATAGTTTCAAAATGTAAAACCAAAATGCAATATGATAGTTGTGAAATGTATGGCTATTACGGTTACTAGGGGTGATTTTAGCGAAAAGGCTGGTAAGATACGGATATGTTACGGTAACTTATTTACATACATTACGTTAAAATTACCGGCTACGTATGCTGAATGGTGGTATGGCGACGAGCAGGGCGAGCATATAACTTGCAATATGCAAGTCGCAAGGTGCAACGTTGCCAATGAGGGCTACCGTTTTTGTAATCACCAGAGGTCGCCACTGTATAGTGAGGTCTTCGGGCATAGCTGTTAAGGTTTGTTTTATGCATGTGATGACTGTTTGTTCGTTATAACGAAGGAGGCCATAAGTTTCCAAAAGGCAAAACTGTTAACGGTTAATAAACAAACCAGTGAACTAGCTTTTCTTTCAGACCGCTAATTTTTATACCTCATTTTCTCGGCTCCGCTTTTGAAGCGCAGATAATCACTGACCCGTGTCTCATATTTTCGAAAATGTATGCCAGCTATGCCAAAATTGCACAAAATTATTTAATTTTCCGAAATAAACTCGTTTAACCCACAGAACCTATGTAATTTGACATTTCGGATACCTCACGCTACACTAGCACCTCTGGTGGCGAATTCACACGCGATATGGACGCCCTCATTAGTGCAGCAGTTTGCCATAATAGGTATTGCTATTTCTTTTATTTGCTTCGTCGCCGTCATTGGAATTATGTTAAATTCGAAATATTAATAGGTAATTAATTAATTCAGTTTAATTTCCAAAATGTCGATTTTGGGGGAAAAGGTAAGAACCAAAATTGTTCGGAAATTGACTCTCTAGAACTTTGTTTCTTTTCATTCATGCCGTAAAAAGTACAACATAGGAGATAATGATACAGTTTTGAATATGTCGCGGTTTGTGAGTTTTATTTCCAAAATATCGATTTTAGGGGAAAAGGAAGGAACCAAAGTTGTTTAAAAATTGATTTCCTACAAGTTTAGTCTTCTTAATTTAGACCGTAAAGTAGAAAATAAATGAGATAATGACAACATTTTTTATTTGCTGTTGTATTTAATTTTAATTTTCAAAATACCGATCCTAGACAATTTTTGAATATACACAAGAGGATTGACCATACCTACCTATTCAGATAGCTCGCCTTTGTAACCTGCCCATTGCATCATTTATAAAATTGTGTAAAAGCAGTATTCTACGCAAGATTTGTACCTTATACAAAAAACAGCGCTGGTCAGTCGTGATATATTCTTTCAGAATCAGGTTCAGGACACCTATTTTAGAGAATGCTGCAGTAGTCAATGACTCCTTCAATGTAACCCTTAGGATTCGGCTCACGACGAATATTCATCCCGAGAATAAGTGATGGATTGGTCAAGCTGGATAGGAACCAGATTTTAGTTGTTGTAGGCCATCTGGGGTTTCTGCTACGAAACACAAGCACAACTTTCAGCACAAGCATCAGTAGGTATACATGATCTCTGTGATCAGTGCATAGGAGACTTAGGACCTTAATTCAAATTGACAAATTGTCTACAAACTAATCTTTTTTGAATGATGGCAACCAGCCTCTTTGTGAGATCCATTTCTGCCGAGTGAAAATGAACAAAGTAATTTTTACAAGTTAAAATATAAAACGGGTTAGAGTTATATCGTGGCAACCACGGAGACTGCTCTTTCCTTAAATAATAATACAAACACCTAAATACAGAACAAACACAAATGTTCAGCACACGAATGTTTGTCCTGGATGGGAATCAAACTCACGACCTTTGACTCATGATCAGAAGGCAAGGAAAACACAGTAGGGATTATTGATTTTTATAAAGCAACATTAATAATGTCAATCACTCACACAATACCTTTGGATAGGTAAGTACCTGGTACATATAAAGATAGAAAGACAAAAATATTGTTATATTTTTCTTAAACCTTAATTAATAAACACTTAAGAATAATGTACTCTAAAGTGTTTAAATCAATTTAATAAGTACGCACCTATAGTGTAGTATACTACACTAATAAAATATTTAGCAATAAAAGAATGTTCAAATTTAGATGTATAATAAATTGTTAAGTATCAAAATATGTTCGTCCGCCGGAGTTAGCGTCCGACACGCCGCTCACCCACACAGACACAAATGATGTCTATGTGTGTTTCGGAATCGGCTCCCACGTGCGCTTCGAGTTGCTTAAAATTGTATGCGCGCTCTTAAAACTCTGTTTGCGAGATTTTAGATCGCATTTTAAGTGCAAAGCGTCACCCATCGTCTGTGTAATTAAATTATTTCGTTTGCATTGTTGCGGAAAACTGGTTTTAAGTAATTACTTTTGCGTTGTGGTGAATTGGAGCGAAATGGTATAGTCTAAGAAATGTATCAAGAATAGAACGTCGTGTGCGCATAACTAGATAAGAAAGATTTGTTGTTTTTTTCATTGCTGTGGTAAATCTAATGATCTAAGGGCTGTCAGGGAGCGACACATCATCTTTTCGTTTCCAGCCAACCTCACCTGCCCATGGTGCATCCTGCTGAGTAACAGACGAGGCTCTGGTATCCGACTAGTGGAGGTATAATGAAGCGAAAAGCGAAAGCGAAATACATAATGAAGCGTTTATGAATTAGACACTTGGTTTGTTTGACAATTAAAAATTACTATTTAACTCGTAGGTACTTTTGTAAAAAGAAATATTATAACTGCTTCTTTGTTTACACAATCTCTAATGCTAAAAACAAAGTAAAGATTTTGTTTTATTCGAAAATAAACACAGTTCCTTCCCATACAGCCTTCTACTTGACAGGCTTTGTCACCAATAATCACCCTGACACCCCCTAGTTCAATCCCAGAAAATTGCGTGTCCCGGAAAGCCTCAATTTGCCTGGATCTGAATCGCAGCTTAATTGGTAACTCCTCGTAATTTGGCCGGGAACAATTTATGGGTGCTTTTTACAGGGACCAGCGCCCAACCCGTTTGTGCCACGACATGAATCAATGGTGGAACGACTGACGAGGTCTTTTTTGGGCGGGTTAATGAAATCGTAAGGAATTATTTGAACTGTCTTTCAGAGAACAATTAAATTGTACAAGTCATTTATTTATGAGTTTTCTGAAAGTGTAGTGTTATTAAGAATTTCATTTCATGAGTATATTGTTTCCGTACGGGCACGGAAATATAAATGACCAGACCACCTCATTTCTACCCGTAGGTTTCGTAAGAGTTGATTAGGGGCTTCTTGAGGTTTTAGTTTCTCAGCCGGTGGTAGGGTTTATTCACCTGGCTGGTGACCTGCCCTCGAACTAGGAGTAAACCTGTATCTTGAGCGGCCGGTTTACATTAAAGCTCTTTTTAGGGTTCCGTAGCCAAAATGGCAAAAACGGGACCCTTATAGATTCGTCATGTCTGTCTGTCTGTCTGTCCGTCCGTATGTCACAGCCAGTTTATTCCGAAACTATAAGAGCTACATTATTGAAATTTGGTACGTAGATGTATTCTGTGAACCGCATTAAGATTTTCAAAAAAAATACAAAATTTTTGGGGTTCCCCATACATAGAACTGAAACTGAAAAAATTTTTTTTCATCGAACCTATACGTGTGGGGTATCTATGAATAGGTATTTGAAAATGATGTTGAGGTTACTAACATCATTTTTTTCTAAACTGAATAGTTTGCGCGAGAGACTCTTCCAAAGTGGTAAAATGAGTGTCCCCCCCCCCCCCCCACCCCCTCCCCCACCCCGTAACTTCTAAAATATGGGCATGATAATACTGAAAAAAATATATCATGTGTATCACTATAAAAACTACTAACGAAATTTGGTTTGAATGAAATCTAGCCAGTAGCTTTTTTATTAACGTCATAAATCAAATTACCTAATTTTTTCATTTAATTAACTCCAATATAATAAAACGTAAAGAAAAACATTTATTTAGCTGTATAGTGGTACGGAACCCTACGTGCGAGAGTCCGACTCGCACTTGGCCGGTTTTTTAATAGTAGCTCGACATAATGGCTTCCCTACGCCTGATAGAAAGCCAAACAGAAGCCCAGGTCGCTGCTGCTATGCCGGCCCAACCCTAACCGCCCACGAGATCCGGAGACCCTACTCACCAGAAGAAACACGACCCGGAGGTCATTTGGCTGCGGTATTCTATAGGGTGGAGGTTCTTTCATATAAGGTTGACAAAATGTAGCTTGTAATTTTAACTAAAGAAACTCTTTTTCATGATAGTCTTAACAAACCAGGTACTATGACCTTTAAACCAGAAAACCAAACCTTTTTGTGATTCCGAAATAAAAAAAAATTACAAATATTCATATGAATAATTAGATAAAGTATTTTAAGCAATTTCAAAAACACTAGGTACATGTTTCATTAAAACACAAAAGTGCTAACACATTAAAACATTATAACTTAAATCCGCGTAAATCAAAACTTTTAAGTACTATTTTTCCCCAACCTTTGCGGAAAGCATTACAAATGAAAAATTGCCCTCATACCTAGCATTAACGTTCCAACCGAAGCAATTACATTTAGGCACTATCAAAACCTTGGCGAAAGTAGTAAAAGCCAGGGAAAGTGGCGTGCCAGAGAAGTGGCATGCCAGGGGAGACGGCAGGCGATAAAAGCGGGCGTATAGTGAAACTCATTACGCACCTTTATACATATTTAGGTTGGTTAAAGATGGTGGCACATTGGGGTTGAAAGGGGTGCGTTTGTGATGGTTGGAAAGGGTTCGTTTGTGATGGTTGAAAGGGGTTCGTTTGTGAGGGTTGATTAGATTACGTTTCATCATCATCAGCTTATTGCAGTCCACTGTTAGACTCTCTTCAGTTGTTCGCCACTTAGGGCAAACGTCTGGGGGATAAACCTATAATCGCCACGTTGGGCAGGCGGGTTGGCGATCACAAGGCGTAACTTCTCGCTCCGGTGGCGCTGCTGCCCGTCATCGGTCTATAGTATTTAGCTACGCCTTTAACCCCTTCCCCCCGTCTTTGTCTATAAAGTGTAACATACTAGGAAGAAAGGAGTCACAAAGGAAACCAGCTGTGATAATAATTGTGTAATTTAAATTAATAAATAACCCAAGACAGCGCCATCTAGTCCCAAACTAAGCCTATGAGTATTTATTTATTTATTTATTAGGTTTACCAACGTTTATAAACAATTATACTTAGAACTAAAAACATACATTGGTGTATACACTATTGCTATAAACAGTTATAGGCAAACACTGCTTGCGCTAAAAAAAAAACCATTACAACGGAAAAATATAAATCTTCTTATATATATATAAAAGGAGAAACTGACTGACTGACTGACTGACTGACTGACTGACTGACATATCAACGCACAGCCCAAACGGCTAAACGTAGGCACTTGAAATTTGGAAGGGACGTAGCTTAGGTACCGTAGGGGTGCACTAAGAAAGGAATTCCCGAAATTCCCACGGGAACGGGAATTAGCGGGAAAATCCTTTTGTATGAAAAATCTAAACCGCTTAAGTTAGACGCTTGAAATTTGGCATGCAGGTACCTTAGTAAATATAAAGTTTAGTTATGGCTGTATTTTGAGAAATTCCCACGGGAACGGGAGTTAGCGGGAAAAAACTTTTGTATGTATAAATTTAAACACGCGGACGAAGTCGCGGGCAAAAGCTAGTATTTATATAAAACAACCGATAAACGTACTTAAATACTTTTTTTTTAAATATACACACACAAACCGATCACCAAACCGCCAGCCGAGGGTAGTGATGATGACGTATGGCTCATAGCTCCAAGATTCGGATTAGGAAGCAATATAAATGTTCCCTTACTCCTGGTGTACCCCTTACCTACCGGGGTTCACGCTCTAATCACGGGGCGGAACACCCTGTATCAGCTTAAGTGCCTGATTGCGGACAAGAGTTTCTTTTTACGTATTCCCCTACTGGAGTTAACATTTGCAAGGAATTTATTTAGTAGGTGAGATTGGGTAAACAGAGGATTGTAGGTTTTAAGGAAAAAGGTTTTTTTAGGATGCCTAGGGACTCGTATAGGCTACAAATACGTGTGATTCGGTGCCGAATGATTCACAGAACCAATGAAGTGGAAATGAACTAGATTTATGTGTGTTTAACCGACTACGCTAGAAGAAGGCTTATATATTTGTATATGTCACCGGAAAATAGCAAGAATCGTAAGTTGATCAATTTCCTAGGTAGTTGATTAACTTTCGGAAAATAATAAACGGCAGTTGAAATGTATTATTTAACGTATGTATTTTAGTAAATTGATCATTTTTCGGCGTCTTGCCGTTAAATCATCCGACGACGGTAAGGTGAACGTTGATTGGTTCAATGGCTCACGTGGTGTTACATTGTGGACACATTTTACCACTTTGGAAGAGTCTCTCGCGCAAACTTTTCAGTTTAGAAAAATGTTGTTAGGAATCTCAACATCATTTTCAAATACCTATCTATAGATACCCCACAAGTATAGGTTTGATGAAAAATTTTTTTTTGAGTTTCAGTTCTATGTATGGGGAACTCCAAAAATTTTGAATTTTTTTCTGATTTTATTTTAACATCTTAATGCGGTTTACAGAATACGTCTACGTACCAATTTTCAATATTGCAGCTCTTATAGGTTTGGAATAAACTGGCTGTGACATACGGACGGACAGACAGACATGACGAATCTATAAGGGTCCCGTTTTTGCCATTTTGGCTACGGAACCCTGAAAACAAATCAATATACTCAAACACTAATAGGGCTGTGTTGTGTTGCGTCCGAGTACTTGACCCAATACCGAGGACGCCTATATTGGTCCACTATTGTGTTGGTTTGACGTCATTAGCCGCATTATGGTATTTTTAGTGCTGGCTATGATTTCGTGATGTCTGCGTAACAAAAATACTCTCCTGACCGAAAGGCTAAAGTATCTTTTTTTTTAATAAAAAAAAAAAAATTTTTTTCAGATTTTTTTTGACCGAAAGGCTAAAGTATCTTTTTTTTTTAAATATTAGACAACATCACATACATTGCTCTAATCACATAGTAAGTAGCTTAAGCACTTGTGTTATGGGTATCAGAACAACGAAGGTACCACAAATAAATACTTGAATACAAATATACACACCCAGACACGGAACAAACACAAGTGTTCATCACACGAATGTTTGTCCCGGGTGGGAATCGAACTCACGACCCTTGGTTCAGAAGGCAGGGGTCACTACTAATTAAGCCACCGAGCCAGTCACCTTTCCTTACCTAAATAAATTAATGGGCCAGACTTTTCCACCCGACAGGTCTTAGTCACCATATTATAAAGACTGGGGGCGTCTCTAGGTCATCATAATCATCAGCTTATTACAGTCCACTGCTGGACATAACCTCTCCAGCTGTTCGCCACATTGGGCAAACATCTGGAGGCTTTATCTATAATCGCCACCCTGGGCAGGCGGGTTAGCGATCGCAGGGCGTAGCTTCCCGCTCCGGTGACGCTGCTGCCCGTCATCGGCCTGTGGTATTTAGTTACGCCTTCAATCGTGATGGTTATACCGCCGCCAGTCGGTTGCCAGAGCCTCGTCCGTTATTCAGCAGGATGCACCACGGGCAGGTAAGGGTAGCTTGGAGCGAAAAGATGATAGGTCACTCCCTTACATCAGCGCCATACATTCCGGTTAAACTTTGATCTCCGCGTGGAAAAGCTAGTATTCCTATAACATGATAATAAAAGGCTTTGTTCTACATGACATCTGACAACTTTTTGACAGTGCATGTCATGTGGTCTCGATCTCGTCTTGGCTACATTTTACATGAAAATGTTTTGGGGACATAATCATTACGTTTAGAACAGCATATTATACCTATATGATATACCAATAACGGGCTGTTTCCCGACGTCTAAAGAATCTATTTTTCGTGAAAGCGCAGCTTATTCCGTAACTTCTAGTATTCATATAACATGTTATTACATGAGGCTTTTAAGGAGAAGCCTCTTCAGACGTAGGTACGAAGCGGCCGAGTGAGGCGTCGTTACGTCGCTCGTCAGCCGAGCCTCTCAGATCCTAATGGTGCCGACAAATTAGACGCCCGAAACGGGAGCCAATTTTGGTACGACTTCTTGACATACATCACATACATGGTTCAAGGAGTCGTACCAAAATTGGCTTGGCCGTTGAGTTACTGCAAGAAAAATGTTTTTTATGGAGCAGCGCAGACTGCGTCTGAGACATTCAAAAAGAGCGTCTAAGTCTGCCGACAGAATGATCGAAGATGTGCGTCGTGTGCGTTGAGTCTGTGAAATACCCCCGACAGATTTTTGCGCGTCGTGGGCGTTACTGCATATAATTGCAAAAAAGTGTGTCACGGATAGTCTGTTGTCTGCGCTGCCTTTATATTGCTTTTGGTGGCAGACGAGCAAACGGCCTGTTGATGTAAAGCAGTAGTAACGCAGTACCTAAAGGGTTGGGCGGGCATGGCGGTGGCGACTGACAGGTGACAGCGCGACTTGGGCTTCTCTTTCGCTTTCCAACTAGCGTAGGGAAGCCATTAAGAAGAGGTAGGGCATAGCGAATCTTCGTTCGAATTGAGCTGCCCGTCCGGGGAAGGACCTCCACCCTATAGAATACCGCAGCCAAATGACCTCCGGGTCGTGTTTCTGCTGGTGAGTAGGGTCTCCGGAGCTCGTGGGGGGTTAGGGTTCGGCCGACATGGCAGTGGCACCTGGCAGGTAAACTAACCAGTTACTTGCCAGTTGTCACAGCAACTTGGGCTTCTCTTTCGCTTTCCATCAGGCGTAGGGAAGCCATTATGTCGAGCTACTTTAAAAAGAAATCTTTCAGTCGGCTTCTAGGTCTAGGTCCGAAAACCACACGGATTGCATAAAAATGTGGCGTTCTGATATTACAGCTCGGAAATGACGCTATAATATACAGTACATTTATGCATTATCCGATCCGGCACAGTGATCAGTTATCGCGTGTTATGGCCGTTAGGGGAGACGACAGACAATAATGGAAGCGACAAATGTCGCTTACGACCCCTGGTGTCACATTAAACACGCATTTATTTATTTAATCTTTATTGCACAATTATAAGTGTACAAAAGGCGGACTTAATGCCGCATAGGCATTCTCTACCAGTCAACCATTGGGCTAAGCAGAAATAAAAATGTAGGTAGTGTGCTGCAAGGTTAATAACATTAAACATTAAAAATACGTACACATACATAAATATAATACATTTATACATATAGTTAATATAATATATAGCATATACAAAGATATAATATATATAATACATAATAACATATATATAATAATTAGACGAGTTGGTGTTGTGAAACGACTTTGCTAATGTTGGAGACGAAAATGTTTTTGGACCCTCAACTTAAAGGATGGTTTACTTGGAGCCTTCCGGATGCTTTCAGGCAGACCGTTCCAGAGTCTGATGGATTGTACGCAGAAAGAATTGGAGACGAATCTCGAATGGTGCAGGGGAATTGCCAAGAGGGAGTTGCCGCATGATTATTTCATGTTTGCAAATAAATTTCATTGTGCGATGCAATTTTGCAAATGCCATTTAAATAATATACTCGTAGTAAATAAGCGACCCGCCCTCGCTTTGGGTATACCAGATAAACATTGCATTCGGTTACATTTGGCGTTTTAGATAGGAACCCTAATCTATTCTAGCAATAAATATAGCCTATGTTACTCAGGCTAGTTACTAATTTTAAAAATCGGGACAGTAGTAAGTATTGAGTTTATTCATTACTAGCTGCGCCCCGCGGTGTTACCCGCGGTTTCTCGTTGCAATTATTCGATTTTTTCTCGCCGTAAAAACCATCCTTGAACTTCAACGAACATTTTAAAAAAGAATTGACCATTGGTCCAGACGTTATTGAGTATGCGCTTACCAACACATTTAGCGATTCATTTTTATATTATAGACTAGCGTACCGGCCTCGCTTCGCTTCGGGTATTTCAGTGTGCCTAGCACGAACACTTTCGAAAAAGTAACCGTAAACGGGCGATAATTTTCACTACGTTAACGTACGTAAACGTTGTACCTCTTACGCACGATAGGGGCGCTGTACCAAGTTTCATACAAATGTTTACGGTAACGTTACGCATACTTTTTCGAAAATGTTCGTGCTAGGCACACTGATCCCCCAAAAACATTTTCACGTAAAATGTAGCCAAGACAAGTGCGAGATCATGGGGCATCTCGTCCCAGTCGAAAACTGGGACTAAGGACCAATAATAATTTGCCCTTTTCTAATTTGATAATGGTAAACTGGTCTAATGGCACTACTAATGGCAGCATACCAATGGTTTGTTATTCATCAGAAAGCACCAAGAGCAGATACGGATGGCTTGTAGCGAAAAGGAGTTAGCTCGCTCCCTACTCGATTTTGTTATAATTAAACCTAAACACACAAGAAAGAGATATATTGCCTAACATAAGCTCTAGCTATATTCACTTTGACTGTAAAACGTCTGGCTTGAAGACAAAAGCACATTCTAGCACATCTTCGTCTGTTAAAACCCTTATCCAGTGTGGATTACAGAATGACGAATGGTACCAGCCAAAGCCAGCCTTGACATATTATATCTGTTCCACCCAAGAACTCAGTGTGAAATAAACGAAGCGTAGTTTCTAGAAAAGACTAGTTTTTATTCCTCGACTCCGTTTGAAATGACATTATGTATGCAATAAGAATAACAATGGAAAAGCTATAACAAGTGAATAGCGTAGCTTTGATGATGAGAAAACTATAAAGATATTCAGAACTACATAGCTTTTATTGTTGCTGTATCTACATAATATAAATTCATTACGTCTCTCTAATATCTATCTTCTTTCTTTTCTATCTTATCTTCTTTAATCCATACCTAATCAAATCATATCATTTAGGTATGTTATATTATTATGCATAATTTATTTATATGCAATCTTATGTATGTTTATGTCTATACAATTTAAAAGTACTTGGTATATTTATAAAATTGTCATAACTATTTATAATGTACTTAATATTAACAGATGATAGTTCCGCACCAAGATACCCAACTCTATAGTGAAACTGGTTTCCTCTACCTGATGGTTGTCTGGAAGAGATCGCTACAAGCGATAAGACCGCCTAAATTGTACTATGTTTTGTCTGTATCATGTGTTCAGAAATACGATTTTTCTTTCCGGTCGTCTGATGGAAATTGATAAAGATGCCCAAGTCGCTTCGGCAACGGATCAGTAACCAAATCAATCACTTCTCCGTTGTTACCGTCATGCTGGCCTGTGAAATTATTGTCTTCAAATCGCCTGACATTGAAGTTTTTGTACCTTTATCGCTGCCTTCTAGTCCATGTCATCTATTGTCTATAAACTGTACCTGAAACAATTAAAATAATGAATTAATTACAAATATAGGTAGTTCAGCGCCATCTAGTCCCAAATAAAGCCAAAGCTTATACTATGGGTACTAGACAACTAATAAACTTACGTAGATATTTTGTTATTTTAGTAAATGAGTACATAATTATACATAGCAAACACCCTAACCCCTACAAACAGGCATGTTCAAGCACACAAATGTTACTACTATGCGGGGATCGAACCCACGACCTCTGTGGCAGTAACAACGTTCACTGCCACTAAATTAAAGTAGACGTCTCTATTAACTAATTAACTAGACAATAAATTAACAAAATACCAACAATCTATCTATTCCTTTTGAATAGGACTTTCAGCAAGATAAATCATTAATCGTTAAGTCAATAGGGCTGTTAATTAAACCTTTCCAAAAGAATTACAATTAGTTAATTGCAATTAAAACTCCTTAAACATTCAAAGGGACCTCTCAAAAGAGTTGTCTCGTTCTGTTCTGAACTTGGAACTTGTAACAAATTCTACAATTGTATTACGAAGACAAGGCAATGTGGCTAGATATTTGAAAGAATAATTTGTTGTTTGTGGATATCATCATCATCATCATCAGCCTACTGCATTCATGCATCATTTCAGAGATGATAACTCTGACGCCTAACTGGGAATGGGTATAGCTTACCCTAAGTGTTGCGTAGGTCTGATGGCAGTCGCTCTGTGTAAAAGCTTAGCCCTCGCCAAATCTCTCAGTTTGGGAAGCCGACCCTGAGACAATCAGGAAAAAGGCTAGGATGATGATCATCAGCCTACTGCAGTCCGCTGGACATAAGTCTCTCCAGTTGTTCGCCACTTAGAGCAAACACCTGGTGGGTATACCCATAATCGCCACGCTGGGCAGGCGGATTGACGCTGCTGCAAGTGTTTAAATAAATAAATAAACTAACTAACTACAAGTCTGTATTGCGCACGTCTAGTATTCTCATCCCAGTTTGCTCACAAATTTATTGCCTCCAATCGGACCCGAGATATTTATTACTCTTATTTTTTTCAGCTGGCTAGAGCTTTGTCGAAGTTAATTTCAATTCGAAAGAGCCCCGGGAGACGGCATTGGGTCCTTAATTTACTGAGGAAACTCCCAGCTATTGATGTTTTGTTTGTAATAAAATATCTGTTGCTAGTGCAATTAATTAGAGATGTAAATTAGCGATCTATCATTTTTTTTCAGCGACCTTCTGTAGCTTCTCGGTCCAGTGTCGCTGCTGCCCGTCATCGGTCTGTGGTATTTAGCTACGTCTTCAATTGTGATGGTTATACCGCCACCAGTCGGTTGCCAGCGCCTCGTTTGTTATTCGGCAGGATGCACCGTGGTGCATCCTCACCTGTCCGTGGCCAGGTGAGGTTGGCTTGTAGCGAAATGATGATATGCCGCTCCCTTACAACCGAAAAGAGCGAAGCTCTTAAATGTTGAATGAATGAACTTCATATACATATACTTTGGATTCAGATCGATGTGTGATGTTATCCTATTATTATTATTGTTGCATGCGAATACCATACCTATGTACCAAAGCAAGTCCGATACTGAATATTACGTTTGGTCTATAGTTTCATTGTACGAAATGTCTTTGAAAGTGCAGAAATTGGAAAACGTATAGACTTTTAGACTGAAATTTGTTTGCGCAGCTGCAACGACTCAAATATTGTGTTGTTGAAGTCAATATATGGGCATGGTTTTGAAACGTCCAGAACTTTCATCGGATAGATAGAATTTTATATAACTTAGTTATTTTATGCATATTACGTTGTACCTAGGTTACCCTGATATCATCATCTTCAGCCTATTGCAGTCCACTGCTGGACATAGGCCTCTCCAGGTGTTCGCCACATAGGGCAAACATCTGCAGGATATTGCTATAATTGCCACGCTGGGCAAGCGGGTTGGCAATCGCAGGGCGTAGCTTCTCGCTCCGGTGACGCTGCTGCCCGTCATCGGTCTGTGGTGTTTAGCTACTGTGGTATTCACCTGTCACCGCACGAAGAAAAGTTGATGCCGAGCGATGACATAGTAGTAGATTAGCAACATCCTCCATTGACCCATTTTTGAAGAAGGTCCGAAGGTACCCACACACCAAACCTATCTCCTGATCTGGTCAACAACCAAAATTCCCCAATTACATCCAATTTTACGGACAAAAGCCCTTCCAGTTCAGCCATGATGGATCTCGACTGCGGCCCAAAGATAACAACTTCTCTCTGGTATGTTTTCTTTTCGGCAAATTAAACTGGTTGAGTAAATAAACTTGAAACTTTATGGGCTTATCCATTCATTGGGGGTTGGGAAATGTTAATTTGGTAAAAATAAACAAAGTTCCGACTCCGAGAATGTTTGTTGCAAATTGTTTTGCTACTTTTTTAGAGGTCTGCACGTTTATTTTATAGTTAATACTCATATATTAAAACAAATTGCTACCCTTAACCCCCTAAGACCCAGATTTCAAATAATAAGGTAGTAAGTAGTAAAAGCCCGCTGTACAATATAATGCACAAATTAAATTATTGCTGTCAGACCCAGAGACATAAAACTTCATAAATTTCAAGCACGTGTTGTCCCGGAGAGAAAAGGAGGGGATGGAATTAGCTGGAATAACTCTTCGGAGCATTCCCCATTGCAGAGACGGTAGAGAACACTAAGACTGGCAATGTCTAAAGTAACTTTTAACAATTAAAAAAAACAGTTGACACTAATAAAATAATTCTCACACCCATCAAATCGTCAGCATTCAAGCACCATACAAAGGTCGTCGACCCCCATCGATTGGGTGAAAGTGCCCCATTGTGTTTCGCGATCGCTTGCGCAAGCGCATGCAACGCCTCGTGTTACACGATACCGCACTTTTTGGTGCGAACATTACGTTTATTGGGATTTTTATGACTTTATTAAAAAGTTATGCTTTGGTTATGTCATAGGCATAGCTAATTTAGTTATCAAAAAAGTGATATAATTTAAACTTTCCTCCATTTTGAATTGTTTTTGAGAGCTATTGAAGAGCTGAAGAGTGAAAGCTCGTTAATTTTTTTTATTGTTTTTTTTTTGCAACATCCAAAACGACTGTATGATTGCACAAGTTTTCATGTATTGGACCGATGAAACCTTTATATTGTAAAAATAAGTTATTTACATACTCAGAAGCGTGTCAGCCAAGTTTCAGAAAAGAAACCTGGCGACCGCACCTATGGAATACGCGAACCATTTAGAGCCACTTTCTACCCCTTAATTAAATAATAAATTAATAATGAGACAACATCACAAACACCCCTTAATCTTGATTACACCAAAGGTTTCATAGAAAGTCCTAATGAGCTCCACCGACCATTACTAACCTAACGAAAAAACCCTTTAGGTTCTTCCACTCCACCACCCAGAATGAAACTCAATGAAAATTTCAATTTCAAAATACCTCACTTTAAACTTAACTAACTTGTTTGTCAAGAATTCCACGTAAAAGTACCAGTTGAAAGTTGAATTAGCTCCTGTTTGAGCCAGCGAAATAGGGATTCCGGGAGAAGTTAAACTTTGCCGCTTAAAACAAGGAGGCGATAGTGACGTGGATGAATTCCCAACTATAAGGAACCTTTGACATAAGTTTAGTTGAGGCAATTTTTAGTGACTTTGATCTGTTGGTTGGAAGTAACGGGTAAAAAGGGGGTGTTGGGATCCAAAGATTCTGGATAAGGCCAAAGTTGGCAAAAGAAAATGATCGGGATCCGGATCGGGATGAAAGTGAATCATCGGGATACCAGACGCTTGGGTTACCACTCTAACATAATTGACATCCCACTCGTCCATACTAAAGGATTTTCGGATTCCACATTAACTACCTGGGATGCAAGGGAGCGACCTATCACCTTTTCGCTCCAAGCCATCCTCACCTGCCCGTGGTGCATCCTGCCGAACAACAAACGAGGCTCTGGCAAACCGACTGGTGGCGGTAAAACCATCACGATAGAAGGCGCAGCTAAGTACATTGTGCCTAGCACGAACATTTTAGAAAAAGTATGCGTAACGTTACCGTAAACATTTGTATGAAACTTGGTACAGCGCCCCTATCGTGCGTAAGAGGTTACGTTTACGTACGTTAACGTAGTGAAAATTATCGCCCTGTTTACGGTTACGTTACGCATACTTTTTCGAAAGTGTTCGTGCTAGGCACACAGGTTTTGTAAAAGACGAAGAACCTTTGTAATATCCAAAAGCTCACCCTTAACCAGTCTCTGTATCACGTGAAAGTTGTACGAACGCCCTGTTTGTGGAGTGAAATAAGGTATCCCTGAGAAACTTTAAACTCCGCCGCTTCAACTTAAAACATAACCACACAGGAGTTAATGACAGTGAACCGTACTCGGAATCTTTTGAGTTTCGCAGCGTATCAACCAGAATACGGTGGGAAGTTTTATTCTTCTGAAAAACTTGTACTCAATTCAGAAACTCAACTCTCACTTTGACTGTCTCGATGGAATGATGGTTTGTTAAGCCTGACGCGCGTACTATCAAAGAGGTTTGTTCGATTACTCGTCGGATGAATTTAGAAAATTACCTTTTTAAATTGTCTGGGCGTTCTGAGAGACGCATTTTTGTGACCGATTGCCGGTCGTGTCAATTTTGGAAATTACTTTTTTAATTTTTTTTGGATCTGGGTGTCCCGAGAGACGTTTTAAACGTTAAAGACTGTACCTCCATCATTCGCTATATATGCCAACCTCAACTGCCCACAGTGCATCCAGCCGAACAGCGAAAGGGTTGACCGATTTTTAGTGGTATAACTATCCAGAAGCGTAGCGTGTTTTGGCAGGGCCCCATATAAAACATTGTTTGGGGGCCCTTAGGAAGCGAAAATATTTGTCACAAAATTTGGAAAGTTTTGCTTATGCACTTCGGGGGCCTCCATGGCCTGGGGGCCCCGTATAATTGATACGGCAGATACGGCGGTAGCTACGCCCCTGTAACTATCCAACCAAGGCGTAGCTATGCAACTTACCGATGACGGGCAGCAGCGTCATTGGTGCTAGAAGCTACGCCCTGCGATGGCTAACCCGCCTGCCCAGCGTGAAGATTATGGACACACTATGATACGTCTCAAGTGGCGAACAAGTGAAGAGGCTTTTGTCCGACAGTGGACTGCGAAAGACTAATGATGATGATGACGATAAATATATTTTGCTGTTACTATAAGAAATGATTTACTGCATTTAACCTTACTATCGTCGCAAGTACCTATACAACTTACATCAGATAACTTTATATAAAAGTACGACGTAGAGACACCGAGGAACCCTGAGTTCAACGACCTGTGAGCATTAAACAGACGACACTAGATCTAACCCACGCTTTACTCGACAAAGGTATTGCACGGAATAAGTACCTACCACTGAAATAACTTGAGCGCATTTCAATAGCAATGATCTGGAATGAAAAGATGACGCGCATACACACACACACACGCTCAAATGCACACTCACACACACGCACGCACACGCACGCACGTACACACACGCACGAACACACACGCACGCACACACACGCACATCATTCCTAATCATCATTACACTGATACTGAATCATAAATTTAACACATTGTAAAAACAACAGTATGTTAATCAAATGAGGGATTTCTGAAAAAAGAAATGACCCCCAGATGCCACATAAAAAGCAGGTCCAATTGTTACGTGAATGATTCATTTTGACATGGCACTGACATTTAGATAGCAACTGGCCAATCACATGATAGCTGTACCGCAGGGCTACATAACGCCATCTACCGGATATTTCATTTTGAAACACTCTCATTAATTCCTAGAGTCCAGAAATATTGGATCGACCATAATTAGGCTTCTCTTCACACACTTGCGAAAACTGTCGTGTGTAAAAGTAAATAATGCCTTTCAACTAGCGATCCGGTTAATCAGCCTTTCAATCAAACGGCTTGGATACTAATTTGGTTATGTACAATCAATCTGTAGATAGGCAATTCAATTAAGTTCCGTATCCTGCTACCTATATGTCAATCATAGTTTAACTACACTTAAGCTTACATTTAATACAACTGTTTTAATTGAATGGCGTTGTTAATTAAAAGGATAAGCAATCAAACAATTGATCACTGTCATTGACCAGTGCAATATTACGTTGAACCTAACTTCAAAAATAATTTCATAGTCTAAAGTAAGAAGGCTGTACCTGCTTTTAATTTTCTTCTTCTCATCAGGCCTCATCCTTATCACGTCGAAGTGCTCCCTAGTAGGGAAAAAAAATGTTTGACGTAAAAAGTATTACTCGTGACTCTATTTGCAGAAATAAATTATTTTATTTTATTTATTTATATCTTCACTTTCATAACCCAACCGAGCTACAAATGACCAGTATTTTAAAATAAAAAAAAAACCATTATCAATTCAATCCACAAAATCTGTAACCCATTTTTCCCGCAACTTTTTGTATATCATCGGCCACAGAGCCAACGCAAAACGAATATCCTGTCGTATTTTAATCACTGTAATGCACCGGGTACACTCGCGCAGAAACGTTGCAGCGGATTCGTTTAAATTGAAAGCGTATTCCGGTAGATGGCGCCCGGTCCCTGCCATAATTGTGTACTGAATATATATCAGCGGCACTGAAGAACACAAGTGGTTTTAAGAAAATTGCTACGTGAATAATGTGTTTGTTGTAGGGATTGCAAGGACGGAGTGATTTGAAACCGTCTAGGCACTCGGAATGCTCCAGCGTTCCTCGTTAGTTTCCTGACCCCTATTAAAAAGGGGTTTTCATTCTGGACGGAGCCAAAATAAACTAAGAATTAGGAACAAGTTATAACACTCAGATGCCACAACATAACACAAATAAAAAGTTAAAAACACATACATTCTAAATTAAAATACAAGAAAAACAATGCAAAGACATGAAAACAGTAAGGTTGAATGTAGCCCTTTTATTATGGCTTTAATCAGCATTAAACCTTCAGTGAAGATTTGTTTCCGATTACAAATGGCAGCAGTTGATCAAAGTTAAGAATTTGGTCAACAAATAACATAAAAATAACCTTTTCGCACTTGCTGAACGATGAATCCGGTCCCTGATCGAAGAAGCTCCATCACCTAGATCGGAAGAAATACTTCCACTCTTCGTCGATACGTTACACAGTTCCAAAACTTTTCTGTTCCGTCGTCTGGAGAAATGAGCTGCCCATTTTCACTTTAATGTACTGATTCGGCGCTCAGTTTCAGTTATGTACTTTAGTTCTCTGACAGATAACCTCATTACGAATTGTATCCTCTAGAGATGCTCTGAACATCGCGCGTTCCATCTCACCCGTTTTCGAATCAGCTGTAGGATGGCTAGCCAAGAATAGGCTTATTCATCATCATCATCAGCCTATTGCATTCCACTGCTGGACATAGGCCCCTCCAGCTGTTCGGCACTTAGGGCCTATGCCCTAATAGTCCCTATAAGGCCCTATAAGTCTATACTTAGTGTGCGCGATGAATTGCTTGACCCTGGTTTTGTGCACTAATGAATCCTGCCGCAATTTCTTCAATACCTTCTTTAATAGATTCTTTTCGCCTTGTTCTTAAGCTGGCCATTATCATAATAGTATTTCGACCACTACAGACTCCAATTCGACGTCAGTCTACCTCATTTTTGTGTGCGGCCTAACTTCTCCAGAAAGATAAGAAGGTCTTTCACTTTCAAAAAATTTCGAAATTTATTGGCTGTCCAATATTTTATCGCGACACTAACCCTCAACTTTCTTGCATATAAAATAAATAAAACCAGTTTATTTCAGACCCGTCTTAATGAACAATAAACTCTGACAACTACATCAGTGAAACTTATTATAATTTACTAGCTTTTGCCCGCGACTTCGTCCGCGTGGCGTTCTAACTTACGCGGTTTAGATTTTTTCATACAAAAGTTTTTTCCCGCTAACTCCCGTTCCCGTGGGAATTTCTCAAAATACAGCCATAACTAAACTTTATATTTACTAATGCCAAATTTCAAGCGTCTAACTTAAGCGGTTTAGATTTTTCATACAAAAGGATATTCCCGCTAATTCCCGTTCCCGTGGGAATTTCGGGAATTCCTTTCTTAGTGCACCCCTACGGTACCTAAGCTACGTCCCTTCCAAATTTCAAGTGCCTACGTTTAGCCGTTTGGGCTGTGCGTTGATATGTCAGTCAGTCAGTCAGTCAGTCAGTCAGTCAGTCAGTTTCTCCTTTTATATATATAGATAAATAGAAGATTTTTGTACTTGACAAAGACGCGGGTCCATTGTTGCTTAATTATGACACTGTCCTTGACCATTCTTACTGTGACTGTCCTTAAAAGACTGTTGGCGCTGCCCAGTAAGTTTCACAGCATATTCTGTGCTGCTATTTCTTCTACATCTGGACCTACTTTGCACAAAGAGTTATCTACTACACTCAGGTTTTGGATTGATTCAGAGATCGTGTTCTCTCAAAGTCTAGACGAATTTCAACCTAGTTTCAAAATTTGTTTTGCCAGTTTGTAACAAGCACTTGTTAAGAGCTAACAAAGTAAATTGATTAAGTTGATTTAGTCGATGATTGCTAATACAAAATACAGGGAAGTTTCTAGAAATACACCCTAGGGAGGGTATGCGACTCGCATCCTTCACTGAACTCCGTACGGATTGCGGAGCAATTTAACTTTTCCGGATAGGTAACTCTGCTTCATTGGTCGCTAGATTTTATCTAAATTAAAAATAAAATCTGGTCTCTGTTTAGATAATCTTGAAATAAATAGCGCTTAAATGGATTAACTCTGTCACTATAATTATTGAATTGCTCTGTTTAAGAATGTCCTTCTATTTTATATCTTCAGTTGTTATTTTTAACCGACTTCAAAACAGGAGGAAAGTTTTTCAATTCGACCTATGTTTTTTTTAGTTTGTTTTTTTCATTGTCCTTTACGTAATGACGGCCACAAACAAACCTAACCTTATCTGCGAAATTCATTTGAGTGCAACATGCATTGATACACAAATTATTAGCAGTCTGTACAGTCATCAATAAAAGTGTTAAGTCAATATGGTCATCACTATGAATATAGCTAATGATTTAGCCCATACTTCCCGCGAGTTGTTAAATTAAAAAGTCAGTTAAGAATATTATAATATCAAGCATTAACCATCCTAAGAATCCGGGCTATCTTCATGGTCAGTGCAATTTAGGCGATACATTTCTTTAAATAGACTTGGATCTGGATGTCCTAAGGATCACCTTTTTTCTTTTAATAGGAGATCCAGAGATAAATAAAGGCGACACCGAGTTCACCAACCTAACTAATCCTGAATTCTACACAGTTCATATGTCGTACACCATAAGGATTGATATTGCACTTACAACAAACAGCTTGTTGTCTTTGACTGTCCGCTTGTGTCGCGGCACTTCAATTGGCTCATTGTCTCTGGCGGCGTTGTCTATGGACTCAGCGCTTTGTCGATGGTCCGCCTCGCTTGGAAATGAACTGCGGGATAGCTTGTTTAAGAGTCTTTGAGGAAAAATAGTGCTTTCAAGTGTTTTGTTTACAAGACGCTGTCGTATAATCACTTTGTTAAGTAAATGGTTTCGGAATTTCGTTCTATGAGTTAAGATTAAGTTCACGTTTGTGACAAATCTATTTGAAGTGGTCTAGTGCAATTTCTCAAACTGTGTATGTAACCTTGACTGGCCGTTAGCCTTACTCGAGCGTTAAAAAAGTGCATTTTTTAAGAATTCCAAAGAAATTACTTAGAACTACGCAAACTACATAGGTTAGGTGACAATGACACATAGTGAAAATATATAATATTATGTCAAGAATAATATAAATAATAATTGAGTTTATATGCGTAGGCCATCATTAACGGCTATCTTTAGCAGACAAGATAGCCGTTAACTAAATCTACATAGTAAATTGACCGGAAACAGACTAACTCGTGTGTCGTCTTAGCTCAAAGCAATTTATTTGCAATTACCTCTAATGTCAAAATTGGTCAATTAGAAGCGTTATAAAATTGCCCAATTTCCTTTTCGGCGTAATTATAGTTGTAAATAAGTACAGTAAGTGTGACAATGTACATAGACAGATATTCTTATTGCATACCTGCATTACATGCAGTTGACTTCATACAGGAAAATAGCACCCGTTTTCTTCATACAGGAAAATAGCACCCGGATGACCTCACTTCACTTGATGGTCCTGAGTACAAAAGTTAGGTCGACAGGCATAATAGAACAAACCCATTGCGCCTGTCGCCCTCACCCTGAAGGCCCAATGAGATGCCGTTTCATGCCCCGCCTAAAGAACCCAGGATTGTAAGAGGAAGGAAACATATGAGCTGGAAGGGCATTCCATGACTTAATGGCACGGGGCAAGAACGAGGAACTAAACCTCTTGGTGCGCGCCATCATTGTCTAGCTAGATGGTATGCGAATGACGACGCTGTCCAGCACGTGTTGTTCGGGAGTAGAAAGGAGAGGATGGGACAAGTTGGAATAATTCTTCGGAGCATTCCCCATTGTAAAGACGATAGAGAACACTAAGACTGGCAATGGCAACATAGCTGAAGAGGTTCTAGGTTCTGAGTTACCTCTTGATCCCCAACAATACGACATAATGGCTTCCCTACGCCTGATGGAAAGCAAAAGAGAAGCCCAAGTCGCTGTGACAAGGAGCAAATGAAAGATTCGCTATGCCCTTCCTCTTCTATAAATCAAGTGTTATTGTCGTCTTGTATATAGTATACGTATATAAGTGTCACAAATTTTTTCGTCCACGATTTACTCTGACGATAACAACTAATATTAACTCCGACTACATGTGGGCATAAATCTCTTCCCCTCGTATTAATGAAACCATAATAGGTAGTAATACAAAAATAACCTATTCATTTTGGTCCAGGAAATTTCCCCAATGGAAGCGATAATTGAACATGGAAGCCCGTGAAGAAATGTATGGTTACCTTACACGCAATATGTATGAGATTATTTCCGACCGGTCAATTCATCAACGCCAGAGCGAAACTACTGTAGGTTCTTAATTACATCAATCAAATTCTTACGACTATAGTGATACTTATAAGCAAGTAGCGCATACGCAGATTGCATATAGCATCAATTGCATTATGTATTTGCATTGAAAGGAGAAAAAATTTAAGAGAGGAGAAAGTGAAAGAGAAGCCCAAGTCGCTGGGTCAACCAGATCAAAGGGTTAGGTAACCAGATCAATTACTTGTTAGTTGCCGCAGCCATGTTTACATTTCTCTTACTATACATAACTCCGAAACGCGACCAATTATATATATTACTTTTTCGGTCACTCTCTAGAGTCGCTGGTTGAATTTGTGTTTGTAATTGGATTGTGTAAATACATACTTTCAGATTATCTATCAATTAGAATGTGATAATAATATGTACTTTAATGGACCACCCCTAGAGGTCATTCACCCCAATATCGAGAGGTGACATCGAGGGACAAACGGATTCAGTGAACCCCGTCAAATTCCTCGGCGGTTTTAATAAATCCACTTGAGAACTTGTAACTAGTTGAAATTTTTGATTGAAGGGTAAAAATTATTTTGTGAGTAACGATCAAAGTTCCAATGGGATTGGGGGTGGTCAATTGAGACATTTTCTTTGATTTTAGTGAAAATTAAATCCATATTCATTCATATAGGTATAAACAAACCACACTAGCGACCCGCGCTTGGTTCGCTTCGGGTTATTCAAATAAACATTTCATTGTGTTATATTTATATCACGACTTGCAAAAACGTCGCCAATTTTAAAAAAAAATAAACCAAGACATGCCACTCTGGACCACATAACGCCGTCTAGTCCCAAATTAAGCCGAAGCTTGTACTACGGGTACTAGACAACTGATAAATTACTTAAATATACTTTTTTTTTGTAAATAAATACATATTATACCATAGTAAACACCAGACATGTCCATGAATACTCAGAAGGCAGAGGTTACGACTAAATGAGCCATCGAGCAAGTTACTCAGTCAATTAATCATCATCAACAGCCTATTGCAGTCCACTGCTGGATATAGGCCTCTCCAGTTGTTCGCCACTTAAGGCAAACATCTGGAGGATATACCCATAATCGCCAAACTGGGCAAGCGTGTTGGCGATCGCAGGGCGTAGCTGAGAAGCTGCAGCGTCATCGGTCTGTCGTATTTAGCTACGCCTTCAGTTTTTTTTTATTTTTTTTTATAGGAAGCTTCCTCGGACATGGGGTGTCCGAGACCTTACGCATCTTTATTTCTTAATAACAACTACAGCGGTTTTACTAACTAGCGGCGCTCTATTGGCCGGTTGCGTCTCTACATTGTAGAGTCGCTCTACGCTGCCCTCACTAGACCCTAAACATTTTTATTGCACTATTATTAATACTTTTATATAATACTATTATCTTTCTTGCTAACCTACTTTACATTTTTATAGCACTTATTTGCTCCTTATTATTTATCTCTATATAATCTTATTTATTTCTAGTTAATCCTATCTTCCATTTTTATTGCAATCTTGTTGCTCTTAAAACTATCTCTATATACTCATTTATGCTTTTGCTATATTTGCTCTACTATATATCTTATTATGTATTACATTTTCTTTGCCACCTTATGGTGCCCTATATTCTTAACTTATTATCTACTTATTCTATTATCTTATTTATTAACATGCAGTCTGATGGCTCTACATTACACTTTACGCCTTCAGTTGGGATAGTTATACCTCCACCAGTGGGTTGCCAGAGTCTCGTTTGTTGTTCGGCAGGATGCACCACGGGCAGGTGAGGATAGCTTAGACCGAAATGATGATAGGCCGCTCCCTTACATCCCTTGTAGTAGTCAACATTTGTAATTAAAACCTTTGTTGACTCTTCTAAGGTTCATTAGAGACCGTTGAAATAACAATGATTTTATTTTTAATAAAATTAACTTTATAAACCTTCGTTTGTAAAGCGAGATTTTATTTTGCGTCTATTCGCAAAAGTTTTTGTGCAAAACATTCGCTAGTCTAAACAACAGCTTTGAAATGTTGCAAGCAGAATAAAAAAAATGTAAATAATTACTGTCGCGTGCATGAGTAAAAAGGGCGAAGTGAGTTGCCTTAACTCATGGAGGGTCCCGTATGTGGTTTTATTATTTGCACGGCTCTGTTGAAATACCACAAAAGTGGACTTAATTGAAAAAATGTTCGTAGGTAGATTTGAATTGATTTGATGGGAATAGAACCCAGAACATTCTACTGAAGTATAAGCACTATCATGGCTTTAATGCATAATGACTGAGGTAGGGTATAGCGAATATTCGCTCGAATTCAGCTGCCCGTCCGGGGAAGGTCCTCCACCCTATAAAATACCAAAATGCACAGCAAAATGATCTCCGGGTCGTGTTTCTGCCAATAAGTGGGGTTTCCGGAACTTGTAGGGGGTTAGGGTTGGACCGGCATGGCGGTGGCAACTGACCAGTTACTTGCACGTTGTCACAGCGACTTGGTCTTTACTTTCGCTTTCCATCACCCGTAGGAAAGCCATTATGTCGAGCTAATATAAAATAAAATTAGAGGAAACTCATCATCATCATCAGCCTATTACAGTCCACTGCTGGACATAGGCCTCTCCAGTTGTTCGCCACTTAGGACAAACGTCTGGAGGATATACCCATAATAGCCACGCTGGGCAGGCGGGTTGGTGATCGCATGGCATAGCCTCTCGCTCCGGTGACGCTGCTGCCCGTCATCCGTCTATGGTATTTAGCTGCACCTTCAATTGTGATGGTTATACCGCCACCAGTCGGTTGCCAGTGCCTCGTTTGTTATTCGGCAGGGTGCACCACAAGCAGGTGAGAGTGGCTTGGAGCGAAATGATGATAGGCCGCTCCCTTACAAAGGAAACTGCCACTCATTAATTCTCATACTGCGGAACACTAAAAGCGGGCAGTTTTTTTGCAAAAATATCGTCTATTTACTCAGTCTGCTGTGAACCATGCATGCAGCGAAATAAGATTACTAACGATTTTTTCATTTACAACGTCCATCTCCGGTCGTGTGCATAAATTCATCATCCATCTTTGCATTTTCAGTTTGGTGAGCCGGACTTTAATTAAATTTTGGTTTGGTTATAGTTAAATTTAGCTATCGCTGATGAATCGGAAATAATGGAAGGTCATCATTATCAGCCTGTAAGCTATATATATTGTATAAAAGGGTTTAAATAAATAAAAAAATAATAATAATAATTTAAGCTTCGATAGAATGAGTTCAATATTTGCTTACAAACTCCAAATAGGTATGTATTATATTATTAGGAGAGTATTTACGTAAGTTTATCAATTGTTTAGTACCTATACTTAGTACAATCTTACAGACTGAAATTAATAATTCAACTTTAGTTACATTTTTCACATTATATTATTTGTCAAGTTGACATTAATTAGCTATGCTAGACTAATGTCAAATTTTATTGAACATGCCATAAATTGAGTTTTCATTTATTTAACCTTAACAAAAAACCTTTACCAATAGGTCGCGCACATTCCCGTTGTGTCACGTAAAGTATTCTGTCTCATTTGTGAAGTTTTGACGGCGCCGGTGGCACAATCCGTCATTTTGTTACGCAAATATGTTTACTCCAAAAAGACGGATCGTTTTCAAGTGATACAGTGTCCTTCATATAAAAAGTGAGTAAACAACTTTGTTTTTCTTCTACCTCTAGATGTGATATGAAAAGGAGTTTTATGACAATTTTAAATCCGAAGCATAACGTTTGTTTCTATTACATCTGACTTCACTGCAGTCGAAGGCTTCTTCTTCATTATCATCAGCCTTACACAATCCTCTGTTAGACATACCTACATAGGCCTCTCCAGTAGATTTTGTACCTATCGCATCCGGCAATTGCTATCTTCCGCAAATTTTCGCACCTCGGCCTGAGGACGCCCTAACTACGTTTTCCGATGCGCGGTATCCACTCTAGAACTCGTATATCCCTACGGTTATCGGTTCTGCGGCTGATATGGCTAGCCCACTGCCATTTCAGCTTGCTAATCCGATGAGTTATATCGATGACGTAGGTTCTCTGTGGGATCACCACATTTCGGATTAGATTCCGCAGAGGGACGCCGAACGATCAAAATAGCGAACATTGGGAGAGGCTTATGTCCAGCAGTGGACTGATAAGGGCTGATGATGATGATGATGAGAGATGCCGTATTAGGGTTAATGTTAATACCTTAGTTATTTAGAGACATTGATAACGTTGGTAGTTGGTAGTTATTGACTGGTAGCAACGGACGTCATCGATGTCGATGTGATAGTGACCTCTGCCTTCTGAGCCAAAGGTCGTGGGTTCGATCCCCACACAGTACAAACATTTGTGTGCATGAACATGTCTGTTTGTATTGGTCTGGGTGTTTTCTATGTCTAATAGGTTTATTTACAAAAAAAAATATCTTATGTAAATTTATCAGTTGTTGTCTAGTACCCATAGTGCAAGCTTCGGCTTAGTTTGGGCCCAGCGTGGCATGTCTTGGGTTTTTTATTTATCAATTCAATTAAAGTCATTATAGAAGTCCACCTTCACCTTACCTAACATTGAAAAAAGACAAATGCCACCCACACGACAAAACAAGCCTAGTTACATAAAACGTGCATAACACAATAATAGGCCAATTAACTTTTTCACTTAACTAGGACTTCGTATGTCGACCTTTTAAGTAATGCAGCTGCAGCGAAATGCCAAGTTCTTCGGCTAAATACCAGACCGTTATTACATAATGGACTGTCAAGGTGGCGTAATTTCCATTCACCTTTATGAATTTCCATTATTTATTAACTTGATGTTCGTTTACTTAATGCAGCCCACGAGAAATGTCAGTGTTTTTGTACTTATGATAAGGAAACAAGAAAGTTTGTCAGTTATTGTTAATGTTTTCTAGGGTTTTTTTCGTAGGTACGTTGAAAACGGAACCCCCTAATAGTAAGAGTTCGCTGTTTGTCCGACTGTTTGTCTGTCACTAGACAGAACCGCAGATAGGCAGTTGAAATTTTCACAAATTATAATATATTTCTGTTGCCGTTTTTTTTTATTTTTTACACGGGGAGAATAACCATGTGACAAGCAAGTAAATAAATAAATGCAGTTTACGCATACCCCCGCTGTAACAACAAATACTAACAATAAAATACTTATTTAAAGGTCGTAATAAAAATGTCTTATAAAAAAACAAGATATTTTTATTGCGTTTTTTTTTGCTCGATATGAATTTGCAGAGGTAAACGCTTGAAATCTGCTTAATGGTACGGAACTATCGTACGCGTGTACACGCACTTGGTCAGTCTTACCTCTTCGTTTAATTGTCCTCTACAACGTTTTTCTGGAGGAGATCGCTTAAACTGATAAGACCGCCTAATTGTCCGTTGATATATCTCTGTGCCAAGTCAACTGGTTGGTATGCAATAAAAGATATCTAGTTATCTATCTAAAAATAGATTTGACCTTGTAAGAATATCGTTTTTTGAATTAGATTAAAGCTTTTGATAACATTAATTACGGGTCCACTACAACGATTATGGGTATGTCCTCCAGAAGTTTGCTTTAGATGGCGAACAACTGGAGAGGCCTATGTCCAGCAGTGGACTGCAATAGGCTGATGATGATGATGATGGACGGGTCCACTACAATAACCCACCTAAATCTATTAGCGCACTAATTAAAGGCAAAAAAGAATGAACGACAACCAAACTCGTTATTAACTTT
Organism: Conogethes punctiferalis; assembly: GCA_031163375.1. Lineage (NCBI taxonomy): Eukaryota > Metazoa > Arthropoda > Insecta > Lepidoptera > Crambidae > Conogethes > Conogethes punctiferalis. The sequence continues at coordinate 13,117,367 of CM062090.1, read as the reverse complement.
CACTAGCCGCAGCTGGCTCGTTAAAAGAATAATTTGCTACGAATTTTATTCTCGTTTTTGTAATTGTACCTACTCAGGGTGATAAAAGCGGTTAAGTTTAAAAGTAAACTCATTATCATCTTCATCAGCCTGCAAACTTCCACTGCTGGATATATGAAAGGTAGGACATAGCGATACACCCACACCCTAATACCGCAGCCAAATGACCTCCGGGTCATGTTTCTGCCGGTGAGTAGGGTTTCCGGAGCTCGTGGCAACCGATAGGTAACTGACCAGTTACTTGCTCGTTGTCACAGCGACTTGGGCTTCTCTTTCGCTTTCCATCAGGCCTAGGGAAGCCATTATGTCGAGCTACTATAAAAAAAATAAAGGGAGAAATTTACGAAATTTCAGTTCGGTCAAGATTTCTTTTCGAGGTTCGAGGGCTCCCCTGCTTGAGGGCCTTGCCCCTCTTAGGCCCTAGGTAGCTACGCTATTGGTCCTGTCTAATGATTCTGTATCGTGAAATCCAAAAGAGACTACATAATAATAATAATCATTTAATCATAACACAAAATGTGATACATATACCTTTTTTTTTTTTTTTTTTTTTTTTTTTAAGAGGGGAATGCATTATGCACCTTCATGCCGTCTCCGGGGGGAGGCGGCATGGTGTGTGGGACTCACACCTCCCAAAAAGGGAGGGCATACCCACTAAACCCCCCTGTGTCGCCAGTGGGCAGCAAGTTGCAGGGACACGGGTAGCGCCGAAGCATACGGCCACATCCCTGCCTGCCCTGGCCAGCCGCAAATGATAAGCGGCCGGCACTCCTGGTCCGGGGAGGGCAAATACCCCTGCCCCCGGATCCGGGGAGCAATAGAGTGCTCCCCGGGCGGACCTCGTGCAACGGTGTGGCTGCACCCACCACACCGTTACGCCCCTATGAGTGGATCGCGCCCCCGCACTCACCACTCGGGGCACGAAGGAGAGGCTCAGAGGGCATACGATGCGTTGTATGCCCTCCGGCGACGCCCGGGCCGGGGGCGGCGTAGAGCGGGCGCGTCTACCGCAGCCTCACGCTCTCTTTCCGCCGCCTCCTTCTGCGAGATCACTGTCTCGCAGAATGCGAGCATCGCTCGCCAGATCTCCTTCGACGCCGTCATCTGCCGCAAGAGTTGCGGCAGATCGAGGTCCTGTGCGACAGTGACGAGGACGGAGCGCTCATTGGCCCAGGCAGGGCAATGCCGAAGCGTATGCTCTGCCGTGTCCTCCGAGCCACTGTCACAGTGACGGCATAGAGGATCAGGCTCTCGCTTGATCCTCCATAAGTACCGGCCGAAACATCCATGTCCCGTGAGGACCTGGGTCAGCCGGTACGTCACCACCCCGTGGGGGCGCCGCATCCACTCTTCCAGAATGGGGCCAATGGCCTGAGTGGTGCGGCGCCCCCACTGAGCGGCCTCGAGGCGCTCACGCCATACTGTGAGCGCCTCCGCCTCAACAGCCACTTTTTGCGCGCCGACTTCGGCGGGCGCTGGCCGGAGGCCCCGCGACCGCTGCTCGGCTCGCCACAGGTAGACTGCGGCGAGTACGGCAGCGTCCAGGTCCCACGGAAGGGACCCGGCAATCGCGGTGGCGGCATCCGCGGATATAGTTCTATATCCGCGGATGGCCCTCAACGCGAGGGGGCGTTGGGCCCTCCGCAGCGCGCCGGAAGTCTCCACCGTAATGGCGCCAGCCCAGACCGGTGACCCATAAAGGGCCATCGATCTGAGGACGCCTAGGTAAAGTCGCCGGCACGCTGCAGAGGGCCCCCCCACATTGGGCAGCAGACCGCTTAATGCGCCCGCTGTCCCCGCCAACTTGGGCCACAGCTTCTCGAAGTGGCCCCTGAACATCCAACGCCCGTCGAGCCACAATCCCAAATATTTCAGGATTGTGCCGACGGGAATCCGCACGCCTTCTACCATCACGACAGAGTCGGTGGGAGGCGCGCGCCGAGGCCCATGGAAACATATGGCCTCGGTCTTCTCTAGGGCCACTTTGAGGCCCAAGGCGCGGATCCGGCGGACCACTGCCCCCGCCCCCTGTGAGGCGCGCTGTATGGCTTCGGCGTGGGTTCTCCCTTTGGCCGTCACCAGGGTGTCGTCAGCGTAACAAGTTACGCCGACGCCAGCCGGGAGACGGCCGCGGAGGACCCAGTCGTAACCGATGTTCCACAGGAGCGGGCCAAGGACCGAACCCTGTGGAACACCGCACGACATAGGGTGGGTCTCCACGCCAGTGCGCGCCTCATAGGCTACGCTCCTACCCTCTAGGTAAGAGCGCACCGCCGCCTGCAGGTACTCCGGTACACCATGGTGACGGAGCGCCTGCAGGATACAAGGCCAAGGGAGGGAGTTGAACGCGTTGGCGATGTCAAGAGACACCGCCATCAGAACTCCCCCCTCAGCCACCGCCCGATCCGCCAACCCCTTTACGCGGAGGATGGCGTCGACGGTGGAGCGTTCGGACCTGAAGCCGTACTGGTACGGCGACAGATCCGGCCCCACTTGCGTCAAGTGCTGGATGAGGCGGGAAGCGATTAGACGTTCTAAAAGCTTCCCAGCCTCATCCAGCAAAACGATCGGGCGGTATCCCGACGGGGAATCTGCTGGGCGTCCTTCTTTCCTTAGCAGGATTAGGCGCCCTACCTTCCACACCGCCGGGAAATGGCCCTGGCGCAGCGCCTCAGATGCCAAACGTCTGAAGCGCTCCTCCAACCATCCAAGAGCCAGGGCCAGCACCTTGCCCGGTACTCCGTCCGGGCCAGGTGCGACGCTCTTTGAGCGCAGCCGCTTAACGCCAGCGCTCACCTCCTCCTCCGTAACCTCCTCGAATTCTTGTCCCGCTGGCGGATGCGGGTACATTCGAGGAGGCTCCCACCCTTCTAGAGCTGGGAAAAGGGCGGGAACTACGCTCTGCAGGACCCTTGGCTCGAGCGTCAGAGTCACCGGGGGGGTCCAAGGGCGAAGCTTTTGCCTTGCCCGTCTGTAGGGCCGCCCCCAGGGGTCCCGGCTCAGGGACGATAGCATTTCGTCCCTGGAGCGCTTCTTGCCCTCCCGGATCGCTTCCTGGAGGGCTGCCTTCGCTGCTCGGTAGGCGTCGAGCAGCGGGGCCTCCTGGGCCGCATCGCGTCGCCGTCGTCGCCGGTGGCGCTGGATGGTGCGCCTCGCCCTTACGCATGCCTCACGGAGGGCTGCGATTTCAGGGCTCCACCAGTAGACGCTCCGTCTCGGAGGCCGGGGTCCGGGTCGGGGCATTGACGCGCTACAAATGCGCGTCATGGCCCCCCGGAACTCCTCGGCCTCAGCGTCCACCTCGGTGCGCCCTGTACCCTCCGAAATCCAGGCTTCCACTATCGCCGCCTCCTTCGCTTTCTCCCGATCAAGCCTTGACAAAGTCCAGCGTGGAAAATTGTCAAGGCCGCGGGAGGGCGGTGGAGCGGGCGATAGGAGGCTAGAGGCGGAAATGTCGAACCATATGTAGCGATGGTCCGACAATGTTTCCGCCTCCTCCAGCACCATCCAGCCGTGCACCCTGTGCGCGAGTGCAGGGGTGGCGAACGTTATGTCCACCACTGACTCTCCCTGCGGCCGCACACAGGTGGGCACGGTGCCCCTGTTGAGGATGGACAGTCCCTGGACGACAGACCACTCGAGCAGGAGTGATCCTCGTCTGTCCGTCACTCTGGAGCCCCACTGGGGGGACTTACAATTAAAGTCCCCCGCCAGGAGTACCGGGAGTTGGTGTCGCCGGAGGGATCCACCAAGCCTATCAAGGCTGGCCTCCAGCTCCGCGACACTGCGGCTGGGTGGGAAATACACACCAACCAGCAGCATCTCCCGGTACTTGGCAGCGACATAGCCACTGCCACAAAACAGGGGCTCCAAGGGGCATTCGCCCGAGGAAACCAGTGCCACCGAGTCAATTGGGTCCGCCACCCAATTGCTGTTTCTCGGTGGCACAGAGTACGGCTCCACGACGACAGCGACGCTGGCCCCCCACTCCACCATGTGCTGCACAAGTAGATCTTGTGCAGCGATGCAGTGGTTGACGTTCGCTTGAAGGACGCTTATGGGCATTCTACTTCAAAGGGAACGTCAACAACCTCCATAGGCCCAGCTTGAGGCGGGGGCGATGCCGCCCTATTGGACGGCTGGCCCGACTTCTTACCACGTGATACATATACCTAAGTCATTACAATTTTATCGAATGGCAGGTTTACAATAAGGTTGCAACAAAAGGTGAACCCTGATACCTGAACCATATTAATATTAGTGTGCGTAAGTTGTGATGTCCAAAAAAAGTAAACCGTTCCTCTTTCGTTCATCATCATCATCATCAGCCTATTGCAGTCCACTGCTGGACATAGGCCTCTCCAGTTGTTCGCCACATAGGGCAAACATCTGGCGGATATACCCATAATCGCCACGCTGGGCAGGCGGGTTGGCGATCGCAGGGCGTAGCTTCTCGCTCCGGTGACGCTGCTGCCCGTCATCGGTACTGTGGCCTTTAGCTACGCCTTGAATTGTGATGGTTATACGGCCACCAGTCGGTTGCCAGCGCCTCGTTTGTTATTCGGCAGGATGCACCACGTGCAGGTGAGGTTGGCTTGGAGCGAAAAGATGATGGGTCGCTCCCTTACATCCCAACTCTCTTTCGTTATTATTTGTTTAAAATAACGAATTAACGATCATACAAAATTATTATTTGTTTAAAGTACGTATGAACGGTATTTCAAACAAATAATAGGTAGGTACGGTGCAACATCAACTCCAGTTACATAACAGACCGACATTGTGGTTATTTAATGCACCGTCAGTTACTTTGAGATGCACCTTCGTGGCGGAACGTCCTGTGAGGCGATGGTTAACTTGGCGGAAAGTATAGTCCGTTGATATTTGAATGCAAAAGTCGATTCCAGAGATACAATTTGGAATTTAGTTTCAACTGAAATATTCTTGAAACTGACAGCGTGGAAGTGGTACCTAATTCTTTTTATCATAATGGCAACTATGATTGTGTTATGTTATGATTTGTATTATACATATTTTTTTAATTTATTAATCAACATAAAATAAATATTACAATATAAATAGCTGAAATAAAGCCATACGTCAATTGATAAACCACTAAGGTTTGTGATATCAGATGGTGGAAAGCAACTGAGTGGCTCTGGTGTACGCTGCAAGATGTTGGTAAACACTTTTACAGAAGTAGTTGATGTGCAGCCTACTACATAGAAACAACCAAATCTGGATATCTAATTATAATACTCTGAATCAACAAGCCCTAGTTAATAATTATGGGCTTTCCAGTCTGTCTGTTTACCGTGGAAACTAATTTCATTAATTACGTTAATAAAACTGAAATGAAACTGAAAATTCACGTTGTAACCGAATGACGAGTAGAAACGGGTACCGAGAATTGATAAAAACCCTATTAACAATGTAAATTAATACTTTCGAGGCCAGCAAGGTCGACCTACATACTGTAAAAGATACGAATTATAATTTAATGCTATGTTTGTCCAAAAACGTTTGTTTTAAGCGATTTTCATGTTTGCTAGTGTTTAAACTCAGGAGAGATCAAAAGGACTTCTTAAAATTACATGTAAGAAGTATAATAACGCGATGTAAGGGAGCGACCTGTCATCTTTTCGCTCCAAGTCACCCCCACCTGCCCGTGGTGCATCTTGCCGAATAACAAACGAGGCTCTGGCAATCGAATGGTAGCGGTATAACCATCACAATTGAAGGCGTAGCTAAATACCATAGGCCAATGACGGGCAGCAGCGTCACCGGAGCGAGAAGCTTCGCACCTGCGATCGCTAACCTAACTGCCCAGCGTGGCGATTATGGGTAAATCCCCCAGATGTTTGCCCTAAGTGGCGAACAACTGAAGAGGCCTATATCCAGCAGAGGACTGTAATAGGCTGATGATGAGGTACGTTCCCGCAACGATTCTCCTTCCTTCACTTACCATCAAGTGACAAGAGGCGATGATAATAAATAATAAATAAATAACCCAAGACATGCCACGCTGGGCCACACAGCGCCACCTAGCCCCAAATTAAGCTGAAGCTTGTACTATGGGTACTAGACAACTGATAAACTTACTCAGACACATTTTTTTTGTAAATAAATACATATTATACATAGAAAACACCCAGACCAATACAAACAGACATGTTCATGCACACAAATGTTTGTAATGTGCGGGGATCGAACCCACGACCCTTGGCTCAGAAGGCAGAGGTCACTACCAATTGAGCCACCGAGCCTGTCCAAATTGCTACTATTAAAAGAAATCGGGGAAAACAGAACAGAATTGGACGTCGTATCTGATACTTCATTAGGACATTCCCAAATTGGTTACTAGGTTCAAAAACGGTGAAACTCGAAAAACAAGGGTTCCCGTTTCATTGCTACCCCCTCCCCTCAACGCTGTACCGCAAGCCCGTGGTTTTTGTTCCCTCCTCGACTCTTAATTAACCTCCCACTTTTTGTAGCTAATTAAATGAGAGCTGTCTCGAACTTTTTGCCATTAAACAGTCTTGAATGCGTCTATTTTATGGCAACGGAATGGATGCACTCCAATCTAGATTGCTAGAGCTGATAGTAAATTCTAGAGAGAAATAAGTGTTTTTTATTTTATAATCTACTGAGGGTGGAGCTTAGATTGTGTAGATAGATAGGTATTCTTTATTGCGCACCATACAATTGACTTAAAAACTAGGTACCTATTACAGACACTTGTTGCACAATTTAGGCGGCCTTATCGCTATAAGCGATCTCTTCCAGACAACCTTAGCGTACGGTACGTACGGTATTCTTTTGTGGGGGTCCGTAAAGTATATTTGTTCTGTAGATATAATGGCGTGCACTCAAAGAATACTTTACTCGATATTTATTGTAAAAATTATAACATTAACAAAATGTTTCCTCACAAAGAGGTCAAATTACCGATTAACCAGAATAAAAGGACTTTTAGCCTAAGGAACAAAAGTTCACATGCAAAAAAATTTAAATAACTTTTTTCACACAGATATCTTTTTAACAGGTCATTCTAGCTACTCACGGGTATGCAAAAACAGTGTTAAGATTTTTTTTCACAGATATCTTGTTTTCAACGGGTCATTCTACCCACCGACAAGGTAGACCACCTAAGAATATGGTATTTTAACAGCGCGGCGGTGTCAACTTTCATCAATCACATTTGGTATGTCTCGTTAAAGGCAAAAATTCACGACCGGTCTTACCGATATATATCTTGGCCTTAGCGGCATCCGGTTGGGCCCACGAATGGTGATTCAGACAACACTGACGTATATGTAAATACAATAGCTTTGGAGACGTAGTACATTTTTTAAATTTATGCTTTACCATCATCAATTTATGTTCAGTCTATAGCTCACCTCACCCTGTCTATTTAATTTATTCTCTACCCTACGGTCGACTGGAAGAGATCGCTTGTTCGCAAATTCTTGTTGATCGCAATTGTACAACTAATGTCTATTATAGGTACTAGTTTTAAGTAAAATGTATGGTGTGCATTAAAGTATATCTACCTCTACGTTTATTCCGTTGAATTATTTATTTAATTTTTATTGCACAAAATTATGCAAAAGATGCACTTAATGCTAGGAGCATTCTCTACCAGCCAATCCTTGGGTCATTTGGACTTGGACGCATTTCCACACTAATAAATGTGTAAACGCGTGTTTTAGCGACTAAAACTAATAAATAAATATCAGACAAGATCACATATATAGCTCCGATACCAAAGTAAGTAGCTTAAAAGCACTTGTGTTATGGGGATCAGAACAACGAAGGTACCACAAATATATATTTTAAATCCTACAGAAATCTAAGTAGAACGAAGCGGTTTTATTTAAAGTGTTTTTATTTTAAGCTCTTACGAGTATAGCTTTTTAGCGTTTGGGTTTTATTAAGATTTTTGAGTTCTTTAACGATAGAAGTTACGTGCTTGTTCTATGTTTTAATAGTAACTTTATAAAAACCGATTAAAGGACATTTTTTGTTTTATTGTATTAACTAGCCCGATGCATGGCTAGCTCCGGGCCTATGTTGTCAGTTTGCATACTTGCGCGTACGCACATTCCGCCGAGTGTTTACAAGGACATCTTAAAAAAGACAAATATTACGCCTTATTATACGTTGCACAATAGTGAAAAGAAATGTGTCCATTTTTGGATAAATATTATATGACTAGCATTCGTAACTTAGTACTTAATATAGCCTATGTAGACGGATGGTAACCCAAGATAGTCAAAATATGTACATTTGGAGGCAATCCAGAATTTAAAACCACAGTTTATCATATTAATGCTACTATCCTACTAATATTGTAAATGCGAACGTTTGTTTGGATGAATGGATGGACTGATATCGTTTGATACTTTTTTTCGGGAAAGCTGCTAGTTGAAACTTTGCATACGTCAGATTTACACTTATAAGTGTATCCGGACACTCTGAAGGCTTTGTCCATAATCGCCACGCTGGGCAGGCGCGTTGGCGATCGCAGGGCGTAGCGTCTCGCTCCGCAGCGCTGCTGCCCGTCATCGGCGCGTGGTACTACCTAAGACAGATCCAAATGTTAGGTCGACAGGCACAATAGGACAAAACCCACCGCGCCTGTCGCCCTCACCCTGAAGGCCAACTGAGATGCCGATTCACGTCCCGCCTAAAGAACTCAGGATTGTAAGAGGATGGAAACACGTGAGCTGGAAGGGCATTCCATGACTTAATGGTACAGATCGCTCCCTTACCCCTTATCGGCGATATGATACTGCAGAGTATTATCATATATGTAGCTGATATTCACAAGGACAAAGCCGCATGCTGCAGATAGTAAAAAAAATACGAAGTGACCAGGAAACTTCACGCGTTTTCATTTTCATTTGTATATGTTCAAATGACTAATAATGACTATTACTCTACATCAAAAATGGACAGAGCAAGTTAAAGTGATGTCAAAATGAAGAAATGTATTTCTTTTGTCCAGTTTTTACTGCAACAGTTCCTTTCTGATGTAACGTTATATTTCATTGTATAGGCAACATTCTGCTCAATTGGTTGAAATAGGTCGTCTGAAAATTGAAGTCGTTGTATGAAACGCTCTGACCTCTATTGTGTTTTATTAGTTCAAAGAGTTTGGAGTTTGTATGATTTGTTGTTTCGTAGAAGAATACTTACGCCCGTATTCGCGAGCAATACTTATCTATGAAAACTAACAACACTACATTATGTGAAATGAGGCACTCAAACCTATTCATACACAACACTTGAGTAAGCGGTCGGTAGTAAATGCCTTACTTTGCATAGTGTTAGTTTTTTTAGATAAATATAAATTAATAAATATAAATATCAGACAACATCACACACATTGCTCCGATCCCAAAGTAACGGCCGTATTCACAAACGTTACTATGCGACGCGCGGACGCACAGTGCCCAAAATCCTATACGTTTTTGGGTACCTGTGCGTTCATGCGACGCATAGTAACGTTTGTGAATACGGCCGTAAGTAGCTTAAGCACTTGTGTAATGTTATAGGTATCAGAACAACGAAGGTACCACAAATAAATACTTTTTAAATACAAATATGAACACCCAGACACGGGACAAACAGAAGTGTTCATCACACAAGTGTTTGTCCCGGGTGGCAATCGAACCACGACCCTTGGTTCAGCAGGCAGGGGTCACTACCAATTGAGCCACCGAGCCAGTCCGTTAACAGTTACATAAGTTTTCTTTGTGAAAACCGGTGTAAGAGGATATCAGAAGCAGCTTTGTTTCTTCTTCTTCTCAGCATTTTTGCGTCCACTGCTGAACATATGCCTCCTTTCTGGAATTCCAGAGCGTTCTAGCTTTGTTTACTTAGGTACAATTAAATGAGTACTTTTCAAACATTTACACCATAACATACCTACGTATATTATATGATATCGATAAGCCTTTGTCATTAAGAAAGTAAATACACACCTACTTTCTTTCACAGATGACCCGACAAAATAATAAATAATTTCAAAACAAACCTCACCCCTTCTATTAACTATCCTCTACAAGGAAGTTGTGTGAAAGAGATCAGTTTTAACGATAAGACTGCTTATACAGTACAACAAAAGTCTACTATTACTTAAATCTAAATCAATTGTTTGTGCAATAAAAAATATATCTGTCTTTAAAGTTTTAACTCATAACACAAATGTTCATAGATCCCTAAAGGGATCTAAGCAATGCATGTAATGCTGTCTTATTTATTTGAATTTGCGAATTCTACAATAGTTGTATGAAACAGTTTTGTTATGAAATACAATAATGTGTCTATTGAACTTCCATTGTTCAGGAGAAGATAACATCCAGATATGTGCAACTCGTTCTGAACTATTTATGGAATACTGTGTGTACAATGAGGCAGGGTTGTCGATGTGCGCCCTGCGGTATAAGGCTTAGCATACTACTGAAGTATCCCTGGGGGATGTAAAGGAGCGGCCTCATTTTTTCGCTCCAAGCCAACGTCACCTGCCCGTGGTGCATCCTCCCGAACAACAAACGAGGCGCTGACAACCGACCGGTGGCGGTATAACCATCACAATTGAATGCGTAGCTAAATACCACAGGCCGATGAGGGGCATCAGCCTTACCGGAGCGAGTACGGAGCGAGAAGCGGATGCTACGCCATGCGATCGCCAACCCGCCTGCCCAGGGAGGCGATTATGGGTATATCCTCCAGTTTGCCCTAAGTTACGAACAACTGGAGAGACCTAAGTCCAGCAGTGGACTGCAATAGACTGATTATGACGATGATGATCCCTGTGAATAAATACTACAGGCCGATGACGGGCAGCAGCGTCGCCGGAGCGAGAAGCTACGTCCTGCGATCGCAAACCCGCCTGCCCAGCGTGGCGATTATGGGTACAGCCTCCAGTCGTTTGCCCAAAGTGGCGAACAACTGGAGAGGCCTATGTCCAGCAGTGGACTGCAATAGGTTGATGATGATGATGCTTATATTTTTAATGTTTTCTCTCAGTCCGCAACCCTGTGACGTGCATAGTTCACAGTTATTATGAGTACCTACCATGAGGCATGGCGGACCATAAATACCGCTTTACGATACGATTCAGATCTTAATGTTCGCTTCTGAAGATAATATATGAAGTGCATTCCTCATCTACTTTCCGTATCTTTTGAAGATAATGAAAGAATTATTGTGTTTGCATTCCCGAACTGCATTTATTGCTATGAGGACCGTATCAATGGCCTTATGTTTTCAATGAAATGGCTGTAAGATTTTTTTATTCAAGTCCCTGCAGACGAGCAATTGCGATGCCTAATAATTGCGATGCCAATTGCTATGCTTAACCGCCCATGGCAACTCAAATCGAGTTCTGGGGTAGCTGCCGGTTTTTTAAGTAGGAATCCCAAACTGACCAGTTACTTGTCCGTTGTCACAGCGACTTGGGCTTCTCTTTCGCTTTCCATCAGGCATAGGGAAGCTACATATTATGTCGAGCTACTATAAAAAAAATAGATACATATATCATGGGATCTGGGGATCGAATACCGGTTCTGCCACCTGTATATAGGGATATACCACACTTCGGTATCGGAGTTTCCTTACGGTGAACTGTAAAGCAAATAACTTCGGTCGCGTTTCAGGATCAATCGGTGTCATCATCACCAGTCTATTGCAGTCGACTGCTGGACATAGGCCTCTCCAGTTGTTCTCCATTAAGGGGCAAACATCTGAAAGATATACCCATAATCGCCACCCTGGGCAGGCGGGTTGGCGATCACAGGGCGTAGCTTCTCGCTCCGGTGACGCTGCTGCCATCATCAGTCTGTGGTATTATTAGCTACGCCTTCAATTGTGATGGTTATACCACCACCAGTCGATTGCCAGCTTACATCCCACTAGAATGTTCAACGTCTTGTTATAGTTCTTGACGTAAAGTTTGAAAAACGCTGGCCTAGCGAGTTTGATGCCTTAGATAGCAGTCCAACCGGACGGATATGGAGACCGCCTTTCTAGGCTGCCTGGGATATCTAGACCAGTCTAACGACTCGCGAGCAGATCTTATAAGAGCCAATCACTACATGGTATAAAACAAAGTCGCTTTTCTGTCTGTCCCAGTGTTTATATATTTTTAAAACTACGCACACTAACAGTTTTTAATACGAGTTTTTTTTATCTTAACTAATATTATAAAGCTGAAGAGTTTGTTTGTTTGAACGCGCTAATCTCAGGAACTATTGGTCCGAATTAAAAAATTCTTTTTGTGTTGAATAGACCATTTATCGAGGAAGGCTTTAGGCTATATAACATCACGCTGCAACTGTTAGGAGCGAAGAAATAATGGAAAATGTAAGAAAAACGGGGGAAAAATAATTATTCCACGCGGACGAAGTCGCGAGCACAGCTAGTTAATAATATGTATGTTGTGCATCATTCAAATCATAAAAAAAAAATAAAAAAAATGTATCTAAGTACTTAAGTTTATCAGTTGTCTAGTACCCATAGTACAAGCTTCGGCTTAGTTTGGGGCTAGATAGCGCTGAGTGGCCCAAGCGTGGCATGTCTTGGGTTATTTATTTATTTATCTTTAAGCTAGGTACTTCAAATCAATCCATGTGACTCTAACTTGCGGATTGTCTACATCTACACTAATATTATAAAGGCGAAAGATTTGTATTTTTCTATACATGTATGTTTGTAATTAAAACACTCAAAAATTACTGTGCCTATTTAAAAGATTCTTTCACTATTGCAATAGGCTATTATGGCAAAAAAATTGTAATTAGTCCATCTTTTAGCTTATTCAAAAATAAAAGACACGTATTTTTTTATTTATAAATTAGACTAAAATTTTCGAAGTTATAGCCCGTTGAAATTACGCGTGACGTCACTCGGTGAGGCATTTTTATGGGAGCGAGTGACTTCAAAGACTTCTAACTTTTGATGCCTTGTATCTTTGCTATTGTTTTTTTGAATGAAAAAAAGGGAAAATGCGTGTCTTTTATTTTTGAATAAGCTAAAAGACGGACTAATAATTTTAGCCATAATAGCCTATTTGTTGGGATCGTATCAAGACTGGTCGGGTTTAACTGCATTTATTCGAGCAATAAATTTCGCAATAACTTTAAAAGCATCGTTATTTAGATATCGCTATCAGTACGTTTAATTTGCCGATAAGTTGATAACAGCGTAATCGGTAAGCAATCGGTCCCAGAACGTAATTATTATCGTTTGACACAATTTCTGTGTACAATTTTATGATAAAGTTTTATAATAGTAACTGTCGATTTAAGATGGTCAAAGCTATTATTTTGTTACCTATTGCCTATATACGAAGAATTTTCAAGGTTGCCAAAATCTTGAATGGCTGAAAGACGGCGTACCGACGCGACAGTCACCTTATGCGTCGGTTAGAAGACCACATGACAAGAGCAGTATTGGCAAACGGCAATGCAAAAGCCTAAAAGAGGTCGCCGTAGGCCACAAATTTACGCCGAAATCCGGGGGAAGTCGGCGTGGAGTGTGGAACTCACACCTCCCGAAATGGGAGGGCATACCCAATAAAACCCCCGGTATCGCCAGTGGGCCGCAATTTGCAGGGTCTCGGGTAGCGCCGAAGCATACGGCCACATTCCTGCCTGCCTTGGCCAGCCGCAGATGATAAGCGGCTGGCACTCCTGGTCCGTGGAGGGCAAATACCCCTTCGATATGCCCTACCTCTCTCTTAACTGGTTTGGTTACTTGCACTGATGATAAGGAACCACGAAGCAAATGCTATATTACGAAGAAGAATGCACCAGCCCTAACCCCAAACCATTAGTCAATCAACATAGAAGATTCACGCCCGTTCCGATTTACGCTCGACCAGATTTACGCTCGCGTAGATTTACGCTCGCCCAAAATCACTCTCAGCGGGGGATGTCACACGCGTACGGCAAAAACAACCGCGGTTACCGCTTTAATATCTATTTTAGATATTAATAGACGCGTGTGATAATGTGGCGGAGTTGTAAATGGGTCACACATCTGTAAACAGTAGTTAAATATGTATTCAAGTGTTGTTTTGAGGAAGTCATTACACGTGAACATTACAATGGCGGAACTACCAATTTAACAGGTTTGAACTGTTTAAAGATAAAGATGGGTACTAGGTAGTGTTAGAGGAGAATAATCAACCGCTGCGGCACAGCACTATTCGCCACGCTCAAGAGTCACCGCACTAACGTTGACAGTTGAAGTTTGACGTAACGGTGACACTGACGGCTGCCATCGAGTTCCCGCCAATTATTTACTTTTTCTATAGCTCTAGTTGAATGAGTGTTTGTAATTGGATTGCGTAAATAAATACTTTCAGATTAAGATAAAGTTTCTTAATAGTAGTTTTTATATTAGTAAAAACTTAAGTAAGTAAACAGATTATTAAAAAATGTATAGGTTTTTTTTATAGTGGCTCGACATAATGGCTTCCCTACACCTGATGGAAAACGAAAGAGAAGCCCAAGTCGCTGTGACAACGGACAAGTAACTGGTCAGTTACCTCTCGGTTGCCACCGCCATGCCGGCCCAACCCTAACCCCCCCACGAGCTCTGGAAACCCTACTCACCGGCAGAAACACGACCCAGAGGTCATTTGGCTGCGGTATTCTATAGAGTTGAGGTCCTTCCGCGGACTGGCGGCTCAATTCGAGCGAAGATTCGCTATGCCCTACCTCTCCTCTCTCCAATGCCCTACTATTCTATGCCCTACCTCTCTCCAGGTACGTGAGTTCTGTATGTTTTGCCATAGAAGGTGCACATAATGTCAAAAAATTAAATAAATAATAAATATATACATAACCCAAGACGTGCCACGCTGGGCCACACAGCGCCATCTAGCCCCAAACTAAGCCGAAGCTTGTACTATGATGGGTACTAGACAACTGATAAACATACTTAGATTTTTTTAAATAAATACATACCTACCTATTATACATAGAAAACACCTAGACAACAAACAGACATGTTCATGCACACAAATGTTTGTAATGTGTGAGGATCGAACCCACGACCCTTGACTCAGAAGGCAGAGGTTACTACCAATTGAGCCGCCGAGCCAGTCAGTTGATTAGTATGTAAATCATACACTATTATTTACTGTAAATGTCCACTGTTGGACATAGGCCTCATCCACTGCCACGGGATGACATGAGGTGGTGCTATCCTGAGTCCGGCAGCCACACGGAATGTTGTGTTATAGTAAAGTTCTTATAACAGGAGTTAATTAAGTTAAATAAGTACCTATTAGGGGCAGCGCAGACGACAGACTATCCGTGACGCACTTTTTAGTCTGTGATGCAATTACCTATATGCAGTGCTATACGCGACGCGCAAAAATCTGTCGCGGATATTTCACAGACTCAACGCATGTCTTCGATCATTCTGTCGGCAGAGCTGTAGGGACCTAGATGCTCTTTTTAAATGTCTCAGACGCAGACTCTATCGCACAAAAAGTCAGTCGTCTGCGCAGCCCCTAACTAAGTTAAACAAGTATTAACATAGATATGAGAACTGTTAGACGGGATGTTTGTTGTTATACTCACAAGTAATTATTGTGTTATCAATGCAAACACTTGTTATCTTCCTTCCTAGTGAGAGAGTATTGTAAACATGATAAATTGGTACTTAACAGCCAAGTCTATGATTAGTCAAATAAAGATAAATACATACATTAATACAACAGAGAGACAGTGGCTTAGTGGTTAAAACTGTTGACTTCTAAGGTTCAATCCTCGTCATGTAAATGTGTTATCCAATTTGAATACTTACATAGGACGTAAACCGAAGTTCTTATAACTGAAGATATAACCTAAGACATAGGTACCTAGGTAGGTACCGCCCTGGGCAACATCATCATCATCATCAGCCTATTGCAGTCCACTGCTGGACATAGGCCTCTCCAGTTGTTCGCCACTTAGAGCAAACATCTGGCTGGAGGATATACCTACCCATAATCGCCACGCTGGGCAGGCGGGTTGGCGATCGCAGGGCGTAGCTTATTGCTCCGGTGACCCTGGGCAACATAGCGACATCTAATACCTAACTAAGCCGAGACTAGAACTACATATAGGTACATACTAGACAACTATTACACCTAAATACATACTATAATTTAAAGAGCTAAGAAGCTATTTCATAATAACGAGCAAACAAACGGAATCGTTGGTCTATTTATACCTAGGTACATCAGCATAACAAGTAGGTACAATCAGCAACAAAAAGAAGATAAATAAATTATTTAATAAATAAAAAGTTTGGTAGGTAGGGCGCTTTTCATCTTTTTCTGTTGGAGCGTGTCGGTCAAGGTTCATAAATTGATTAAATAATGTACATATTTCATAGTTTTCTTGAAAAATACCTACCTACCTACCTATATGGACATAATTCCAAGATAAATAGGTATGAAATATATAAATATACCTAGGTAGGTGGGTAAACTACCTAATAGGGTATTTGACAAATTTTAAAAATCATTTTAAATTGTTCTTTGTAACAAGTTATGCACATTCCCTTAATATTTCCGGGAAATATTCTGTATTAAGGGTAAAAATCTATTTTAAAGTACGTATTTCTAGAAGCGCGGGAAAAACGCTATATTTGAATTGACGCCGGTCACGTGACTTACGTGACGTCACAGGCAATTAAGAAGAGCATATTCGCGGCTGAAACACAAATCGTGCAGAGCCAAAAACTTCAAAAAAAAAACAAACGTCAAAAACAATCCGTCAAAGTTCGAATTAATCGACTTGATTTAATCAAATTTTATATTTTAAATAGTGTATAAATCGTGTGTGTAATGTTAGCTCGACGATACATAAATTCCATTCAAATAAAATCAAGTGTGAAGATCATTTTGATCTACGAGTATAACCTCAATAAACAAGTTACTCGCCTGTGACGTAGCCAGAATTGTGACCAATCACAAAGCGTTTATTGTCCTTCATAAAGTTTAATAAAATAGTACATTTTGTTTCATGAAATATGCAATAAATATACATATTTTTGCCTAAATTAAAGTGAATTATGTTATCTTATGCTATTTTCTATAAGGATGACCAAAATTTGCGGCATTTTTTTAATGTTGTCAAATACCCTATTGTACGGCTAAATATTATGAAATAGATTAATAAGTGCCCATCTACCTATGTGTCTAGTGTTGCCTAGTGGTCCGTTTTGCGCGGTACGTCCCGATTCTCAGGGAACCTGGGGATGTGTCCCGATTTGTAGGTACCTGATCGGGGAGCTAAATGGCCCCATCTCTCCTCACCTATCCTCACCGAATTGTAACACTAAATCCCGATTATTTTGACCTCATGTACCGATTTAAAACCATCGGACATGACAACACTTTATAGTCTCATCTTATCAAACATAATACCTACCTACCAAACAAAAAAGACATTTTAACCGCAAAATTTTAAAAGCTTAGCCCTCGCCAAATCCTTCAGTTTAGGAAGCTGACCCTGAGACAATCGGGAAAAATTCTAGGATGATGATGATGAAAAACAATTTTTAATGGTAGGTAAGGGGGTACTTAGGAATGAAAACCACGATAAAACCCTGTGTTAAAGAGAAATAAATACCTACCTACCTACACGCAGCGCAAATCAAACCGCGCGCAACGGCTTGTATTCTTTATTTAGGTACCTTTCATAAGAGCAGTTCACGCCAATAAAAGGGGTTTAACATCATTGTTTATAATCGGTTCCCAAGACTATATTGAAATCGTGCTAAGAATACATAACAAGTCTTTATAACAATTGCAATAAAACGTAAAAATAACCGCAAAACGATCGCAAACAAAATATCTTCCCACGGATTACCGGACGAAAAACCGGTTTCCGTTGCATACCCAAAGAAAATCTGCACTATCCGCTCGTAAGTAGGTAAGCAATCATTAAATACACTCACATACCTTCAAATAAGACTCCTGCAACAAACTGGCACACACAATCAAACGCACATGTTTTAAACTTCACTGACAAAGATTAAAATGTGAGGAGCAATCACCAATTACCGACACTTTCGATATATTTCACACGCGAACGCCGGTCGTTGCGACATCCGACCGTACGTCTTTCCACAACGAACACCGGAGCGGCACTGACTGACTTTACAAGTGAATGTGATGTGAATACTACGAGATACGGCCATTCAGGTATGTGAACAACCTCCAAGCCGAGACGCATGCAATCTATAATCAACTGTCTATCTATGTCGATAACGACAGTAGTCCTTTAACGGCATTTTACTGATAAGGCTGCGCGTCGATATCAACGCTGCGTCTAGGATTCTCGAACGAGCGAGATAGGATGATTTGTTCGTATAAAGAGAAAGGGACGGAGCTACTTCGACATTAAGATGATTGGACCGTAAATTTTTATATTCAGTTTGCTGCAAAAGCGCATCCGAACAATAGTGCATAGTCAAGAATGCAAGGGTAGTCTCGTCTCGCTGTTTATTTAGCGTCAGAAAGGGATGGAGAAAGCTCATTGTTTTGAGTCAGCTTAAAAGGAATTGTTCAGGGCTTTTGTTGTCATCTTCGTTAGTGAGTGTTCCCGTGGGATTGTGGAGTGGAAATATTAAGTTTTTGTAATTAATTATGTATCAGAGCAGACTTGTTATGGTCGGTCTTCGCTGTGGAAACTTTAAACAAAGGGATAAAAAGTAGAATGAAATTTTAATTGCAATGAGACTTGATGGTTGTTAAGGGAGAAATGGTCCTTGAGAATATCGCAAAGACTGGACCTCTTGATAAAGCAGTTTTTTATAAATAGAATCGGTACTTGTGAGCTAAGTACCTAGGTATATGGTATCAATAGCTGTGCCCGCGACTTAGTCTGCGTTGAATAGTTTAACCTACCTATATACCTTCGTCAAAACATTTACTTGCATTGCATGCCAAATTTAAGCCTGATCCGTCCATTTTTATTTTGCATTGTTTAACTTGAAGATATTAAAAAATGTTGTAATACCAAAACATGTAACAATTGGCGATTTAAAAAGAGTAACTACCGAGTTTCTTGCCGTTTCTTCTCGGTAGAAATCTACTTTCCGAACACGGCGGTAGCTTCTTTTAAATTGCTTTTATTCACATTCTTACTTTACTTTTTATATTTTTACATTATATTTTACTTGACGATATTTTAAGTCTATGTGAATAAAGGTATTTTGACTTTGACTTTGACATTGGTTTGGGCTGCGTGTTGACAAATCACTGTCAGTTAGATAGGACCTTGCTAGTCCTGTCGACCGAGAGGTCCCGGGTTTTTGGTAAATACATTACTAAATAGTGGCTCTGGGAATCAGGAGTACGATGGCGATATATCCCCATGCAGCGGAAATAGGGTTGCCATCACCTAAATTGCCGTAGCCGGACAATAGGGCAAAAGTTCCGGACATTTAGGCGAAATATGGTTTTTTCCCCGGACATTTCAGAATTGTTTCATTAATTTTTTATTATTTTGCCGTGCCTTCTTGATTGTGGATTTATCGCTTATCTATAAGAATTTGAGTTTCAATTTCTAAAGTGGCCGGATTTTACCCGGACACTATTAAAAGCCCCGTTTATTTTTCTAAATGACTACGATGATGGCCAGGCCGGCCTTGTCATCATCACCGGACTGGGACCTTCAAACTAGGACAAATCCGGGGAAGCCCGGACGGATGGCAAACCTAAGCGGAAAGCTCGTAATGCCATTGGGTATGAACCTGATCTCCCTCCAGTCGTGAGGAATTATCGTCCCATCGAATTACGTAGTGAACAACTAAAGAGGGCATTGTGTTTGCGCAATATGCACCTCAATATCTCCTGCCTGCGTACTTCGATCCACATTTGAAATTGATCACACAGCGCCATCTAGTTCCAAACTAAGCTATAACTTGTACTATGGGTTGATAAGTGATAAACTTACATAGATACTTTTTTGTGTAAATACACAGATAGTACATAGAACATACCCAGACCAATACAAACAGACATATCAATGCACACAAATGTGTCGACCTAATATTTGGACCTCACGACCGCTTACCATCAGGTAGAGTGAAGTCATCCTAAATGCTTTGTATAAAAAAAAATTATAAGATTAATGGTATTCTAAAAGGAAATTCAATCATAGACCATAAACGTGTTCTAAGACTAACCATAGCTCGAATATTGGTCATGGCGGTGTACCGCCGTGTGGTATGTCTCTAAAATTAACGCCACCACCCAGACACTTGACTTTCTACGAAATGCGTAATTTGTTATTTCCCACGGCTGTGTTACTTCTGGTTAGCACCGTCACAGCTATTTAGGGATCCGTTCCTTGAAGGGAAAACACTGAACCCTTGTGAAATCGGTTTGGCTATCTGATCGTCAAAATCATTTTGACGATTAGACAACCAAGTTGATTTGACAAAATGATTTTATTTGAGCGCTTCTTTCAGATTATCAAATTGAAATTTTAAATGGAAAGCCTCGTTAATTTATTTTTTTCCAAAAACAAACAGAGGAACTTAACATAAAACGATTGTAATTGGAATCAACAAACGTACCACAAATTACTTAAATGACTATATTAACACGCAGACCAACAATAAATAATAACCCAAGACATGCCACGCTGGGCTACACAGCGCCACCTAGCCCCAAACTAAGCCGAAGCTTGTACTATGGGTAAGTACTAGACAACTGATAAACTTACTTAGATACATCTTTTTTGTAAATAAATACATATTATACATAGAAAACATCCAGACCAATACAAACAGACATGTTCATGAGCACAAATGTTTGTACTGTGCGGGAATCGAACCCACGACCCTTCGCTCAGAGTGCAGAGGTCACTACCAAATGAGCCATCGAGCCAGTCAAAAACTTTTTAATTTGTCGTTCCACAACAAATTGTGACACAATGTCGTAATACAAATTGCTTTGTAACTTGCAAATCTTTACAAATTATATTATGGAACCTTTGATGCGTGAGTTCGACTTGCAGTTGGCAGGTTTTTTTTGTAGACCTCTCATCCCTTCCTTTACAAAAAAACTAAACTACCTGCTGACGGGATGTAACACTTTGCAAAGAAGATACAAAAAAAATAAGCGCCGACTTTAAGGGCGGTAGATTTACATGATTTGAAAATTAAAGAGCGAATAGTCATGACTTTCATCTTTACTTAAGACTAGCTGTGCTCGCGACTTCGTCCGCGTGGAATAGTTATTTTTTCCCCGTTTTTTTTTTACATTTTCCATTAGGTATATCTTCGCTCCTAATAGTTGCAACGTGATGTTATATAGCCTAAAGCCTTCCTCGATAAATGGTCTATTCAACACAAAAATAATTTTTCAATTCGGACCAGTAGTTCCTGAGATTAGCGCGTTCAAACAAACAAACAAACAAACTCTTCAGCTTTATAATATTAGTTAAGATATTGATTTGCTAGTCAATTGAGTTGATCATCATCATCACCAGCCTATTGCAGACCACTGGGCCTCTCCAGTTGTTCGCCACTTGGGCAAACATCTGGAGGATATACATAATCGCCACGCTGGGCAGGCGGGTTGGCGATCGCATTGCGTAGCTTCTCGCTGACGATTGCGGTGGTGCTGCCCGTCATGGGTTTGTACTCGTATTTAGATACGCGTTCAATGGTCATGGTTATACCGCCACCAATCGGTGGCCAGCGCCTCGTTTGCTATTGTCAGGAATGCAGGATGCACAACAGGCAGGTGAGGCGAAAAGATGAGATGGCCACTTACATACTTATTTGAAACCGGTTATTTAAAGTCGTCTTATTTGAAGTCGTCATCATCGGATATGCAGGGTTACAGCAGATCCTCATCTCTAACTAATCTGATGTAGTTACTATCTTGCTTCGTCGTTTATATGTTAAGCGGTTATGAAAACTTTACAAGTGCGTTGTAGGTTTTGATATGGTGCACTTGTTGCAATGTGTTGAAATCGCGACCGTTTCAACGACATCTGTTATTAAACGTTGGAACTAGTCAATTGGTATCTTGTAGTGATGTGGATAACCACAATAAGCATAGAGTAGTTTATGTTTATTGTTATAACCTTGACACATTCCACTCAAATTGGAATAAAATTGTGCAATTACATCTCATTGGTTCGAGTACAATGTATACTTATCAAGATGTCGACAAACCGACGATGATTCATCGACAAACAACAGTTTAATTAAACTTCATTAATCCGAGTCAGGGCTGGTTATAGAAAGGTCTAATTAGGGCGGAAATATGCCTACTTATACCTAGAGAAGATTATTGAAGTTTTATTTGTGTTACATTCACTAATAGATCTAAGGGGCTATATCAAACTAAAACTATTGTTCGATGGACGGACACGGATGGACGAGAATACCTACTTTATACATTTTTTTTTATAATAGCTCGACATAATGGCTACGCCTGATGGAAAGCGAAAGAGAAGCCCAAGTCGCTGTGACAACTGGCAAGTAACTGGTTAGTTACCTGTCAGTTGCCACCGCCATGCCGGCCCAACCCTTACCCCCCACGAGCTCCGGAGACCCTACTCACCAGCAGAAACACGACCCGGAGGTCATTTGGCTGTGGTATTCTATAGGGTGGAGGTCCTTCCCGGGACGGGCAGCTCAATTCGAGCGAAGAATCGCTATGCCCTACCTCTCTTAAAATAGTAGATTTCAGATTATTAGGCTGGTTTCAAAAAAGATACCTACTCTAGATTTATTGTTGAACTTCTTTTAGGAGTCATATAACTAGACTGCGTAACAATTTCATTTAGGTCCGAGTCAATGTATATGATGAGCTCTGAAATACATTTAGAGCTCATTAAACTTTGAAAATATCTCTTCTAAATTGACTGTAATCAAATTCAAAATGGCCCCGAACTATTCCTTCGAAGTCGCAACATAATTCTAGATCAAAGACTCGCAAATCAACTTCCCATCCCAATTTAAACTTTATTTAAGCAGCTGCAAAGTCCGTATTGTTTTTTGTTTTAATTTTGAGTTGTTTAACAGAAATTAGCTTCGGAAAGAATCCTCAACTTCTCGCTCGCTCGTCAAATAAGCGGTTTCTGTGAAGTTAATGTGGACTGATAACTTAGTTTGATGAATTTTAGTCTGTTCCTTCATTAATTAGTTTCCAATAATATCTAACAAAATTGTTATAGCGTGGTGTTTAATATGTAATTTAATTACTAATTAGCAAAAAAACCAGCGCGAGACATATTCTGTTCAACCAATCAGCGCGCGAGCCGCGTTCCGTCGCATGTCATTTCACAATTCGACGTTTTCACTTGGATAGATTACAATCTACCGAAAATAAATTCGTTAAATTGTAAGTAGGTAGTTGTTACGGTTCACATTTGTTACGGTTCGATAGATTATAATCTAACGGTATTTACAATTTTACGATGACACATAGGTACACAACAAAGAATCCACCCACTGTGCAGAAGCTACAATGGTTCCTGAATCACAGCTAAGGCTAGCTCAGGAATCATCGTACCTTTAAGACTATCAAGTATAAATGTTTCTTTAGTTTAATAGTATACAACACTCGTTGTCTATCGTGAATGAACCGGCCACTAGAGATACAGGTTTACTCCTAGTTCGATGGCAGGTACCTGATCGAAGGCTGTAATAGTTTTCACCTTGATGTTATGTTTCCTCTGTCTCTGTCTCTGCCTATATTATCTAAGATTCATTGATCAATAAAGATTTTTATTATTATTATTATTATGTTGTTTTTCAATATATTATTAATGACTAGCTTTTGCCCGCGACTTCGTCCGCGTGTTTAAATTTATACATACAAAAGTTTTTTCCCGCTAACTCCCGTTCCCGTGGGAATTTCTCAAAATACAGCCATAACTAAACTTTATATTTATTAAGGTACCTGCATGCCAAATTTCAAGCGTCTAACTTAAGCGGTTTAGATTTTTCATACAAAAGGATTTTCCCGCTAATTCCCGTTCCCGTGGGAATTTCGGGAATTCCTTTCTTAGTGCACCCCTACGGTACCTAAGCTACGTCCCTTCCAAATTTCAAGTTCCTACGTTTAGCCGTTTGGGCTGTGCGTTGATATGTCAGTCAGTCAGTTTCTCCTTTTATATATATAGATAACTAGCTTTTGCCCGCGACTTCATCCGCGTGTTTAAATTTATACATACAAAAGTTTTTTCCCGCTAACTCCCGTTCCCGTGGGAATTTCTCAAAATACAGCCATAACTAAACTTTATATTTACTAAGGTACCTGCATGCCAAATTTCAAGCGTCTAACTTAAGCGGTTTAGATTTTTCATACAAAAGGATTTTCCCGCTAATTCCCGTTCCCGTGGGAATTTCGGGAATTCCTTTCTTAGTGCACCCCTACGGTACCTAAGCTACGTCCCTTCCAAATTTCAAGTGCCTACGTTTAGCCGTTTGGGCTGTGCGTTGATATGTCAGTCAGTCAGTCAGTCAGTCAGTTTCTCCTTTTATATATATATAAGATGAGCATTTAATTAGTCCTATCAAAGTTACACTGATCGTTTGAAAAGATATTACAGTTAGAAACAGCGTTTATTCTAGTCACGTCAACTCAACACCGACATTGCACAGTGTGCTGGCTGTAAATTAATAAATTTGCCAGTAATGCCGGTTCTGCAAGGAACAGTGGTAATTGCGCTCCGCATTCTGAACGTTCGGAGCACTGTGCAACTTGAAAACATTCTTACACTTCTTTCACAGGGCCGTAAGTAAGGAAATTAATTTAGATTAATTAACTTCAGAATTAAGGTAGCTATATTGGACACCACAAAGACAATACACACCATTACTCATCAGCATTTGAAATGAAATGAAATAAAATACATTTATTGGCAGCACAAACAAAAACAATTCACAGATAATAAATATACACAGAACACATAAACAGAAGGAAAATAAGAAAAACAAATAAAATGAATGTACCACCGTGTTCGGAAGGTCATTTTCTACCGAGAAGAACCTATGGGTACTAGACAATTGATAAACTTACTTTAATATATTTTTTTTGTAAATAAATAAATCATTTGATTGATGCACCGGCTCTGGCTTTGGACAGAGATCTGTTGTAAAGTTTGAGGGAATCCTTTGCCCAGCAGTGGGACAGTATAGCTTAATAAAAAAATATATACATAGTAAACACCCAGACCAAATACAAACAGACATGTTCATGAACACAAATGTGTGTACTGTGCGGGAATCGAACCCACGACCCTTGGCTCAGAAGGCAGAGGTCACTACCAAATGAGTCATCGTGCCAGTCTAACCTTTGGCTCTATTGAAATCTGGTCTGTTCTGGTGTTTTCGGTTAACGCAAGCAAAACCGCAGGCCAAATTAAAAGCTAGTACCTACAAAGTAAAACGTAGTCCCAACTCCGATCCCGCTCTACCGTGTACATTCCTTAACAGGTACAAAATACGTGTTGGTAAGTTATTGCTTATTGAATTTCAGCGGTGCCTGCAACGAGGTAGCTGCGTCAATGTTGCTGCTAACTCTAATTAAAGTTCCTGCTTCTCATGGTGATGCTGTAAATCTTTTTAGCTTTCCATGCCTCTATAGGAAAATGGTAAGATCTTTTTTTTCCCCAAGACATGCCACGCTGGGCCACACAGCGCCACCTAGCCCCAAACTAAGCCGAAGCTTGTACTATGGGTACTTGACAACTGATAAACTTACTTAGATACATTTTTTTTTAAAATAAATACATATTATACATAGAAAACACCTAGACCAATACAAACAGACATGTTCATGAACACAAATGTTTGTACTGTGCGGGAATCGAACCCACGACCCTTGGCTCAGAGGGCAGAGGTCACTACCAAATGAGCCACCGAGCCTGTTTAATATTGCATTCCACAATCAAAAGGCTAAATTCTTCCTTTGGGAGATTTCCGAATAAAGCATTATTTTTAATTATTTTTTTTATAGTAGCTTGACAATTGACATCATGACTTCCTTACGCTTGATGGAAAGCGAAAGAGAAGCCCAAGTCGCTGTAACCACGGGCAAGTAACTGGTCCGTCAGCCTGTCAGTTTTGTATTTATATTACAAATAGGTGGTCTGTTTTGTATTTCTTGAATTAGCATCGTTACATCGACCATCGGCGCCATGATTATGGATCGCGTGCGTTACGTTCAACCCTAGCAACTGCAGATTGCGGACTAAGTTGTGCGCCGTGTGCGTTAACGCGTGTTGAAGCAAACGTTCTATGTTTTCCGCAGACTTTTTGTGTGGCGTGGCGCGGCGCGGCGCGATTCGATCTGGCGGAATCACGGATTTTTGTGTGCCGGACATTTTGCGCGACGTCTGCGTTACTTCATATGATTGCATAGGTTTTATTTTCAGCAGGATAGTCTGCCATGTGCGCTGCACCCTAAGCTGACTGTACCAATCGTAGGTACGTGCAATTATATCGAACGGCTCCAATCTCACTCGAGTACATGATAGATGCACTGCATCCCCGTTTGACACCGCTGTTCCGCCACACTACATTTTATTTACAAAAAACATACGTTTCCTATTCTATACCTTATGCTACTAGCAATAGAGCACACAACATTTCACATTTCAGTGAATTCTGCTGACAATTTTCGCGACTAAAACTCATACAGTGACGCAGTGGGTGGCCGTTATTTAGACTTTTATCGGATGAATTGAAAAGTTACGAGATGTCGCATATTAAACATTCAAAGCGAGGCAAATGTGTTTCCATACATCATCCTTTATATTACCTACCATTGACCTCTGTGACATGTTGTTCAAATAGCTTTTTTTATATAAAATACCACACTTTGTTTTTTTGAGCATCAAAAATTTAGTAAACGTAGAAGCAGTAGGTAATAAAGAAACTTTACGTGCAAAAATTTATCGCGCAAAACTCAAATTTTGTGCTTTATATTGTTCGATAAAAACTTTTAAAATTTTCTTTATTTTTATAAATTGACAGAAAATGATTAACATACTTTCCAACTCGGGTCGTGGGTTCGATTCCCGCACAGTACAAACATTTGTGTTCGCGAGCATGTCTGTTTGTATTGGTCTGGGTGTTTTCTATGTATAAAATGTATTTATTTACAAAAAAAAATGTATTTAAGTAAGTTTATCAGTTGTCTAGTACCCATAGTACAAGCTTCGGCTTAGTTTGGGGCTAGGTGGCGCTGTGTGGCCCAGCGTGGCATGTCTTGGGTTATTATTTTAACTTATGCTTAGACGTCGTTTCTATATAATGTTATATTGTAGCCGGTCTCCTAGAGTTCTGAGTTCTACATTATGTCATACGATTCTACTCAACAAAAAATTTTCATCAAATTTTGTTGACCCGGGATGATTGAGGATGGGAATCGAACCGGGCCCTCCCGATTCTTGACACTTGTGACCAATTAGATCAACAAAGCTATACACTATACACAAAGGATTTTAACGAAAAAAAATATAATTTAGCCTAATTTTTGGGCCAGTGACCTTTCCGGGCAAATGTAGTGTGGGACGCCCTCCAACCACGTGGACCAATGACCTCAGATCAATGGCTGGGGCGGACTGAATGCGGAGGGCAGACGGGGCTCTTTTAGATTTATTTACTTAACATGCTATGATACATCTATCTCTGTGTAGCAGGGGTCTAGTCCAGCCGGCGCGTAGCACGAGAGGTCATTGTGCCTCAGCTAATCAATCATGACATCTGCTTACATTTTTAGGAATGAGAAAGCCCTTATCTCAAAAAGTATTCTTACTTCATCTTCATCATCAACAGTCTATTGCAGTCCACTGATGGACATAGGCTTCTCCAGTTATTCGACACTTTGGGCAAACATCTGGAGACTTTACCCATAATCGCCACGCTGGGCAGGTGGGTTGGCGATCGCATGGCGTCGCTCCTCGCTCCGGTGATATCGGTCTATGGTATTTAGCTACGCCTTCAATTGTGATGTATACCGCCACCAGTCGGTTGCCAGCGTCTCGTTTGTTATTCGGCAGGATGCACCACGGGCAGGTGAGTTGGTTTGGAGCGAAATGATGATAGGCCGCTCTCTTACATTCCCCCACATACATCCTTCCTCCTACTAATATTATAAACGCGAAAGTTTGTTTGGATAGATGGATGGATGTTTGTTCCACTTTCACGCAAAAACTACTGAACGGATTTTAATGAAACTTTACAGGAATATAGTTTGTAGGTACATCAGATTAACACATAGGCTATGTTTTATACGAATATTCACGCGGGCAGAGCCGCGGGCAGCAGCTAGTATTACATATTCTAGTAGTAGGTATACCTAGTTGTTATCACATAACAATAGTAAACCCAAATCACCGAGGTCCTCTGAAATCATTGCTCAAACGCATTCACGATCCAATTTAATTAGTATTTGTCCAGCCAGGTTTGTAATTACACATTTGATTGTTTTGGTAATGAGTCGAATGGTAGGTATCATCTTCTATGCACAAACATTTATTAAAAAATGTTTTTTAAAATGTTTTGTGTTTACGGTGCGAATATGATTCAACTGAATAAAAACTTTCGAAATATTTATAAGTATCAATAAAGAAATCGCTATTATGGTTTATTGGCCTAAACTAAACTAACTACTTAAAGCACATACATTTCCCTCTAATCTTAAAATCTATAAGGAGTAGGGGAATCTTTTTCGAACTTTAATTAAAAGATATCAGACCCCTTCAAAGCCAATGGTACGGAATCAAAAGATCTTCTACCAACTTTTGAATTAAAACTATTTCTGGAAAAGCAAATCTTACAGGATTTTGAGCTTAAACTTGGATTGGCTTACTTCGAGCAGAAAAGGACCAATTGGGAAACGGGAAATACTTATTTTTAATAAGGTTTCTTTTAAATAGAGGCCGGTGAAATTTTTCACGTTAGAAGAGTTTCATACTCATCACAATTTAATCGTCATCAGAGCCTTTTTCCTTCGCTTCGCTAGATAGGAATGACCCGGAGCGAAGTGAAGAAACTCAAAACCGTTCGAAATGATAACGTACCTATTGTGGACGGACAGAATATTAAGTCAAATTATAGTAGTCTAAATACAAGGTCAGTCAAGCCATGTCAGCCAAGTTCTATAACCATTATGGCTCAAATATCCGACACTGAACGTAGATCGTTCAATTGTAGAGACAATATTAAAAACTGACCCCCTAAATAAATAACTTTTCGCTTTTTATATAAGTTCAAAATATGAAAAATAGATAGTTATTGGGTCGTAAGGGACCTACCATTTCACTCGACGCCAGTGTCACCCTCACCTGCCCGTGGTGCATCCTGCTGAATAACAAACAAGGCTCTGGCAACCGACTGGTGGCGGTAAAATCACGAGCTGAGCGAACATTAACTTCAACTATATGAACTACAACAAAAAATAGGATAGGCCGGGATATACATAGTCAAAGTAGTGCAACCAGAATATACGGTTATATTGTGCAGTGTTTGCGGCAATCAAGCGAAACAGTGTGAACTCGCTTCGCCAAATTAAATTGGGTTTCATCAAAACCGTCGCGGCTGCGTCAATGTTTGCGGCACGCATTATAATATGGTAAAGTGTTGAATATTTAACCGGCCAATATCGATATTTTTAATGGGAAATACCTACATTCGGCGTCAACCATCATCAGACTATCATATTCCTTTGCTGGACATAGGCCTCTCCAGTTCTTCGCCACACAGGGGGATTGACAAATGACAACCCGTAGCGCTAGGCCCAGGGCGTAGCTTCTCCGGTGACGCTGCTGCCCGTCATCGGCCTGTGGTTTTTAGCTACGCCTCAATTTGTGATGATTATACCGCCACCAGTCGGTTGCCAGCGCCTCGTTTGTTACTCGGCAGGATGCACCACGGGCAGGCGAGGTTGGCTTGGAGCGAAAAGATTATAAACCGCTCCCTTACATCTAAAATACTCACGGATCGTCAATAGCCATTCGTTTTTTTAGTATCGAAACGTGGGTCTAAGAGAGGGCAGAGCTATCAAATCATATTTTGCATTCGCTTTGTTTACCTCCGCCCATTCGTCGTAGACATCACTCCTTGTTGCTAATATATTCGCGAGCACGCCTCGAGTATTTGGTGCGGAATAGTGATGTTATGTTATCGATAGATTTTGTGCTATGAAAGTTTATTTGGATGAATGAATCTTTACAGTACCTACTAACATTATCTATGTAAATGAGAATCGATCTTGGGCTTCTGGCATCCAGTACTTGCCAGCCGTCCTGCGCAAATCGTCACTCCACCTGGCCTGAGGGCGTCCTTTTTTTTTAACCCCGGAGAAATGCTTTTGCGCATCCCCTTCGTTCGGGGGAGCGACGGGGTATGTGGGACTCACGCCGCCCTCAAAACTGGAGGGCAGCACCCTGCCTCAAGATGGAAAGGAGATAGGGAATACCCACTAAAAAACCGGGACCTCCTTTCAGCGCTCCGCGGGTGGTGTCCGGGACCCCGTGAGCCAAAACTGCCTTGACACCACGAGCGCGGCCCACTCTTTATGGCAGGCACCACAAGCCCCCACATTATGGGGAAGCGACGGGAGCGGCCTGAAGGCCAAGCCCACTCCCGTCAGACAATGACGGAGCCCCGTGCAATGCAGATGGAGGTGCCCCCGCGCCTGCCACTCGCTAGGCCCCGTCAGGGAACGATTGGTAGATGTACTGCCGTCTGTTACGCCCGGCCTGAGGGCGTCCTACACTACGTTTGCCGAGACGCGGTCTCCACTCCAGAATTCGTTTACCACAAAGGTTATCGGTTCTGCGACTGATATTTTTGTCATACTGGTAGAAAATCCGTCTGATATCATAAAGAAGTACTTTTAGTCTAGTGAACAGAGTACTTATATCGATGTCAAAAAAAAAAATATAAACAGCACTATTTCAAAACAAAAGCGCTGCCTAAGGCCGAATTGTTTCCCATCGGTCACGAACTTAAAAGTATACCTAATATCGTTCTTTGAAATGAATAAGCGAAACCAAATGAAAATTGAACGACCGATGTGCATTGGACACTTAAAATAGTGCTCTCTCATCTAATTGAAGTTGGACGATATGTGTGCATCTTTGTTACACTTGAAGTGTACCTACTTGTGTTTACAAACACACTTGTGCACCTTTATAATAAGCGAATGGGTAGTGCTGGACCCCAACTTGTTAAGTTTATCGACGTTAGAATCGTCATCATCATCATCAGCCCTTGTCAGTCCACTGCTGGACGTAGGCCTCTCCTAATGTTCTCCACCGTGATCGATTTTGGGCCTCTCGCATCCAGCACTTGCCAGCCGTCCTGCACAATTCGTCACTCCACCTGGCCTGAAGGCGTCCTACATTACGTTTGCCGAGACGCGGTCTCCACTCCAGAACTTGTTTACCCCAACGGTTATCTGTTCTGCGTCTAATGTGACCAACACATTTACAACATAAGCGATTTTTTTTCATAGATAGGTATTTTTTGTGAGTACGGGTGTCAATACGAGTTGAGAGTTAAAGTCAGAGATAGAGATGTTACGGGTAATGCTAGAAGGCGTTTAAAACTTAGGTTTACCCGGGTTGACTTAGTATTACCCAAGCTTCTTGGGTAAAGTCCGAATAACAAGTAAAATAAATTTTAATTCGGGGTTTACCGATACTCACTTATATAGGTCTACCCAACTCTGGCTGGGTAATGTTAAAAATTTGTCTAATTAATTAGTGGAATGAAACTCTAAGGGCTTTTTATTTCAAACATTTATTATTTTAAAAAACATACAGAGTATACGTAATCGCTTAAAAAGAAAACATAATAATAGGTTTAATAGCAAAAACTAATAGCGGTCGTTGTAATTAAAATTGAAATTATTTATTTGAGCAAGACAAACTGCTGTGACATGACTCGAAATTCCTGATGGTGCAGATGGTGGTTATTAATTACCATCAAGTGAACCGTAAGCTCGTCTGCACCCTGTTTCATATAAAAATACGTATCACCTAAGTTTACCCAGCCAGAGTTGGGTAGACCTAGGTGAGCATGGGTAAGCCCCGAATTAAAATTTATTTTACTTATTATTCGGACTTTACCCAAGAGGCTTGGGTAATACTAAGTCAACCCGGGTAAACCTAGGTTTATTCCACCTTCTAACATTACCCGTAACAGAGATATAAAATCAAACAAGCACGTGTCTTACACAGATCTGTAAGGACTAGTCGCATTCCCATCGATTCCCGAGTTCAGCTTAGTATGCATTACCTGGAGTTACGCTCTTCCGCCTGATGAGACGCTAATGAGTTTCGGATTCTAGTTTGAAGTTGCGTCGCGATTTTCTCGTATAGTAGATGTTAGTGTATCACGTATTTGCTCGAAACAGTGAAACATGCTATGCATTATGATGGAAACGCTGTTGAATTATGATGGCGCAATGGTTAGTGTCCATATTCGAATCCCGTTCTGGTCGGGTCCATTTTGGAAATATCATCATCATTATAAGCCTACAAATGTCCACTACTTGGACCTCCCTCAATGACAATTGTGCTCTGGGAGGTAAGGTTTTATTTATACTCAGTCCGCGCTACGCTCAACACGAAGCTGCATGATGCACTCCATGATGCCAAGGACAGATGCCGATGGAGGGGCATCATTAAGCACAAACTGTCGTCTTATCGGGGGATTCACGACCCTCAGTAATGAGGAATACGACGTGAGAAGGAGGAAATAAAACCTAACCCCCGCAGGTGGCGGTATGACCATCACGATTGAAGGCGCAGCTAAATACTACAGGCCGATGACCAATGAAGGAGGAACTAAACCCTGCGATCTCCAACCCGCCCGCCCAGCGTGGCGATTACGGGTATACATAACCTCCAGGTGTCTGCTCAAAGTGGCGAACACCTGGAGAGGCCTATGTCCAGCAGTGGACTGCGATAGGCTGATAATGATGAGTTTCTTATTTGACAGTCTAATTCTTTTTCTAAAACAAAGTTCGGAGTTTGTGTTACTTCTTGTAACAATCAGACAGACAATTTTTCCTTGCTATGAGTATACAATTTTCATTTCATTTAGTAAAAAGGTTTGTTAATATCAAAGAACATTTAAAATCATTTAATTTTATTGTAATGCCTTCAAATTGTTATAGGTCGAATGTAAGACACTCTATAAACACATAACATCCATTATCCATAAAGTTAGGTGACAAATACTCTATTAAATTTGTTATCTAATGTTATCTAAAGTTATCTAATGATTTTTGCATTATTGAAAAGCTTTTATCAAATCATTGAATAAAAACTTGATGGATAAACTGTGCTTTGTAATAAGCATTGAGTTAACATCGTTAATCTTTACATCAAAAGGCCCATAAACACATTTTGTTTATGGGCCTTTTGATGTAAAGATATATAATAGGTATAGTTAAGAAAAATAAAAGTTGAGGCAGAAAGATTCCGTAGATATATGTATCTACAATATGTTAGTAATATCTACAATATGTGAGTAAATTGAAAATATACATGACTATTTTTGTGATTATTTAAAATGATTTATCGCTCACTTATACAAATAATTATACTCCATATCAGGGATGTAAGGGAGCGGCCTATCATCTTTTCCCTCCAGGCTAACCTCATCTGCCGGTGGTGCATTCTGCCGAATTGCAACCGACTGGTGGCGGTATACATCACAATTGAAGGCGTAGCTAAATACCATAGACCGATAACGGGCAGCAGTGTCACCGGAACGAGAAGCTACGCCCTGCGATCGCCAACCCGCCTGCTCAGCGTGCGATTTGGGTATATCCTTCAGATGTTTGCACTAAGCGGCGAATAACTGGAGAGGTCTATGTCCAGCAGTGGATTGCAATAGGCTGATGATGATGACATCATATCAAACAACATCTCCAAGTGGAGGGGAGAAACTGAATACCAGCGTTGTCCAGGTTTTTCCCTGTAGCAGTATCAGCTGAGCTAATTCGTATTGTCCCGTTTTTGTTTTGTAATCTCTTACATCGATTTTTTAATGTATCAATGTATGTGTTAATTCTTGTAAGAAGACAATAAATCATTTTATTCATTATTTTATTATTTTTAAATATTAAAGTATTTTACCACCCTAGGTAATGATTAGACACAATATAATTATATCCGATGAGTCATGTGACATCCCAATTATGACGCCTAATTTTTTAATTCATTATTCTCTATTCAATACTATTAATGTCCAGGACGAATCCTAGACCTACATCATGAATAAAACAAAGTCAACAATCTTCTTTAGGAGTTCAGTTCTAAATAAAGTGAATTACATCATCGTCGTCATAAAGAATTAGTTTAGATAGCCCCAGATATCTAAACTAATTCTCTAAAAAAGGTAGTCAATTTTTTCAAATATAGAATTCCTTTTTATCATTTATTAACTTGGCGGGGGCACTTCCGTGCCTCCTGATATATTTTCATATAATTATTATGATACGTATTGACATATCTTATTTATTATAAAATTAGTCTCGTTTTGTGTTCCAATGCTCGATCGATCGATAGACATAATATCTCCACATACTATTACGTATTTTATAGAAATAAAAAACAAATGAAACAAAACAAAATAACACTAGATAACTCCATATTTAACCGACATTTCTGAGAAAACACAAAAAGAAGAAGTTTCTAATTCGGTTATTACAAGATTAGACAGCAATTAGGAGAGATAAACCCAAATGGCATCACTGAACCCTAAACATATTAGTACAAATTGTAACTGCCATGATGAAATATTGTTTCACTAATACCGACGTTTATTAAATTAAAGCCCTGGTCACTTTCTTCAAAGGTAAATTTAACACGATCAAGTCAACCGTCAGAGTCAAAATTAATAATGAACGTAACGAAAGTATTATCAATGTTCATTGGAATATTAATTAACGCACAGTTATCAAAAGCTAATGAGTTCCTCGACATTAATAACAGGAATTTGAAGGAAGACAAGTACCTTGTGAATTGTGTTGAAAATATTATAAAATCAAACTTTAGATACACGCCGACTATTGTTATTAGAGAAGAAGAAAAGGAAAATCCAACTTCTACTAAGTTTTATGAATACTTGACACTTCAACTTATAAACGGTCTCATTCCAAGGATACTTGTCGGAGAATTTGTAAACATACATCCGTTATTAATGCAAGAAGGTTTTATTCTGTTTATCAAATATTTAGACGACTGTCACGATTTACACAACATGCAAACGATAACAACTGATGAGACAATAAAATATTTGATTATTATTTCTGATTTAGCAAAGGAATGCACGAGAATGTTTAAAGATATTGGTAAAAATGTAAGCTCTTATGATATCACTTATATAACCAAAACGGCGGCTGAAGAAGATTATTCCATTATCAGTTTCATACCAAAAATTAATGCTTCAACCTGCGTTGTGCAATACGACCAACCAGCAACAGTTCTATCAAGTTACGGATCAAAAGATAACCTCATTGCTTTCCCTTTAAAAAAGCCTCACGACCTAATGAAATGCCCATTCAAGGTTGGGTTAGCACCACTCTTTCCATTTACTATCATTGCAAACAAATCATCACGACAAATGTTAGAACCGTTATTTGAAAGCGAAGGATCCGATTATGAAACCTTAAAAATAATGGCAAACCATTTCAATTTTACTCTGAAGTGTTTCTTCATTATGGAGAAAAATTTGGCACCTGTTAAAGGTTTTATACATTTTCTGCTGAATGGGACATTCGATGCGTGCGCAGGCGGTATGTACAATGTATTTGGAGACATAGTAGACTACTCTGGAGATTACAGTAGACAATCTATCAACTGGTTTTATCCTGTAAAAAGAGCTGCTAGATCTTGGCAAAGTTTAGTCTCGAAAGTGAACGGACTGTACATTTTCATGATATTTTTTATATGTTACTCAATAATTTGGTATCTATTCTGCAAATACGATAAACGGGCCGTACCCCTTAAACATATGCTGCTTTATAGCTGGGGAGCTTTGATTGGTACCTCGAATTTGATGAAAGCAGTAACTTTAAAACAGAAGATTCTAAATGTGGTATATTTGATCTTGTGCATGTATTTCTCCTCATACATAAGTGTCCAGATGTATTCTTTCCTGACCGTCTTGGGCCCTCCGAAAACCTTCAAGGCGGATTCTCAATTGATAACATCAGGACTGAAGCCCTACTTAATGAAAGACTGGAAGTTTTTTCTAACAAAGCAAGGTTATGCGACTTTAGTGAATGCGTCAGAAGAATGCTATGATCATGAGACTTGCGAAGATATGGCTGTGTTACATGGTGGGCTAACGATAGGCGTGGACAGTTTTTTCACATTGGCTCTGTTAAGGACAGCTGTTAACGACGAGGCTCGAGCATTGAAGAGTAATGAAAATATACTGACAGTGTACCATGAGATGTTGCTTCGGAAGAATGGGACTATAAATAAGTATTTTCGGAAAGTGTTGCAATCTCTGAAAGAGGCTGGTATTATAGACAGATTGTATGATGAAGCCATTGGTACTCATAAACTTGCTAAGGCGCAGAAGATTACAAAGAATATTATGACTTATAGTTACAGTTGTGAGACTGGATGTGCTATAACTCTAAATCAGATGGCAGGAGTGTTCTATCTCTGGTTCATTGGGTGTGGTTTGTCTTTCTGCGTTTTCGTCATGGAGCTAGTACTTAAAAGGGAGAAAAACCAGAAATAAAAAGCATAACATTATATTTTGATGACTTATTTATTATTTGACCGGCTCGATGGCTCATTTGGTAGTGACCTCTGCCTTCTGAGCCAAGGGTCGTGGGGTCGATTCCTGCGCGGTACAAACATTTACTGTTCATGAACATGTCTGTTTGTATTGGTCTGGTTGTTTTATATGTGTAATATTAATATGAATTTATTTAAAAAAAAGAGTATTTAAGTAAGTTTATTAGTTGTCTGGTACCCATAGCACAAGCCTCGGCTTAGTTTGGGGCTAGATGGCGCTGTGTGTGGGGTGTCTTGGGTTATTTATTTATTCTAGGAGCCAATGCGTCGGCATTCTGACAGTATTAGTGTAGTATATTTTATAAGGATGCAGCGAAGTTCTTCTTTCTTATTACTTACATGTGTTATAATAAGCGTATTAAATATGATGTTTTAGTATCTAATATTTTGTTTTAATTATTTCACCTTGCTTCAAGAATTCCTGAGGGTACCTACTTCTTGCTTAACGTTATGGTACGCTACGAGTCGGTAATATAACTAACTTTAATTTCGTTAGGATGTTAATAAATATGCCTGTTCCCGTAAATAATTTATTAAGTCCGTCTTTTAGATTGTTTAAAAATAAAAGACACGTATTTTTTCATTTGTAAATTAGACCAAAAAATGACAAAGATATAGCCCGTTAAAATTACGCTTGACGTCAAAGGCTCTGCTTCTAAATTTCGACGACTTGTATTTTGTTATTTTTTGTTTAAATAAAAGAAGACAAAATATGTGTCCAATATATCTTTATGATCTAATATACGGACTAAATACGAGTATATTGTATTTATTTTGACCCTGGAAAGATCCCTATTATCATCATCTATATTTAGGGATATTTATGATTGCCACAAATATAACCTAAATTCTCAAATGTATGGTTAAGGTTTTCCATTATTCGGCATGTATGTAGAGATAATTTGATTAATTTGTCATTATTTCAAGATAATTTATTAAAATAAAACATATTAATTATAGTTGTATATCACAGGTTGGATAGTGAGTAGTAACCTACCTAATCTTGTGTAATTTGGTGTATTAAATATACCCATAAATAAAAAAAAAATTCCTTTTTGCCAAGCAATGTATTTAGTGTAGTTTTAAAGGTTAACATTGACTTAAAATTACAAATGAAGGTAAGAAACATAGCTTCGACATAGTTTGTAGAGGACAATCACCTTGCGTAAGAGACACACCTCTACGATAATAAATTACTATAATATATATTATCGCCAAGATGTGCAGACATTTCAATCAAAACGTAAATCGCAGTTCTCTCTGTTTCTAAATACTGTTTTTCTCTTTAATAATATCTCCACAATGAAGACACAGCAGGACAAACCACATCCAACGAACCACATATAAAACACCCCAGCGGTCTGAACAAAAGTTATGCTACACCCCATCTCACAACTGTAACTGAAACTCATAATATTCTTCGCTGCATTCTCTGCCTTAGCCCACACCAGTATCCCAACAGCCTCATTGTACAATCTCTCAACTATTCCAGCTTCTACAAGTCTTTGCAAAACATTTGGAAAAAAATTGTTCAAGGTTACATTTTTTCGAAGCAACATTTCGTGGTATATTGTCAGAATATTCTCAGGAACCCTCAGTACCCGAGCTTCGTCGTTCACAACGGTTTCCGCCTGTAGGGATGCAAATAAACTATCTATTATCACCGTCACTCCATTGTGCTTCAGGCACAGCTCTTCACAGTGCACGAAAGAATCGCAGTCTGCTGAAGTATTGGCAAAAGTCTCATAAGCCTTGTCTGATACAAAATATTTTTCACGCGGAACTAAATAAGGTTTCAGACCTGCAGTGGTTATTCCAACATTTGTCTTGTAAACTGTCGGAGGATCCAAGATTGTTAGGAATGAATACATTTGAATACTTATGTAGACGGATAGATGCATGCACATTATCAAATACACCATGTTCAGAATCTTCTGTTTCAACGATATAGGTTCTAATAAGGATGTTGTACCGATGAGAGCTCCCCAAGTATTCAACAGCAAATTGTTAATCGAAACAGCTTTTTTATCGTATTTGCTGAAAATGTACCAAATGATAGTGTAGCAAATGTAAAATATTATGAAGACGTACAGGCCATTTACTTTTGCAACCAAATTTTGCCAAGATCTGGGAGCTCTTTTTACTGGGTAAATCCACACAGCTGCTTGTCTGGCGTAAGTTCCGGAATAGTCGACGAGATTTCCAAACATATTATATAAACCACCAGCACAGGCATCAAATGTACCGTTTATAAGAAAATTAATGAACTCCGAATCGAAGTAAGGATTCTCTTCTTTTCTCCGAATGTAATAAAAATCAAGAGTGAAGTTAAAGTACTGGGCCATTATTTTCATCGTTTCAAAGTCTGACCCTTCATGTTCATACAAAGGATCTGATGTTTGAAGCAAAGTTTTGTTCGGGATTTTTGTGAATGGAAAAAGTGACGCCATCCCGACTTTGAACGGGCACTTCATTAGGTCTCTCGGTTTTTTGGAAAGGAAACCAACGAATTTCTCTTCAGAACTGCAAGTGGATAGAAACGTTGATGGAAGATCGTATTGTACAAGACATGTTGTAGCATTCATTTGTGGTATAAAAGAAACAATTGAATAGTCATCTTCAGCTTCCATTTTAATTACGTAAGTGATGTCATACATACTCAATTTTCTGCCAATTCTTTCGAACACCTCACAATTTTTCTTTGAGTAGTGAAAAACAATTACCAAATATTTAACACCTATGTCAATACCACTTTCAAAGTTGGATATTTCTTCACAACTATTGAAATATTTCACAAATAGAACAAAGCCATTTTGCATGAATATCGAATTGTTGGTCACAAATTTATCAACTATAATTCTCGGAATGAAGTCAGTTATTAAACGATTTGTAAAACTTTCATAAAACATATTGA
Source organism: Conogethes punctiferalis (assembly GCA_031163375.1). Classification (NCBI taxonomy): domain Eukaryota; kingdom Metazoa; phylum Arthropoda; class Insecta; order Lepidoptera; family Crambidae; genus Conogethes; species Conogethes punctiferalis. Next base: position 13,077,587 of record CM062090.1, on the reverse strand, counting down.
GAAACTCATTTTTGTTTTTATTTTCATTGATAATAATCGTAGGCTTGGAAATGAAATTAGTTTTAATAAAATTTGCGATACACTTTACTAACACATCGGGATAGCCATTAGTAGGCGTATTATTTAAAACGAGCAATTCATTTGTTTTCGACAATTGTATAATAATTAGTAATGTTACAAATATCAGCAACCTTTTCCCCACAGTCATGATATTTTTTTTCTTTTGCAAAAAGAAAAAAATCTAGGAAGTTCTTAAATTTTGATACTATTTTTTTAAACTTCTTTGTTATTTTTCAAATGGCCGCTTGTCTGTGCAAACGCGAGACCGTCAACAGAATTTCAAAAGTAATAAACTTTCGTCTGTTTCCTTCCTCGTGTGTTAAAATAAACAACATTTCCAAACAAATAATGAATCTTTACTAATAACAGCTTTCACAAATATTTCTACTTACATAAGGAAAACGCTTCCTTTCACAGTACCTACCTGTATATGAAAAGACTATAATTAAATTCAGTTATTGACAATTATTTCTACTAACGCCATTACTTCTAAAAGCGTTTTGTTGTTTTGAAATTTCTAACTGTCAGAATTACGACAAAAACAGTTTTAGGAAACACTTACCTACATGATTAATTAGTATGTGTGTGATATGTAGTCGTAGCGTACCACAGCAGTAAAATAACCGACTGTAATTTCGTTCGGGTATTCTTCTTCTTATCGTGTGTACCAAATATACATATTCTATTCGCGTGCTTCACTTAGTCTTAGAGAATTATTTAAAGAAATTACTGTTTTGACTGTATACATTTTTTGACTGCATTGTGCACGTACGAAAGAATATTCATCTTTACAAAAGAAATGCTGATTGCCATAAATTTAACACAAGAAACAAGAACAAACTTGCTGTTCCAAGCCTCAGGCTTCATAAAATTGGCAATTCATTTGCTGGGCTAAGTGTAAAATTCTTTAACAAAGTACCACAGAATATTGTTGATTTACCAATAGGTACATAGGTTTAGGATCATATTAACACCTTCACTGCGGGAGCTGAATCCAAAGACTTTTTATCGGTGCGTCATAGGGTATATAAGACCCGACGAACAACTTTCCGTTAGAGCGGTTGGGGGTCGAAAGAACCTGTTTGACATGCTCCTACATAAGAACCACTATATATGTTAAATGTTGGTAAAATATTAATTGTATTAGACAGAAAAAACCGGCCAAGTGCGAGTCGGACTCGCGCACGTAGGGTTCCGTACCACTGATTGAATGAAAAAATTAGGTAATTTGATTTTTGACGTTTAAAAAAAAACTACTGTCTAGATTTCATTCAAACCAAATTTCGTTAGTAGTTTTTATAGTAATACACATCATATATTTTTTTTCAGTTTTATCATGCCCATATTTTAGAAGTTACGGGGGGGGGGGACACACATTTTACCACTTTGGAAGAGTCTCTCGCGCAAACTATTCAGTTTAGAAAAATTTTTTGTCAGAAACCTCAACATCATTTTCAAATACCTATCCATAGATACCCCACACGTATGGGTTTGATGAAAAAAAAAATTTTGAGTTTCAGTTTCATGTATGGGGAACCCCAAAAATTTTGGTTTTTTTTCTGATTTAACTTTAAAATCTTATAGCGGTTAACAGAATACATCTACGTACCAAATTTTAATAACGTAGCTCTTATAGTTTCGGAATAAACTGGCTGTGACATACGGACGGACAGACAGACAGACAGACAGACAGACAGACAGACAGACAGACATGACGAATCTATAAGGGTCCCGTTTTTGCCATTTTGGCTACGGAACCCTAAAAAAGAGTTGCTCTTGACAATGTAAAGTTCGTAAGTAGATAAGTTTCACACAACTAATTAAAATGTTTTGTTAAAACTGTCGGATCTTATATGCCCGATATCCATACTGACCGTAAATACTGTCGATATAATTGTAGGGCTGTGCGTTTAAAAAAAATATCGATATCGAGCAAGACACATTTTATTTAATTTTATATTGTAACATTCGTGAAAAAAAAATTTTTTACAAAGTTCATATAAAGTCTTTTCTTTTTTTAAGTTTATTTACCTTTATTAGCGGCGTCTTTGCTGCTCAAAGTTTGGCGTAATTTGTTGTAACAAATTATTGTATCCATGAATGAAAAACTTTAATTTTTGCAAGCAATATATTTAATACAGTTTTTAAGGTTAACATTGAGTTGAGATTTACAAACATGGTTTGTAGAGGACGATCACCTTGTGTAAGAGACAAACGATTTATTAGAATTGCTGTCGTCAAAAGCTACAAACATTTTAATCAAAATGTAAATCGGAGTTCTCTCTGTTCTTAAATACTGTTCTTCTCTTAAACAATATCTCCACTATGAAGACACAAAAGGACACGAGACATCCAATAAACCAAAGATAAAAGACACCTGCGATCTGAACAAGAGTTATGCTACATCCCATCTCACAACTGTAACTGAAACTCATAATATTCTTCGCAGCACTCTCTGCCCTAGCCCACGCCAGTATCCCAACAGCCTCATTGTACAACCTCTCAACTATTCCAGCCTCTATAAGTCTTTGCAAAACATCTGGAAAAAATATGTTCAAGGTCACATTTTTTCGGAGCAACATTTCGTGGTATATTGTCAGAATATTTTCAGGGACCCTCAGTACCCGAGCTTCGTCGTTCACAACCGTTTCCGCCTGTAGCGATGTAAATAGACTATCTATAAGCACCGTCACTCCATTGTGCTTCAGACTCAGCTCTTCACAGTGCACGAAAGAATCGCAGTCTGCTGAAGTATTGGCAAAAGCCTCATAAGCCTTGTCTGATATAAAATACTTTGTCAGCGAAATTAAATAAGGCTTCAGCCCGGACGAGGTTATTTCAGCATTCGTCCTGTAAATTGTCGGAGGATCCAAGATTGTTAGGAATGAATACATTTGAATACTTATGTAGACGGATAGATGCATGCATAATATCAGATAGACCACGTTCAAAATCTTCTGTTTCAACGATATAGGTTCTAATAAGGATGTTGTACCGATGAGAGCTCCCCAAGTATACAACAGCAAATTGTTAATCGAAACAGTTTTTTTGTCGTATTTGCTAAAGAGGTACCAAATGATAGTGTAGCAAATGTAAAATATTATGAACACGTACAGGCCATCTACTTTTGCGACCAAATTTTGCCAAGATCTGGGAGCTCTTTTTACTGGATACATCCACATAACTGCTTGTCTGCCATAAGTTCCGGAATAGTCGACGATATTTCCAAACATATTATATAAACCACCAGCACAGGCATCAAATGTACCGTTTAGAAGAAAATTAATAAACTTCGAATCGACGTAAGGATTCTCTTCTTTTCTCTGAATGTAATAAAATTCAAGAGTGAAGTTAAAGTACTGGGCCATTATTTTCATCGTTTCAAAGTCTGACCCTTCATGTTCATACAAAGGATCTGATGTTTGAAGCAAAGTTTTGTTCGGAATCTTTGTGAATGGAAAAAGTGACGCCATCCCGACTTTGAACGGGCACTTCATTAGGTCTCTCGGTTTTTTGGAAGGAAAACCAACGAATTTCTCTTCGGAACTACAAGTGGATAGAAGCGTCGATGGAAGATCGTATTGTACAAGACATGACGTAGCATTCATTTGTGGTACAAACGTAACAAATGAATAATCGTCTTCAGCTTCTATTTTAATTACGTAAGTGATATCATACGTGCTCAATTTTTTTCCAACTCTTTCGAACACCTCACAATTTTTCTTAGTTATGTGAAAAACAATTACCAAATATTTAACACCTATGTCAATACCACTTTCAAAGTTGGATATTTCTTTACAATCATTGAAATATTTGACAAATAGAACAAAACCATTTTGCATGAATATGGAATTGTTGGACACAAATTTATCAACTGTAATTCTCGGAATGAAATCAGTTATTAAACGATTTGTAAAACTTTCATAAAACATATTGAGAAACTCATTTTCGTTTTTATTTTCATTGATAATAATCGTAGGCTTGTTCATGAAATTATTTTTAATAAAATTTGCGATACACTTTACTAACACATCGGGATTTCCATTAGTAATCATTTTATTTAAAACAAGCAATTCATTTGTTTCCGACAATTGTGTAATAATTATTATTAATGTTACAAATATTAGCATCCTTTTCCTCACTGTCATGATTGTCATTTTTTTTGCAATCAAAACAATTTATTTTATTTTTCAATTGAACGCTTGTCTATGCCAACACGAGACCGTCGATATAATTTAAAAAAGTAATAAACTTTCCCCTGTTTCCTTCCTTCTACGTAAAAAATAAATAACAATAAAATTTCCAAACAAATAACGAATCTTTACTAATAACAGCTTTTACAAATATTCCTAGATTTTATAACAGATTAATGGGAAAAACTTGCATAAAGTAAATCCCTTCCTTTCACAGTAATGTCTACCTGTATATGAAAAGACTATATTTAAATGTTTTCACATAAATGACCCAAAAGTGTTATCAGTATATTATCAGCGATGGACATTGACACAAAATTGACTTCTTGACAATTATTTCTACGCCATTAGTTCTAAAAGCGTTTTGTGGTTCTGAAATTTCCAACTGTCAGAATTACTACAAAAACAGTTTTAGGAAACACCTACCTACACCTATGTGCGTGTGCTATTGACCAGGTAGGTATTACGTATATCTATCGATGTAGAAATTACTATTAGGTATGCATATGGACTATTATAAGCGAGCGATAAGCCTCCAGACGTTTGACGAAAGTGGCGGACAGCTGGAGAGGCCTATGTACAGCAGTGGACTGCAATAGGCTGATGATGATAATGATGATATAGACTATAGTGCCTCTACAGTGCCGCGGTGTTTTTTTGATCGCTACGGCATGTTCTTTAAACGTGGTTTTTAAGAGAGCTCTTTCCTCACGGCTTGCCCCTGGCATTGCCAATGTCCATGGGCAGCGGTTGCTGTTTAACATAACTTGATGTCTGCCACCAACTTTAAGGTGAGGGCGACAGGCGCAATCGGTTTGTTCAATTATGCCTGTCGACCTTACTTTTAGACCTCACGACCGTTTTACATCAGGCGGAGTGAGCCCATCCTGAAAGCTCTTCTTATATAAAAAAAGCAATTAAAACAAACAGTGCTTAGTCTTTGTCTAAAATATCGCGACAGACTTCGACTCACATGCATAGCTGCTATAAATAAGGACATAGAAGGTGCAGAGTCACATCTGCGACAAAAAAACCCCAGACTATTTGACGAAGGGAACATACTCGTATATGCTGAAAGAGAGTTCCATAGCATTTCGGCATTTGCAAGATTTACTGTCATTTATATTACGAGTGTTGATTGACTGCATTATTTTAATGGCTTTTAAAGACTGCACGCGTAGTACTATTAAGGAAAGGTGAGAAATAATTAATTTGCCTGCCCTGTTCCCATTATCTGGGGTCGGCGCAATATGTTTTCTTCTTCCATTCATCCCTATCAGCCGTCATGGTCCCATTCGCTCCTTTCTCAGCCATATCATCATTCACGCAGTCCATCCATCTTTTCTTCGGGCGGCTTCGCCCTCTCAACCCATTCACACTCATCTTCATCAGGGTCTTGGTCACCATGTCCACAGAGTTTGTGGACTAGCCGGATAGTAGGATGATGAATAAAATGAAGAATGTCAATATACCATGCCTTATTATGAAATGATTCGTAATAGAGTACTAGAAATAAGTCCTACCATATAACTGTTTGTATTCACCAATCGATCCTCGTTTATCGTCATTTTATTTGACATGGTTAAATGAGACAATTAAAAATATCCAACAGACAACTTTGTAAGACTATTAGACGGTTATGTAAAGTTGTTGCTAAGCGACGGCACATCAACATAACATTAAAAATGACCATTTAGTTCTTGAAAAGACTAAGCGTTAGCTTCAACAGAGAGTTAGACTGATAGTCAAAACTGCCCTGAGCGGTCCGCTCCTGGAGTGTATAGCATATAGGTATACCTATAGCAAACACCCAGACCAGTACAATAGACATATTCATGCACATTCGGGAATCGAACCCGCGGTCACTATTGTTAGAGGAGAATAATCAACCGCTGCGCACAGCACTATACGCCACTTTCAGGAGTCACCGCACTATCGTTGACAGTTGAAGTTTGACGTAACGGTGACACTGACAGCTGTCATCGAGTTCCCGCCGATTATTACTTTTTCTCTCTTTCTGGTTGAATGAGTGTTTGTAATTGGATTGTGTAAATAAATACTTTCAGATTATCAATTAGTATGTTTAATAATATAGAGGCAGCATTCTCTACCACTAAACAAAACTGGTCGTCGAAGGAAAAATGATTACGATTTTAAGGGATTACACTCCTTTCTCTCTAAAATGAATGAAAAATCTCTTCAATCTTCCCGTCTCGATAAAAGATTCAGTTCTCTGCGGAGCAAAAAATATAAACTGGCGATTTGTGGAGATTCATTAGCGGATCCGAATAAAAGATTTCGCTTCATTTCACTGCGATATTAATTAAAATCCGGCTTACCGTAGCGACTTAATGTTTTTCTTTCTGTAGTGTTAATTTCACAGGGTTGTGTTAAAACTTGTCTTGATCTTGATAGTTCGTGGATTTTAATAAAGTTGGCACGTTTCTCAAAAGTGTTTTATAGCATATTGCAACCCATAGTAAAGTGTATTCCAGCCGCACATAGTACGCGTTTGTGACAGAATCATGTCAATTCCATATTTGATAATTGATCAACTGTCAATAAATTTTTCCTAATAATTTTGGGATATTTACGTTTATTTTAAGTTGGCATAATTATTCAATTATTCGTGTTTTCTCTCGTTAGTGAGGTAAATAAAAGTTATTTGAAGTTTTGCCGTAAATTGTATGTACGCCAGTTCATAGTTAAATCGCTTATTCTTTCACCACCTCTGTCAGAAACGCATTCTCTCAGGGGCCAGACTTTAATAAATCCATTGGTAGTATGACAAAGCAAGGACATAACGGTGGCAACTGAAAAGTTTTTTTAATATAGACTTTTACGGTGGCAACTGACAAGTTTTTTTAATATAGCCTCGGCAAAGTGGCTTCCCTTCGCTGGAAAGCTGGAAAGGAAGCCCAAGTCGCTCTGACAAAAGGCGGGATAAGTTTCCAGTCAGTCACCACAGCTATGTTAGCCCGCAAGATGCCACCTATCTCTGTCCGAAGATGATGATAACGACATGTTTCTTTCAATTCAATTTGACTGCCTCGGTGGCTCAATTGGTAGTGACCCCTGCCTTCTGAACCAAGGGTCGTGGGTTCGATTCCCACCCGGGACAAACATTCGTGTGATGAACACTTGTGTTTGTTCCGTGTCTGGCTGTTTATATTTGTACCTTCGTTGTTCTGATACCGATAACACAAGTGCTTAAGCTACTTACTTTGGGATTAGAGCAACGTATGTTATGTTGTCTGATAATTAGTTTGACAGTTCATTTAATTAATTAAGACATGATCGTACATTTCAATGGGTTGTCGTGTCCAAGTCTGGTAATAATTGATAATTCGTGGAGGCTTCTTCATGCCGGGTTTCCTTCGACGGCTACTGAAAATGTCACCAAAGAATATCCTCTTGAGATAGTTAGGGAAGTGCTGGATGGCTACTCGCCCCCCAAAATGGGATCCATTGATGAAGGGGGGATGGCCTTCTCTGTGGTCCACGTGGAGTCGAGGCTTGATGGTCATGAACGGCATCTCGTAGTCTTGAACATAATGGCTGTCTATGTATCTAAGTCTGTAGAGGGATGTGCTGAAAATTTTACATTATGGTTATGATTTTTTTTTATAGTTGCTCGACATAAGGGCTTCCCTACTCCTGATTGAAAGCGAAAGAGAAGCCCCAGTCGCTGTGACAACGGGCAAGTAACTGGTCAGTTACCTGTCAGTTGCCACCGCCATTCCGGCCCAACACCAACCCCTCACGAGCTTCGGAAACCCTATTCACTGGCAGGAACACGACCCGGAGGTCATTTGGCTGCGGTATTCTGTAGGGTGGAGGTCCTTTCCCGGACGGCCAGCTCAATTCGACCGAAGATTCGCTATGCCCTACCTCTCTTAATGATGATATGATGCTGCTTAGGTGGACCTTCATCATTCTGATGATGGGGTTAGCCCATGAAGGGCGTACTCTATTGCTCCCCGGAGCCAGGAGTGCCGGCCGCTTGTGATCTGCGGCTGGCCAGGGCAAGCAGGGATGAGGCCGTATGATTTTCTTTTCTTATATTGGCACGGCATAGTGGCTTCCTTTCGCCTGAGGGAAAGCTAAAAAGGAAGCCCAAGTCGCTCCGGCCACGGGCGGGAAGCCTTCGTTTCCAGACAGTCGCCACAGCCATGCCGGCCCATAAGATGCTTGCAGGGCCCCATACCATAAGAAGACGGAAACACATGAGCTGGCAGAGAATTCCATTTTTTGATGGTTCGGCAAAAATAGGAGCTCGGCGCTTCCCGAGTCCCTGCAAGTTGCTACCACTACGGCGACACAGGGGGGTTTAGTGGGTATGCCCTCCCATTTTGGGATGTGTGAGTCTGCCACACATCCCAAAATGGGACTACACACCACGCCTCCCGAAGGCGTGACACACACACCACGCCGATTCTCCCCGAAGGCGTGAAGGTGCTTAATGCATTCCCCTCTAGAAAAAAGGGCGCCGCCGACTTTAAAGCCTACGATATAGCGCGCCCACATAACAAAAACCGTTTCACTGATCTGAAGATTATAATCTATCGGAGGCCACCGACGCAAAGAGTTTCATAGCTTAAGGCTTACAATTTTTTTATATTTATTTAATCACAAAGACACATTTCAATTTCCTTTATTATTAGCTCCTATTTAGGTATCTATCAAACGATTTCTGGCTGTCTTATATAATATGTCACCGGAAAATAGCAAGAATCGTAAGTTGATCAATTTTCTAGGTAGTTGATTAACTTCAGGAAAATAATAAACGGCAGTTGAAATGTATTATTTAACGTATGTATTTTAGTAAATTGATCATTTTACGGTGTCTTGCCGTAAAATCATCCGACGAAGGTGAGGTGAACGTTTATTGGTTCAATCAGGGAACAGTGTATTAAGTTACGGGTAATAGTGCACCGTAAAATAGTACCTACATTGAGCAACGATTGGCCCATTTGAGGACGATTTTACTTGTGTCAAAATCGTAAATTATTAAATGACTGTCAGGCTACCGTAAATTGATCAACTAACTGAAATCCATTGTGTTAAATAATACATTTTAACTACCGTTTGTTATATTCCGGAAGTTAATCAACTACCTAGGAAATTGATCAACTTACGATTCTTGCTATTTTCCGGTGACATATATACCGACTTACCTACTCGGTAGAACTGGATTACTTCAAATATACCTACGTATATCTTGGATGGTAAGGACGATAATATCCTTGACGACGTATCAGCGGATCCTTGAAAGAGACAAAATATTTTTTTATTTAGCCCACCTTATCCCACTGCTGGGCGAAGGCCTCCCCCAAATCCCCCAAGCGAAGTCCCTCCGCACTTGGAGAATTATCTTCAATATATATTGATTGCCATATGGCAATCTTGCATGAATCCGTCAAGATCGTCTCGCCACCGTTCCTTGGCCCTTCCTCTTCAGCGTTGCCAGATCAGACTTTCGGGAGGTGTATGATCAAAAATCCGGGAGATGTATGACAAATTGTGATAAAATCGGGAGATGTTAATTTTGCTTAGGAATGATGATTAATAACTAAATTTTTTCCCATTCAGTTGCTTGGATAGCAAAAAAAAGACGTCATCCGTCTAATAACATCGTTGAGATTTTGCTCCATTTGGTCTTGGTATATTTATACAATATGGGAGGCAAAAAAGTCGGGAGTTTTGGACGGAAACCGGGACATCGGAAGATATTGACCAAATCAGGAGATCTGGCAACCCTGTTCTTTTTGGCCCTTGACCGGATGCCGTAAAGTGACCACCCGGGTCCACCTTTTGAGGTCTATTTGACAACTGTGACCCACCCACTCCCATTTCAGCTTAGCTCATCACGGGGTACTAACTGATTGGTAAATTACAGTTTTAATACATCACCAAGAACTCATATTATGTTCTGTTAAATATTTATTGTAGGTATTCTTTTAAGAGGTAGGGCATAGCTAATCTTCGCTCGAATTGAGCCGCCCGTCCGGGGAAGGACCTCCACCCTTAACCGCAGTTAAATGACCTCCAGATCGTGTTGGGCCGGCATGGCGGTGGCAACTGACAGGTAACTGACAGGTTACTTGCCCGTTGTCACCGCGACTTGGGCTTCTCTTTTGCTTTTCGCTTCCCATCAGGCGTAGGGAATTTGTCGAAGGTCATGTCGAGCTACTATAAAAACAAAATTACTTTCATTACCCCGAAAAAAATGTAAATCAAATTTAAGCTTCCGTAGATTGGAATTAACGGGTCAAGAGTCACAGGTCTCCCTAAAAAAATTTAGTTGGTAAAAGTACTCGAGCTAGAATCCAAAAGAAAAACATTTTTTTACTTATAAAAAGTGGGGTACCGACCTTTTCTGGTATCATCGGATCCACACTAGGATAACTCAATGTGAATGGTTTATTTCTATCTATCTTCATTGTGTGAATGTCTATCGGGACTGCTGCTTCCATTATTCCATACAAAACTGTAAAATAACTGGATGATTGGTATGTATAAGTATTGAGATCGATTAAACTGGTTTATTTTTTAGTTTTAGTGAATGGAACATAGTAAGGGATGTAAGGGAGCGACCTATCATCTTTTTACTCCTTCCTCACCTGCCTATACTTAGTGCATCCTGTTGAATAACAAACGAGGTTCTGGCAACCGACTGGTGGCAGTATAATAATCACGATCGACGGCGTAGCTAAACACCACAGCCACCGGAGCGACGAGCTACGCCCTGCGATCGTCATCCCGCCTGCCCAGTTTGACGATTAAGGGTAGGTAAAGCTTCCAGGTGTATCCAGGTATTCCAGGTATACCCACATTGGTTAACAACTGGAGAGGCCTATGTCCGGCTGTAGACTGCGATTAGATAGGCTATTGATGATCAAACCCAAAAAAAAATCAAAATGTAAGGCCTTTGAACACAGTTTATTACTTACGAGAAATTACCAATAAACATTTAGATACTGGAAACATTTTCGCGAGTGTAAATTAAAGTGAGATATTTGACAAAATGGCGGAGCCGTCAAATACGACTGGAAACTGAAATTGAACGCGCCTTATCACTCGAACTCATTTCCTTTATGTATTGTAGCGATAATATCTTATTTATATTTCGTCAGAAATTATTGCGAAAGGTACGGTTAGAAGCGAACGATGCAGTTTGTAACTTAAGCTATTGTGTTAAAGTATAAATTGCGGTGATAGAGTTTATTTTTTGGAGGTTTTTATTTTCCATTTGATTTTTTATTTCGTACAGTGAGAGTGTTTAATACTCTCCTAACCCAATTTCGGCCATAGTAGCCAAGGATGAAGGCTCGCACACGTGTCACGTTTTCACGGTGACATAATAGGGATGTTTTGGGGGTCAAAATATGTAATAACATTATTTATGTATTTAATCCGTATTTTAGATTATAAAAATATATTGGTCACGTATTTTTCCTTTTTTCATTTAAACAAAAAATAACAAGGATACAAGCCACAAAAATTTAAGAGTCAGACAACATCACATCACATACATTGCTCTAATCCCAAAGTAAGTAGCTTAAGCACTTGTGTTATGGGTATCAGAACAACGAAGGTACCACAAATAAATACTTAAATACAAATTATAAACACCCAGACACGGAACAAACACAAGTGTTCATCAAACGAATGTTTGTCCCGGGTGGGAATCGAACCCACGACACTTGGTTCAGAAGGCAGGGGTCACTACCAATTGAGCCACCGAGCCAGTCAAAAGAGTGGGGTTGTTTGACGTCACTCAGTGGCGATAAAGCTCCCACTCTTTGACGTCACGCGTAATTTTAACGGGCTATATCTTTGTAACTTTTGGTCTAATTTACAAATGAAAAAATACGTGTCTTTTATTTTCGAACAATTTAAAAGACGGACTAATAATAATAATTAATAATAAGATACAAGACATAAAAAATTAAGAGTAGGGGGTCTTTGACGTCACTCAGTGGCGAAAAAGCTCCCACTCTTAGACGTCACGCGTAATTTTAACGGGCTATATCTTTGTAATTTTTGGTCTAATTTACAAATGAAAAAAAATACGTGTCTTTTATTTTTGAACAATCTAAAAGACGGACTGATTACATTTACAAAACTCACTTTTGCAATTTTTATTAGGTAGGGATTTGCCGTCTAATGTTAAAATTTTATAAGACATTCAAGAGTTCAGGGACCTGTAAGTTATGACCTTAAGTTTTATTATTTATTACACCTATATTACAACTTGGAAAATATTTCTGTAGCACACTCGAATTATTTGTTACAGCGAGTGAGAATTATAATGCAAACTTATTTGTCTACAAAAAGATGGCCCTTCTCGAGTTATAGGGTTCCTACATTTATATAACCGTACCGCCCTCGCTTCGCTTCGCTTCGGGTATTTCAGATAAACATTTCATTGGCTTAAATTATTATTGGCGTTTTAATAACGTAAAAATTATGTTACTGAGGGTTAGCTTTTGAGTTTATTACAAACATACGAACAAAAATATAAATCTTTCCTCTTTATATTGTAGAAATCTTTGTCCACTTGAACTCGAAATTGGCAGAAATGGACCTAAATTTACTTACCTTGTAAAATGAAATATCCTCTGTGGTGAGAATTAATGAATTTATTTATTTTATTGTTCAAAGAGATACATAAGATTTTGCTTACTTTTTTCCCGGCTACGGTACCCTTAACTGAAAGTCACCTGGCAGGTCAAGAGGGCACCGTAGAGTCACCGTTATTATTCCTAGGACCATAAGAACCTCATGAATTACAAATGTTAGGGAGTGAATGACGACGGGTCTTTGAAAAACGTGACGAAAATAACCTAAAACTCGATGGTTATGTCCTATTTTCTAAGCATTAAGAGAGGTAGGGCATAGCGAATCTTCGCTCGAATTGAGCCGCCCATCCGGGGAAGGACCTCCACCCTATAGAATACCGCAGTCAAATGACCTCTGCGTCGTGTTTCTGCCGGTGAGTAGGGTTTCCGGAGCTCATGGTGGGTTAGGGTTGGGCCGGCATGGCGGTGGCAACTGACAGGTAACTAACTGACCAGTTACTTGCCCGTTGTCACAGCGACTAGGGCTTCTCTTTCGCTTTCCATCGGGCGTAGGGAAGCCATTATGTCGAGCCACTATAAAAAAAGCATTTTTGTTCATACTAGAACAGCTTAGTGACTGACAGCATTGTCTGATGGAGAGCGCAAGAGTAGCCCAAGTCGCTGCAATCACCTTCCAAGTTTTTCCTACTATTCTTACACCCGTATTCACAAACGTTACTATGCGATGCGCGGACGCACATATTCATAGACAACATTTGAGTGCCGGTCGCCATTGTAAAAATACTTCGCATAGTGTTGTAGGTTTTCATAGATAAGTATTGTTTTTAATACGAATGTTATACTACTATTGCAATCCCTTTAGTAGTGTATGTTTTTATTTATTAATATGGGAACGGAAATTGATATATTTTTGTATTTCTGAAGGTAAATCATTTTGATGCGGGAAATCAACCATAAAAATGAAAGGTAAGTTAGTAAGTTTATTCGTACTTGTAATAAAACAGCTACTTAATAAATAAAACAATTTATTTATTTACAACGGGACGTAGCACTTATTATATTTTTGGAACACATTAAGGTACAGAGAAGATCAACAAAAAACAAGTATAAAAAGGTATTATAATATTTCCTTTATCGTTGAAATTAAAAAAAAATACTCATTTTGTATATTTGATATAAAATTTCAATGATAAAGAAGGTTGTGTAAAAATAAATAACTAATACAAATTTGACAGCAATTTTGTTTCCTCTTTGTATCAAGAGGAATTTATTGTCATAAGTATACGTATTAGAGATTTTGTTATGTATAAAACAAAGCTTTCTTTCTAATTGACTAGAGTAAGGTATCACTTTGCGCATTGTACTTAGCAATAAGATCAACTTGCACTTAAACTTTGGTATCTGGGTTCGAATCCCACCCTGAATGAGCGTTCATACCATGAAAATTCTTGTTTTTTCCTTGTTTATTTTTTGTCTATGGATATGTGGATTTTCTTAGCATAGGTAATGTTTGAGTCTCACATTATCTGAAACTTATCTGGTGGTCTTTAAATTTGAAGCTATTTCAAAAGTAAATAAATTACTGCTCTCAAAAATTTAAAGAGCTTGTTTAAGTAGTATCAACTTCTTACTAAAAATACTCAACTCCAATCAATTGTCTGTGCAAGCTGCCTTATATATTTTCAGTCTTCTGATCTATCTCAATGTTTATGACAAAATAATCGTAAAGTCTCAATTGGCAAATACACTTTGTGCTCCTATTCAGACAGATTCAGAAAACTCAAAACGACCCTGGAATATGTACAGTAGAAGAGAACATTAAAAGCGTATTGAAAGCGAATTTAATCCTCCTTGTCCGCCCAAATACTATCTCCGTTGACTTCAGTAGTGCCTCTGACGAACTTCTGGACGAGAGGCAACTTGTACATGTACACAGAGAGGACAGAACCGGCGCACGCCCCTATCCAGTAGACCACAGCATGCTCCAATAGGGTGTGACCCTCGCAACCGGCTTTCAGCGAAGTGGCGAGTACTGGGTTGAAGTACCCACCGGAATAGTCGAAAGCTGAAAGAGAAGATAAATTCAATGCTGATATGATTGATCCGGATTTCCTAGAAGTTGTAGTCTTTCCTTCGAATACAGGTAAACATTTCAGTAAAATTGGCTTGAATGTTAAACCGAAGCTTTGACCTATCCATAAATATGAACTTACTAAATCACGTATATACATAATGGTTTCTAAAAGCTGAAGTGATGACTGTGATATGAAGTAATGATATGATCATATAAATGATATGACTACGTTCCTTGATGTATGTAATGAAACAGATAATTAATATGAAACAAAGATTGAAGTCAGTGTGATTAATCGTACCTACCAATATTCAAATACATAGACTGCCTAGAAGAAATATTAACCATTTGATGTTATATAGATATTTAAGATAGCTTGGAAGATAAGTCGAAAATTGCAAGAGATTAATTGAAAATTTAGTTAAAAATTAGCAAATTTTTAGTAAAAGAATTTATTTCGTAACTAAATCTTTTATGAAAACTTAAAAAACATCAAAAATCGCGTAGAATCTTATGTACATATTTGTTTACAAGTAATAATGATATTGTAAATGTGATGTACTCAATGATAGCGAACAAATGTGTGACCATGCAAAGCGTGTTAGACACTTAGTTTCCACATCAATGGCATCGCCGGCCAATCGTAGAATCGGAGCGTGGTAATGAGTTTCCCCTTAAACATGAAGTTGTGACGATGACTAACTTAATATAGAAATTTATAATACGCAATGGAGAAAAACATTTGAAGATCACGCGCTTAAATGCCACCGCTTCATGATTAGGTGAGACTGGTAACGGGACGCCCGATGTCGACGATCGGCCGAAGACTAAATGTACCTTTTCCTAAATGGACTTTGCAAAAGATGGACACGCTTAAGTCCGCATTGGCACTATTGTCCTGATAGCGGTAGACGAATACCGTGTGCCTATTGAGGACTCCTGCAACATTGAACCCGTGTGTGAGAATGTAAGGAGTGTAAGTGTAAGACGATTGTACAAGGAGTTTTCAAGAAATAACGGCCGTATTCACAAACGTTACTATGCGTCGCGGGAACGCACAGGTACCCAAAAACGTATAGGATTTTGGGCACTGTGCGTCCGCGCGTCGCATAGTAACGTTTGTGAATACGGCCGTTAGTCTACACAAGCAATGAAAGTGATCGAAAATAGCTAGATGGTACTATAACAAGAAATATCAATTCTGATTCAAAGTAGGTAACGTACCTAAATACAAAGATTTCATTTCTAAAAATTTTTCACAGCGTTTTATATTGCGATGGAAAATAAAAATGTATTTATTTTTCTACAGAGATGGTATATTTTATTTATAGACCAGTAAACATAAGTAGTTTTATCTTAAAACTCCTTGTGATTTTGGTAGCCAGTAAGCATGGATATGAAAAGCATGAATACATACAAATATACGAATAATTTCGTTAGATTAAAAGCATCTGAATTTCTACAGATTAGAATGTTAAATTACATTTGTAAGATTTTAATTACGCCATTTGGTTTAAATTTAATATTTCAAATATTTAATCATCATTAAACTTTGACCCGTTGAACTTTGACCTTTGACCTTGAAAAACTGCTGGCAGTGGCTGGGTGAGGGAAGTCCGGGATAGAGAAATGTGGCGCGAATTAAAGGACGTCCACATCCCACGTCCAGCAGTGGACGGACCAATGCTGTTGATTTATTATATTGTTTATTGTTTGTAATATGTAATCAAGTGTATAAATTATGATTGTCACGATACAGGCATAGCCTAGTGTGGTAGTCATAGCCTACATTATTCCTGATTGTACATTTTGTTTGGAAAGAAACTATTTTTATTTATTTATTATTAAACTTTTTAATAGCAATCATTCTGGACTGACTAACTGGCTCGATGGCTCATTTGGTAGTGAACCTTCTGAGCCGAGGGTCGTGGGTTCGATTCCCGCACAGTACCAACATTTGTGTTCATGAAAATGTCTGTTTGTATTGGGTGCTTATTATGTACCTATTTATTTACAAAAAACTACTTATCTAAGTAAGTTTATTGTCTAGTATCCATAGTACAAGTTTCGGCTTAGTTTGGGGCTAGAAGGCGATGTGTGTTTATTATTTATTTACTCATAGGTGTACGTATACTTTTTGAGCAAATTTAGCACACAAACCAATTTGAACAAGACAGGTATACTCATAATCAAAATCAACAAGATCCAAGTACCTTTAGTAGGTTAAAGTTTATTATTGAGTAAAATACTTAGCTGTTTAGAAATTTCTCAATGTACTCGTATCAGGAGAAATGAAACTCGAGCTAATACTAGGAAACAGTAGACGTAATGAACAAGACTAAGTGCAAAAACTAGCTACCGCGCCAGACTCCGCAGTGAAGCCAAGAATTTCTGCTCGAAAACATTTTATTTGTTTGTTGAGAGTTAATTTTGTCCGCTCACAAGACCAAATAAACTTTATGTATCGCTGTGTAAACGTGGGCGAGGGTAAAATAGCTATTTCGTTCGACTTAATCTCTTTGGCTTTATGAAAGGTTAAAAATAGATGTTTATCAAATAACGTTTCATCAAAAGATGAATCATTACACTTTTCCGTACGAAATATGAGTTGTCTGATGCATTTATTTACATTGCGATGTTAATAAAGTAGGTATTTTAATATAATATAACTGTAGAATTCTCATTGTATTGTGACGATCTTTAGTACATTACAATGCCCGAAACGGCGACCTATGTTCTAAAGAACCTTAATTAAATGGAAAATCTATCACTCACTCTGTAATAAAGAATTTGAATTTGAAGCCCTGCCCTGATACAACTGGGAACAATTACTTATTTTGGATTATGATCAATATTTATTTATTTTTAATTATAACGGTTCTGATGAATTAAGATTATTAAATTATCAATATCATAAATTACAAGTCAACATCGCCTCGCTTTAAAAATCTTGATACTATATAGTCGAGTCTGAGATAATGATTGCACAATTGTTTATTATTATTTGGTGTGACCACCTAAATTAATTAATCAAAGTTAGCAAGCCAAAGCATTTTCACTATGAATTAATTCGCTTCTCAACAAAACGTGAGTATGATAATAATGTGCCTACAATAATGTGTGACAACCTCCATGACAAATATTTTTACGTTATTGTCAATCAATTTCACAATATTAAAACTCATTACATTACAAGGAAGAAAAATAGGCCCGAGTTGTTACACACAGAGCCATATGCAAAAAGTACCAGTTTAAGGGTCCCATATAAGATGGGCACTGGGCAGGAACGAATGTAGTACTCCGGCAGCCTTTATGTTGCCGGGAAAACGTAACGCACTCGCGGTGTAAAAGGGCACAGCGCCATCTAGTAGTTTGTATTGGTACTAGCCACACGCACTCGCTTCGCGTCGACTCGCTCACGACATTACATACATTAGAAACCTCTTGAATTATATTATCAATGTTTTTCTACTATATTACACGTGTATTATACATTTAAACCTCTCTCTTGAAACACTGTATCTGTTAAAATTTGAACTTGGTAAAAACTGCATCAAATCCGTTGCATGATTTCAAACATCTAAGCATATAATATTATAAGGAGGGACAGACAGGCAGAGAAGCGAGACTTTGATTGTTTAGTTTGCGCAAAAAGCGCGGCTTTGATTCGTTCTGTTACTGAAATACGTTCACTGAGAATAGGTTATGAACTATGAAGTGTTATATGATCAGTATTATAAAGATTCGTGTAAGGGGCTGCGCAGACGACAGACTTTTTGTGCGATAGAGTCTGCGTCTGAGACATTTAAAAAGAGCATCTAGGTCCCTACAGCTCTGCCGACAGAATGATCGAAGATGTGCGTTGAGTCTGTGAAATATCCGCGACAGATTTTTTGCGCGTCGTGTGCGTTACAATTGCATCACAGACTAAAAAGTGCGTAACGGATAGACTGTCGTCTGCGCTGCCCCTTAGTTGTAATTTAACTGCAAAATAAGCGCAGAAACCATACATTTACTGATTATGGGTAAATAATCCAGATATTTGCCTAAAGTGGCGAACAACTGGAGACGTATGTCCAGCAGTGGACTGCGATAGGCTGATGATGAGATTAAACAGATAACCAAGCTTTTCTCTTAACCCATGTATTTTTAACAGTACCAATAGCAATGCATAGTTATGCATCCCTGCCCCCGGATCCGGTGAGCAATAGAGTGCTCCCCGGGCGGACCTCATGCAACGGTGTGGCTGCACCCACCACACCGTTACGCCCCTATGAGTGGATTGCGCGACCGCACTGTTTTCCTGTAATATCTGTTTTTGTGCAATAAAGAGGTTCTATCTATCTTATACTTATAATAAATCTGTAGAGAGGTTAATTCTGTACATTAAATATTTTTTCAAAATAACTCTCAGGGGGTGATTAGTGATCGATACTGATGCCAAAAATGCAATCAGTAAAATATTTGTCTGTCTGTCTGTATGTTCGTTATAGAAACTAAAACTACTCAACGGATTTTAACGAAACTTGGTACAATTATTCTTCATACTCCTAGGCAGGTCATAGTATACTTTTGATCACGCCACAACCAATAGGAGCAAAGCAGTGAAGGGAAGTGTGGGGAAAACGGGAGAAATTTTTATCTGTATGTTTGAACGCGCATCACGTGAAAACTACTGCATGGATTTGAATGCGGTTTTCACAATGTATTGCAAACTTAAAATTTAGGCACCATTTTATGGAAGTCCGTTATTTTTGAATCGGATATCCACGCATGCGACGCCGCCGGCACAGCTAGTCTATCTTAAGTGCGTCTTGGCAATCGCGCCCTTTCTGTTACTCCATCCCTCTTACCTCAAGTAGACTAGCACTTTCGCACACATATTGGAGAGTAAAGTCATAGGATCTTACCGGCAACAACGAGGGATGTTCCAATGAAGGAGTCGATGGCGGTAGCGAAGCGAGGGTTCAGATCCCCTAAGGACTTGGAGGCTAGGCGGCAGAGGCATGTAGCTACGCCTTCCACCACGGCTCCGTAAATCACTGGCACCTGGAAATTTGGAGAAGAGAAGGATCATTTATATGAACTTGGTAGTGTCATCATCATCATCAGCCTATTACAGTCCACTGCTGCACATAGGCCTTAGGCCTCTCCAGCTGTTCGCCACTTAGGGAAAACACCTGAAGGATATACCCATAATCGCCACGCTGGGCAGGCGGGTTGGCGATCGCAGTGCGTGGCTTCTCGCTCCGGTGACGCTGCTGCCCGTCATCGGCCTGTGGTATTTAGCTACGCCTATGAACTTGGTAGTGTACTCGTAACATTATAAAAAAACCGGCCAAGTGCGAGTCGGGCTCGCGCACAAAGGGTTCCGTAGCAGCAAATATAATAAACTTAACCAAAATTACAGTTAAATCAACCTATCTCAAAAACTATAAGAGATACTTTGATCAAACCAAAAATCGTTGAAAGAGTTAATTAGCATGCATCACCTCTATTTTTTTTAGAATTTTATACCCCGTAGTTATAAAAATAGAGGGGGGGGGACATACTTTTTACGACTTTGAGAGCTGATATCTCAAAAACCGTTCACTTTAAGAAAAATGTTTTTTAGAAAACTTTATATCATTTTAAAAGACCTTTCCATTGATACCCCACACGGGTATGTACATCGAAAAAAAAATTTTCATCCCTCAGTTACATGTATGGGGGGCCCCACCCCCAATTCTTTTTTTTACTATTTAGTGTCATAATTTTGTAGCGGTTCATACAACACATATTCCTATCAAATTTCATCACTGTAGTACTTATAGTTTCCGAGTAAATCGGCTGTGACAGACGGACAGACGGACAGACGGACAGACGGACAGACGGACATGACGAAACTATAAGGGTTCCGTTTTTGCCATTTTGGCTACGGAACCCTAAAAATAACCC
Source organism: Conogethes punctiferalis (assembly GCA_031163375.1). Classification (NCBI taxonomy): domain Eukaryota; kingdom Metazoa; phylum Arthropoda; class Insecta; order Lepidoptera; family Crambidae; genus Conogethes; species Conogethes punctiferalis. Next base: position 13,056,738 of record CM062090.1, on the reverse strand, counting down.
AAGACATGCCTCGCTGGGCCACGCATCGCCATCTAGCCCCAAACTAAGCCGAAACTTCTGTGGGTGCTAGACAACTGATAAACTTACTTAGATATGTACTTTTTTCTTGTAAATAAATACATTTTAAACATATTAAACACCTAAACCAATACAAACAGACATGTTCATGCACACAAATGTTTGCACTGTGTGGGGATCGAACCCAGATTAGTACTTACACTTTTATCTGACCAACATACTTTTTGTTATTTATTGACCGTCGAAACAGGCTTCATATTTAAAATTATATTAAACTAGCTGTGCCCGCGATTTCGTCCGCGTGGAATAGAGTTTCATCCCCTATTTTATCACCTTATTTAATTCTACCCAATTGATCAAAATCCTTTCTTAGCGGATGCCTACGTCATAACATCTACTTGATTGGGCTGTGCGTCGTTGATAGATCACTATGTCAGTCAGTCACCTTTGAGTTTTATATATTTAAGATAATCTTGTCATTATTATACCATACTATATATTATCTTGATATTCATCATCATTTGCCTGCCCTGTTCCCATCATCTGGGGTCGGCGCAATATGTTTTCTTCTTCCATTCATCCCTATCAGCCGTCATCGTCCCATTCACTCCTTTCTCAGCCATATCATCATTCACACAGTCCATCCATCTTTTCTTCGGGCGGCCTCGCCCTCTCCACCTATATAATTACCTTGGTATTATTCTACAAAATAAACACTCATAAATACCATAGGTGAATTACCCAATATTGGCCAATATAAATCAGCAAGACGCAAGTAACCACTTTTTAGCGTTAAGTGTTAAAATTAATGGTTAATATTGCATGTATCCTAACGGACTCTAGAGCTAGCATTTAAAGAAATGCAGCCTTGTCTGGAAAGGGTATTATTATATAGCACCCCTCGTAGAAACCCACAAGCTTGTAGCCTAAGGATTTGCTTTAAGGTGCTTAATGAATTTCACTTATAAGCGGCAAAAACAAAGCTATATAAATAATTAAATAACCCAAGACATGCCACGCTGGGCCACCGCCATCTAGCCCCAAACTAAGCTAAAGCTTGTACTATGGATGCTAGACAACTGATAAACTTACTTAAATTCTTTTTTTTGCAAATAAATACATATTATACATGTAAAACACCCAGACCAATATAACAGACATATTAATGAACACAAATATTTGTACTGTGCGGGAATCGAACCCACGACTCTCGGCTCAGAAGGCAGAGGTCACTACCAAATGAGCCACCGAGCCAGTCACACTGATCGATCCTGGGCTTCACGCATCCATATTTTTTACTTGGAAAAAGCTGATTTGATTAGATATCAATAGACCCAATTTTTGGATTTGCTCCGAAGCTCATGGTTACCTAGCGACGCCACTGGGCTATATACCTTAAAATCATTTTCAGATAATGGTATCTCCACAGAAATATGCTATTTACCCACTTCAACGGACCTTCACAGTTCTCGGCCACTACTCAAAGTTAGTTCATTCGCCGCCCGAAACCTCTTTAAGTAGCGAAATTGTCACTGGGGCGGACATTATTTAATGAAACTGGCACTTTCACAGATTTCATTAAGAACTTTAACTCTCTGTCATGCTTTCTTTAAGTGGCGAAACTCTTGAGACAATCAAATGTTGGATACTTTGAGAGAGTTGTAATACATAGAGAATGTTTTTGACGCCGAATGTGTCATTGCATTATGGTCAGAAAGAATTTGGTCACTTTTTCAAACAGTAATTTTGGCAATAAATATTTCACGTGAAGACTCGGGTTGTAATTGTGTTTAGGTGTTTCTAGGTCAAAGTTTACCTACAAACATGAAAACACAAAATGTTAAATCTGTCAGAGAACATGCATTACATTATTAACACATCTACAATTTGGTCATTACCAATTCTATTGTCTTGTACGTACAGTTATACTAAGTTGATACTAAGATAATCATTATGTAACTATTTACCTTGCATGCAAATGTTTGGGTGGATGCATGGATAAATAAATAAATAACCCAAGACATGCCACGCTGGGCAACACAGCGCCACCTAGCCCCAAACTAAGCCGAAGCTTGTACTATGGGTACTAGACAACTGATAAACTTACTTAGATACATTTTTTTGGTAAATAAATACATATTATACATAGAAAACACCCAGACCAATACAAACAGACATGTTCATGCACACAAATGATTGTACTGTGCGGGAATCGAACCCACGACCCTTGGCTCAGAGGGCAGAGGTTACTACCAAATGAGCCACCGAGCCTGTCTAGGATGGATGGATGGATAGGTGGATATTTCACGAGAAAACGGCTGAACAGGTTGAAATGGAAGTTCTATTACTAATTAACTGTTATCTACTGTTCATTCCAAACCATTATAATATAAGTTTTAAATATATTATTACATGCCATCAAAATTCACACGAACTGCATAAAAATTCTGACTCTCTCTCTCTATACTCATACCTGTAAATCAGCCTTGCAGTCCTCAAACGCCTTGTCCTTATGTGTCTCCGAGATCTCGAGAGCCCAGTACATCTGCACGTACTTGAAGACGAGCAGACCACCAGCCAGCTCCGCCCAGGTCTTCAGCAGGGCTTTCCGAACATCGCCTTTGCCTGAATATAAAAAAAAACATTCAATAGAGACAAAAAATTGTGCGCAAATGTACCGGGGAAGATTTCCAACTATCAAGATATGCAATTTAGGCGGTGTTATAGCTAATCCAGCTTATAGGCTGGCTTTAGTTCTCTGCCGGATCACCTCATTTCGGATTTGATTCTGCAAAGACTTTTTTTAGAGGCATAATAAGGCCTAATGCATTCCGCATTAGGCTCCGTCATGACTCACACCTCCCGAAATGGGAGGGTATACCCACTAAGCCCCCCTGTGTCGCCAGTGGGTAGCAAGTTGCAGGGACACGGGTAACGCCGAAGCATACGGCCGCATCCCTGCATGCCCTGGCCAGCCGCAGATTGATTCTGCAGAGACTTGATCAAGCAAAGCCCATTCCATAGCTCGCCGAGTGAATTGTGGACCAGCCATACCGTAAGTGTCCACATTACGGCTAAGTATATCATGCCGGGTAGGACACGCTGAATGAAGATTTTAATCTTTAAGCATTTTAGGATCGACGATGAGAAGACTTAGCTGCTACCCTTTTTTTTTCTAACCGGAGAGAATGCATTTGCGCATACCACGCCACTCGGGGGAGCAGCGGGCTATGTGGGACTCATCACCGCCTCGGAATGATGGAAGTGAGGCGGGAAATACCACTAAAAACTCCGGCCCCTTCTGCAAAGCGCCCCAAAGATAGTGCCGTGGGTCCTTAAAATATGTCCTCCACGACAACACCGGCGCGGCCTGGGCAGAACAGGCCCCTAACAGGCTCCCCCCACTAGGGGGACTTCCCCCTTAACTTTATGGGAGTGGGAGTGGAGCTGCCCAACCCAAATGAACCAAACCAACTATCTTATCTTTAAAAAAACTATCATACCTTCAACGATATCTTCAATATGGGTGTAGGGACAAGCTGTGGCGTCTCCCCAGTTCATAGACCACCATATGGTCAGTGCGAACAGGAAGATTGCATATGTGGATACGCCGAAGTTATCCGCAACTGAAAAGGGTAGATGTGTATGTAAAATTACTAGTCAGTATTCCTTATCGGAAAACGGTCAGCGCCGTTTACCTGGGTACAAATAAAACCTACTGCGGTCACCAACCCATCCCTGGGTCTACGATTCTTTCGAACTGGGACAAGAACTTGATATAGCGCTAGGGGAAATAGGTCCAATAATTTTGGAGATCAGCCCGTATGAAACGCCATAGAAAAAAAATTCGCCCCCCTGAAATTGCCGCCGGGTGCAAGTGCCCCGGTTCATTTCATGGCTCATTTGGTAGCGACATCTGTCTTCTGAGAGGGTCGTGGGTTCGATACACAGTACAAACATTTGTGTGCATGAACATGTCTGTTTGCATTGGTTTGGGTGTTTATTAGGCTTAATATGTATTTGTTTACAAAAAAAAATGTATCTAAGTAAGTTTATCAGTCGTCTAGTATGTATCTACCCATAGTACAAGCGTGGCATGTCTTGGGTTATTTATTATTATTTTATTTATTTATTTATTATAGTACAAGCTTCGGCTTAGTTCGGGGCTATGTGGCCCAGCGTTGCATGTCTTCGGTCTTGGGTTATTCATGATAAAAGTCGCAGACGGACTAACAAAAAGATAAGAGCATAAACTCAGCACTAAAGTCGACTCTACAGATAAGCTAGAGAATGCATTTAGACAGCGCAACGTGGAGCCGTTCTTAGTAACTTTTATGAAGTTCCTCGCTATGTGACTGCACTCTGGAATCTATTAAGAGGAATTAAATTACCATAGATAATATTGGACGGTTTCCAATCGCAACTTTGGCTAAGTCGCGTAGATTTAAAAGTTTAACCTAAGCACGGACTGGACTTGTTAAGTTTCGGGCACTCGTAAGTAATTTTGATTAGCTACTTATCAATGCTAGATTAAAGCTAAATTATTTTACTGCCAGGAACTTTGGCTAAGTCGCGTACATTTTAAAGTTTAAGCTAAGCTGCCAGGAACCTTATTTTTAACCCTAAATGGGGAGTATCTACTATTAAACTACTATGATTGAAGAAGCAAGTAAAGGGCGAACTACAACAAAAAAATTATAATACCTATGACATATTTATTTTGTTGATTGTTCAGAGCACAATCATCCCTTGTGTTAACGCTAGTAAACCTTTGTAAATAGCCATCTTTAGTTCAACCGTAGCCTAGCTCATATAATACGGATGATGACAAGGTATGAAAATGAAGAAAATAATTAGTCCGTCTCTTAGATAATAAAAAAATATAAGACCCGTATTTTTTGTTTTGTCGAAATAACAAGAAAATACTTAGATATAGCGCATTAAAGTTACGGAGTGGGGGCTAACTACGTCACGTTAGAGTATATTTTGTACTCTAACGTGACGTCATGTGACATTTAAAATCAATGTATCTTCGTAAGTTTTTGAACAAGAGGCAAAATAAAAAATACGTATCCAATATTTTTCATTAATCTATCTGATGGACATTAAATTATTTTTTAGTCATCATCCCAATTATATGACCGTATAGGCCTATTATAGGTATACATATTAAAGAAATAAGACAAGGTATCACACGCTTTAAATGCTAGGTCCATATTATTAGGAATGGGGATTGACATGCATAAAAGCATTTCTTCAAGTTCTTCAGTTTCAAGAAAGGGTACTGTTGCGGACAGAACGACCTTTTTATATGATTTTACCTTTTTACCAGTTTTGTACATAGTTTTATATTAAGAAGTGTTTTTTAGTTGCTATGGTTTTTGTTTATTGTTTTTGTTTAGTTGTTGAGTTATACAGTCCGCCTGCGGCTGGACCATTAAAGTGTTTTTGTGGTTTCCCATTACTCGTTTGATTCCACACCCCCGGTTCCAGCCGTAACAGGTACCTATTTTCGCCAATCCTTAAAACGCTAGTTTCAAATCATTCGGGAAGGGGATGAACATGCATATAAGCATTTAATCATTCATTGTAACTGATCTATTCAAAACCACAACCAAATGGCTTTGTGATTCAGAGCTGCGTCAGTTTTCATCTCGGCTTCTCATGATAGCGTCAAATATGTAGATGAGATGCTTGTCCCGGAAGCCGAAAGCTTCTTGGTAAAGAGGACAATTTTGACATGCATCGTAGCCAATTTGAAGGTGGGAGAAATGGTGGATAATTTTCACAGCGCTTCAACTAAAATGAAGGGAAACTCATAGATATAAGATAAGCAAGGGGGGTAGGCTCACATCGTTTTTGGGAAAAAGATCTGATGGGAATTTAGCATTAAAATTATTATTCCGTTTAAGTATATTTTTTTATAATGTATATTTAATTTGCTTAGCTTAAAGTTACTAATAATTACATTTGATTTGATTTTATCATCGTACCGCACGCAATCGGCAGGGTGTTTTCGAGAAAGATTCTTTCGGAGCGCATTTCTGAATAGCACCTCAGATGATACTCGTAGGTAGGTACTTGTAGTACTTAGTCTTTTTTAAAATAATTATTATCAGTATAACGTAGTTTTTTCTTCATTTCGAGTCAATGGTACTCTGTCTCAAATAGAACCAGCCCAAAACCGCGCAACCCGTATACCACTGTCTGTTCCCTTGCAAAGGTCACCCGCCGAGCAGTTAGTGGGGGTTAGTGGCCTTGGTAAGTCTTCATAACGTAGCTAAATACCACAGACCGACGACGGTCAGCAGCGTCCCTGGAGCGAGAAGCAACGCTCTGCTATCGCCAACCCAGCCCAGCGTGGCGATTGTGGGTATATACCCATATGGCATATGCTCCAGATGTTTGCTTAAGTGGCGAACAACTGGAGAGGCCTATGTCCAGCAGTGGACTGCAATAGGCAGATGCTGGTATACCAACCGACTATAAGCTCGAAGCAGCAGCCACACAGCTCAGCTGCCGCTATGGCTTCCTCCAACAGCAGTCGCAGGAACGGCTCCTTGACTAGCTTTTGCACCAGGCGCCGCGCGCAGTGTGCCAGCAGTGACGTCAGCAGGATGAACAGCGTTGACACCACTAGCGGTGCGAACGTTACTTTGTTTATCTGGAAAGACAGAAAATACATTAATATGTATGACTTGCACCTTACGACCGCTTACCATCAGGTGGAGTGAGGTCATCCTGAACGCTGTTTTTATAAAAAAGAAAAAAAAATTTTTTTTTGCGAGAGGCGGCAGACTGTCTAGTGTGATGCCTGATGGTAAGCAGTCGACACCGCCCATGGACACTTACAACTCTAATCGAGTTTAGGGTCGCTGCCGGCTTTTTAGATATGAATACGCTCGTTAATTGAAGGTTCCCAAGTCATAGCTGTTCGGAAAGACTGTCGCAGGAAGTTGGTTCCATAAAACCGAGGCGCGAATCAAGAAGTTCTTCATAAAGCGCGCAGTCGTGGATCGCCAACCATCGAGATGATGAGGATGAAATTGCAATCGGTTACGTATGTAATACATGTCATAATAATTCTATATCGTAGAGGAGATGTAAGGGAGCGGCCTATCATCTTTTCGCTCCAAGTCAACCTCACCTGCCCGTGGTGCATCCTGCCTAATAACAAACGAGGCGCTGGCAACCGACTGGTGGCGGTATAACCATCACAATTTAAGGCGTAGCTAAATACCACAGACCGATGACGGGCAGCAGCGTCACCGGAGCGAGAAGGTACGCGCTGCGATCGCCAGCCCGCCTGCCCAGCGTGGCGGTTATGGGTATATCCTCCAGATGTTTGCCCTAAGTGGCGAACAACTGGAGAGGCCTATGTCCAGCAGTGGACTGTAATAGGCTGATGATGATGATAAACCCCGATTAAGAGACCCAATATTATAAGAAGAAGGTAACACTGGAAAAGAGTTAATCACAGCCTATTGGTTCGGCAGATGTAAGGTTTACTGTACTACATATGTACTTTATAGTTTTGCTCAGCAGTGATTATAGCAAAAAAAATTTTTTTTGTAGTAGCTCGACATAATGGCTTCCCTACGCCTGATGGAAAGTGAAAGAGAAGCCCAAGTCGCTGTGACAACGGGCAAGTAACTTGTCAGTTGCCACCGCCATGCCGGCCCAACCCTAACCCCCTACGAGCTCCGGAAACCCTACTCACCGGCAGAAACACGACCCGGAGGTCATTTGGCTGCGGTCATATTTTTGCTAACACCGAATATCCGTCTTCATAGACCCAGTAATTTCGCACTAACCCTTGTAGATTGGGCTTCCGATCGATACAAAGGTAACTATAACGATGTTCCCAGATAATTATCAGCTCCGAGTGTACTCGAGTGATAAGGGGGTTGGCGCACGAGGGACCAAACTAACCCTTTTAATCATAGGTGAGGAAGTTTTTGTTGCTAGGTGGAAGGCTGTAGTGTATTACTTATAAGTAAGATAAGGCTTTGAAATTTAGTTTGGGTATATAGATTAATGTGTTTCATAGAAACGGGTTACAAAACAACAACTATAGAACTCTCTGCCGAGCTCCTTGTTTCCTGAGAGATATTGTCTTCCGATCTGGATGTATATGTCACCGGAAAATAGCAAGAATCGTAAGTTGATCAATTTCCTAGGTAGTTGATTAACTTTCGGAATATAACAAACGGTAGTTGAAATGTATTATTTATCGCAATGGATTTCAGTTAGTTGATCAATTTACGGTAGCCTGACAGTCATTTAATAATTTACGATTTTGACACAAGTAAAATCGTTCTCAAATGGGCCAATCGTTGCTCAATGTACTATTTAACGGTTCACTATAACCCGTATCTTAATACACTGTTCCCTGATTGGTTGCCGGGATAACGCCACGTGAGCCATTGAACCAATCAACGTTCACCTCGCCTTCGTCGGATGATTTTACGACAAGACCCCGTAAAATGATCATTTTACTAAAATACATACGTTAAATAATACATTTCAACTGCCGTTTATTATTTTCCGGAAGTTAATCAACTACCTAGGAAATTGATCAACTTACGATTCTTGCTATTTTCCGGTGACATATATTTGAACAAGCTAGGTACAATGCGTGCCACAAAAGATGAGACTTGAGAGACCGCGTGATTCGACCACCACTACCTACTTTCATAAGATAAACTCTATACCAATCCGAATATTACCGTATAGGTACTTCTTGAATTTAAGTAATAATTAAGGATAACATTTTGAACGACACCTGTCAGGACGCCCCAATACTGACGCTCGGCAAGTCTCATCACGGATGATGACAAGGTATGAAAATGAAGAAAATAATTAGTCCGTCTCTTAGATAATAAAAAAATATAAGACCCGTATTTTTTGTTTTGTCGAAATAACAAGAAAATACTTAGATATAGCGCATTAAAGTTACGGAGTGGGGGCTAACTACGTCACGTTAGAGTATATTTTGTACTCTAACGTGACGTCATGTGACATTTAAAATCAATGTATCTTCGTAAGTTTTTGAACAAGAGGCAAAATAAAAAATACGTATCCAATATTTTTCATTAATCTATCTGATGGACATTAAATTATTTTTTAGTTATCATCCCATCTTTAGTGGCACGCACTATATACATAACAACATTTTACTCCTGTATTTCGGTTTTAATTACCGGTAGGAGGATCCAAGTTAATGCCCTGCCAACGAAGCTGGAAACCTGAGTTTTAGTGAGATGCCTTACAAAAAGCGAGTTCGCTTATGTTCTGTTTGCCGGCTCAACTCTAACATTATTTAAACTTTGCTACGTAGATAATGAAGTTTTATGTGTTTTTAGTATCGCGAGCGTGTTTATATAACTTTATTTCTGTAGATAATGTTTACAGGAATGCAGAAATAAATGCAGTACATTTAAGCGTTTTATTTTTCCGTTCTAGTTTTTCATTACAATATTCATAGATGGAATAATTGTATCTAAGAATCTTTTGAATGTGGCTTAATAAAATTAGTAGTGACTCCTGCCTTCTGAACCAAGGGTTGTGGGTTTGATTCCCACTCGGGACAAGTATCGTGTGATGAGCATTTGTGTTCCGTGTCTGGATGTTTATATAATGTTCTCAATTTATATTCTTATACTTTTTGATATTTGATAACGGACAGCAGCGTCACCGGTGCGAAAAGCTGCACCCTAGGATCGCCAACCCGCCTGCCTAGCGTGGCGATTATGGGTAAATTTTAGAGGCGTTTACCCACAGTGGCTGGAGAGGCCTATGTCCCGCAGTGGACTGCGATAGGCTGATGATGATGATTAGCATAAAGGACGTTTTTAATTAATAATTCACGTGCAGGCATTAGGTCTAGTTAATTTCAGTAAAAAATATCAGAATCAAAAGAGTAGAGATATGCATTTTCCTCGCTTTCAACTTAGACATAACATTTACGTTCACAAAGCATCCCAGTTGACACCGCTTCAGGTTAGAAACTAAAATAGGATTTAACACGAATATTCCGCTCCATTCGCCGAATATAAATGGCCAGTGCAAATACTTACAAAAGATCTGCAAACATGTACCGTGAGCGTCGAGCCGTACAGCCAAACAAGATTTTATCCCTTTGCCACTCAAAGCCCTGTTGACTCTGAGTGCAGTCTCGGCCGAAACATCAGAGGATCACAAATCTAGTTTCGGACGCATGTTTGCACGCCAGTTCAACGGATGACGGAACGTGGGGACACATACGGGATAGCGTTGTGCTTTACTTGTTTACTTGAGGTCTTCTCGACAAAAATCTAACAATAATTTTATCATCAACCTGCAAACGACCATGACAATTGTCATTTGGGGGATTTGTTTGGGGTGAGGGGGGGCAGAAGCCCAAAATCGATCAAGGTGGCGAACATTGGGAGAGGCCTAATGATGAAGATGATAGTAGTAGGTATATTGATACCTTCGTTGGTTCGTTGATTTTCGTTGATGATTGTCAGTGGTGACTAAGAAACAGTATTGTGTTTAGTTTCTCAGCAGTCAAAGCCTTGAAATCTGCTTACAAGATAAGTAGCTTCCAAATATGAGAATCATAAAAATTACAACTTTATTTCCGTTTTGGTGAACATTAAAAAATAATATACGTACCTTAACTGTACGTACAATTATAATTTATTGCGAATATTTTTATTAAATGAAACATTAATTAAATTTTACTCACTCAGCACTAGTTGAATTATCTGAGTGAATTCCCGTGCGACTCAACTTGAAGGACTTTCAAATCAGTCACTTGCCTTGGCACGTTTTTCAATGTCGTTACAAATTTTCTCCCGTAAGTTTCCACCTCTCAGTTTCACCGAGCATGTGGAGTATTCAGCTTGTTACTTTACTCAATTGTAGAGCTATGTGTAGCATCTCACCATTAGCATCTATCAAACATAATTCCGTTTACTCCCTCTGGGTTTTAGGGCCATTTTAGGTATATTACTCCTCCTACCATATCTGGATAGCAAATCGCGGCCCTGGGTGTATTTTAGCAAGTCCTGCTAAATGAAGTCCAAGGACAAATGTGATTAAGATCGATACCTTTAAGAGAGGTAGGGCATAGCGAATCTTCGCTCGAATTGAACCGCCTGCGCCCGTCCGGGGAAGGACCTCCACCCTATAGAATACCGCAGCCAAATGTCCTCCGGGCTTCTCTTTCACTTTCCATCAGGCGTAGGGAAGCCATTATGTCAAGCCACTAAAAAAAATTCCTGTTCAAGTTATGTAATGAACATCTCATTTTCTAAAGGTCAAGACTTTTATACCGTTCCTTAGATTATGTTTCGCCATTTTATTCAACGCGAACATTCTTACCTACTAAATTCCGTTTAAAATATGCCACTTCGAGACGCTAAAGGATAATAGTCACGTCTTTCAAACGTCCCTGGAATCGACAAGTTCCAGAACAATCTGGAATATAAGGATGCGAAATGGAATCCATTATTTATTGTCGTTGAATAAAATCTATCGTAGCTGTGGCCTTCTTTGTATAGCATTTATGTTAGTACAAATAAGGGATGCTTACTTGAATGCTTAATTTTTTTTGAGTTTTAAAATACTCTTTTGGCCGAATTTCGGTCACCAACGTCAATATCTATAGATAGGTACTTTGTGGCTATAGGCGATGTATTCCAGCCGACTTTCCGGAGAGGATAATTAAAAAGAAGGGGTGTGATATTCAACCGATTCAAAAATTGGTAATACTTAAATAATCTTCATAATAATAGATTAATATTTCCTAGCAATAAATATAGCCTATGTTATTCAAAGTGAAAGTGGCTTTCCAATTATTGTGCAAGACATTTTGAAATCGGCATAGCAGTTCTTGAGTTTATTCATTACAAACATACACAATTACAAACACAAATACAATCATTCCTCTTTATAATATTAGTGTAGATAATAGTAATAAATATCAGACAACATCACATACATTGCTATAATACCAAAGTAAGTAGCTTAAGCACTTGTGTATCAGAACAACGAAGGTACCTACCACAAATAAATACTTAAATACAAATTACAAACACCCGGACACGGAACAAACACAAGTAAGTGTTCATCACACGCATGTTTGTCCCGGGTGGGAATCGAACCCACGAGCCTTGGTTTAGAAGGCAGGGGTCACCAATTGAGTCACCGAGCCAGTCGAAACAAAACGTTATGTCTACGTTATGTCTCCTTAAACAGAAAGTATAAAGACAGTTACAGTATCTCAAAAGGGAATTGCAGCACGTAAACTTCCTCGCAACACGCAAAAGTGCATTTAAGGTGTAATCACACTATGCTATTGGCAACATGGCGAGGTAACTGAATTACACAGTGGGTTTACGTAGATAGATATTTTATTGGACATTAAACAATTTATTTAGAATGTTTAATTCATCATCAAATGAGGAGATATTGGAGATGGTAAAGGAAAAGAGATGCTTAATGCAGGCGATTGAGAACAGGAGAGGGAAGATGGTGGGACACCTTGTGCGTCATGATACACTTATGAAAATTATAATAGAAGGTAAAATAGAAGGCAGAAGAGGAAGAGGGAGGCCAAAACGAACATTTACACAACAGCTAAAGGAGAAAGTTAATGTCATGACGTACAAGGAGTTGAAGGCGCTGGCGGAGTCCAGGGAAGAGCGGAAGTTGCTCCACCGACAAGAGCAAAGCTCTTAAATTTAGTAGTAGTAATTCATCATCATCATCAGCCCACACCATTCCACTGCTGGACATAGGCCTCTCTCAAAGTTCGCCACTATGCTCGATTTTGGGCTTCTCGCATACAGCACTTGCCAGCCGTCCTGCGCAAATCGTCACTCCACCTGACTTGAGGGCGTCCTACACTACGTTTGGCGAGACACGTTTATACACACGAATTATAATTTATTTATTTATATAATATCTATAGTTAGCGTTTGAACTCTTACAGTTTTGTAGCGATGCATAAATTACGTCATACGTAAAAGGAATGAACGAACCCCTTTCTTTACTTGTGATGTGACGAGGAAGGGGAGCGGTCGAAAAGATTTTTTTTCACAGTACCTATCTAAGTATATAGACATCATTAGATACATCACATACACACTAAATACACCTACTTACACACACACACACACATGCACACAGCCAAATACCATACACACCTATGGTTCGTGTCTGATTAATTCTTTGCTTGTTTGTTTTTATTTTTTTCTTTCCTTTTTTCTTTTGTACTAATAACATATAGTGCCTACAAAATAATATTTACGGCTTGGCTTAACTAGGTTAGTGTCACGACTCAGCCATACACACTCAGCCCTCCACTAACACCTCAGAGGGCAGGGAAAAGCTGAAAACCAGCGCTGCCGGGGACGCACTCCCGCGACAGCATCAGCTGAGCTTTGTCCTTTTGTCTGCCTGTATGATAGCGTAATATATGCCTATGTACCTACTGTATATGACAAAACTGTACAGACAATAAATAAATTCTTATTCTTATTCTTATCATTAGCCAAGATATTCATTGTTCGATAGTATTTAAAGCAGACGTAAGCTGTGGTATCAACTTGTCATTTAGGACCTCTGCGTTCAGAACCAAGAGTAGTGGGTTCGATCCCCGCACAGTACAAATTTTTGTGTGCGTGAACATGTCTGTTTGTATTGGTCTGGGTGTTTGATGTATATTATGTATTTATTTACAGAAAATAAGTATCTAAGTTAGTTTATAATTTGTCTAGTAACCCATAGTACGAGCTACTAGTATAAGCTACGGCTTAATTAGAGACTAGATGGCGCTGTGTGGTCCAGCGTGGCATGTCTATTAAAAACTTGCTCGCGTCATAACTATAGTTCATTCGCGTTAAGAAAATAGTGACTGACAGGTCACTGACAGGCCACTAGCCAATTAAAACGCTAGAAATTATAATTCTAGCGTTTTGATTGGCTAGTGGCCTGTCAGTGACCTGTCAGTCACTATTTTCTTAACGCGAATGAACTATAGACATATTTACGCGCATCAAACTGACATTCACGATGACTACACGTCGCGCTCCCGCCCCGCCGGCTGTGTGCACACACCTTAGCGTGTGGTGCAATCGTTGCGACGCGCGTGGAGGAACTACTGACTCATTAGTCTGTCCTGAGCCGAACTGCCTCGGAACTTACAGAACAGGGATGCCACTGGGAATATCATTCACTGATATTTTTTTTTTATAGTGGCTCGATATAATGGCTTCCCTACGCCTGATGGAAAGCGAAAGAGAAGCCCAAGTCGCTGTGACAACGGGCAAGTAACTGGTCAGTTACTTGTCAGTTGCCACCGCCATGCCGGCCCAACCCTAACCCCCCACGAGCTCCGGAAATCCTACTCACCTGCAGAAACACGACCCAGAGGTCATTTGACTGCGGTATTCTTTAGGGTGGAGGTCCTTCCCCGGACGGGCGGCTCAATTCGAGCGAAGATTCGCTATGCCCTACCTCTCTTAAGTGTCCCTCACGAAAATCATCGACATAGTTCACCGGTAGAGGGAGCTGAAGTGGCAGCGGGTAGACCAGCAGGATCAGAACCGACAAGCGTCCCATCTCTACTTTTCAAAATTGAAGCGGTATCTACTCCAGAACTCGTATACACCAGGAAACGAATTCAGGAGTGGATACAGCTACTCGGCAGCCATAGTGTTGGACGCTCTCAGGCCATGTGGAGTGAAGATTTAGGGCATAAGATAGGTAGAGTATAACGAATCTTCGCTCGAATTCAGCCGCCCGTTCGGGGAAGGACCACCCTATAGAATACCCCAACCAAATGACATCCGGGTCGTGTTTCTGCCGGTGAGTAGGGTTTCCGGGTAGATAGGGGGTTAGGGTCAGGCCGTCAGTGGCGGTGGCAACTGACAGGTAACTGACCAGTTACTCGCCGTTGTCACAGCGACTTGGGCTTCACTTTTGCTTTTCATGCGTAGGGAAGCCATTATGTCGAGCTACTAAAAAAAACGATGGCGCTTTCGGCGATAGGACCGCCCACATTGTACTACTAAGTATATCTGTATAACATCTCTTTCCTGTAAATATACCTACAAAATTTTGAAAATTTTTGAGGGTAGAATTTTTCTGTGAAAGTATGAAATAAGTAGTAGAAATTCAGTATTAAATCTTTTGAATATTATATTCGAAAAACCTGGCGTGGTGCCGCCATCGTGATATTCACTTTATTTTGGTTATTATTTGCAATAAAGAGTATCGATCTATCTATGTCGTTAAACACCATTGCAATTTGATCAAGATTCAAGTCCAAACGGACCAACCCTAGAAGAAAGCATTAAAATTGGATCAAGTCAGACGAAGTGGCATTCGCTGAACTCAAATTCAAAATGAACCAGCTTTAAGCTGCCTTAACGAGTGCTTGCGGCGAAAGTATACAACTCTGAGCGCTACTAAATTGTTTATTCCCAAGTTTACAGTTGTAGTAGATTAACGGAGTGGAGACACTTGGCGCGAACGTCTCGGACAAATTAACTTTAGATTCGTTTCGAATGTTATGAAGATGGTACCGTTTAGTATGTAAGGGCGACCCATCATCTTTTCGCTTCGAGCCAACCTCACCTGCCAAGTCATCGGCCTGTGCTATTAAGCTACGCCTTAAATCGTGATAGTTATACCGCCACCAGCCGGTTTGCCAGAGCCTAGTTTGTTGTTCGGCAGGATTCACCGAGGGCAGATGAGGATGGCTTGGAGCGAAAAGGTGATAGGTTGCTCCCTTACATCCCCCTATGAATAAAATTTTTAGAGAGGTAGGGCATAGCGAATCTTCGCTCGAATTGAGCCGCCCGTCCGGGGAAGGACCTCCACCCTATAGAATACCGCAGTCAAATGACCTCTGGGTCGTGTTTCTGCCGGTGAGTAGGGTTTCCGGAGCTCCTGGGGGGTAAGGGTTGGGCCGGCATAGCGGTGGCAACTGACAGGTAACTGACCAGTTACCTGCCCGTTGTCACAGCGACTTGGGCTTCTCTTTCGCTTTCCATCAGGCGAAGGGAAGCCATTATGTCGAGCCACTATAAAAAAAGCCATTGAATTATATTATAGCTACTCTGTTGCCAAAATATAGTGCGATTAATAATAATACATAAGTATTTCTTCATTAGACATAACCGCAATATTTCTTTAACGTTTACAAAAACAGGAGACGAAAACAAGTGGTAATGTTAAGGCATTTTGCCAACAGATGTATTATTATGTAAGGGGAGTGCTAAGTGGCCGCTACATACGACTATGAATTAATGAAACACTTTCATATATCAACAGCATTTAGGAAAATGGTGGACATCTTTATTAATAACTTGTTTCATGCCCGTAGCTTGCTTGCGTTAACATTATTACTCATAAGGATACTATGTATTAATAAATAAATAACCCAAAGCATTCCACGCTGGAATTTTCCTTTCAATTTTCATTTCCACACAGCGCTCAAATCAAGCCAAATATTGCAGGTAGGTACTTTGACAGCTGATACTTTTTTTGTACATAAATACATATGATAAACAGCAACAGCCCACACGTTGTCAGGAAGAGATCGCTTTAAGCGATAAGACCGCCTAAATTGTACTTTGTTTTTGTTTATAATGTGTTTTCCTGTAATGTCTGTGTTTTTGAGCAATAAAGAGTTTCTATCTATCTATGTATATCTGTTTGCCTAGTTTTATGTCCACTGTTTAGTATGTAGGTAATAAAGAGTATTTATAATGTATATCTATTTTAGGATAAATCAGTAAACATACAAACATTTATATTTGTATTTAAGTATGTAAGGTATTTGTGATACCTTCGTTGTTCTGATACCCATAACACAAGTGCTTAAGCTTAAGGTTTTGTGGAACCAACTCTCTGCTTCAGTATTTCCGAACAGCTACGACATGGGAGCCTTCAAGAAACGAGCGTACTCTTATTTAAAAGGCCGGCAGCGACCCTAAACTCGATTTGAGTTGCGGGTGTCCATGGGCGCTGTCGACTGCTTACCATCAGGCATCACATTTGCTCGTCTGCCGCCTCTTGCATAAAAAAAAAAAAAAAAAAAAAAGCTACTTACTTTGGGATCGCAGCAATGTATGTGATGTTGTCTGATATTTATTTATTATTATTATATTCCTAATGCGTATTCGAATTCTACCCACCATGACTGGCTCGGTGGCTCAATTGGTAGTGACCTCTGCCTTCTGAGCCAAGGGTCGTCTCGTCGGTTCGATCCCCACACATTACAAACATTTGTGTGCATGAACATGTCTGTTTGTATTGGTCTGGGTGTTTTCTATGTATAATATGTAATTATTTACAAAAAAATATCTAAGTAAGTTTATCAGTTGTCTAGTACCTACCCATAGTACAAGCTTCGGCTTAGTTTGGGGCTAGATGACGCTGTGTGGCCCAGCGTGGCATGTCTTGGGTTATTTATTTATAGATGTACTATATACTTTTGTAATCGCAAAACTTGACAATCACCGACATACTATAATAGTCATATGTAGACTTACCTCAGTGATTACCTACAGTTAGCTAGCAGTAATTAGTATTCACGACACGAGTCTGTTTTTTGATATGCGGAAGTTTATCTCTGCCTTGGGGATCCGCAATCACAGTACCTACTGCATATGTAATTGAAACTGCCGTTTCCACTATGCTTGTTCAACAGTTACGCAATTTAACTGTACAATGGAAAGTTGAATTGTTTTCTAAACATCTATTGTACTTATGTCAAACGAACTAGCATGTTAGGTCGTGTTTTAGGTTAATCTAATGTGTATGACATATAGCTTTCATTAATGGATCTTTAAAAAATAATAATTAAATAGTAATAAGTTTTTTTTTGTTGAGATGATAGCTAAAGCAATATTAGTCATACCTGCCTATGTAGTGTACCTAGATCTTATAATTATTATACACTCAGGAAGGAATATGTATAAATATACATAAATGTGTGTAGTTTTAAATGCTTTCAAAAAAGAAGGAGGTTCTTAATTCGGCTGAATATATTTTCCTTTTGTTGTTAGCCCAGAAAAGATCGCTTACTAACGATAACTGCCAAATTGTATATTCGTAAAGTCTTTATTTTTATAAATTTGGTGCATTTAATATCTAACTTTGTAGATATATAGATCTAACAACAGTCTCGTGTACAAAACTCTGGTAAAGTCTGGAACGCTAGTGTTGCATATATGCGACGACAACAATAAAGGTTATTGTGGGTCTCATTTCTCGGCAGTCAAAGAATTAACTAGCCACAAATAGGCAATTAATGCTTGGCACTTCAGCTATCATGGCAACATCATGCCACGCTAAATATCAAGTGCATTGTCGTCCCGTTACAAGTATCTATATTTATTGTAAAATTGTTTTGAAGGTCTCTCTATTAAAAAAAAGTCTTTTTTTTTCATAAAGGTAGACTATAATATTCTATGTACGTACATAGGGGGTGTGGCAAATAAGAAGTAATATTATTATCAGATCAGTTGGTCTGTTGTCATTCAACACTCACACTCGTACGTTAATGTGACACGTCACACTTAGTCTCTATTACCTATTAGTTTATATTTATATTCACTCAAAAACATGTAAAAGTTATTTGATTTTAGACTTTAATTCTAGTTTTTAAAAGATTCAAGTTTAAAATTGGTGAACTCACCCTAACGACAACTTTCAGGAATATCCCCAAAACGTCGATCGTAAACTTCATCTTGGCTCAAATATCCTCGAAATTTCACACTCGAATATCACTTCACTGGCTGGAAATTAAAACGGCAACATTTAAACACTAAATCGCAAATTACAACACAATTTTTCAACATAAATGTTACGCGAGCACTGAGCAGACGATTCCCGAGCCAAATATTCAAGATCACCAATCTATTTTTAAAACTGGACTTACCATCACAATTTTGGGGGTCACTGGTTTCCTGCAGCACTTATGTCAAGTGATTTTCGGAAAAGTCGGATTCGAAAGAAAAATATAATATGTACTACGTTTGGTTTTTATTGTGCGGGCGTTCGATGTGCGCGCACGCATGTTGAGCGAGGCCGAGCGGAGGCGGTCTTAATATAGATACGAACGGAACAGTACTAGAGATCGGGTCTCCCAGGGAATACGTTTTATACTGAGCTGGGGCATGGGAAGCGGCGGTGGACAGCACATGTGCACTTGTGTCGCGCAAAAAGAAGCAAGGGAACAGTGTTTCTAAGTCTGCGTGTGACATTTTGGCTCGCAAAGACTGCGTTGGCGCAGAAGCGGCCGTGTAGGCATGTTGGGCAGAAATAAAAAAAACATCTTTAGGGGCAGCGCAGACGACAGACTATCCGTGATGCACTTTTTTGCAATTATATGCAGTAACGCACACGACGCGCAAAAATCTGTCGCGGATATTTCACTGACTCAACGCACACGACGCACATCTTCGATCATTCTGCCGGCGGACCTAGACGCTCTTTTTAAGTGTCTCAGACGCAGTCTCTATCGCAAAAAAATGTCACTTTACTTTCGTTAAGCGGACTGCAACCATAGAGTTTACATAAATAAGTTTATCTACCTACCTAACCCTTAACTGTGTCAAGTTACCCAAACAAACTTTGTTTGAGGAATTTGACATCCTGTTGATCTGTCAAAAGGAGATTCGGTTCATGTGTGGCAGTTTGTACAGAATACTTAGATCGGGACATCAAGCTGAATAATAGGAAATGATATAAGAATCCTTCTGCAGCCGATCTTACAGACGCCGTAAAATCCAAATTGATTAATTTAATAAGGAGCTTACTGTACATAAAATACTGTAAAATAACCTATTGCTAAAGTGAAAGTCGGGTAATAATAATATTAAGACCACTTACTGCATTTTCCCGAGTTTCCTGCATATCCAAGTATGGTTCCATTTTGACACCGTGGTAGAATAATTTTAAAACAGCTGTATTTGACGACTTATAAGTGTTTCTCTGAGATCTATATTAATAAAGATATTTTTGATTCTGACAATTACTAGATTTTTAATAGACAACTATGTTGAACACCCATCACTGAGCCACGAACGCACATTCTGCATCTTAAAAGTGCAACAGCGCCGCATTGGATGCTATTTTCTCATCGGTCAATGGAGCAGGGAGCATACATCTCGGTAATACAGAGAGTTACTTCCTGGAATAAATACCTGTGTGATTCTACAACAATGTTTTTATTTTCTCCTACCTCCCCCTATTGCATTCCCTTTCCTGGAACTGGAAAAGTACCCTGGACTCGGGAATTATGGGAATCTTAAGCTTCGGAATTCACGTTAAAGCTTTCTTGTTCAATTCACTGAAGTTGGTGATGAAGACGGAATTCGGTGTCTTAGTACATAAATAACGACGAAATGACAAAGTAAAATCGTTTAGCTTCAAATTGTAAAGAATTTGAAAAAAACTTTCGGAACTTCAATTTCGAAACTTCGGAAGACAACTTCGAAAAAAATAGTTATTATTCTTTTAACAACGGAAACTATTTAATTTTTATAAAGCACATTATAAAGACGGAACAATCTTGCTAAGCTTTTTAATATTATGTTATTTGCTTACTCACCCTTTTTCCCCTTTTTTAAAGAAAAAGACACGCATACCTAAGGTTTGATTGAAAGACTATATATCATTGTTATTAGCCTATCGTACCTAGTCCACTGCTGGACATAGGCTTCTCCAGCTGTTTGCCCAAAGTGGCAGGCTTTACCCATAATCGCCACGCTAAACAGGCGGGTTGGCAATCGCAAGGCACAGTTCATCGCTCTGGTGACGCTGCTACCCGTTATCAGTCTGTGATATATAGCTACGCCTTCAATTGTGATGGTTATACCGCCACCAGCTTGCCATAGCCTCGTTTGTTGTTCGGCAGGTAAGGGTGGCTTGGAGCAAAAAGGTGATAGGTTGCTTCCTTATATCCAAAACTATTTAATAAAAACATTGTCAAAAGACATAGACAAGACATATACATACATATATTATTTATTTATTTAATCTTTATTAAATAAATAAATAAATAATAAATTGTTTATTGTCAAAAACAAAGTACACCAAAAAAATGTATTACCAATGACTGCCACACTAGGCTGTGCCTGTCTCGTGGCAATCATATTAATTTTCACAAATGTTGATACGTGTTACAACACATATTGCACATAAAGTTTGTACAAAAGGCGGACTTAATGCCACGTAGGCATTCTCTACCAGTCAACCATTGGGCTAAGCAGAAACAGTAAGAAGAAGGTAGTGTGCTACAAACAAATAGGTAAATATGAGACTTTTAGGAAGACCCAAAACAAAAAAGGACCAATAAAGAATAAAAATGTTTTAAATGTTGATTCATAGCATACATAATTACATAAACATAATAACTATTTACTATACTTATACTAATAATATTTTAAATATCTATATATGTATATAATATATATATTTACGTAAAAATAAGTATATAAACATGTATAAATAAATATATATCAATAAATAAATATTAATAGGACGACGACGAGATGTGAAGAGAAGCCGCTAATGCGCGGAAAGTTGGAGCTGATAGTACTTATGAACCTTAATCTTGAACGATGCCCTGCTAGGAGCACTGCGGATATATTCGAGGTAAATGTGTCCAATCTGCAAGATAACTGTTCTGTGATCTCAGCGGGAGTCGCAAGTTAAATTGATCGTAATTGCCCGCCTATTTGTATGCATCGCTACTGGTAACTGTTTTATATTTAAGTACCTACATTGTTATTGGTATAATCTTAAGTAGGTATTGTTAATATAACAATTTGTTATTCGTATCTTACATCGCTGAGGGTAAGTGCATATTCTTAGGATATTTTTTAAACATTGAATTACTTTGAATTTCAGATTTGTATTATTCCAACAATAAGAGAGGTAGGGCATAGCGAATCTTCGCTGGAATTGAGCCGCCCGTCCGGAGAAGGACCTCCACCCTATAGAATACCGCAGTCAAATGACCTCTGGGTCGTGTTTCTGCCGGTGAGTAGGGTTTCCGGAGCTCGTGGGGGGTTAGGGTTGGGCCGGCATGGCGGTGGCAACTGACAGGTAACTGACCAGTTACTTGCCCGTTGTCACAGCGACTTGGGCTTCTCTTTCGCTTTCCATCAGGTGTAGGGAAGCCATTATGTCGAGTCACTATAAAAAAAAAAAAAAAAAAAAATAACAACTTGGAACAAATTTATCTTTATTAGAGAACTAGCTGTGCCAGAGGCGTCACACGCGTGGGTATCGGGTTTCAAAAATAACGAACTTCCAACCATGCCTACATTTTAAGCTAGACCTCTAGCAATACATTGGTGAAAACCGCATTCTGTTTCATGCAGTAGTTTACGCGTGATGCGCGATCAAACATACAGATAAAAAAAATCCCGTTTTCCCAACACTTCCCTTCACTGCTCTCCTCCTATTGATTGTAACGTGATGGAAAGTATAACCTGCTCAGGAGTATGAAGAATAATTGTACCAAGTTTCGTTAAAATAAAGTTTCTATAAAAAACGAACATACAGACAGACCGACAGACAGCGGACATAAATTTTACTGATTGCATTTTTGGCTTCAGTATCGATCACTAATCACCCCCTGATAGCTATTTTGAAAATATATTTCATGCCCAGAATTGACCTCTCTACAGATTATGTAGTTTTCACCAATGTATTGCTAGAGGTCTAACTTAAAATTTATACACCAATTATGGAAGTCCGTTATTTTCGAAACAAGATATCTGGATCTTTAAATCACTGCACATTAAGCGAGCGCACTCTAGCGTCTAAAGAACAACTAGCCGACATATTGTAAGACCGACCCTTGCGGTGTCGGACCGGGCAGGCGAGTCGGACGCCGTGTCCGCCCCTAATCACATTAGCGGCCGACACCTGCTCTTACACTGTAGGGTGGCAACAGTTCTTCAATAAGCGGATAAATATTAAAAGACTGATAAAAGTTTTTTTTTTTATATATTGGCTCGGCATAGTGGCTTCCTCTCGCCTGATGGAAAGCTGAAAAGGAAGCCTAATTCGCTCTGGCCGCGGGCGAGAAACCTCAGTTTCCAGTCAGCCACCACAGCCATGCCGGCCTATAAGATGCTTCTTCACGCTTCGTTTAAAGGATCCCATGCTATAAGAGGTCGGAAACACATGAGCAGGCAGAGAATTCCATTTTTTGATTGTACGGCACAAAAAGGATTAATACTATTGAATATAGGAAGGAGGTTAATACTATTGATTGGCAAATAAGTCACAAGTCACAAGCTATTTTATCTTTAGTCAGCCTCTTAGACACTATGCAAAGCTTGTGCAATTGGAGGTTTCCGGCAACTTGGCTTGCAATCGACTGGACCCGCGGGTCCTGTTGACTGGTCTATTTATTTTAAATTTTTTTTACAGTAGCTCGACATAATGGTTTCCCTACGCCTGATGGAAAGCCAAAGTGAAGCCCAAGTAGCTGTAACAACTGGCAAGTAACTGGTCAGCCTGTCAGTTGCCACTGCCATGCCGGCCCAACCCTAGCCCCCCACGAGCTCCTGAGACCCTACTCACCAGCAGAAACACGACCCGGAGGTCATTTGGCTGCGGTATTCTATAGGGGGTGGAGGTCCTTTCCCGGACGGGTAGCTCAATACGAGCAAAGATCCGCTATGCCCTACCTCTCTTAAATATTTGACTTCAGAAACCTCTAAAATACACACACAAGATACATACACATCCGTTGCACTACCACCTACTACCGATGCGCGCCGGTTGACGTGAATCCTATCAAAATCTCTAAGAAAGAGAAAACGATAAAACCATCTTATCCTTTTCATATAAAATGGTGAAAATGCATCTAGGCATGCCCGCCGCTCGGGGGAGCGGCTCGGGGTATGCGTGACTCATGCCGCCTCGGAAAGATGGAAACGAGGCAGGAAATACCCACTAACACCGGACCCTTCGTCAAGCGCCATAGGAGGCAATGTCGCCGGACCTGGGAATCCAGCATTACCGATGGCCACCCTACTGAAATCCGTGAAACTGCTGCAACAGCATAATATGTACTTGTAAATGCAAGTGGAATGCAAATTTACGTCTGAATACTCCCTTTTATACTTCGCAGTAAAATGTTATACGCTTTTTATTGCTCTATTTACATCATCTAACGGAGAATACTTGCAGACATTACTTCGTGGGGTGAAACGATATTAACTAAATAATTTCAAGCATATTTCATAAGTAGTTTCAGTTATACTTGGACTTGAACATGTAAAACTGAAATTATTTATGAAATGTGCTTGTGTAAAGAATATCTAGGGGAATTTAATGAAAGGTTGCATTTTCATAAGCAAATGGGCATGGTTATTTTCACAAGTAATGTGCATGGTTAATTCGTTTCCAGGAGCATACAGGTACATAATTATGAGTTCTTCTAAAAAGAAATACATACTATTTAACTTTTCATACTTTTCTCAGCTCATCAAGTGTTGCGGTGTCTCAAGGGCTGAAGGGGTATTTGCCCAATATAAAGGGGTATTCTGGCTAGCCAGGGCAGGCAGGGACTCAGACATATGCTTCTGCGCTACCCGAATCACTGCAAGTTGCTGCCTACAGCCAACACAGGGATGTTTAGTGCGCATGCCCTCTCATTCTTGGAACTAACTCCCTCCGGATACGGCGCGAAGGTCTAGGTCTAGAGAACTAGACTAAGAATATGAAGAGGGAATGTCATACAAAATAGGACTTCGTATAGTTACGAAAAAAAAATGGCATAAAGTCGAAAATATCGAACTAACATAGGTACCTATCCTCAATGCCTTCCCGGATAATTAAACGAACTGGCTCGGTGGCTCAATTGGTAGTGACTCCTGCGCTCTGAACCAAGAGTTGTGGATTCGATCCCCACCCGGGACAAACATTCGTGTGATGAACACTTGTGTTTTTTCCGTGTCTGGGCGTTTATATTTGTATTTAAGTATATATTTGTGGTACCTTCGTTGTTCTGATACCTATAACACAAGTACTTAGGTAAGTTACTTATCTACTCGTACTTTGGGGTTGGAGCAATGTAGGTACGTGATGTTGTCTGATATTTTATTTATTAACTTTAGAAACAGAAACACCCGTTACGAAAAGTGGTATAATTTATTAATTTCTTCCTACAAAACGACGGTGTTTCTCGTTCAAGTCCTTATTTCTTTCTTCCATTCTCTGCTTTAATTTGAGCAGTTTCTTAAGATTCATTTGCAAGAAATTCTTCGGGTATGTAACAGAATCGAATTTGAACGCCCCTGAAAAAAAAATTTTAGGATAAGTAAATATTTATCATCAGTAATTTGTTGCAATTCCCAAATTATTCTGATAATAATTTAATATTAATAATTTAAATTTGCCGTTTCGTATACTTATTTCAAATTTACCGGCCTGGTATGGTTTATTCATTGGAGTTAAAGTCAAACCAACCTGGGCCTATCTCAACCAGCGGATGGAGATCGTACAAATAAGATCGCCGGCCATTCATCATCTGGAAACAAAACAAATGAATCTAGATTAGAAAAGTTCAAAAGATTCTGGCCACGTGCGAGTCGGACTCGCGCACGTCTAAATATTCTTTTTTCTTTATTTTTTATTATAAAATATTGGAGTTGATTGAACGAAAGGTGCAATGCGGTTAACGATTTATAACATTATAAAAAAGTCATTATTCGTTCTGAAACCACCATCTGATTGAGAACCACCTCCTTTTTTTGAAGTCGGTTAAAAATCAGGCAACACATTCCCTCATCTGGCGCCCCTTGCAAATAAGAATAACAGCACATCTTAAGTAGTTCTTGTCTGATGGAAAGCCAACGAGAATGCCTTAAAAATACAATTTAGTCCTTAACATAATTACAATAAGAACTCTGGTAAGTATTTTATAGTCCCTTCTGCGGCGTCCTTATTGCCGTAAAACCGCAGTATGCATAGTTCCAGATGAGTTATTGCGCAATATACGCCTGTAACTCTACCGTATTTTACGTTGTTGCATAATATTTGCTAGTAAAGGTTTGGCCTAAGGCACTTGTCATATTATACTAAGTTACAATTATCAGATCACATACTTACATTGCTCCGATCCCAAAATAAGTAGCTTAAGCACTTGTATTATGGGTATCAGAACAACGAAGGTACCACAAATAAATACTTAAATACAAATATAAACACCCGGACACGGAACAAACACAAGTGTTCATCACACGAATGTTTGTCCCGGGTGGGAATCGAACCCACGACCCTTGGTTCAGAAGGCAGGGGTCACTACCAATTGAGCCGCCGAGCCAGTCACATGTCACATGAAGGGCTAAATACGAGTACGCTATACAATTAGCCGCTCTGTCTACTTACATTCGGCGACAGATTAGCTACCAAAACGTGCTGCAAACATCTGGGGATACACCCATAACCGCCACGCTGGGCAGGCGGGTTGGCGATCGCAGGACGTAGGTTCCCGCTCCGGTGACGCAGCTGCCCGTCATCAGTCTGCAGCATTTAGCTACGCCTTCAATTATTGTGATGGTTATACCGCCATCAGTCAGTTGCCAGCGCCTCGTTTGTTATTTGACAGGATGCACCTCCCTATTTAAAATCAGTGGAGGTCTTCCACGGTGCGTTTTGCGCGCAATTTTCTGCCTCGAGCAGCCGGTCTTTGGAATTAGCTTCCTGCTGCAATTTTTCCGAGTGGATATGATTTAGGGACCTTCAAAAAGCGAGCCTATGGATTTCTCAAAGGCCGGCAACGCACCTGTGACTCCCCTGGTGTTGCGGTGTCTATGGGCTGAAGTGATCACTTACCATCAGGTGTCTTTCAGGGCCCCTCTTCCATAAAAAAAAACTGCTCACCATTTTATGGAACGGTATATACGTTGTTGTACTTCCGAAAATATGATCAATTTGTGTCGCCATACATGCAAATAGGATGCCTGAAATTATACAAGAAACTGCTTATAGATTAAATGCCTATGATCTTGAATTAGGACAACAGGAAAATTGTATCCAAATGTATGTATTTACTCGTACCAATAGGTACAATAGTACCTAATCTATTCTCAATAGTGATGTCGATTAATAGTCGACATCTGTGTAGTCGATTATGGATAGTCTATAGAAATAACAAGCCCAATACGTGCCACGCTGGGCCACACATCGCCATCTAGCCCCAACCTAAGCCGAAGCTTGTACTGTGTGTACTAGACAACTGATAAACTTACTTAAATACTTTCCTTTTGTAAATAAATACATTATTATACATAGTAATCCCCCCGACAAATACAAACAGACAAGCTCATGAACACAAATATTAGTACCTACTGTGCGGGAATCGCACCCACGACCCTTGGCTCAGAAGGCAGAGGTTACTATTACTGCTGAGCCAGTCTTATCTAACAATAGCATCACTAAAATAAGTACGTAAATATCTATTTATTTTATCTGAAAATACAAACGTGCTACGTTAGACCGAAACTTAATTAACGCTAGAGTGATTTTAATTAAAACTGATCCTATACAATATGCCAACAATTTGCAACCACACGATAATTATAATAACAATATTAGATTTACTTTCATTTAATTTGTTTTTAAGAACAACATCGTGTACCTATATGATAATGAATATCTATTTTTGTCTACGCGTTTTCATATTAATTATAATGGTTTTGTTACTCCGTCTTTAATAAGTTATTGAACAAGGCAACATTGTTGAATTTGGATTTTAATAATACAAACATAACATCGTTATAGGTACCTAAATTAATCTAGAATCTTTAATTTAGAGCAACTTAATTAGTCGGTGGATCGGTTATAGAACCTTAGGTATAAGAACCTATAGGATCTTCATTAAGGCGGCATAGGATACCTAGGTATCCTAAGGCTTCGTATTTTAGCACAGTTTGGTCTTCAAAAGACCGGTATCGAGTAAGTACCTATGTGAAGATAGGATCTACTTACTTACTAGTGAAAAATGTATGAAAACTTTCTCGATTACGAATTTTAACATCATCATCAGCCTTTCACAGTTCACTGCTGGACATAGGCCTCTCCTGTTGTTCTCCAATTTAGGCAAACACCTGAAGAATTAACCCATATTCGTTATGCTGGGCAGGCAGGTAGGCGATCGCAGGGCTCCTCGCTCCGTCATGTCATCGGCCTGTAGTATTTAGATACGTGATGGTTATACAGCCACCAGTCAGTTTCCCGGATATTTTTTTATTTTAGCATATTGTAATAAAGCCTCGCGCGAGTTAATCATATTTTCCTTTTTTTCTTCTTCCTTTATTAACCATCGTGACCACTGCTGGGAAAAGGTCTCCCCCAAAGGTCTCACTATACCTATATATCTACCTACTTACCTACACATCGATAAAACACGAACTCCATAGAGATCAGCCCCTTTGGCCAGGAGAGCACAAGAGCTAATAAGAATTTTCGTCTAGATTTATTTAACCAAACGACTTTCATACTAAGTTCAAGTACTTGTTGACTTACCTACCAATAATTCCACATCTCATGATTCGCAAAGTTATGTAAGCCAAATTTAGCTATAGAATTACTCTCCGCTACTAAGAAAACAGTCGCTTGATATAAATTTCCATAGTTTCACGGATAACTGATTTCAATTACGCAATGAAAAGAAAAACAAATTTGTTCATAGAAATATTGCGTTTTATTATTTTGCTTCATCGTCATCATCAGCGTATCGCAGTCCACTGCTGGACATAGGCATTTCCAGTTGTTTGCCACTTTGAGCAAACACCAGGAGGATTTATCCATAATCGCCACGCTGGACGGGTTGGCGATAGGGAGTAACTTCTCGCTCCGGTAACGCTGCTGCCCGTCATCGGCCTGTGGCATTTAGCTATGCATTCTATCGTGATGGTTATACCAGTTGGCTGCCATAGCCTCGTTTGCTATTCGGCAGGATGTACCTACCACGGGCAGGTGAGGGCTTGGAGCGAAAAGATGATAGGTCGCTCCCTTTCATCCCATGTATTTACGATATTATGATATTTTTCCCTGGAAACCTTTCGAAATATTAAAAAGGCGGCGGTAATACATTAACATTACCCAACATTATTACGCCCCGCGGGGCCATGATTGACGATTTGTTTGTTTACCTCGCGGCGCAAAGACATCTTATATTGCGAAGCCACTTTACAAACAATAATCTTTTGAAATATATTCTCAAGAGGATAATCGGTTTTATTAACTCCGCTTAATATTTTAGTAAATTTGAATTAGGAGAATACTTTGACATAAGAATAAGAATGAGGATGCGAGAAGCCCAAAATCGATCTAAGTGGCGAACATTAGAAATAAAACTTATACACAATGTACTTTCACGCTACTATTATCAGAAACGCTAAAAACGGCCTCCATAAAACCCTTCTATAGGATGCATTAATCCATTAATATCTAGGTACTTGTTAAATATATTTTTAACTACTCAATATTATCGACAACTTCATTCAGAGAATTCAAGCAGCTATTGCAAATTTGTGGCGACCAACTACTGTGGCGTAAACTTTTGATTTGTAAAAATGTTTGAATAGCTTCTTGTGTATACTCGGAAGAGAGTATAATTTGCAATTATTTATTGTCATTCGGTCACTCAAGGGATCATTTATCCGGCTAACGTTGCTATAACTATTTGTAACAGTAAAAAACACAACCTATCAATTTGACAGCTAACGTCAAATTCAAAAATCTTGTTGTGGCTTCGCGGCCGGTAATTTATTTTTCCAAAAAATCTTTAAAAATGTCTGCATTTCACGGGTTTCCCGACTTGCCAGGTCCAGAGGATACTGCTTTCTGTAAAATAGATGAAGTATACTGTTGCGGCAACGCGCGTTACGGCAACATAACCACTTTTACAAACACGGTAAGGTTATACCAAAACTACATGGAATTTGTACTTTTAGCTTAAACCTAACTGAGTGTTAATGTTTTCAGACGAAAAAGCATCCAGTTATTAACGTAGCTAGGGATATCCACCACCACAGAACGACGGACGAAAACATTTCAATGTATGTTGATGTAGAAGACAATTTGTTGAAGAAAATTACAAGTGTGTGGTACAAGCAAGGTTTTATTGAGGCTCTGAGCGTGGCGGCTGACACTGGTGTAAATAGGGAGAGCCCTCTGCTCGCTGTAGCTGCGTCTTATGTGTTGAAAGTTGCAAATGTGTTCACAGCATTTAGATACTTTCTGCAACCTCATTTGAAGGACATAGGGCCTAAGATTGTGTCAAATTACTCGAATACAAGAAACTGGGGCAATGCTCCTGTCAAGTGCTTGGTGTGGCATCCTCATACAACGAAGATTGCAGTGGCTACAGTGGATGATTACGTGAGAGTGTATTGCTCGGAAGCACAGTTCATTTCTACGTTGAAGTGCAAAGCTCAAGGGCACGTTTCTTCTATACGTTGGAGGCCGTACTCCGTGTCGGAGATAGCGGTGGGCTGTGAGCAAGGAGTAATTGTGTGGACTGTGGATCCAAATTCTATGTTTACTAAGCCATCTACGAGCAATGCTGTTGTTTTGAAAAGGTAATTATTTCACTTTTTGTTTAATCAATATTAGATGATAGCACATACACATTTTGTTTGTTTCTGTATTTGTAACTTAAATTTTTTTTCTGTACAAATTGTAATTGTTGTTGTTTGTAGTGTATATTTATTTAATCTTACACAATAAACATAATGTTCAATAGGCAGACTTATACATGCTACCAAGTAGTTAGTATATTTAAAAGTAAAATTTTTTATTGATTAATTTTCAATGTGAGTCGGTAATGGTAACTATTGCTACAATATTGTTTGGCCTGGTGGCTCAATTGATCCCTGCCTTCTGAACCCCACCTGGAATAAACATTTGTGTGATTCAAATGCAAATGTTCACATTTGTGTTGGTTCCATGTCTGTGTATTTATATTTAAGCATATTATGTTTGTGAGACTCATATCTTCATTGTTGTGATAGCCATTACACAAGAGGATAAGTTACTTAAGGGATCAGAGCAATTTAGGTGACATTGCTAGGAATCATAAAACATTTCTTATCTTAGAACTCAATTTAATTAAAAAACAAATATCATGTTATCATTTCAGTTCAGGCCACAGTCCAGTCACTGATGTGAGCTGGTCTCCAAATGGTGACCTGCTAATCAGCTGCAGCGGTGCCGACACGTCCATGATGGTGTGGGACGTGGCTATGGAAACTGCCGTCCCACTCCGGAGAGTAGCTGGGGGTGGTATAGTCTTTGCGCGCTGGTCGCTGGATGCCAGTAAAGTGTTTGCGGCTACTTCTTCTATTATATTTCGGTTTGTATTATTTGTTCATTGTACTCCCTAGCTCACCTGAGTGTCTAGTAGCAAGTGCCGCCTAAGGGCCAAAAGGCCAGGGTTCTCAATTGCAGCCCAGGGACATTTTTGTTTGTTACTGGGTCTTTCTGTCAAGAACATACTCTGGGTATCTCACCGCCTCGCCAATGTCTTTCTCCATTCCTCATGAGCTCCTAACAGCTTAATTCGCTTGAAATATCACATCATGGAAACATGAAAGTGCAGCATGAAAATTCTGTGTGTGCAGTGTGCACACAGGTACATGTGTTAATTTCTTTTGAATGCTTGAAATATTATACATAGACTAGCTGTGCTCGCGACTTCGTCCGCGTGGAATAGTTATTTTTTCCCCGTTTTTTTTACATTTTCCATTATTTCTTCGCTCCTAATAGTTGCAGCGTGATGTTATATAGCCTAAAGCCTTCCTCGATAAATGGTCTATTCAACACAAAAAGAATTTTTCAATTCGGACCAGTAGATCCTGAGATTAGCACGTTCAAACAAACAAACAAACTTTTCAGCTTTATAATATTAGTTAAGATATGGCTTATACTAGTATTAATGTGCATTATGATTTTGTGGTGAGTTCAGCATCCTTTTTAATTTCATGAAAAAATTTTATTCACGAAATTGTAGGTATATCATTAAGCAACTAAGGTGTTCTGACATTATATGATGTCTTCTTTTACCAGAATGTTAAATTTATTGCGTCTACTGGCCATTATCCTCTATCACGTGCGACTCTTCTCCAGTTAGGCCCCATTATCAATTTCAGCTCATCCTCCCATCTCTTTTTTTTATATAGTAGGTCGACATAATAGCTTCCCTACGCCTGATGGAAAGCGAAAGAGAAGCCCAAGTCGCCAATGGGCAAGTAACTGGTCAGTTTCTGGAAACCCTACTCACCAGCAGAAATCGACTCGGAGGTCATTTGGCTGCAGTATTCTATAGCGTGGAGTTCCTTCCCTGGTTGAGCAGCTCAATTCGAGTGATGATTTGCTATGCCCAACCTCTCTTCATCTTCTCTCTTGTTCTCATACAAGGTGGTATGTTTTATTGCAGTGTATGGGACACGATGCGCTGGAAGCCGGAGCGCTGGTGCGCGCGCGGCTGCCGCGTGGTGGCGGCGTGCTGGGGGCCGCACGACCTGCTGCTGTTCGCCGCCAAGGGGGAGCCCATGGTGTACGCCCTCACCAACACAGGACTTATGAGCGGTGAGTCGAATCTCTTTAAAGGGTCTGCAACTGCAAACATCTGACCTCTGCCCTCTGAGCCAAGTGTCGTGGGTTCGATTCCCGCAGAGTACAAACATTTGTGTTCATGAACATGTCTGTTTGTATTGGTCTGGGTATTTTCTATGTATAATATGTATTTATTTACAAAAAAAAATGTATCTAAGTAAGTTTATCAGTTGTCTAGTACCCATAGTACAAGCTTCGGCTTAGTTTGGGGCTAGGTGGCGTAGTGTGGCCCAGCGTGGCATGTCTTGGGTTATTTATCTGTGTGATAAACATTTGTGTTTGTTCCATGTCTCGCTGTTTATATTTGTCACCACCATCATCATCAGCCTATTGCAGTCCACAGCTGAACATAGGCCTCTTCAATTGTTCGCCACTTAGGGCGAACATCTGTAGGGTATACCCATAATCTCCACGCTGGGCAGGCGATTGCAAAATGTAGCTTCTCGCACCAGTAGCGATTCTGCCCGTCATCTGTCTGCGGTATTTAGCTACGCCTTCAATTAGGTTATACCGCCGTCAGCCTGCTATATTTGTATTTAAGTATATATTTGTGGATGGATGTATAGAATGTAAGGGAGCGACCTATCATCATTTCGCTTTAAGCCAACCTCACCTGCTAGTGGTGCATCCTGCCGAATAACAAACGAGGCGCTGGCAACCGACCGACTGGTGGCGGTAACCATCACTATTGAAGGCGCAGCTAAATACCACAGGCCGGTGACGTTCAGCAGCGTCCCTGGAGCGAGAAGCTACGCCCTGCTATCGCCAACCCGCCTGCCCAGCGTGGCGATTATGGGTATATCCTCCAGACGTTTGTCCTAAGTGGCGAACAACTGGAGAGGCCTATGTTCAGCAGTGGACTGTAAGGGCTGATAATGATGATGATGATGTAGGTTATCTATCCCAAAAAGGAGCTCCGCTTATAACCAAGTTGTTTCAGGTGCCCAAACCAGTAAAGCGATCCCGATCCTGGATGTGACCAAGGTGGAGCTTCCGTCCGGGGAGCCCGTGGGAGGACCCGTGCTCGACATGTGCTGGGACCCGTCCGGGCGTTACCTGGCACTGCTGTTTGAGGAATCCCCTCTAATCGCTGTGTTCTGCACCACTCATCTTATGATGCAGTTGAAGGTCACACCTTGGTAAGATTTTTTATTCTTTTGCAGCAGTGGGACAGTAAAAAGAAAGATAACTTTACTTCAAACTCAGAACTTCCTTTTTTTAGTAGGTTAAAGTACTAAAACCTTATCCTGAATGTAACAAATACTATTCTGAAAACCGCATCCAAATAGCTTTAGCCAAACGCGAGATAATCGCGGACAAACATACATACAAACAATCGAACCTCTTTTTTTTAAGTCGGTTAAAAAGGTTTGCCCTATCCTGATGGGAAGCGAAACAGTAATATCAGATAATACATGTAGGCCTTAACTTGCTTGTGTTTCAAACAACGACCTATTTTGTGTTAAGTATGTTGAAGGTTTAATTTTTTGAAGAAAAGTACTTTTTTTAATTGATTCGCGACTGGGTGTTTTGGTGGCGCCCTCAACTCACAATTTACATTGTGGTACATTCAATATGTAATTTTTATAATTCGTTTATTGCAGTTGCTTCATCAACGGCTTGGGTAACGAGCTGCCAACCACTATGGCTTTCCAGCAGAACTTCACCGACGGTGCCTGCCTGACCATAGCGTGGTCCACGGGCAGGATACAGCACTTCCCGATCGTCTATAACATGTAGTTAGGTTAGTGTCTATTAACTAATGTCGTCTATGATTTGTCTCGTTAGCCCCGGTTGGTTCATGTTATAATTTTAAGTAAGCTATGTAATAAGTAAAGTTTTATGGCGAGTTTCGACCGAAGCGGTACTGCGCTGAACAAAAAGTAATCAATGATATTGCTCAAGTATATGAACATGTCATGTCCGCTACTCGTCCGGAGCTCGGTGGCGCCGCGGTCTTGTTCGCTTAACAACGATCGCAACGTTGGCGCGGTCAATCCGATGATGGGTGACCAAAATTTGACACCGATTTCCTCCGTGCTTCGGAAGGCACGTTAAGCTGTTGGTCCCGGGTGCTATCTTTACCAACTCAGATAGCAGTCGTTACATCATATCAGAGATGACGATAACTCTGACGCCTAAACTGGGAATGGTATAGCTTACCCTAAGTGTTGCGGAGGTCTGATGGCAGTCGCTCTGTGTAAAAGCTTAGCCCTCGCCAAATCTCTCAGTTTGGGAAGCCGACCCTGAGACAATCGGGAAAAAGGCTAGGATGATGATGATGTCCGCTACTCGTCAGAGATGCCTCCTACCCCAGTGCAACAATGTCATCATAAATCAAATTTTTGTCAACTTCGCGCAACCCCACTTTCGTGGAAACCACCCTTAGAGACCCCCTAAGCCACCCCGAGTGGTTTGCAGGGTCTCTTAAAGTTATAAAAAAGTTTGCTCCTCGAATGAGAGTTGAGATTAAGATTGTATATGGTAGTGAATTATTCCGATCTTACCTTCACATAGTATAAGTGACTGAATATTGTTCATACTGTAATGATTTTATTATTGACTAGAAATGTATGACTCATCATTTCAATAATTGTCTGGTGTTTCCAATATGTAATATAACATACTTAAAAATGTTGATGTTGTGCAATGAATGCCTATACAATGACCTACTAAGTCGTTTTTATATGTATTTGGTCGGACTGAAGACATTATAAGACTGCCTGATTATAGGTATCTCGATGTAAGGTATAAGTGAAAAACATTGTATATGTGTGTAAATAAATTGTATTTTTTATTTAAAAAATATTTTTATTTTACCTTTTTCGTGCCATTCGTTATGACTGGACGATAATCATTAGTATCTAAAATAATAGATGGTGATTTAATTGATTTTACTCTTGTTGCATTTGTAATAACTATAACATTATCTTTAGTGT
This sequence comes from Conogethes punctiferalis, assembly GCA_031163375.1. Lineage (NCBI taxonomy): Eukaryota > Metazoa > Arthropoda > Insecta > Lepidoptera > Crambidae > Conogethes > Conogethes punctiferalis. The sequence continues at coordinate 13,021,126 of CM062090.1, read as the reverse complement.
AAGGAGTACTAATAGTAGTTCTAGTAACATTCAATTCTGGAATCGAATACGGTCTTATACTACTTTTCTCTATATTATTTTTTCTATAAATTCTAGTCATTTTGTATTGTCCTCTATTCTTCTTCTCTCTCAAAATTTCACCAGATTCCGAACTAGATTCTCTGTGTGTTGTCTTTTTTAAGTTTTTAGTGTATTCCCTGGATTCAGGATTTTTATATATCATTTTTATTACATCTGTGTTGTGCTCATTGGAATCTAATTGGTCATTCTTGTATATTTTATATTTAGAATTGTAATTATTCGATCCAAAATTTTCGCTATTATATATTTTCTTCTTGAATCCTTTCTTTTTTGGAACTTTTTTAATTTGCAGGTATCCAAAATCCGGTCGAGACAATTTTTCTTTCAATTCATCATCCAAAGACAACTTTACTTTCACATATACACTGTTTCTATCCACATTTTCATAGTCATCTATGTATCTTCTACCGGCGTACTGACCATTGCATATTGAAAATACTGTACAGATTCTACCTTTGAAATCCCCTTCTAAATTGCCTAAATCCATATCTAGATTAACACTCAAGTCTTGCTTAACAGTTGTCAACAATCTCACCCTTAGTGATTGCAGACCTGTCCCTAGATTATTGTTAATGTACGTTCTAGTATTGTCTATGGTATTTTTAATGTAAGTTTTCAGCGCTTTAGTATTTTCGGCCTGATCCTTATTCTTATCCAATTGAAAATGCGTGGTTTCTTTTCTAAAGATTTTGCTTATCTTATATTCAGCCAGATCTGCTATATTGTTTAACACTGTTACGACACTTTCTTTCTCCTGACTGCCATCGGTGTTAACATCGCGTGTGTACATAGCAGCATAATTTCTTAGTGTACTGACAGCAGTATCATTTAGCGCATAATAAAAATCTGTCATGTATTTCGTCAATTCATCAGTGCAAACTTTGAAATGCTCGCATTTGTGCTTCTTTTTAGATTTTGTTTTATTGCGGCCTATTCTTAGATCTGTCGATTCATAGTTGATTGGAGAGTTGTCTTGCTCGTACAATTGACAAACCATTTTGTATTTACCAGATATGGTTTGTATGTCTTTCATGATATGAGCTAGAAAGTCATGAAACTGTTCAAAGAAGAGAAACAACTTCGCTCCCGGGAACGAATTAGGTGACTTTTCTCTTGCATGTTTCTGGTATTGGTTTCTCAATTCCGCCCATCGTTGGTTCCATTCTTGTGCCATTGCTAACGATCTATCTACACGGCTTTGACTATATGAATCGTTTGCGCCGTGGTATCCGGAACTCTTCCACGTACATTTGTTCTCTATTATCAGTGCTATCATTTCATCCAAGGTGCTAGTAACCAGATTAGAAGTCTTCTCTGAAACGTTTTCTTTCATCAATTCTATTTTAATTTTCTTTCTTATCTTCTTATATTTGCCAACGTTCGATTGCAGAGAACCTTCATTGTTATCTTGCATGCCTCTCAAGTTAGTTTCGCCTGTTGCTTTTTTATTAGACTGAAATTCGATTATAGTAGTCTCGTCTTGACCTTCAAGTGTCAGATTGTCATCATTTTCTACGCTACCTTTGAATTTAAAATCATCATCTTGTAAATAAGGTTTGAGATTTTCTATCCTGTCCTTCACACATTTTTCTATTTCGGTATCTTCGTGAGGTCGCGCCCTGAAGACTGGTCGGGGTGAATTTAAACTAGGTTGTAATGCCCTTACGTAAGGTCTTATTAAACCTTGCAGAAATTGTAATACTCCACTTATTTCGGGTAATTTTCCTTTAACTATATTAGATTCTGTTGTAATTGGTAGTAATATTGTAACCGAGAAAAGTAGATATGCTGAAAAAGTAAATATGCTGTTAAAACCTATATATCTAAGTTATTAAAGACTAGCTATTTATGTACTTATTACTCTAAAAGTCTAAACCGACGATCAGTATGAATAGATTGATGAATGTCGATTGTTCACGACCGTTTAGTTCATCATCCATTTCATAGATGTCGCTGTATAGCAATAACTGCATGTGCTGTCATTTTGTGTCATGTTTGTAAATAAGTAGTTCATAGGTACATCGCATAGATGGCGATGTGCCTAATTACATCGCGGTATCATTGTGTTTCTCCGTCTCTATATAAGAGCACCGGCCCATTGTATGGGCAGTTCAAAAACCAGTTCAAAACCAGTTCTAAACCAGTTCAAATATTACCTCGGAAGCAAGATCACCAGTGTAAATAGTTCAACAGTGCAAGTAAATAAAAGTACCTTCAAGAAGTAACAGTGTTTCAGTTCAGTTCAGTGTGAGCTATCATCGACCAGCTAGGACAGTACGCCAGTACTAAACAAGGTCCTTCAGAGCGGATTTGGAAAACCAATTTTTGAGCAGTGGTCTGTGTGACCACAACCCTGTAGTGGACCGCGGATCTCCGCGGATGAGTGCAGCTCCAGCACTTCAGCACTATAGCACCAAGTGCTGCTGGAGACAGCCAAGGTGGACTGGGCTGTGACCATCGTGCTGGAAGGCTCCAGCCCTTGAGGTTGAGTAGAAGCTGATGGTGGTGACGTGCTTCCAACGTCACAGGGAACCTCGCTGGAGTGGCGCCGCGGCGGCGACGTCGACGTCACAAACGGTGACGTAGTAGTGGACGTCACACTAGCAGGAGCACCAGGTTTGGTTTAGTGGTCAAGTGCGAGACGCGGTCAAGTGTGAGTCGTGGACAAGCGTGAGTTGTAAATTTATTTGTATATATTTTTCAAGCGACTTTTAACCTTATTGCATCGGATTTAATTTTGGTGAAATTGACGCTTGGTTTTTAAGGACAAATTGAAGTCGTGATATTTTAAATAGTACTTTAGAACAATTTGTAATTAGTAGTGAGTTAATGTTAGGACAAAAGATTTTCTTAAGTTAGGTTTTTTAACATTTTAGTTAATTGTATATAATTAAGTTTTACGTTACGTTTTAAAGATGGAAGGCATCTTTAATGTACAGAAACAATTATCAAAGTCTATAGAGAGAGGTTTGCTGAATTTTAATAAAAGTCCAAAAGATACAATTAATTTAGAATATTTAGAAACAAAACTAGAAAATTTAGAAAGAAATTGGCAATTGTTTCATAAGAATAACATAAAATTATATGAATCATATTTATTAGAGGACGTAGAAGAATGTAAATATGTAAGTGAGGACATCTATGACAAAACCGAGGACAATTATATCATTTACAAGTCGATAATGAAATCAGAAATTAAAAAGCTTTCAGTAGATCAAAACCAAAGTGTAAATGAGTCAGTTAAGAGTGAGTCCCATAGTTCTTTTGTGAAATTGCCGAAAATATCCATTCCAATATTCTCGGGTAAATATTCTGAATGGCCAACATTCAGAGACTTGTTCGTTTCGTTGATCGATGCGAATAGGTCATTGGATAATGTACAAAAGTTACACTATTTAAAGGGGCATCTCACAGGAGAAGCCGAACTATTGATCAGACACACGCCCATTACGGGAGCTAATTATAGTCAGTGCTGGGAGTTATTGGAAAAAAGATACAATAATAAACGGTACTTATCAAACTGTATCTTAAAAAGATTATTAGGTCAGAAAAAACTAAATTTTGAATCGGCTTCCGGATTGAGAGAAATATTAGATAACACATCTGATTGCATAAGTGCATTAAATAAATTAAATGTTGATGTCAGTTCATGGGATATAATTATCATACATATTGTCGCGGGTAGGTTAGATCCTGAGACTAGAAAATACTGGGAATTAAACGTCTCGAGTATCGACTCAAGTGAGTTGCCAACTCTTAAACAGTTTCAAGAGTTCCTTGAAAATCGTTTTCGAGCCTTAGAATTTATAGATCCCGAAAAACCTTTACCTCCTCATCATGTTAACGTTCCCCGTGAAAGGCCAGTAGTTTTATTTTCAAGAAATAGCAATAATAGTACTAGTAGTATTCCTATGAGCTGTGAGTACTGCTCTGACAGACACAAATTGTGTTTCTGTAAAAAGTTCACAAAGCTGAGTACTGAGAAAAGGCGGGAATTTGTAAATAAGAATCATATTTGTTTTAATTGTTTGGGGGGGAATCATTTTATCTACAACTGTAAAAAGTCAACCACATGTAAAATTTGTCATAAACGTCATCATACACTCTTACACTCAGAGTTGGTTAAGAGTAATGGAAGGGAGTACAATGGTCGCACTAGTTCGTCGACTAGTGTTGCGCCAGTATCATGCATGCATGCACGGGTACATGAGGACAATTCATTGAAACCATTTCATGAATTTAGAGGTCAAACATTTAATACCAAGAGCAGGACAATAGAAGACCAAACATGTAGTACAAATAAGAACAATTTTGAATATAGTCACTTATCTTTTCAAAAACACCCATGTCGTTGCAAAGCTTATAATAGTTCACGGCAAATAAGGAAACCAAATTAGTTTTAGAAGTTTGCGTTTTAGTGCAACAGTGACTATCCCGTGTGGTCGCCGAGTTCAATTTATTTATAGGTACTTTGTTATTATTATGTTTTGTTTATTAATAAATGTTAGAGTGCACATATTAGGTTAATTTTAGTTCATATTTGATTTAGGTATATTTTGTTTTATGTTTTGTAAAGGTATAGGTCATGGTGGGCAGATCGTGTACATATTTGCTTGTTTTTATCATGGAAGTTCATTCGATTTTAAGTTCAGTTCATTGTTTTGTTATTTTGTTTAAGGCCATTTTTCATAAATGTCCTTGGTGGGCGGAATGTTCACGACCGTTTAGTTCATCATCCATTTCATAGATGTCGCTGTATAGCAATAACTGCATGTGCTGTCATTTTGTGTCATGTTTGTAAATAAGTAGTTCATAGGTACATCGCATAGATGGCGATGTGCCTAATTACATCGCGGTATCATTGTGTTTCTCCGTCTCTATATAAGAGCACCGGCCCATTGTATGGGCAGTTCAAAAACCAGTTCAAAACCAGTTCAAATATTACCTCGGAAGCAAGATCACCAGTGTAAATAGTTCAACAGTGCAAGTAAATAAAAGTACCTTCAAGAAGTAACAGTGTTTCAGTTCAGTTCAGTGTGAGCTATCATCGACCAGCTAGGACAGTACGCCAGTACTAAACATCGATTCTGATTTAAAACAATCAATTTTGAGTTTTCCTATATAAATAAAGTTGTATACCTAAAACTTCTGACTAATATTACCTTTCACAAAGAATTGCACTGAAAAATATACCATTTCCAGACCTTGATATCACAATTCGGTTTACGGCCATATTAAGTGCGCTCGGCATAAACTACAGAGACTCTTAAACAACTACATTTTTACGACTGCCTTTACATTTTCAAATTTATTATGTTCGTAGAAAGCAGCAGAATGGTTTGTGGTAAATTTTATTTTTACTGCCGCGCTGTAGGTGCCTTTAAAATTGGGTTAGGGGCTGTAAAACGTTGTAAATTTTGTAATGCACTTACCTACTCTTAAGTTGAAATTGTACTTAAGTTTTATTTTCTGAAGATAGTTGATTCTAGGAATCATCATCAGCCTATCGCAACGCAATCCACTGTTGGACATAGGCTCTCCAGGGGTACCTACGTGTAAACACCTATAGGCTTCACCCATTGGCCACGCTGGGCAGACGGGTTGGCGATCGCAGGGCGTAGCTTCTCGTCCCGGTGACGCTGCTGCCCGTTATCAGCCTGGTATTATTTTCAATTTTCATCAACAAGATCAGTGACTGATTGAACGAAAAGTACCAGGAGCGCATAAATGCGTGAGAACTCGAAAATCAAACTTTTGTCTGTGTGACGTTTGTTGACGCGATGTTATGCAGCAGCGCGTATGCAGCGTTATGATTGGCCGCGACGACGTTGGTGGCAGATGCGTGTAGGTGATTGGTTGGAAGCGCCTTATAGTGGCTCGACTATCTATGCGCTCTTGGTACTTTTTGCAATCAAATCACTGATTTTGTTGATGAAAATTAGTCCGTTTGCAACTTGGACATTATGCGACTATACGTAAAACAAATGCCATATGAATAGGTTTTTTTTTGTAAAAAAAAGCATTCATGTTGACCTCACTCCATCTGATGGGTAGATAAGCAGTCGTGAGGTCCAAAAGTTAGGTCGACAGGCACAATAGAACAAACCTACCGCGCCTGTCGCCCTCACCCTGAATGCCCACTGAGATGCCGTTTCACGCCCCGCCTAAAGAACCCAGGATTGTAAGAGGAAGGGCATTCCGTGACTTAATGGCACAGGCCAGGAATGAGTGAAGTGTCTTCCATTACCAAATAAATGAAAAACTTATTAAGCAACAGCATTTTTATTCAACAACATTACATATAGTCATATTCACTTTCTGTAGTTCACATGTAAATCTTCAATTTAATATGTTTTACAAGTAGGACGTACAAAAATGTGAAAGCCCACTGAAAGCTTAAAACTAATATTGCAACATTGGTATCACTTGCATTATAAAACTTAAATAATATTTGATTTAAATAATATCTATCTTCTTTTTTATAACAATTTTGTCATCAAGACGTTTCTCATTTTAATGTCGAATTTCATTTATCGATAATTCATTATGGATATGCTTTATAAAAATCTAGATTATCTACGATAAAAGTTAATGTACATATAATTGACTTAATAAACTCCACAGAGATTACTTTCGAAGGTTTATAATACGTTTGGTCTGTAGTATCTACAACTTATGTTGAAGGATATAAAAATAATATTTTAATTGCATACATATGGAAATGTATCAAAAAAATATATTAAAAAATGATGTTTCTGAGTTCAGTACAGTTCTAGACATATAATTCTCGAAATCGCACAGAACATAATACTTAAATACATATCGATTAACTATTTTTTTAACCTACTTACGTTTACCAAATCACTTATTAACGAAAATATGTTCTGTTTAAATTTGTTTTAATATTTTTGGACTCTTTATACCAAGTAACGGATACTATGCATTTCACGTTATATGGCGTTGCTATACAAAACGTATTATGGAAACAACTTAAGCGCAGTGTTGCCACAAAATATTTTACGATTTATTTGAAAAATTACACCTTATTGTTAATATTCAAATTGAGCTTGTAGGTAATGTTGTGTGTAAATGTAAATGTACCTACTACGATTATTATATGACAGGTACACTTCAATGCTACCCTCTATAGCATCCTCTCTATTGTTCCTGGGATTTTGCTTAATTCCACCTAAGTTACATTTCCCGTTTTGTCACTCATCTGTTTTATCATTATTCTTTAATTCTTTAGTAAAATTTTAATTTTTTTTCAATGGATTTCGGGTTAGACGTTTCATTGTGAAGTGTCACAATTAGCTAGCTTCAAAGTCCACTTCGGCTCATTGAAAGCTTCCTGATAGAAATGTATAATCTTCTATAAAAATTTCTCAATATTGCTACTCGCATCAAAAATAATTAATATAAACCGCATTAATTTCTCCGACGCCCCTATATTAGTAGGTGTGCCCCAAGGCTTGGTATTGGGACCTTTGCTTTATCTAGTATATATGAATGACTTATGAAACTTTACATTTTAATTTTTGTTTTTCAGTAAATCTTTTACATGTGGCAACACTGCTTATTATAAGACTCTAGCAACACTGACCACGCCGCGAGCTACTACTCGAGTAAGTTTAGTTTGCTGTTGGTCTTGCGCAGCTGCGCTCGCCATGGTATTATCTTTGCGCTCTCGTCTTCATTGTCGTTGTCATGTTTGCCGTTCGTCGCGTGGCCTGTGAAGAAAAAGAAATAGACGATTAATTAGGGTACTAAGCGAATCTAAGCTCCATAAGCTATCTCCGAGGGCACGAGCGTCAAGTCAACGGCTAAGGCTCGAAATAGTCGCCTCATTGCCAAAATCGTTTGGATATCATCAGCGTCTATTTAGAGACAATACTTCATATAACACTTACATGTTCTAGTATGGGGGCGACCCCTCCCCCCTCTAATATTTCATCATCTTTTTGCTCCAAGCTAACATCACCTGCCCATGGTGCATCCTACCAGAATAACAGACGAGGCACTAGCAACCGACTGGTGGCGGTATAACCATCACATAGCTAAATACCGCAGACCGATGACGGGCAGAAGCGTCACCAGATCAAGAAGCTACGCCCTACGATCGCCAAACCGCCCGCCCAGCGTGGCGATTATTATGGGTAAAGCCCCATGTTTTCCAACTGGAGAGGCCTATGTCCAGCAGTGGTCTGCGTCAGGCTGATCGTGATGATGATAAGCACTCACCATTACAGTGTTCTGAGGAGAGTTTGGCCTCGGAGGGCGCGCGCACCGGCTGCGCGGGAGTATCGTAGCAGAGCGAAATGTTGTCTATGGACACGGCGCGCTGGGTGCCGCTGGGGTACGCCCGCCAGTCGCCGTTGGTGGACCCGTTCGATCCGTTCGTCTCCTCCACTTTGGGGGTGTACAGTGATTGCCTGGAAAAAGTAATGGGATTGTTATATTTTTTGCATGTCATGATCAAATGGACATTGGTGGGTGGTAGGTAATGGATTCATGTTAAGACTCCTTCTTTCTTCGTTTTCTAGTAGCTTTCCCTGATAGGATGGTGAGTTAACAGAAACACCAAGTTGTTGTATGATGATATTATTCTGAAGTTTTCTTGAAAAGTGTCATGCCACAGTCTTTCCGAACAGCTAGGTACGACTTAGCAACCTTCAAGAAACCCCTAAACTCGATTTGAGTTGGGTGTCCATGGGCGGTGTCGACTGACACGTAACTGGCCCGTTAGGTACTTGCCCGTTGTCACAGCGCCTTGGGCTTCTCTTTCGCTTTCCATCAGTAGGGATGTCATCTGTAGGGAAGCCATCAATGTGGAGCTACTACAAAAAAATGCTTTTCTCACTCACCTCAGCCGATTCTCCGCTTCCTCCCTCCGCTGTAGCAGTTGCCTCTTCCAGGCGGGCACGGCCGCCGCCCTCCGCCTCTCCGCCTCCCCCGCCAGCTCCCTCTCCAGGTCCCTCCGAGCCTTCTCCGCGGCCCTCCTCGCCAGCATCTGTCTCTTCCACGACGGGATCACGTTGCCGGCCGCGTCTCGCTCGGGGATCTGCGGACAACCCTACCGTCGACCAGCCGCCCGTGTTCAAGGGATTTCGGGAGTCCATCACCGGAGATTTTGGGTGGGGGCGATTCAACCTTTTCACGTTAGAAGTCCTACAACTTAATTAGCTAGCTTCCGTCTCCTTCGGCTCATTGGGAGCGCAGAGACAAACCTTAAATTAATTTTTTTCTCATTCATACTAGCTACGTTAGAAGCTCTTCTTCAACTTCAGTTAGCTAGCTTCACTCTGACTGACTACTGTTGCTCATTGGAAGCGAAGTGACTGTAATGTTTAATCTACAATTCAGATTTTCACATTATTGCTACTCGTATCAAAGCTAATTAATGTGAACCGCATTAATCGCTCCGGCCCCCCATATTTAGTAGGTGTGTCCCAAGGCTTGGCATTGTGACCTTAGCTTTATCTGATATATTTGAATGACCTATCAAACTATACTTGAGACTTGTGTGAGATAGCTCTTTTTGCCAATGATCGATACAAAGAAATGAGCCAAAGGATTTGATTGACTTGTTTGATTGTAAGTGACAAAGAAGCACAAGAAGCATTTTCTACTCCTAGCCGTTACCAAGGGGAAAGTAGCCTACTCAACTTGTAACTTGTTCCACATTTCGTTATTAATTTAGAATTCTAGCGGAAAATGGTTGAATCGCCCTCTTCCATAATGGTAATGGACGACAGATAAAACAATGTTTTTAAAGTAAAAAAACAAAAATGCAATAAACATTTGATGATCTGTCTTTTCAATAAAAAATATGAACGTGCATACTTATTTTAGTGTGTGTGCGACTATGGAAATGCGTGGTTTATCTAACTATGTAATTAGTTTAGAACAGTATATAACAGAATCTATCAGACTATTGGCAAGTGATGTCGAGTTAAATTTCACTTAGTAGGTACATACGGCGTGGATGTCTTTTAGCGTCAACAGTATTTCATCCGGTTCGAAGGACCATGAAGTAAATAAATACTCAATGAATAATTAATTCTTAGAAGTTGGCTTCAGAGAAGTTAGTATTTCGAGTAGCTGGCATTCTGTGAAGTTGTAATTTCTTTTTATAAAAAGATCGATCAGCGTTAAAAAATTTTGCGAGCGGTTGGCATTTTGCAAAGCTGGTATTACGAGATGAAATTACTGAGTAATGTTCCAAAACAGTTATGTTATTTTATTATGAATTATGTAATACTTTTTCAAACGGTAGGTACGTACAATAAATCCCACAATTTTTCTCAACATTACCGTGCTAACTATTTTACAACCATCTTTATTCCTAAAACGGTTAATTTTCTTTACAGCCATGAATCCCATTAAACAATCTCCTAATTGTGTTGTTACAAAAATATCTATTACCATTACGATAACAAAAGCGCAACAAAGTAATGATTTACGTCGGAAAATGGCTACCATTCGTTCCAATTAGCCTGACCAAGTGGGCAATAAATATTGTGACCGTTAATCCAATGTTGGTACCGGTTACATCACACGCGATCGTGGCTTCAAGCGTAACAGTCTTATGCTTATAACTGGAAACACACTGAGCGGAGTCGAGACGGCCAAGGGGTTAGTTTTAGGGTCAATTTATAAGTACTCTTTTGGCGGAGCGGGAACGTCAATAAATTATTATACGTTGCAAATATTCAGACTAAACAAACAGATATTATGTTCATGCATACAAATGTTACCTAATACTGTGAGGGGAATGAACCCGCGACTACATTAAACGCCAGGGTATATGATAGGTACCATTTTCCCATCTGTCCCGATTCCTACATATCCCATACCATCAGAATTATGCACTATGAACGTGATTGTCTTGTTACATAACACGATAAAATAGACCAGAGAATAAACATTCTTCTTCCGAATTCTCAAAATAAATACTTATTTATTTCTTATAACTTAAGTATCCAATTATTAGAAACTTGAGCAATAAACACGAGATCTGATCCCAACGAAATAGGCTTAATTCTGTAGAAAATGTCTATCAAGCTGATCGCCCAATCAACGATAGAAATACTGCAACCGTTTCAAGTAGATTGCACACTCAATCACTACGCATAGGGTTGGCATTCATCTGTTCATAATTAAATAATTAATAAAATAATAAAAAGTGGCATGTCTTCCACGCTAGGCCACACATCGCCACCTGGCCCCAAACTAAGTTCGAAGCTTGTACTATGGGTACTAGACAACTGATAAACTTACTTAAATACTTTTTTGTAAATAAATACATATTATACATATAAAACACCCAGACCAATACAGACATGTTCATGAATACAAATGTTTGCCCTGTGCGGGAATCGAATCCACGACCCTTGGCTCAGAAGGGACTCACTACCAAATGAGCCATCGAGCCAGTCAGGTCCAATTATAATAATAATGGAAGGTTATAAACACCTTCAAACCATCACATCCAGTGGTGTAATTAATTGACTGGCTCGATGACTCAAATAGGTATGGTAGCGACCTCTGCCTTCTGAGCCAATAATCGTAGGTTCGATCCCCGTACAGTACTTACATGGTTTTTTTTATTTTTTTTTTATTTATGGAATAGGGGGCAAACGGGCCTGAAGGTCACCTGATGGTGAGTGATCACTTCAGCCCATAGACACCGCAACACCAGGGGAGTCACAGGTGCCTTGCCGACCTTTGAGAAATCTATAGGCTCGCTTTTTAAAGGTCCCTAAATCATATCCACTCGGAAAAATTGCAACAGGAAGCTGATTCCAAAGACCGGTTGCACGAGGCAGAAAATTGCGCGCAAAACGCACTGTGGAAGACCTCCAACTATCAAGATGATAAGGATGAAATCTAGAATTGGTGCGAGATGTACGATGATGAAAAATGTCTATTTGTATTGGCCTGGATGTTTGCTGTATTTATTTACAAAAAAAGTATCTATGTAAGTTTATCAGTTGTCTATTACCTATAGTACAAGCTTCGGCTTAGTTTGAGGCTAGATGTCGACGCATGGCCCAGTGTGACATGTCCTGTGTTATTTATTTAATTAAAGGTAGGTACCATTGAATTGAATTGCGTAGTAAATTCGTGGATTTGTTTTGTCGTGTTTATTCTTGGACAATAAAAAATAGTGTACAAACGGCGCACTTGATGCTGAGTAGGCATTCTCTACGGTCCTGCACGGCTATGCACAAACATGGGAGTTGAGATGACATAAGGTCAGACAACCTGGTTTTTTATGTGTTTATAAATTATGTGTTATATGTTAATATATACTCGGTTTTATATTATGTGGATATTATTTATGTTGGCTCTTCACTGTAGTGCCAACCCTGCTCTAGCAAGCGGAACCGCTCGGCCGTTCGCCTCCAATCATGCTAATGTCAGCAAATTTTTAATCGTCCATTTTCCCATATCTTGTCTCGGACACTTGCGCTGGAGTATTCGGCCGCTTTTCTCTTTCGCTCTCGTTAACTATCTCAAGGATCTTACGAGATTTTAGTTGGATGAGTTTTAGTGTACCCAAGTACCTAATATTTGTACAGCTTTCATTAGAAAATTTTTGGCGTATGTAAACTTGAAAAGGCGTAGTCATGCTGAAGCTGTGACATCGTGGATTTCGGTTTGTCTCAAGGGTTTGTTATTTGATTTTACTGATTAAAATTAAACGAGATTTAAAAACGCTTGACTTCGTCTACAATCAAAAGTTAATCCGCGGTAGACAATGAATTTAAAACATTGTTCTAAATTCAAATATGTAATCATTTTTTAATTCCGTTTTCCATATTATAAGTAAAAATAAAAACTCCTTGCTTTGATCGACTTTTTAAACTTTTTACTTTTTTTATGTAAGACTTTTTATACCAGACTTCGTTCGGTTTTCGAAATATTTAAATGATTTGAACAAATGAATAATTTATTTTATGAATTGAAATTTGTTTTCTGAAACAAAATAAATTAAATAGTAAACAAAAAAATATTTTTGATGCATATTCCTTATGCATGCGGTGAAACTGCGTTTCAAGAGTTCCAGGGTAATAAGACAAAGAAATCAAAAGCGCGTACAGATTGACAGACAAGTACAATGAAAGCGCAAACAGTTCACGCAGTCGTGGAAAAGTACATCACAATGGGCCTTTACAATCGTTATCGAATACGACACGTAATCGATATCACGAACGGGATCGGAATATAAATCGATTAGCCATCCATCAAACTATTGTTGTTAATTAGCAGGCGAAAGTTTGAAATTTTATTATTTATTTAGCGGCGGTGAAGTGGCTGCCATATTGATAATCGTGATGATGCAAGATGAAGCTTAATTATTTGTTATAGTTGACTTCTATCTACAACTTTATTTTCAACAAATTATGAGTGCATTCTAGGAGAAGCGTTTGTGTTGTCTCGACTGGTAATTAAACTTGAAACCTTCGCGTGATCATAACCTGAGAGTATTTAAACTCCGCGCTTTATGACCGCGCTAATAAACCCTGGTCAAGTCTTGGACTTATGGACTTGACACACTCATATAAACCTGTTTTGTCATTTATTTAATACTAGCTGTGCTCGCTACTTCGTCCGCGTGGAATAGTTATTTTTTCCCCGTTTTTTTTTTACATTTTCCATTATTTCTTCGCTCCTAATAGTTGCAACGTGATGATATAGCCTAAAACAGCGGTCAGCAACAGGCGGACCGCGGTCCGTTTGCGGACCGCGAATGGTCGTATCTCGGACCGCGAAATATTGTAATGTATTACAAGTACCTATCAATAATTAAATAATTAATACATAGACATCGTCTTTTTTATTCGGTCGCATAAAATAACAGCTATTTCTAGAGCGCGTGACATCGTGCGCGCGAAAGTTGATCACTATGTTTGGCTCGACATATGAATCGTCTTTCTCAAAGATGAATTTCATGAAAAACAAATATCGATCGAGATTAACGGACGTCCACCTAGAAGACACACTTCGAATTTGCTGTTCATCTCGAGAACCACAGCACAAAAAACTGGCTCAAGACTGTCAGTGTAATTTCTCACATAAATTTTACGTCTTGTATTTTGTAATTCAGAATTTGATTTTAACCCAATAAATAAGACTTAATTATTGTCACTTGTTTTTTCTGGACCTTGCTAAAATTTTCCCACTGTATCCGGACCCCACCGAAAACTACTTGCCGACCCCTGGCCTAAAACCTTCCTCGATTCGGACCAGTAGTTCCTGAGATTAGCGCGTTTAAACAAACAAACTCTCTTCAGCTTTATAATATTAGTTAAGATGTAAAATGTTATTTTTTCAATGTGTACATTATTATAAATATTTATTAGTAGGTATTACATTTATTAGTATATTTTTTTATATTACTTATAAGTAAAAAATTTAGAATGCCTTTATTCTGAATGCTGTTCTTTTAACAGAGAAAGGAACTTGTGTGTTAGTCATTTTGTTCATTAATAAATGTGTCCGGCTTTAAACTCTGCCTCTAGTCGGAATTCGATCAAAGCAGTACCTGTTTAAGAGTATTATAAAAGTGACAGTTAAATATCACTTCCGATCTCAAAAAATTGTGACGTAACACTATAATAACATGTTCACAACCTTTTCAAGGGGACATTAAACCGATACACGATGTCAGCGTATCGATTTCGACAGCCATAATCGAGTCCCGTATCGATTCAAAAAGTCATAATCGAATCGACCACGTAACAAGACGGCAACACAACTATTGTTATGTCTTAATTCCGAGCGAAAGTTCGCTTTATGTATCATATCAATTAGCTGAGATTTGAATGAAAAATATTTATTTTGAACAGTGTGAGCGCGATGTTTTCACGCTTTCACTGGCCGACGCGCGGTCGGTGCAGAGCAAATCAAGTTTTCATTGAGATTAATATTATGATTTGGTATTGTCAGCAAAGAAATAAGACCCTTTGTTGTTAAGGTAAGACCCTAAGCCTGTTTTTTATTTTAACATCGCCTTAGAAATACCTACACACCATCTACTCTTGAAAATGTGAAGTGACTGGTTGAGCAAACTTTTGGCATCTAAGGGGCAGCGCAGACGAAAGACTTTTTGTGCGATAGAGTCTGCGTCTGAGACATTTAAAAAGAGCGTCTAGGTCTGCCGACGGAATGATCGAAGATGTGCGTCGTGTGCGTTGAGTCTGTGAAATATCCGCGTCGTGTGCGTTACTGCACATAATTGCAAAAAAGTGCGTCACTTATTAGTCGAAGACAAAAAAATTATTTTTAAGTAACTGTATAACTGACTAGTTGACACAACCTATATACTTCCTAAATATCTTTGTGCTCCAGATAATTTTCACTCAATCATAATGCACTAGATCTTAGTCTGCTCATGTTACGATGAAAATTTGACATTTTGCAACTTGGACATCATCATCATCATCTTAAGCCTATATCAGTCCACTGCTGGACATATGCCTCTCCCAATGTTCGCCACTTTGATCGTTCCTGTGCTTCTCGTATCCACTTGGACATATCTTGCGACTAAACAAGTTTTTAGATAATATTCATTTGTTATACTAAGCGGTTATTAGCCAATTAAATAAAACATTATACATTATTTGAAATCAATGCAATTAATATGAAGATTTATTACGTTTAAGTAACAGTACTTCAATTATTATTGGATAAAAGACGGTGTATTAGTAAATTGCACGTAAACTAGAAATTCTCGTACTTAAATTGATTTTCAAATAATTAGACAACAACTTATTAACCTTACGACTTAAAGTAGTTAATAATATTTTTATGAAATATCAATAGCAAAAAATATTGCAATTAAAATTCATAAGTTTATACTTGATCAAATTGTAGAGATTATTTTATTTTCCGTATGCAACATAATTATTAGTAGGTATTCATAATTTGTTTTGTTAACTGTCATTATAAATACATCGGCTGTCATTCAAATTATATCTCAAGTGAGCGTAAACTGATAGGTAATTTCTTTATTTCGCTTCGTTGATCACAGAAAACATTTAGTCACTTGAGAAAAAGTAAAATGTAGAGGTGCACTATATGCGGCTTTTTTATTTTGTTTTATTAAATTGAAACGGACGGAGTCCTCCATTTCACCTGGTAATTTGAGGACTAAAGAGTGACGTGGTACCGTAAGTAACCTTTCATATAAAATGTATAAGGGATTATTGTGCAATATGATTTAAGAGATTATAGCATCGCGAATCTTCGCTCGAATTGAGCCGCCCGTCCGGGGAAGGACCTCCACCTCTGGGTCGTGTTTCTGCCGGTGAGTAGGGTTTCCGGAGCTCGTGGGGGGTTAGGATTGGGCCTGCATAGCGGTGGCAAGTGACAGGTAACTGAACAGTTACTTGCCCGTTGTCGCAGCGACTCTTTCGCTTTCCATCAGGCCTAGGAAAGCCATTATGTCGAGCTACTATAAAAAAATGTCATAAGTGCACTTATCTCGTCTAACTTGTCCAGTTTCATCAGAGTGACGAGTCACGTTGCGTTTCGCGGCCGCGGTGTTCGGAGGTGCGAAGCACGGACACAAGTAGATCAGTAGGTTGTTGCACGGATGCAATGTTGCTAGGGTTGCCGGTTGAATACAATTTTGTTAGTGGAATATTAATGCATAAAAACCTTGGCTGAGATTCTTCATACATAATGGGTCTCCCTTTTTTGCTTATCCCTGTCACTTGGGGGGTGGCAGGGTATGTGGGACATCCCCGCCTCAGGATGGGTGGTGGGGCGGGGTATACCCCCTAAAACCCCGGTTGCAGTCACGCATTACAAAATAGGTCATTATTGTACCTTCTCGCACGCTTCTCAATTGACTCTTAGCCAATCCATTGCAATGGTGTGAAGTAAAAGAAGCGTTACTAACTTACAAGCATAGTTGAAAAGCAAGATTTAACTCCGAAAATTTCTAAAAGCAAACGTAGACAAATAAGCAGAAATAGTAAAATTGGTAAAATTTATATACCTAGGTACATATATTATATTATTTACATGGCATTAAAAATACTTCAAATTGTCAACACGAATTGAAAATTAATAAATCAATATTTATCGAAATGTGGTTTCCAGACAAGAAATGAAGAGATTAATGAACTCTTCTTTCTCAAGAATCTAATAAAATAATTCTAATTTCTAATAAAACAGCAAGAGTTAGAGAAAAGGTAATTTACATTATGACCATGGCTATAGCAGCATAGTCGAAACGTCAAAGTGTAATTAGAATTACATAATGTCCTACTACATAATATTTGTTTTGAACTGTGTTGAATGTGGCTTGTGAGTCTCGATTATAATGTAACGGGAAGTCATCATCCTCTTTAGCATTGCCCCGGTTTGTGCCTCTAGGCCCAGGGTCCGCTTTGACCATGATCCTAGATTTAGCGAGTCTGGTTATTACATTGAAGCGACTGCCATCTGACCTTCGTAACCCTCAGAAAGGGGAACCAGACAAATTTGGATCATGGTTACACATTCAGAATTAAACTGGATGTGCAGGTTTCCTCACGATATTTTCCTTCACCGCTAAGCTAGTGGTATACTCGTAATTCCGCACATAGATTTTTGCAAAACCGACGACCTCACGTGTGTGAAGCGACGATCTTACCACTAGGCTACCACGGCTTATAATGTAACGGGAAGTATAATATAATATATCTTATCTTTTTATGATTAAATAACGGGACATGCATAGCTGATGGTAATCATCTTTGCAACCCAGGTCAGCTATCCCAGCTCCAATCCTAAGAAGACACGAAAGTGTGTCATAATTGGTGTTTTGCTCGCAGCTCCATTTAAGTAGGTAGGGTGACTTTAATAGTCAAACCCTAGGCGCGCACAGGTGACTTTTTGTCACCGAGACAGTCGTTTCATCTCTTTTGCACTTTTAAAATGAGAAGATTTTTTTCATTTTTATTTTTTAGCTCTCTTTTTCTATTTTCTTTTGCATGTTAAACTCTAATATGTCCAGCAGAATAATGTGAAATATCTATAAGGCTAAGTTCATATGGCCGCGCGGTACCGCGCGGAACTACGAACCGCGCGGCACAAGATCAATATAAACGATAATTATCGTCTACATTACCGCGCGGTACCGCACGCCAACGCGCGGCGCGCTCTGACCCGCGCGCAAGATCTAGAACCGCGCGCTGCCGCGCGGCACAAGTATTTCAAACCTGTATCGACCTGTTCAGTTGATCCGCGCGCCTTGAGACGGAAAGACACATAGATCGATGCAATGAGTACCGAAGATGACATTGTGCCTATCGATTTGCTTATCGACGAAATCGAAAAAAGAGATGCGATTTGGAATCTTAACTCTAAGGATTATTCAAATAAAATATTAAAAAGAAGGTCTTGGGAAGAACTAGTTTTAATTTTTTGCAAAAATGATGATTCCGAAGAAAAAAAGAAAAATTTGGGTAATCCACAAGCAAATTGCCTCCTCCACGTCCATTGTATATCAATGTTAATGCCAGACTGGCGCTCGTATATACCCTGTCATGTGAACTCTCACACCGCGCGGCGGCGCGCGGTGCCGCGCGGCCATATGAACTTAGCCTTAACCTGACTCCCACGAGACAGGCGCTGCCTAGTGTGGGAGACAGTGAAAACCTTTTTTGTAAAAATTTTCATGGTTCATCATCATCATCAGCCCACATCAGTCCACTGCTGGACATAGGCCTCTCCCAATACTCGCCACTTCGATCGATCCCGGGCCTCTCGCATCCAGCTGGTTAATAAAAGTTATTTTTTTTATTGTTTTTTTAAAAAGAGATTTTGAGAGGCTTTGAGAGAGATATCTCTCAAAGCCTAGCCAAATAGTATCGCAGTATAGGTCTTTCGAACTAACGTGCATCGAACTCTTGTAGCATCGATTAGCGTTCATCGATATTTTATGTCGATATTCCGTATTCGACTCCGTCATGGTTTAGATTAGATGATCACTAACATAATAAGTATACCTAATAGCAATACAGTTACGCATTACTAGTAATAAGACATAAAAACTGACACCAGCTTGTGACAAAAAGCCACACTTTGACATATTGATACGAAACAAGAGGAAATAAATTACACCACAGTTGACTAACTGAATCACTTCCGAATTACGCAAGAACGTAAGAGATCAAACAACAATTTTATGCGATTGAACTAGAATTCTAATTAATGAGACATCTTAATGTAGTTCATGTATGCGGTATCTATAGAGAGATTAGTAGGGTTATTACCGTTTTTTAAAGTTTGTTGGAAATAAATTAGATTTTCCAACATCTGAGACATTTACGATTACTACGGTATTCTGTAAATAAACTGCTTTTCAATGTCCAATGATATATTTTTACGAGTACATGACATTGAATTACTTGAAAAAGATCAACAAAGATATCAGGCGGTAAGGTTAATTGATATTTTTATTAATACCTTACTTGCCTGATTGATAATTAAGATTAAGATGGTATAGACTAGATAGATTTTTTCCTTTGTTTTATTGCACTCCACTGGATCCATTCCACTCTGGATTGACACCAGAGAATGTGGATTTTTTATAATATAATAATAGCCTCTGTCGTATGACTTTCGGTTCGTTCGGAAACTTTGAAGAACGTCAATCAAAATTTGACATTAGGGGGCAGCGCAGACGACAGACTATCCGTGACGCACTTTTTTGCAATTACATATATGCAGTAACGCAAACGACGCACAAAAATCTGTCGCGAATATTTCACATACTCAACGCACACGACACACATCTTCGATCATTCTGTCGGCAGACCTAGACGCTCTTTTTAAATGTCTCAGACGCAGACTCTATCGCACAAAAAGTGTGCCGTCTGCGCAGCACCTAGTAAGTGTACTGGAATATGACCTGACGTTAAATCATTACCACGAAAGAAGTTTTGTGTTTGATAAACGAAATTCATGTACAGTTGTATTATGTAATGCTTATGTAATATCTTCAATGATACAGTCAATTTATTGCTTTTTAACCATCATTTAATAACTCAGTAAAAGAAAGCAACTGTTCTGCAACACATGTCGACGCCCATTAAAAAAACGCAGTAAAAGTTTAAACGTAACATGATTTTAATGATCATGGAATCTTTGTAATCTCCGCTCGCTTATAAATATTGAAACTTAACCAATATTAACATAATGCATTTGTTGATGTACGATTGTTTCAACTGCATTATTGTGGCCTGGCCTTACGTGCGCTTTAACGAATACCTACTCAGCCAGAAATAATAGTTAGGTACGATTAATGATCTAACTATCGCATCAAATAACTGTTCCTCCAACATCACGCCATATGCACTGAACTTTAATAACTTGTATTGCCCATCACTAGCTATCTTCATAAATGCACACATATCCATATTCATCAAAATTTCTCTTGAAACTAATTAAGCCTCTTGCTAGACTATATTAAAGTTTATTACACTACTCGCATACTTTACGATAACAAAGCGTGCTGTCAATATGCTAAAAAAGACAAATTAAGTTTGTCGTAGTTCACTTGTGAAAAGATAAAAAGTGACTGACCTGATCTACAAAGTTGTCCGCAGTGAACCGCTTCGTGAATTCCGTAAATGTCTCCTTGTCCTGCAGGCTCTCCCGTCTCGCTCTCTCCACCTTCATCTTCTTTATCCCTGTGATGTCCTTGGACATCTTCAGCTCTTCTATCAGGTCGGTCTTGGCGCTTCTGTAGTCCGCCGCGCTCGGCAGGCATTGGAGGCTGACGGATCGCGCCGGCGGGGGCGCTGAGAGCGTCTTTGTAGCTGGTGTCCTCAACCGGACAGCGGAGAGCTCAGCGCTGCTGATAGCCGCCAGCGGCTGAGCGCTGTTGCTGATTGGTGGCTGAGGGGGCGGCGGCGGCACGTTCTCCGCCGGCACCGGGGGCGGCGGCGGAGGGCGGGCCTCCGCCGCGCCGTCGTCCCTCTTGCAGGGCGCCGTGATGGTTTTCAAATACTCCGAGGGCTTGATGAGGCGGTCGGGCGCGTTGTTGGGGAACGCGGGCGGGATGAACGGGAGCACCGGCTGTTTGTTGACGAGGTTGGGTGCGCGAGGTCGGCCGTCGTCTGCCGTCGAGCCGCGCCGCCCCGCTGCAACACGCTCGCGTTAGGGGGGGAGAGAAAGTCCGCGCATCGGCGCGCACGCACCCGCCCGATGCACTGAGCGTGTCTGTGCACTATCGGGGTGCGAACCGTTTCTAACGCGTATTATGAACGCGTTGTTTTGATATTGATTTTTTTTTAATTGCACATCCATCATCTTATCTCGGTGTGTAAGACTTTTTGATTGATCTTATCAGATGGGGTATTATAGAAGCGGATTTATGATTGTTAATTTATTTAATTTGCGACTCCCAGTAGCGCACAGACATGCGTTGGCGATATAAGACAGCAACATCTTAATATTGTAGGTACCATTGACACACTCTTAATAAAATAACGACCTAACTAAAAATATTGGAAAAATGACTTTGTCTGAAAAACTGGACTGTTTTTTTTTTTTCAAATATACCTACTCATAGACAATAGAGGACCGTTATTTACAGAAACAATTTTTTTCTATAATTTTGAATTAGGTCATTATTTTATTATGAGTGCGTTTATGTAGTAATTAATTTTCTTACTAATAATTTATTTCTTGAATGATACAATTGAGACTGCAGTATTTTTGTCTACACTTGTAGCTATTTTAGTCAATAATAGAACTGTATTAGATTTTTTGTAACGTTTAGACGGCCTTGCCTTTATAATTGATATTTTTCCTGAAACTTTTAGTACCTATACAATGATATTTCAGTATTATCTATTTTTTCCCTCACATTTTCTTTTGAATCACTTTATTTCACGGTTTATTTTGAAACGTCAAAGAGATTTTTTATTAACAAGTATTACTCTATATTTACTAGGCAATCTCGAACAGGAATGTATGTATTTACCTGTTGGACTTCAGGCAAAAATCGTCGAGAACAGTTTTTTAAGTAAAAAAAAAAATACAACAGCCGCCATTGACACATAATAAGTTACGCCAAATTCTACGCAAAGTCGATATTGCAGTTGTATTAAAGACAAGAGCATGCGAGTGAATTATAGTTGCGGTCGAGTGTGCATTCCTTGCGGTAAGTATGCGTTTGATTGCGGGGACCGGGGAATGCACGGGCTTTCCTTGTGATATACAATTCTAAATTACTGATAGATCGAAAATATCTATTTTTGCAAAGTGACAGCTGATTTTTTTTATATTAGCGCGTTAAAATGACAGCGTCCTGCCTGATGTTAAGCAAATAAAGTCCACAAAAAAATATAAGCGATTCGCATCTGACCTAGTTAGTGCAACACTCACTATGTGTGAATGATTACGCTGCTGTGACAGAGCCTAAAGGTATAATTAGTATCTACTAATTATCGTCCGCTGCTGGACTCTGGAGATAGTCTTCCGTAACGACAATAGTTATTTGGAGTTATTCGCCTTAATCACCACGCCAGACAGGCGGGTCAGTGACCGCAGTTGGTTTTATTTGTGCCCGGGTAAACGTTGCTGTCCATTTCCTGATGAGTTGGAACTTCTAGGACTTCTAGTGACGAAATCAGTCTCTTTTCAACTGCCAATATTTCGACTTATTTTTTAGTTAACCAAGGTAGCGCTTATTACCATCGGAGCTATCCACAAGTCAAGCCCCGTTGCATTATCCACATAAAAAATACCCCTTCACGCTTCGCTTGATTTTCTTATAGGAACGACTTAACAACATACAACACTTTTTACAAAGAATTAAACAAAAACACCCAGTGTTTAACCCAATAAGTAAATTCCATTCACACGTTACCAAATGACATCTTACGTAAACCACTGGGTCAGTAAGTAACTCATAACCGATATAGGTAGTAACTGTCTCTGTTAAAAAAGTACGTATCTTGAGAAACGCCACGGTCCGTCGGCCGCATCGGGTGTCCACTCGTAATGAACTAGTGTTGTCGATAGATAATCGATTTATAAATTGATATCGACATCGAATTGGTAGTTTATCGATTGTTATAAATATTGAAGAATAGATTGTCCGTATGGTTTCCAGTTTTTTGAAAAGGAACACCCCATCTCATTCCATGGGTATCGTAGAAGAGGACTAAGGGAATATCACGAAACGGGCAACAGCGTATATATGTCTAAATGCAACCTACTGTGGTCACCAACCCGCCTGCCGAAAGACTAAGGAAAATCCCCCCAATGACAATAGGCCTGTTTCCGTAAAAAATTTAATTAGTCCGTCTTTTAGATTGTTCAAAAATAAAAGACACGTATTTTTCATTTGTAAATTAGACCAAAAATGACAAAGATATAGCCCGTTAAAATTACGCGTGACGTCACAGAGTGGGAGTTTTTTCGCCACTAAGTAACGTCAAAGACCCCCACTCCTAAATTTTGATGCCTTGTATCTTTGTTATTTTTGTTTAAATGAAAAAAGGAAAAATACGTGTCTAATATATTTTTATAATCTAAAATACGGACTAAATAATTTATAATGTAATTATTTTGACCCTGGAAACATCCCCATTGTCATTTGGCCCAATTCCAGCAATAATAGTCAAACTATTGCACGACTAGCACTCTCCGAGACATATTTAAGAACCAGGCAATACTAATGCATGAAAGCGATTGCTTTGTTTTGTATTATAATTAGTATTGTTTACAATATTCAGGTATTAATAGTAAGTCGCCAGTATCAAACAATAGATTTTATCGCAAGCAAGCTAAGCAAACCCAGCGATTTCCGTTTTGCCACCAGATGGCTTCTTTTTTCCTGAATTTATTTTGCTATAAACCTCACGGAGCCCGAGACCTTTCCAACGAATGCAAAACCGTGGAAATCGGTTCGTGCGTGCTGAAATTATAGCGTCGGGGAGAAAAACCAGACTTATTTTTATATAGTAGATTTATTTGTAGTTAGATTATATAGCTTAATCTTTGTGACCAATGATACTAGGTATCGATAGTAGCTCTGGTTCTATCGATAGTCCAATCGATAAGATGCCCATTTCGGATGACTGTGAAGAAAACTATCAACTAACAAGATGACTTGAATCATCCAAGTTGGATACCAGTATCACATGGACATGATAGTCTGCTCGCTTGCGCTTTTTAAAATGATTCCAAGTAAAGGGCAACTGACGAGTTTGTTGCGGCACTTCTCAGCAGGCTACACGTCGAAGTGCTGGTAGGAATAAAGTGTGACGTGCTTTTGCACGACATACTTTTGTATTACTAAGCAGTGAATCTATTTGACGAAATAAACAATTTTTTTTTTATTATTTATTTTATCGATACGACAACGGCCGATGGTTTGACAACACTATTATGAACAAGTTGTGTTAAAATTGTTTACGCAAACAACGTGGGCACGGACTATTGATTACCAAAGAGAAACAAGAAATTGTAGCAAGGTTGGTGTTTGTTCGCAAAATTTGGAGAATGTTGGGTCAATGTCATAAAATAGAATAGAAATATTCTTTATTCGGTGACACATATTTTAGTACAACAGTTTAAATAATAACGTACAGTTGAACATGACACTGAAAAGGGCATAATGGTCGTCAATGACTTGCTAGGTGGCTAAACCAAGTGCCGTGGGTTCTATCTCCACCAGAAACAAACATTCGAGTGATGAATATTTATGTTTGTTACATGTCGGGTCGTTTCATATCGGACAGCATTTACTAAAAGATTTTTTTGTTACCGCGCTTGCAGGTTATATAACTCAGCGAATAAAATACTGGATATCTTCAATAATACAAGATTTGAATGCAAAAAGAAACTAACCACATGGTTACTCAGTCTAAGTTATTCAGATACGGAAAACCTTATTGACTAGATAATACACAGTTTCACACAACCACCCAAACCACTATAATTCCTCATACCACTATGCCACACGTTTGGATTACAATATATCCTTTCATATTTACATACACAAAACACAAATCACACACCCACATATGCACACATACACACACACACACTAACACACACACACGTACACACACACACACACATGCGCACACACACAGACACACACACACACACGCGCGCGCGTCACAACTTTTCTATTTCGTAATGTAAAAAAAAAAAAAAATATCATTAAGTTTATTTGAAAATGTTAGATTAGACTATTTTGTTATCCTTAAATTGCAATATTATTATTTTACACTCTAGCAACTTCATGTCATTGTCAGAGGGCGGAGGCCTGGTGTTCTGAGATACAGGCAGATTTGTTGCCTACTTCAGACTCCAGTCTCCCACAATATAGTTATTTTTGTGTGAATAATTTCTAACTGTAATATTGTAATGTATTGTGGAGAGAAAATAAACAATATTATTATTATTATTTCTGTTTTCTATTTTACTAGCCTCGATTTGACATCGGTATTAATGTTGCCCACGGGCCGAAGCCAAGTGGACATCATTTTAGGTTTTCATGGTACGGCGGTGTTTTGCTCGGACTGCAAAAACTTTCTAGTCAACCTACAAGTATTCAGTATACATGCCTTTTGCAATTGTACGTAAGTTTCGTCGCGAAGATCTAAGGCTCGAAGAGAAGGGACCAACTGTATGGGTATGACGCCAGTAGAAGAAAGCACAATCGGGACAATTGTTACTTTCCTCAACTGCCACATACGGGTTATCTCATCTTTTAACTCCAAATATTTTGTTAGTTTTTCTGTGATGGTGCGTTGTAAGTTATGTGTATTAGGTATTGATTATTATTATTATTATTATGTTTTAGGTGTTTATATATAAACAAATAAGTATATATTTGAGATATCTTTCTTGTTCTGATACCCATAACACAAATGCTCAAGCTACTTGCTTTGGGTTCCGAGCAATGTATGTATGATGTTGTCTGATATGTCGCGGCGATAAGAGACGGCGTGACGCCGGTCTACCACATATATCCGATGGTGGTGATGATCATACGGGATGGGATGTAAGGGAGCGGCCTATCATCATTTCACTCCAAGCCAACCTCACCTGCTCGTGGTGCATCCTGCCGAAAAACAAACGAGGCACTGGCAACCGACTGGTGGCGGTATAACCATCACAATTGAAGGCGTAGTTAAATACCACAGACCGATGACGGGCAGCAGCGTCACCGGAGCGAGAAGCTATGCCCTGCGATCACCAACCCGCCTGCCCAGCGTGGCGATTATGGGTATATCCTCCAGACGTTTGTCCTAAGTGGCGAACAACTGGAGAGGCCTATGTCTAACAGTGGACAGTAATAGGCTGATGATGATGATGATGATGATAACATACATAAAATATCTCTCCAGTTGTTCGCCACTTAGGGCAAACATCTGCAAAATATACCCATAATCGCCACGCTGGGCAG
The DNA here is from genome assembly GCA_031163375.1 of Conogethes punctiferalis. Classification (NCBI taxonomy): domain Eukaryota; kingdom Metazoa; phylum Arthropoda; class Insecta; order Lepidoptera; family Crambidae; genus Conogethes; species Conogethes punctiferalis. Next base: position 12,994,608 of record CM062090.1, on the reverse strand, counting down.
GCGGGTTGGCGATCGCAGGTTAGCTTCTCGCTCCGGTGATGCTGTTGCTCGTCATCGGTCTTTAGCTAAGCCTTTAGTTGTGATGGTTATACCAGTCGGTTGCCAGCGCCTCGTTTGTCATTCAGCAGAATGCACCACGAGTAGGTGAGATTGGCTCGGAGGGAAAAAGTTTATCTGGTAGGTACCCATAACTACTAAGTACTGGTGATATAGCTTCGCCTTAATGTAAGACTATATGACGCTTTGTGACGTGTTATATAAATAAATAACCCAAAACATGCCACGCTGGGCCACACAGCGCCATCTAGCCCCAAACTAAGCCGAAGCTTGTACTATGGGTACTAGACAACTGATAAACTTACTTAGATACATTTTTTTTGTAAATAAATACATATTACAAATCACCCAGACCAATGTCTGGGTGATTTGTAATATGTATTGTAACATTTATGTGCATGAACATGTCTGTATTGACAAACAGACATGTTCATGCACACAAATGTTTGTAATGAGTGGGGATCGAACCCACGACCCTTGGCTCAGAAGGCAGAGGTCACTACCAATTGAGCCACCGAGCCAGTATAAAAATATATAAGTAATTGATGTTGTACGATGAATATGATGAAAAAATGCAAATTCCTACAGCTTAAACAATTATAACGAAAACACACTGTTCCACGAACATGATCTAGTATTTGAGGCACTTTTGAGCCATAACTTACACCCGCTAGTCTCTTTCTACTTTCTAATGAGTAAGTACAGTCGGCGACAAAAGCGGACACTTGGACTTTATAAGACGGAGCATGGTGGGGGAGAAATTTGTGCTCAAATGGAATATCAACGTAAGATAGAGCATGGAAAAGCATTACAATGGGTTAAAGTCAAATATTGCATGGGCCCAAACTGGCGGCAGCCCTACCAATCCTGACCACGTGAGACCCGGTTTTGGTGGGTATTCCCGGCCTCCTTATAACCTTGAGTCCCGATTGTCCTGATTTAAGTGTGGCGTGATTCCCACATTTCTCAAGAAATTGTATTTTCCCCGGCTAAACAAAAAATACCAACGTATCTTGGATACAATGTCCATGCCAGCTGATTTGACTATAACTAACTCACTCCATAAAAAGAGAAGACAATAAAACGTTATGTTTTTACAATGGGGTAGTTTATATAAATGGATAGAAACTCTTTATTGCACAAAAACACAGACATTACAGGAAAACACATTACAAACAACACAAAAGTATATATAGCAAGCCAAAATAAGAATAACCAAGTTGCCTACTATGAAAATTTGTTTGTATATCCAATCATCGGCTTTTCTTGTCGACCGTACCGTACCTACATACTTTTATTTACTTAGAAGATATCGCTTAGATTCGCTTAACTAACTCTTTAATAACTTGCTTGATAAATATCTGGATTACAACGTTTACATTACAAAACAATTACGCAATTCACTTTACAAGTCTATTATTATATTTATCGACTTTCTAAAATTACATGCTTAATATACATAAGTTGAGAAGCGATTGAAGTTTAAGTAGGTATGAAATAAGTTTGATGTTACAAACTTATTTTCAATTACTGCGATTATTTTTACATCGCGCCTTACTAATCTGAGAGTGATTCAAATAGATTGTTTAGAGTTGTTTGTTTTTATTATTTAACTAGCAACCCGCCAATACTGTATGCATATATTATACACAAAAACCTTCCTCTTGAATCCCTCTATCTATTGAAAAAAAAAACGCAAAATCCGTTGCGTAGTTTTAAAGATCTAAACATACATTGGGACAGACAGAAAACAAAAGGGACTTTGTTTTATACTACTCGTATGTAGTGATGACTATCCTTTGCCTTTGATAGAAAGCTTTTGTCGTTTGCGTCGAAAACTAAAACAAAATGCAGGAGCAAGCAGCTGTTGTTAATATCAAGTAAGTATTTATTATTTAGTATTAATCCTCATTCCGGTATTTTGAACGAGGAAAAAATGTTGTGTCTATTTTATCTTTTTGATTGTACTCGACAATATATTTTTCCTCGATAGCAACGAACTTTCTGGTCTACTTATATCTTCTCCCGATCCCTTTCCCATTTTTATTCTTACCCCAAAATACCCTTACCCAATAGTAAGTATTTTCAATACCAATTTCCAACCCCCATATTACCTTACGGGTAGAATTTACAAGATTACCAAAAAGTCTGTCTACAAATAGGAACAACTTACCACGTACATACCTAATATATTACTCCGTTTTTGTGAAAATTGGCAAGTATCGTATTGTTGTGCACCAATTTAATGATTTTCTTTCTTTCTATATTAAGCATGAATGAATAAACAGACATAATTTAAAATGTCATTCACTTTAACGTAATCACGTAAAAGAATTACTTTTGTAAGTAAACGACTACATAGGTAAAATAATCAGTATTACCTTTATTACTTACATTATGTTATTATGACAACAATCACAATAATTAAGTATGATTTACTAATCTTTCAAACACGGGTCACCGCCTTTATAAATACTTTCGAATACGTATTCACAAACGTTACTATGCGTCGCGCGAACACACAGGTGCCCAAAAACCAATAGGATAGGGCACTATGCGTCCGGGCGTCCTAGTCTATTAGTAGACATAAAAAATTAACTAATTATGGTATTTTACCTTGAAAGATTTGAGCTCAAAACTAGACAAATAAGTAAATTAGGATCCATACCACTACCACGAGACTGTAATCTTTTCCTAAACTGTATCTACGTGGGATTGATTCCCATTGATAAACACTCCTGGGATGTAACTCTATTTTCTTTATAATTTATCCAACAAACTTTGAATGATTTGTCTATCTCAATCTTTACTCGTACAACGCTTAATATTAAAACGAATTTTTAAATATAAAAGAAAATTAAAACAAGAATTTGTAGACCTTATAAACAAGTACCTAAAAGTTTGAATATGTTCACCTGCTCTATATTTATATGTCATATAGAGAGTTATGTTTAATTATATTAAGTTTAATTAGTTTAAGAATTGCTGTCCTCGCACCTATTTGCAATACCCAAAAGGTGACTAAGTCATAAGTTCATACATTGACATAACACCTGCACTGTACCTACACTTAGTAAGCAAATAAAGAAATTGAAATTGAATTGCATAAAGTAAGAACAATTAATGCTAAACCTTTAAGTAACCAAAAGTCAGTTATCTAACATGGTAATTATTCTAAACATTTATACGCAAAACGTGTGAAACCACATAGTAAACGCCATAAACCGCTTATTATTTAAATGTATCTGCTTTAAGAGATAAGGCATACTTTCGGTTTCAAAACTCATGGAGTTCTCTTTCTTGTTTACATATGGGTATAGATAGATTACATTTTTGTCTCCAACATTATCAAAGTCGTTTTACTCGACCAACTCGTCCTATTATTATACGAATATATGTTACGATATGTATAATGTATTATATTTACGTATGTGTACGTATTTTAATGTTTAATGTTATTAACTTTGCAGCACACTACCTACACTTTTATTTCTGATTAGCCCAATGGCTGACTGAGAATGCCTATGCGGCATTAAGTCCGCCTTTTGTACACTGTTTTTATTGTGCAATAAAGATTAAATAAATAAATACACTTATGAGGTTTTGTGCATTAGTCACCGCGCATGACAGCGCATCAAAAGTTAGGAAGTCTTTGACGTCACTCGCTTCCGTAAAAATGCCTCACCGAGTGGCGTCGCGCGTAATTTCAACGGGCTATAACTTTGTAATTTTTGTCTACTTAAAAAATACGTGTCTTTTATTTTTGAATAAGCTTAAAGGCGGACTAATTACAATTTTTAACCACAATAGCCTATTCATTAGTAATACTTTTGCACGTCACACTTTTTCCTTCATATCGCACCATGTCATTAATTTCTGTCTGTACCAATAGAAGGATTCCCATTGGACACTAGAAGACATTGGGTATATTATAATTGTTTCATTATAATCCCGACGTTTAGATTAAATATTTATGAGGCATAAATAAGCGGTAATTAAAAGAGTTTGTTCACTTTCTACCAACTTAATGGGCTGTTAGTTTCGTTCTGATTAAAGCAACACCAAAACAATAAAATGTATGTAAAGATTTGAATTCGCAATTTTTACTTTCCATTTCTTGGATAGTCCGTTGACAGGGATAATAGATTCGTCTGTTTTCGTTGTTTTGTGTTTTATCGTTGTTTTGTGTTATGTCATCAACCATTATAATATTATCAGTCTGAAAACGTCTACTGCTGGACACAGAAGACCTTCATAACTAGACCCTGTATGATACTACCTTTACCAGCATCCATATTTTTGATGAAAAGGCTTTTTCGTGGCATCTGGAAGTGCTATCTAAATATGAATTGTCATAATACGAGTATGTACTTGATAGAGTCCGTTTAGTAACTTTTTAACCGACTTTAAAAAACAAAGAGGCACTCAATTCTGATTTTTTTTTGTTACCATATGTAATTTAGATTTTTTTTATTTGAATGGGTGTACTTCCTTGTGCCCATCCCATTGTCACACAAAAAAAACCGACTTCAAGGATTTTTTTTGTTAAAAAATGTTTTATTTTCAAGATTTTTAATGTCTGTTCAATATTATGATATAAATATTATATGGAAACTGCGTTTGCTAAAGTGTGATTTGTTATCTATGGCTAATTTGTGAAATATTAATTTATTTATTCCCTAAATAAATAAATAGGATTCCCCAATAAGAATCGTCATTTGGGGTGTAACAGGCAGGTTGGAGACTGCACTAGGTTACCTGTACCCAAGTAAACGTTATTGCCCGTTTCCGAATATTCCCTTTCTCTACGACACCCACGGGATGAGATGGGGTGGTCCTTTGCTAATTTCAGACACCTCAAAAAAATTTGATTACAAACGCGAAACTTTTATCTTGCAGTCATTCGGTCATGTACCTAACCATCGCACAACATGTAATTTTCTCTTAACTTCCAAAGTAATATTATGGTATGTTGGCGTTACGCTCCCATGCTCCACCATAGATTAAGCACATTAAGTCATCATCGGATGTAATGGGGAGAGTAGACCATGTTATATCAGTACATTATTTGGCTAAGATTACAGTCAAGGTGTCTTGTCTGTTTATCAGAAACTACCTATAAGTGAAGGAGAAATTATTCGATACAAGCTAATGAAAAAACTGATCATTTCATAAATACCAGTAATCATCACAAGTAATGCTACTGCCGACTCAGATCTCAAAATAACTTGCATGAGTCAGGTCAACGAACTCTAGTGAAAGTACTTCTCTTAATACCTATACAATATATCTCAGACGGTTCGATAACTTTGTTGTAAAGATCATTAATTCGACGATCAATCAACCTTGGATTCATTCATACAATCACTGTCCTTATTCCTTATTTCTCTCCTTGAACCTGTGATAAGTAACTCGAGATAATAATAATAAGAGTTAAAGAAAGATACATCTTTGAATAATATTTTGTGCTTAAACTAGCTGTGTCAGTGGCGTCGCACGCGTGTGGTTTCAAAAATAACGGACTTCCATAAAATGGTACCTAAATTTTAAGTTATACCACACGCGCTTACCTACATACGTTGCTAAAATGAATGGATGCTAAAAACATAATAAAAATATATTCGATTCGAAGGCTGAGAAATCTGAACATAGTTTGACACATAATAAACGTAGGTAATACGTGATGCAGTACGTTTTTTTTTATATTGCACAAAATGGTGCAAAAGGCGAATTAACCCGTTAACACGTTGGGTTGGGGGTAGAGAATGCTCCTAGCATTAGTTTCGCCTTCGCCTTTCTACCCGTTAAACCGTTGGGTCATGCAGATGTACATGGTATTATTATTTCATATATCACCGATATTCATTCGGTCATAGCCGCATACTGCAGCTAGGAGTTAAATAAACAATTCAACATCACATTCAATGAAAATGGACTTGGGATCTTTTTCTTCTTTACTTACTACGGTTTTTATCAAGTGGATGTTAACAACCCCCTGTGGGCACCAATGACCTAGAAGTGGCAAGAAGCCTAGGAGAAAATAGGAGTAATGTAGGAAATACTTTAGTGTTTGTATTTCGTCCAACCAAAGTTTGGGCTTCGGCCTATCCTTCGAAGTTTTATTTTCCTCCTCTTTTCGATAAACCGAAATTGGCTAAAATCATAAATTAGTTTATATCCAATCTCATTACCACAATTTTTAAGAGCTTTCGAACTTTTGGTTCAGGTGATAGCTGATTAATCAAGTTTAGGTACAACTGGTTTATAATGAAAGTTGTAAGAAAGACCATACGAATAAACCACAGCAGAGTAATGTATGCAGCGTAAATTTGTTTAAAATTACGCTAAGTAGTTTGGTTAGTGCTATTTGGGTCAGGACCCTAAAAATGGAGGCCCTGATTTTTTCAAAATAGATAGAGATCCTTTGCTCTACCATAAGCAACGAAAGGTCAAAATTAATGGACTTAGCACATGCTAAGTTATTCATTATATATTTTATTCTTTATTTGACTACTCATCATACCGTTACTGCAGTCTCAATCATTTCATTTATAAAAAAAACTATGTAATGACTTTTAAATCTACCATCTTAATTAATAGTAAACCTGTAAAATACTATTAACTTGTTACTTAATAAATAACGAATTATCAACGTACTTTTCAACAACAAGTTAGGTATAACAGAGTATACTTACCAACGTCAGTTTATATCGAATAAACATTTAGTGCAGTCAATGAAGCATTATAGCTCCGAATTTTTTTACTGTGGAATACAATTTTGGAATTAGGTTCATCTTACCATTAACTTCAAAAGTGAAAATGATTTGAACACGGCCACCACCCTGGGGGTGGTTGCCACCCCTTCTAGGGGGTCAATGGTTTTTTAGGTTAGACCGTATTTTTCGCCTCATTGACTGCACTAATTAGTCAGAATCAGACCACATAACAAAACATAATTTGAAAGGAAGTCTCTATCTTCAGCTCCAAAACAGCTTAATGAATTTCCCCTTATGATGTCATTTACCAGCGTCATGTCGTTCACCATCTGACAGCTTTACTTCTTCAAAAATATTCTCCATGAGGTATATTTTGATACTTACCAAAGCTCATCAAAGAACTCAGGGAAGCCTCTCACACTTAACAGCCAGAACCAAAAAGGTGCTCGTTTTATGCACGGGTACACCTACACATACACGGTGATATGCTTGTAGGCGGCCTAATATACGGGGAGGCATAAGCTTCTTTCAGTAGCCTATAGTATCATATTAAACAATGCTTACCAAGTTTAAGCTTCAGCTCGTCCATACTCAAAGTCGGTTTCGCCAGCAGTTTGGTTGGGAGCTTGGGTGGCGCAGGAGGGGCACGTAGACCGGTGGGCGTTGGGGGCACGGGCGGAGGGGGCGGTGATAACCCTGGGGGCATCGGCGGCACAGGCGGCGGGGGCCCACAGGGTGGTTCAGAAAGTCCGCATATTGAAACGCAGGGTATGCCCAGTGGTGGGGCCGGGGGCGGACATGGTGGCACAGGGGGTGGCGGTGGCACGTATGCAGGTGGCTCAGGATACATCGCCGGAGGTTGAGGCGGTGGAGGGACCATATCTTCGGAGTACCCTCTCGAAGAGATGCATGAAGATAGAGACTCCGCTTCCGGGGTGCCCTCATCGTCATCACCTTACAAAATTTAGAACAAATTTAGTCAGTACTCACCAAGAGCGTCCCGATTGCGAACTTACAAGGCTGACTGATGTGCTTGGACGGGTGATCAAGCTTCGATTCCGATGTGATCAATATAACAGCAAGCTTGTATCGCGAACCCTTATGCTGAAACGAGTGAACTGATGATACAAAGACGATGACTGCTAGAATGATGATCAGAAAGCAGAAGATTGGTTGATGTATCGCTGAAATCTCCAAGCAAGGCCTATATCCAGCTGCAAACCATGAAATTATAGACATGGGGTAAGCCACTTACCAGATTTCTGGGCTACAACATACGCAGAACGGCGGCAATAACAGCAAAGCTTCGATGGCCACTTTAAAGCTCATTATTGTTGCGGCGGTTTATGAGCTCAGTCAACTGAACAATTCCATATATTCGATGTTGTAGAATGCATTTCATCATATAGTTTCAGTGTGAATTTTGGAATGTAAGGGAGCGACCTTTTTCGCTCCAATGCACTCTCACCTGCCCGTGGTGTATCTTTCCGAAGAACAACCGACTGGTAGCGGTATAACCATCACGATTGAAGGCGTACCTAAATACCACAGGCCGATGATGGGCAGCAGCGTCAACGTGCAGGAGCTGCGCTTGCCCAGCCGGCTTGCCCAGCGTGGCGTATAAAGGCAAAGCGAACAGACTTTCGACCAAAGGGGCAAACAACTGGAGAGGCTTACGTTCAGCTGTGGACTGCGATAGGCTGATGATGATGAGGAATTTAGATTGATTCCATATCACTTTGAACGCGTAAAGCAGCCGAACCCATTGTGACATGTGAGCTCTTCAAATGCAGCGTATGTTCAGCAGTATGTATACGCTTTGCTATAATGTCACTCACCTACTCGTCCCATCAGTTTAGTTGAGGGTTTCAACGCTGCCTCCCCCATTATTTTAGTAGGGGGCGTGGGAGGAATGGGAGGCGATGGAGGAATATCTTCCATTAATGGACCAGCTGAAGGGATGGGAACTGAGGTGGGTGTTGGGACTCTAAGCGTGTGTGAGGAAGATGAGACCAGAGGTAATGCGGGCGGTACAAGTTCTGTGGGAGTTGTAGGTGGGGGTTCAAGTGGAACGGGAGGGGGCGGTCCCAAAGGGGGTAAGGGTATCTGGCCTACCAGAGATGAAGAAACTACAGTGGCTTGAGTTGATAGTACCGAAGCTTGAGTTTGTAAACATATTTCAGTAGCAACTGGTCTTACATATTTCGATTCTCTACACGGGTCAGGACTAGAAGACATCTCATTCAGTGTGTCATGATTTTGTAATGTCGTGGCTTTAAGTGCCATGGAGCGCACTACTGGAGCCTTTGACCTCAAAACTGACGACGGTAACACAGCCATAGGCAAGACATGCACCGCAAAACGCACAGGTGCAGTCGGGGCTACCGGTGCAACAAAGGACATTGGCGCTCCTGATCCTGATATAGGATGCTTGGATGATATTGGAAGAGATGACGAGGACGTAAGAATTGACTTTGAAATAGGCGGTATAGGCGATTTAGTACTAATTGGTGCAGACGACTCAGGAATTACAGGTGAGTGTGACTTTATAACTTTTGGTAAAGGTGACGATGATGTCATTGGAAGTGGTGATCTGGGTGAAATAGATGTAGGTGATTCGAGAATAGGTATAGGGGATGATATAGGTGACGTAGAGTCGGGGAATGGAGACTTAGATATCACAGGAATTATTGATTTGGAAGCCCATGTGGTAGGAGATATGAAGGTAGAAGGATTCAAAGGATTTGATGCATGTAAGTACTGAGGGTTAGGTACAGGAGTCAACGGCCTTGAATAGGCTTCGTGTCTTGAACTTCGTCCCGATGTTTTTCCTGATCGCTTTCCTGGTCTTTGCACAAGGGCTGCTCTGCCTTCAACTTCAAAAAAACAATACATTTTAGTGAATACTTACCAGTAAAACTTACAAAGATGAAGCTCGGTCTTTGGGTTATTAACAGCAGCGAAGGTGTGTGGCAGCAAGCTCTTTTTGTCTTCCTGCATATTACAGCCTAAAAGGAAAGCCTTTTGGAAACCTCAGATCAAAAGCAAAGGTATACTTACTGTAATTCTTACTACAATTTATCTTTTACGGAGTGTAAAAGTCTTACAGCGAGTGCGGTAAAGAACCTGTTAGCAAAAGTTACAAAAATGCAAAGGACTCCGTTGTTTACAGAGAGCCAAAATACATTATGCTCGACACCTTTTTTGTCCTAACCACTTTACCACAGATGGAACTTTAAAAGGATTTAGTAAAGGTTCTTATATCGATTTCTTTACTGATGAGGTCAATTGTATTGCATGAAATAAGCAGAGGATTATTGCTTAAGTTTACTTACCGATTGTGAAGGCATCAGCACTTTTCAAGTCTTGTAAAGATTCTTATATCATAAGAAACTTTACTTGACTGATAAAATCAATTGCATTGCGTGTGATAAGCAGAGGATTTTGCTCAAGTTTACTTACCAATTAAGAAGGCGTCAATGCTTATCAAACAATACAATCAAGGTTTGTAAAGATTCTTAAATCATAAGAATTTATACTGATCTGGCCAATTGCATTGCATGTAATAAGCAAGAGGAATTTGCTCAAGTTTACTTACCAATTGTAAAGACGTCATCACTTTTCAAGGCGTGGCAAAAAAAATGTCGCCCATAGGCAATCAGTGATAAGCAGAAGACCGTTTTTGCTAAAGCTTACTTACCAAGTCTGCCCCTCAACTCTGAAGGCCTCAACGCTGGTTCCTCCAGCACCTTGGGCGGGAGTGCGGGAGGCGCGGGCGGGGCGGGCGGCGGCGGCGGCGGGGGCGGCGCCTCGTCTCCAGAACTGCCCCCAGATGACACCCCTGATGATGCCGATGCTGAAGTTTGGACTACAGCCGCTTCATCAGACACGGATGCGCGGCGACTGCCTGCGGCCGATGAAATGCGGCTGGCCTGTGAATTGGACGTATGAATTTAAGTATTAATGCGTTTTAAGTAATTTAGGTCATTTTGGAAAGTGAATCTATATCCACTACTAGTACGATCTATATCGAAGCTAGATTTGGCTAAGAAGGACCACACATAAATTCGTAAGCTAGTGTGTTAAGATAAATTACAGGTCGGATTCGGAAACTTCATGCACGTTCATTAAAATGTGGCTTAGATTTGAATAGTCTAGTACAAATAATGTCAAATCGACAACGATTGTGAAAAATTTAACTACAAAGTTACACGTAGAAATATCCGAAGATCTAAAGAGAGAATTACCAAAATAAGATGACGTTAACAGAACTCTAAAAGTGGTGTACTTACAAAGTTCTGGGCCTTGTGTGTGAGCGCTGCCAGCTTGGTAGCGATCGTAGACTTGGCTTGAGCCTCTATGGGGGACACCTCCTCGTAAGCCTTGTTCGTACTGTGAAAAGGATTCATGGATTCAATAGGTAATAACAATTCATTAGGTAGAATGGTATGGATGATGAAGACAAGGGAGCATTTTTCGTCACCAGAGAAGCATTCTAAGAGAACGCAAGATATCATAAAGTGCACAGATGTGTGCGTAAACATAGTTGCACTCTCTGTTTTTTTCACTCTCATCATCCAATCGACGGTTTAAACGGTTTCATATACGCGGAGGCATATAAACCCCAATTTCTTGACCCCGGAGCTGCTACCGAGTATTTTCTTAACAGAAAAGCCCACTGAAAGTATTTTTAAGAGAGGTAGGGCATAGCGAATCTTCGCTCTAATTGAGCCGCCCGTCCGGGGAAGGACCTCCACCCTATAGAATACCGCAGTCAAATGACCTCTGGGTCGTGTTTCTGCCGGTGAGTAAGGTTTCCGGAGCTCGTGGGGGGTTAGGGTTGGGCCGGCATGGCGGTGGCAACTGACCAGTTACTTGCCCGTTGTCACGGCGACTTGGGCTTCTCTTTCGCTTTCCATCAGGCGTGGGGGGCCCATTTTATCGAGCCACTACAAAAAAAAAAATTGGCCTGACCTCTCCGGTTGTCAGGGAACTAGACCAGGTTTTTGATACTAATATATTATGCAGAATACTCACATGTCGTTGTTATCTTTGGCTGTGTAGTCAACCACCAGCGCGGCGCTGCCCGGCCGGCTGTGGCTGCCCGAATCTCGGGAACTACTCCTAGAAAAAAAAATCATTAAACATTCTTTCTAGAGGGGAACGCATTTAGGTACCGTGTCGCTGTGTATGAGTATGAGGGACTTGCATCTACCGGAAGGGCCCTCCTCCTCCCATAGCCATTAAACCTCCGTATGTGATTAGGGATGTAAGGGAGCGGCCTATCATCTTTTCGCTCCAAGCCAACCTCACCTGCCCGTGGTGCATCCTGCCGAATAGCAAACGAGGCGCTGGCAACCGACTGGTGGCGGTATAACCATCACAATTAATTAAAGGCTTAGCTAAATACCACAGACCAATGACGGGCAGCAGCGTCATCGGTGCGAGAAGCTACGCCCTGCGATCGCCCAGCGTGGCGATTATGGGTATATCCTCCAGATGCCCCAAGTGGCGAACAACTGGAGAGGCCTATGTCCAGCAGTGGAATAGGCTGATGATGATGATGATGTTGTGGTTAGTGGGCACCAATTGGCAGGGGTATGTTAGCGAAGTAGCATACGTTTTGGTTGTTGACTATCTTACATTCGGCGATACACTTTACAGTGATGAACACGAGAGGGACAAATGGGAGGGATTTATGGTGCAAAAGTACGCGATCCGATCAACGAACGAACGTTTTCGATTTTGGTGGAAGGGGCCCATTGCAGTATCCGAATTCGCGAATCCAGCTCCATAGACTTATGTCAAAGAGGCAAGGTCTTTCCAATGTAAGGTAATAAGTAAGGTTAGCTGATACCTTCTCCTCTGCTGCTCTTATGTATAAGTAAAGTTAGCTGATTTTTTGCTAACCATAATGTAATGAGAACTGTTTAATCATTATGTAATCCGAACTGTTTATCCGAAACCATATGCCATTTGCTAAGGTATCCGCAGAATACCAGCGCCGTGGCGGCTGTGCCGCGGCAATAGTCAGCAATTGGCGCGAGGACCTGTTTGGCACACATTTAATAAATTTTTGGTTCTTAAGCTTTCTTTTTCGACTGGCTCGGTGGCTCAATTGGTAGTGACCTCTGCCTTCTGAGCCAAGGGTCGTGGGTTCGATCCCCACACATTACAAACATTTGTGTGCATGAACATGTCTGTTTGTATTGGTCTGGGTGTTTTCTATGTATAATTATGTATTTATTTACAAAAAAAAATTTCTAAGTAAGTTTATCAGTTGTCTAGTACCCATAGTACAAGCTTCGGCTTAGTTTGAGGCTAGATGGCACTGTGTGGCCCAGCGTGGCATGTCTTGGGTTATTTATTTATTATTTATTTATTTCATTTATTGTTTCGTCGTTAAAGACAAAAGTCTTTAATCAGTGCGTGTTACCAGTGATGACCTACGGAACCGAAACTTGGTCTCTCACTATTGGCCTCATGCGAAAGCTCAGGGTCGCACAGAGAGCTATGGAGCGGGCTATGCTCGGCATTTCTCTACGAGATCGAATCAGAACTAAGGAGATCCGTAGACCAGCCCAGAGGATTGGCAGGCTGAAGTGGCAATGGGCAGGGCACATAGTGAGGAGAACAGATGGCCGTTGGGGCCGAAAGGTTTTGGACTGGAGCCCCTTCGACCGAAAACGCGGTGTGGGACGCCCTCCAGCGAGGTGGACTGACGACATCATAAAAGTCGCAGGATGGAGCTGGATGCGGGCAGCTTGCAACCGGCCGTTGTGGAAGTCTTTGGGGGAGGCCTATGTCCTGCAGTGGACCCCCTGCGGCTGATAATGATGATGATGAATGATGATTTATTTATTTTTGATTGTATAAAAATGTATGTGCCAAAAAAACGTTATTCTATTCTATACCTTCTCCTCTGCTGCTCTTCCCTGGGCATATATATGTCTTCGTAGTGGTGGTCCCTCCGCGTGGCCTCGGCCCCGCTGTCGCTGTCTGAGTGCGGCTCGGGGACAGCCGTCGTCTCCGGAGTGGCGCCGTGGACTTCTGCTTTTACTGAACAAAAAAATAAGCATTTCAATGAAAAATCTTTTTTTCTTCCTTCCTGGAACTCATCGAGTACGGTCCAAAACACCTGCTACGTCACTTCTTCTTACAGGTCAGAGCTACCTGACAGGCCGGCATAGCAGTGGCAACTGACAGGTAACTGACCAGTTACTTGCCCGTTGTCACAGCGACTTGGGCTTCTCTTTCGCTTTCCATCAGGCGTAGGGAAGCCATTATGTCGAGCCACTATAAAAAAAAAACAAGGGATTGGTCAGTTTTTCCTTGCTGCAGTTAATTTGAGCATCTCTATGGCTTTCCTTCAAGAGGATCCCCCCTGTTTCCTTTAGCACTTTTCCTGAGCCTCCAGGCCCGGTCCGGTTTCATCAGATCCTGGATATACGGTTATGAATATTTGTAAAACATCGACAGCCTCATATGATAAATATCATAAGCTCTACGAATTTTATCATAACTAAGTACTAATATACCTATTAAAATAATATAGGTACAAGTATTTCATATTAATAAAGATTTGGCAAACTTTTATTGTGCTGTGTGTAAATAAAGTCGTATAACAACTAAACAAAGCTGTTATTTATGTTGTTAGTTGCCCAGTCTTGTGAGGATGTTGATATTTTACAAATAACCCTGTATAATAAAGAGTTTTGTCTCATTAAACTGACCAGTCATAGTAGGTGCCTCCTGCCCCTCAGCGGGGCCCCGGGGCCCCGGCGAGCGCGTATGGAACAGGTCCCGGACCCGCTGGTACAGCGCCGCGGGGGCCCCGGCGTTGGACCCCCCGTTGGACCCCCCGTGCAGGAACCAGCCGCCGCTGTTGCCAGTGTCAGCCTCTGATGCTGAACAGGCTGTGGAAGGAAGGCGATGATAAGGTCTGGGTGCTATCTATGTATAATATGTATTTTTATTTGTTTATAAAAAAAATAAAGTATTTATTATAAGTAAGTTTATCAGTTGTCTAGTACCCATAGCACAAGCTTCAAAGCTTAGATTGGGGCTAGAGGGCGATGTGTGGCCCAGCGTATCATATCTGGGGTTATTTATTTATCCTACAAAGTTTATGAGAGGGGGGTTTATGTCCAGCAGTGGGCGTTTGCAGGTTGGCGATTATGTTTATCAATTACATAGTATCCATATCGTAAAAAAAATACAATCGTCGATTTCATCGATCGGAGCAATACTTTATAAATGCATTATTACCTCTAATATTTTCGAACTTCATCGTCTGTATAACATCAGAAAAGACGTAGTAGGTATATCAGTTAGAACGAATCGTCAATGACGATCCCGTTCGGATTAGCCATTACTGAATATTTGCTAAACTGACAAGGTTTCCGCACCTATTATCTGATCCAATAAACCATTAAACTATTCAATAATGAAGAAACAATACCACCTTGATTAATCACTTAACTACCATTAACCTTTAAACTATACCAGAACCAATCGATTCCTCTTAAAAGATTTCAACACTATAGAATTTCTAATACCTACGTGTCTTTTGTATAAAATTATTTGGGCAACTTTTGTTGAAATCCGTAGGTACGGACATTGCCCTAATCCTGGCGTAACAGAGCGATTGTTTGAAGGTTAGTTTATAGGGTCACCTGACGTGGAACATTGTGACGACATAATTTGTCACAGTTTACTTCTTGAGATATCATCATCGCCATAAAAACCACACAACCTGAACGCCTAACCGTACCTAAGATCGGACGGCTGTTCTCTTAATAGGAATAGCTACGAGTATAATCTCTGCCTTACGGCTTAACATTTTACGAATGTTAAGCTACGAAACGACGTTACGAACGTTACGAAAAAAATACAAAATACCAGACAAATGTGAACAAATAAAATACAGGTTAGATGATTTGGTTAAACACTACAAAATGTGATTTCTGGCACAAGATGGACGTCCTCAACACGACAAACACACGTTAAATAATCATTTAAGAAGTAAGAGTCTGACGAAGAAGATCAAACTTTCCCAAAACGTAATATCCGAAGCAGGATGATCGTGCTCTCCGATGCACATTATACAGAGTAGTAAAATATCTTACAAGTACCTAAGTATAGCAAAATATCTTACATTATGTTAACGAGTATCTAATAGAAAGTTAGTGCTCGTTCAGGAGACCAAACGTGCTGATATGTGACGCAGTATGAACGTGCTCTTCGATGAACATCATAATAAACAAAAAGAGAGATACATCTTACGAATATTATCAAACACTCGTTAGATGATGCGTGTGACGTGCTATCTGATGCACATGATAGAAAAATGGTATCAAAACATCTCACCATGCTTGTAAACGAGTATCCAATAGAATACTATCAAGCTCTCCTAAAAGATGATATCTAATGCAAGCTTAACGTGCTCTCCGATGCACATAATAGACAAAAAGAAAGCAAAATACCTAACAAATGTTAACGAGCGCACCGTTTGCTAATAAAATTACATGATTTATATCCGTTAGAGATTAAATTACGATCGCTTCAAATTAATTAGTGAAAATTCCAGTCCACGTTCAATTTTAATTGCAAATAATCCGTTTGTAATAAAAGATGTTCTACATTATATCTTTATTGATCGTAATTTGGCTTATGACGTCAAATTATGTATAAACACGATTGAATATTTTGTATTGATTATATTGTATTGCTGGTTTCAAATTTGGTATGTAAGGGATTCTTTTATAGAAATATATAATTATCATAATAATAACATTATACAGGATATTAAGGAATAGATACAAAACGTATTTTTTTTAGTTTTAGACCAGTATAGCGTACTAACTGTATTTACTAGTGTATTTACTTAAGGTACCGTCTTGCTTTGGGTAGGTTCGATAGGTATATAATAGTTCAATATAGGTATGTGATACTTATATGATGTGGATTGATATTTCTTACTATGTATAATGCCACTTGTGTTTAGAGTTGTATCGATATAGATACAAATCGAACTACACTTAAAAATATTCACTTTTGAAATCGATTCCGAGATATAATAAAGACTTACGTAATGTCTGTAACTAAACTGTCGCATTTAATAATTTGAATTCGATCAGTTGTTCAATTCGGTAACATTGGTCCGTTTTGTTGGAAGCTTAAGTTTGCTATAACAGTGAAAGGATTAGCTTACATAATTAGTTCTTATCGTTAATTGCATAAGGCGGATCGCTAATATATTGAATACATTGGCTGAAGTGTTTCCCATTACGGTGTACTGATTATTACTTAATCCCACCAAATGAGGAGTAAGCAATGAATGGAGTGTGGACAATGCACTTGTATCTCTTGAAATCAATGAAATTTAAGTCTCTATTTGGTGGTTTAATGAGGTTATCCGGCAGAGAACCAAAGTTACCGACATAACTCACCGGATCAGTAAGCTAAAGTGGCAGTGGGCTGGCCACAGCCGCAGAACTGATAATTCGTTGGGGTAAACGAGTTCTGGAGTGGAGACCGCGTCTCGGCTAACGTAGTGTAGGACGCCCTCAGGCCAGGTGGAGTGACGATTTGCGCAGGACGGCTGGCAAGTGTTGGATGCGAGAGGCCCAGAATCGAACAAAGTAGTGAACAATTGATCATATTCTGCATTAGCCTGCGATAGGATGATGATGATGCTTTCTTTTGAATTAAAATTTCGACTGGATATTGATCCTGGTACTTTCGTATAAATAAACTGTCTTAGTCGATGATCTATCATATTTGTGAGTACCATATCTTTAGAATAGGTATCAATTTGGGTCCTTTCGTATCTATAGGCTACTTTGTAGGTATGTTTCATATCATCATCATCAGCCCACATCAGGCCTCTCTCAATGAAATGCTGCCAGCCATCTATGTTCAGTAGTGGATTGAGAAATTTTATTATTTGATAGTACTTACTTTTCGCCCGTTACAAGAGACAACAGCTCTACATAGATAGAAAAATAGTTATGTCCAAATCCCACGAAAAAGTGACATATTATGGTACGAATCCTACCATACGATTACAAGCTATGGAGATTTGGCAAGCCTCTACGAGCTCCAAGCCATTACAAACGCTTCATTTACACGGGATCAGGTCGAGCACAAGTTCTAGCAAGCTCACGCAGACCACACCAAACCAGGGGGGTAAAATGCTCGTGTAAACGTACCATAAGACCTACCTGTACAGGATACTACCCTTAACTAACAATTAAGAAAGAGAACTATCATCAAAGTTTCATAAGAACTTTTGAATCACACACCATATTCATTATACCGCACAAAATCACTCCTCGCCACCCATTCCTGGCACATATCCCTCTTGCTGAGCACGTCCATTGCGGGTTTTCCATGGGAAAACCGACAGCACGACCGTCCGGCGCGGCGGTGGAACTCGACTGGCCGTTTGACAGGCGTTACCTAAAGCTGCGCGCGCGCTTCCTGCTAAACTGCTTCCGTTGTAGGGTTGCCAGTGTGCGGAAAACTATACCATTTCGAGGAAAACTTGTGCAAATCATTTCGAGGAAAATTTTGAATACTTTATGCGGAAACCTTTTGTATTTAATTTCGAAGGAAAATTTGTTTACATAATATGACCACAAACCTACCTAAACCAATGTCCAGATAGTGAACTCTATGTATTGGACACTTGATTGACACGTTTTTGGGAAAATTGGACATGAAGTGTTGGTGTTAGGTTATGTGGCCAACGAAACAACAATCCGATAACAGGGTTTATTGATTTAATCTTTATTGCATAGTAAAATCAATCAAGAGACGAACTTAAAGCCGCATATACACCCCTACTATATCGCTACTAATATTAAAAATGCGAAAGTAACTCTTTCTGTCTGTCTGTTAGAAAGAAAACGTTTAAACCTCTCAACGGATTTTGATGAAATTTGGCACAGACAATCTTTAGACCCTGAGAATTACATAGGCTACCTTTTATTGCCAAAAAAGGGATGGAGAAACACTTCTGTGCCACACCTAGATGAACGCGGGCGAAGCTGCCGGCACAGCTAGTACATACATACTTTACAGTCCGGTGATAATGACAAGGCGTTGGCCATCAACGTAACCAATTAAAAGCGGAATTCCATTAATCATTAGCGATGTTCATATTTATCATAGACTAGCTGTGCTCGCGACTTCGTCCGTGTGGAATAGTTTTTTTTTTCCCTTTTTTTACATTTTCCGTTAATTATTCGCTCCTAATAGCTGCAGCGTGATGTTATATAGCCTAAAGCCTTCCTCGATAAATGGTCTATTCAACACAAAAATAATTTTTCAATTCGGACCAGTAGTTCCTGAGATTAGCGCGTTCAAACAAACAAACTCTTCAGCTTTATGATATTAGTTAAGATTAAGATACATACATAATATTTCTTAAATCTTTCTACCGATTCTCCGAACTCGCAGCCCTACCACGCTTCACGCTAGTTACACTTTTATTCGATTATTCGCACCTCCATTCGATACAGAAACTACCCAGAGAGTGATCCTCGCATAATACTATTTGGTAATACATT
Source organism: Conogethes punctiferalis (assembly GCA_031163375.1). Taxonomy (NCBI): domain Eukaryota; kingdom Metazoa; phylum Arthropoda; class Insecta; order Lepidoptera; family Crambidae; genus Conogethes; species Conogethes punctiferalis. The sequence goes on along the minus strand of CM062090.1, from coordinate 12,975,260 downwards.
CCGTTACACTTACATCCACTATTTATCTACTAACTAACTATGGAATGCGCTTTACGGTCGATTCGACTTTACGATGCAATTAACGGCTTTCAAATTTACGTGATTTCAGTGGTATTCGCCTGTTAAGTCGTTGCCACTTTTTTGCTATGATGAAAGTAATGTGTCTATGTTTGCTTGTTTTTCAATTAGATTTTCTGTAATCAAGTTTCCATTGATTAATTTTTAGGATTCCGTAACAGCAGGGGAAAAACGGAATCAGAAGCAAGACTTAGCTGTTTGTCCGTTAGTCCGTGCGTCTATCACCAGACGGTGTTTTAAAAGCCGCAAGACAGTAGTTAGACAGTTGAAATTTACTTATTATGTATTTCTACCTACTGCCGCTATGGCAAGAAATACTAAAAACAAAATTAAAACATGGCTTCCATATAACAAACTCGGGCTCCTTTAACGTAATGTACGAGTATATATCTTCTAAATATTTGCTTTGATTGATTCCTAAATTAATATAGGTAAGTAGGAAGTATTTATAATCTTTATTTTTATGTAAGAGGCAGCAGACGAGCAAATGTGATGCCTGATGGTAAGCAGTCGACACCGCCCATGGACACCCGCAACTCAAATCGAGTTCTGGGGTCGCTGCCGGCCTTTTAAATAGGAGTACGCTCGTTTCTTGAAGGCTCCCAAGTCGTAGCTGAAAGATTGTCGCAAAAAGTTGGTTCCACAAAACCAATGCGCGAGACAAGAAGTTCCTCATAAAGCGTACAGTGGAGGATCACAAACCATCGAGATGATAAGGTTGGAATTGCCATCGGTTACGCGTGGTGCGGTGAAGAAACTCAGCTGCAGGCAGTAAACCAAACAATTCTTCAGAACATTCCCCGTGATAGATGAAACAATTGATAAAAAAAAAATAGATGCGGTAGAGAACGCACATGAATGCGACGTCTCTTCGCAATGCCAGTGATCTATCCACCGAACTAACCTGAACTCTCTTCACCAGAAGAACTGTGATGCGTAGCGCTTGTAGACGTGGCCCTCTGCATCGGGTTGACATACAACCCGTCTGCGGGCCCCGAGCGAGCCGAGCTGATGGAGCCTATAGTGGAGGGCAGAGATCCTCGGCGCTCCGCCGTGGAGGGGCGGCGCTCCCGCTCCGGCGCGTGGAGGTAGAACGGCGAGCGTGGGCTGTTGGCGTTGATGCAGTTCGGCAGTGCACACTGAAATTTGGAGACGGTTAGGTTAGCTAAGGACAAAAAAAAATGTATTTATTGTCTCTTTTTCGGTTCAATGAGGAACTCCTCAATTCAAACAAAAGACGATCAGGAGTAAGATAGGTTTTGTATCCATATAAATAAGTGTTTCAAGGGGTGAGAGAGTGGGCGCGATCCCCCGAATTGAGGCGTAACGGTGTGGTGAGTGCAGCTACGACATTGCATAGCCCGCCCGTGGAGCACTCCATGGCTCCTCGGAGCCAGCGTTAGGGGTATTTGCCCTCCCTGGACCAGAAGTGCCGGCTGTTTGTCATCTGCGGCCGGCGGCCAGGTCAGGCAGAGATGCGGCAGTATACTCGAGTCCCCGGCAAGTTGGTACCCATTGGCGACATACGGGGGTTTTAGAAGGTATGCCTTTCCATTCTAGGAGGTACGAATCCCATATCCACACCATGCTGACTGCCCCTGTAGCGTCGGCGTGTAGGTGCCTAATACATATTCTCCTAAAAAAAGCTAACTGGTTATAGGTATCTGGGTAGGCCCAGATACCTTTTTTACCGAACCGAATCGCATAATTGTATTTCGTAGTAGTACATAGTATATTCGATGATATAAAAGTTAGAGTGATATAAAGCAACGAGAACATCCACGTGTAATGTAACAGTTTAAAGACGGCCACAACTTGTTATGACGCAATTTGTAACATTGCATCAGTGAGCTGAGCATTACAGCCAAACTGAGGCACTGAGTAACGTAATCATGTACAAAATTGAATTTTTAATTATTACCTAACAATGTTCTGATTAATGGCGAAGAAATGATGTTGGTTAGATTCAACGGTACCTAGTGAAAACTGCCTCTGAAACTGATAGAGGGTTTGATCTCACAGAAATATTAATGTTGATGGACGTGTCTCTTTGTATTTGTCTGTGTATTTGCCACCTACCACTTTTTTTGACGACATCCATCAATTTTTTAAGAGAGGTAGGGCATAGCGAATCTTCGCTCGAATTGAGCCGCCCGTGGAAGGACCTCCACCCTATAGAATACCGCAGCCAAATGACCTCCGGGTCGTGTTTCTGCTGGTGAGTAGGGTCTCCGGAGCTCGTGGGGGGTAGGGTTGGGCCGGCATGGCAGTGGCAACTGACAGGTTACTAATTAGTTACTTGCCAGTTGTCACAGCGATTTGGGCTTTTCTTTCGCTTTCCATCAGGCGTAGGGAAGCCATTATGTCGAGCTATTATAAAAAAAAATCCAGCCAACGATACTAGGGCCTGCCGCTTGTCTAGGGCTTTGGACAGTGAGGTCGAGGCTTCTATTTCTTAAGTAGTCTGACGGCCTGCGCTTTATGTGGCCGGGTATAGCCACATGGATAAAGAGTCCATCGCAGACTCCGAGGCTGCCGTGGAAGTATTCGTGACGGATTCCATCCATTTGTTTCTAAAATTCGTTGTTCTATATACATAAACGTATCGTGGTAGCTGGCCACGTGGGTACCACCGGTTTAGAAGCTAATATGTCAAGTAGTCCCTTAATCGCCACATACGACGTGTGTGGCAAGAATAGGCCTGTTGCCGTAAAAAAATTAAATAATCCCTCTTTTAGATTGTTCTAAAATAAAAGACACCTATTTTTTCATTTGTAAATTAGATCAAAAATTACAAAGATTTAGCCCGTTAAAATTGCGCGTGACGTCAAAGAGAGGAGGTTTTTCGCCACTGAGTGACGTCAAAACCTACATTTTGGTGACTTATTTTTTTGTTTAAATGAAAAAAGGATAAATATATTTTCATAATCTGAAATACGGACTAAATATAATATAATTATTTTGACCCTGGAAACATCCCTATTGTCTTGATTAGTATTCTTGAAACTGAAACTGGCTAGTAGGTGCTGGAGGCTTAGTTACAATGCATAATGTTATGTGGTTCACATGTACTCACTCGTGCATCGCCGGGAGTGCAAGCGCAGGAGTGCACCGCTTTGTACGCCGACAGCTGCTTGCTGTCCGCTCCTGCGCCGGCCGCCACCAATACGTTGAGGCACTGAAACAATAACAATATTTAATTCAAGCACGAACACAGCATAAATTCCCTCATAGATAGATATACTTTATTGCACATCATACATTTGACTTAAAACATAACCTCGTTTGTTACTCTGCAGGAAGGTAGTTTTGGGCGAATAGATGATGGGTCGCTCCCTTACATCCCTATAAGTACTTTCCCTATTTTGTAACGATGCAGTCCTGATGAATGCATCTAGATTCTTACGACTAATTTTACAATTTCATTATGTAAAGTGCCTAAGATCCCTTTGGATCTATATTCGATTTCCGGCCAAAGTAATTTTGGAAATAATTATGTCTGAATGGCTCAAATGTGGGTGTTATGGGAGACGCCCGTAGTCAGTGCCCATAGACACGGATGACAAATACCTATGTACTGTAATGTAACAGTAATACCTAAACAATACCATAGCCAATCGCAATATCCGATATATAGTCATTATTGTAGCTTTGTTGAGGTCTAATGTTCTGGTCCATTTAGTCCTAAAAGTCGATGTAACTTGGGTCATTGCACATATTTTACTTTCAAGGTTATTCTAGGGTTCATAGCTACTTCTGCGGCTGGCTAGGGCAGGCAGGGATGTGGCCGTATGCTTCGGCGCTACCCGTGTCCCTGCAACTTGCTGCCCACTGGCGACACAGGGGGGTTTAGTGCTTCGGACCACTCCCATGACTCCCCCCTAAAGGGGGAAGCCTGTTGGGGCCTGTCATGACCAGGCCGCGCCGGTGATGTCTTGGTGTACATACTCATAGGACCCTCGACACCACCTTTAAGGCGCATGACGAAGGGGCCGGGGTTTTTAGTAGGTATTTCCTGCCTCACTTCCATCTTCGAGGCGGGATGAGTCCCACATACCCCGCTGCTCCCCCAAGCAGCGGGAATGCCTAAATGCATTTTCCCCGGTAATACAAAAAAAAAAAAGGGGGGGTTTAGTGGGTATGCCCTCCCATTTTGGGAGGTGTGAGTCCCACACACTATGCCGCCTCCCCCCGGGGGGGTTTATAATTCACTGGGTTAATAATTCACAGACGATTTGCCCAAATGAGAAAGATTTCCTCAATTTTCGATTACAAGAGGTGAGCTTCTTTTCCTTCACTCTTTATTAACTTATTACTGTTTCACTAATGGGCAAAGGCCTATCCAAAAATGTTCACAGTAGGTACTCTATCTATAGACAGAGCCTACCAATCTTTTAATTGATCAACCAGATCATCACACCATCTTACTCGTATCTTGTACCTTCCCCTTCGCCCATAGACGCTTTGTGGCACCAATTACGTGACCTGGCCATCTTCCTTCATCCTGTACCTTGTGCCTGCTCAATTCCACTTTAACTTGGAAGTTTTAATCCAGCAAGCTACTCTAATCACTATCATCATCATCATCATCAGCCTATTGCAGTCCACTGCTGGGCATAGGCCTCTCCAGCTGTTCGCCACCTAGGGCAAACTTCTGGAGGATATACCCATAATCGCCACGTTGGGCAGGCGGGTTGGCGATCGCAGGGCGTAGCTTCTTGCTCCGGTGACGCTGCTGCCCGTCACCGGCCTCTGGTATTTAGCTACACCTTCTTCTGGTATTTAGCTACACCTTCTTGTAATGTCTCTAATCACTAAATAGTATAAAACAAAGTCGCTTTGTTTTCTGTCTGACCCTATGTACCCATGTTCATATCAAAAAACTACGCAACGAAATGATGCGGGTTTTTTATAGATAGAGAAATTCAAGAGGAAGGTTTATGTGTGTAATATATTGACAGGCTTGGTGGCTTATTTGGTAGTGACCTCTGCCCTCTGAGCCAAGGGTCGTGTCGTGGGTTCGATTCCCGCACAGTACAAACATTTGTGTTTATGTCTGGTCTGGGTGTTTTCTATGTATAATATTATACATAATATATAAATACATTTTATTTACAAAAATAATGTATCTAAGTAAGTTTATCAGTTGTCTAGTACCCATAGTACAAGCTTCGGCTTAGTTTGGGGCTAGGTGGCGCTGTGTGGCCCAGCGTGGCATGTCTTGGGTTATTTATTATTTATTATATGCAATTAATGCCTTTAGAAACAATAAAAAAAAACTTAACAAATAAAAGTACCTAGTCGTGCAAAATTAATTAAATCCAACCTAGATTCGTTCTGAAAACGATTTAACACTAATTACCAACCTCACATGCATGCATCTTAATCCGAACATAACAAGGACCACCCATCAGACTGTGACTTAGAGAAAACCAACACTTTCCAAACGTGAGCTTTGCTCTATTGTCTATGCCGTGATTACCCTGACCATAGCCAACTTAGAAAGTGATACCGCCTGGCGATTACCGCAAGCAGGTGTTTCAATTACGTGCGTCTTTTGTTTATGGTTTATGGTCTATGCTTGTACTTCCTAGCAATTAAGAGAGGCATGGAGTGATCGGAATTATGAAACGGCTCGGGTGAATTGTTGCGTGTGTAGGAAGGAGGTTTGATATGAGTGCGTTAACCTTTGACACTTTATTATTGCCTTAACAAGGTTATCATAGCCTCGTTTAGTTAGGTATGTACATTAAAAGTATAGAATAGAATATCTTTATTTGGTTCACACAAAATATATAACATTTAGGAACTTATTAAAACTAAAGTACCAAAATGGTTCCCGCTCAGTAAAAGTAGTGCGTTTCTTTATAAGATGGCTATGTATGGTTTCTTGTTAAATAATGTAGGTTACTTTTGGATTGGTAGAGCTATAATGGTCTGATAAAAAGCAGAAAACCCTATTATAGAACGTCATTAAGTGTTATTCCTTAATGTATAAATTACGACTTTTGTAATAGATCGTATTACCTTCTTTCAGTTAGTTAAACTTTATCTGGTGATTGAAATATCCGTACTTCATTTCATTTCAAACTTTCCCTAATGCAAAATCTTCGTAAGCAATTTTAGATCGTGACTCCTTAACTTACCTAACATTATATTCTCTATGTCATGACTTATTTATTCTTTTTAGGCCTAGAAATTTGAAAAATATCTTAGGTCTTCAATCTGACTAAAGTTGACTTCGCTTCTTCATCACACAACTTCACTAATCAATAAACTTTGATGGTAACATACAATACATAGGTATATTCGCTCACGTCACTGTTACAAAACCTCATCTACAATCGTCAACTATCTGTGAATGATATCACAACTGTCTGTCAAAATGGAAAATGTTTGGAATCGGTGACATAATGATTGAAATCAGGGATGTGCCGACTATTTAACAGACGTCTGTAAAGAGACGGATTACTCAACGATCTTCCATAACATAATTGAAGCTTTAGTTTTCGGAACTGTTTGATCTTATTCCTCACTACACATACAAGCTTAAGACGCTATGAGAATACTGTGCAGTCAATCCGCACTTGTTCTATAAAGTACAGTAAATGTTCATCATCATCATCATCAGCCTATTGCAGTCCACTGCTGGACATAGGCCTCTCCAGTTGTTCGCCACTTAGGGCAAACATCTGAAGGATATACCCATAATCGCCACGCTGGGCAGGCGGGTTGGCGATCGCAGGGCGTAGCTTCTCGCTCCGGTGACGCTGCTGCCCGTCATTGGTCTGTGATATTTGATATTATGTGATATTTAGCTACGCCTTCCATCGTTATGGTTATACCGCCACCAGTCGGTTTGCCAGAGCCTCGTTTGTTGTTCGGCAGGATGCACCACGGGCAGGTGAGGATGGCTAGGTCGCTCCCTTACATCCCATACAGTAAATGTTACGTCTGCCGAAACATTAGTCTGTGCAACTCTTCCAGCACACATGCACCCTTCTTCTAATAGTCCTTTTAAACGGGGCGTGAAGCGGCACTTATGCAGGCCGTCATAGTGTGATCGATCCGCGTTGCACTAACCAAGCGTGATGTGGATCGCTTACATTTCTTATCGACATTGTCGTCTGCTTAATATCAGGCAGGCAATTTTGACGTGCGAATAAAGATATTTCTTTTCCTTCGTTTCCAAGGAAGAGTCCTAGTTTGTTTTATAGCATAGCGAAGAGAGAATGCATAGCGAATCTTCGCTCGAATTGAGCCACCCGTCCGGGGAAGGACCTCCCTATAGAATACCGCAGCCAAATGACCTCCGGGTCGTGTTTCTGCCGGTGAGTAGGGTTTTCGGAACTCGTGTAGGGCTAGGGTTGGGCTGGAATGGCGGTGGCAACTGACCAGTTACTTGCCCGTTGTCACAGCAACTTGGGCTTCTCTTTCGCTTTCCGTCAGGCGTAGGGAAGCCATTATGTCGAGCTACTATAAAAAAATAGCACCGGCTTTGCGGCATAGACTGTGGGTGGGTATATTAAAAAGATCAAGTTGTACCAACCTCTAAATGATGATTCTCCGCTGCATCATTAATGGGACTCTTCCCGTGTCTGTCCAGGTGCAGCCTGGCGCCGTGTCTCAGCAGCCAGCGGACGGTGGTCAGGTGGCCCCTTGACGCCGCAAAGTGGAGGGGAGTAGCACCATCCCCGTCCCTGGCGTTGGGATCCACGCCCCGCTCTACGATCTAGAAAGATACAGATATATTCTGGATAAGTTTGTTTCGTCTTGGGATGTAAAGGATCAGTTTATCATTTCTACGCACTAAGCCAACCTAACCTGCCCGTGGTGCATCTTGTCGAATAAGAAACGAGGTGCTGGCGACCGACTCGTGGCATTATAACCATCACAGTTGAAGGCGTAGCTAAATACCACAGACCGATGACGGGCAGCAGCGTCACCGGAGCGAGAAGTTACGCCCTGCGATTCCGATATACCAATCGTCAAGCGTGTCCTCTCCAGTTGTTCGTCACTTTGGGCATACACCTGGAGTATTTACCCATAATCGACACGCTGGGCAGGCGGGTTCGCGTAGCTTCTCACTCCGGTGACGCTGCTGCCCGTCATAGGCCTGTTATATTTAGCTACGCCTTCAATCGTGATGGTTGTACCGCCATATTTTGTTAATATATTATTCATATTCTGAAACGTTTATTAAAACTGGAAGTGAACATATAATAAATCTCACAGGTTATAATGTTGCAACTTCCTATTGTAGACAAGATGGTAAACGTAGAGGTGGGGTATGTATATTGTTACGGAAAGGGCTTAAATACCAAATATTAGAAGACCTCAACCCATACGCACAAGATCTGACATTTGAATGTTGTGGAATACGGCTCCTTGGGTTTAACTACCGTATAATTATAATATGTCTTTATAGAACTCCCAATTCCAATGTCAATCTATTTTTATCTATTCTAAATGATGTCTTAAACAAATACACGAAAAATCCTAAAACACGCATAATCTTAGCTGGTGATTTAAACATAAATACTTTGAATTTATCAAATAATAGTAGTAAAGAGCTTTTAGATCTTATAAAAAACTATAAATTAACCTTGCACATCTCACAGCCTACAAGACAACTTACATGCATTGACCATATTATAAGTAATGTAGAAGAGGCCAAAGCCGAGTTGCTTCATTTAAATTTATCAGACCATAACACCGCCCAAATTATAATTTTGCCCGTTGCTGAAACTATCAAGGAACCTACTCAATATTATATCCATGTAAGAGACTACAGTGAACACCACTTACAAAAATTTAAATGTCGACTTGAAAATAGAATATTCCAAGAAATGTACTTAGAATCTAATTTAGATAAAGCCATGGGTTCTTTTCATTCAATAATTAAAACTATGTACGATTTATGTTTTCCAATAAAGAAAATTAAAATTTCCAATAGGTATGAAAAACCAAAATGGATCACGAAAGGAATTATCAAGAGCTGTAAGACTAAAAGGATGTTACGATATAAATATTACAAGGAAAAAAGTAACGAAAAGAAAATTCATTATAGATTATATTCAAAAGTTTTACGTCGTTGTCTCCATGTTTCACAGAAACTATATAATAATAAACTAATCTTGAAAGCCAAAAACAAGTGTAAAATTACGTGGGATATAATTAATAATAAAAGGAATAACGTAAACTGTGAACAATTTATAAAAGAGATAATAATAAATGGAAATAATATTAAAGACCCTGTTGACATAGCTAACCATTTTAATGATTTTTTAATTGACTCAACTAAGTTAAATAAAAATCATTGTAATAACACTAATAAGTCCCATTTACCTGACTCTATATTTCTTGAACCGTTTCACCCCAACGAAATTAAAACTATAATAAGAACACTTAACAATACAAATGCGACAGGTTTCGATAATATAAGTACTAAAGTAATTAAATATTGCATAGAAGAATTTGTTCCTCCTCTTACTTACTTAATAAATCTGTCTTTTGAAACCGGTAAATTCCCTGATATTTTAAAAAACTCAATTATAAAACCTCTACACAAAAAAGGGAACAAGTTATGTATAGAGAACTATAGACCAATCACGCTACCTCCCGTCCTATCCAAAGTATTTGAAAAGGCTATGAAGTTAAGGCTTATGAAATTTTGCGAGAAATTTAATATTATTGGTGCTTACCAGTTTGGATTTCAAAAGTATAAATCCACTACCTTAGCAATTTACCACCTCGTGCGAGAAGTAGCTGAGAAAATAAATGCAAAAATACCTGTCACTGCAGTATTTTTTGATATGACCCGCGCATTTGATTATGTTGATCATGGTATTCTTCTGGCCAAATTACATAAACTAGGCATAAGAGGCTTAGCTTTGGACTGGATTGAATCATTTATAAGTAACAGAAAACAATCGGTTATAATACAGCATTTGGATGATAGATCTAATGTTGTATCCAGTGAGTCTAATATTAAAATAAATTCTGTAGGAGTACCCCAAGGAAGCGTACTTGGACCTATTTTGTTTTTGCTTTACATAAACGACCTTCCTGAAATCACCAATCATAAATATATATTATTTGCAGATGACGTTTCCGTTATTATTCCGTTTAGAGACAATTTAAATAAATATGAATCTGAAATTAATATTACCATCAAATCAATTATTGCTTGGCTTAGAAATAATAATTTATCAGTAAATTTGAATAAAACTAATTTTATGCAATTTGGATCACACAGAAAAAAGAAATTTAGACTCAATATAATCCATAATAATCAAATTATTAATGAAAAAACACACACAAAATTCTTGGGAGTACTCGTAGATGACAACTGTGACTGGAAGGGACATATAGATATATTGAGGGATAAAATAAATCGCTATGTTTACGTCCTAAGTAGGCTTCGACATACTGCCACAAAGGCTGCTACGCTCGCAGCATATCATGGGTATGTTTCTTCATTATTAAATTACGGCCTATTAATTTGGGGCAATTCTGTGGACAGTTCTAAGCTCTTTATTGCCCAGAAGAAATGCATTCGTGCTATGTGTGGGAAAACTCGGCGAGAATCTTGTAGGCCTCTATTCAAGTCTTTAGGTATTTTACCCTTTCCGTGCATGTACATTCTCGAAACAGCCACGTTTGTTAAAAATAACTTACATCTGTTTAGAACGTCGAATTGTGGAAGTTATAGGAGTGCGCGTGACCCTTACAAATTAGTTTATAATAATAGTCCAAATTTAACACACTACCTCAGACAATGTGACGCAATGTGTGTAAAAATATTTAACGCGCTTCCTAAGTTTATTAAAATGTATTCTAAAAGATCATTTAAGAGCATGTTAAGTAAGTGGCTAAAAGAAAAAAACTTCTACTCTTTAGATGAGTTCTACAATTTCAGCAAATATACACGTGAATAATTGTTAATTAAAGTATCATGTTGATTTTACCTACAACTTAATTATAATAAAAAACCTAGTATGTGCGTATATATATTAATGTGTGTGTATAAAAATACTACTTGATGTACTTGTATGTACGAATTTGCATGCCAATTTTGGTTAAGCATGTGGACTTTTATATTTATATATCATCTATGTGTACCATGCTTTTAGCAAATAAATATTCTATTCTATTCTATTCTATTCTATTCATGATGTACCATGGGCAGTTAAGGGTTTTGAAGCGAAAAGATGATGGGTCACCCCCTTACATTCCACGAGTGATTTATTTTTTATAATACCGATACTTACCCAAGTGGAAGTACCTGGCTATATTTCTATAATTACATAAACAAGCTTTCCAGATAATTATGAAGTTGTTCATATACCACTTTTCGCTTAATGAAAGTTAATTAATGCTGACACTAGAATTAAATAAGATAAAATCACCGGTCTACGTTTTCACAAATCTATGCAGACTAGTACGTGCATTTTAATTACAAGCTAGAAAAAAAATTAAACCGACTTTAAAAAAAAACACAAACGACCAAAACTAAAAAGCGATAAATAACGTAAGTAATTCTATCCTTAATACATAATTATTTAAATATTACAATTATCACTTATTTTTGAAGTCTCATATCTCTCTTAGTGTCTACAAACACGCTAACTTTTTACACCAATAAAGCAATTAAAACATTCTACTAATAACTCTCTCGTACTAATAAGATCTTACACAACGTTAAATCATTGCACAGGCGACAAATCCATTTCTTCTATACTTACTATAGACGCGTAACAATAAGACAAGAAGCACATTGCATTAAATAGCTGCGTACGAGTGAAAACGTTGGAAAAGTTCAGTCAACTCGGATCAATAGTAATCTGAGGAAATGCGCACATATACACGTATGTATGATCACATAATAGGTACGTCTGTAGGGCTGTACCGTAGTGATTTACCCGACTGGGATAGAATAAGGGTTATGTTTGTGTATTTATTTAGTACGCTCCAGCCTGAATAGCTAATGGATTAATAGTTTTTTTTAGTGTAGCTGGACATAATGGCTTCTGATGGAAAGCGAAAGAGAAACTCAAGTTGCTGTGACAACGGGCTGTAACTGGTCGGTTACCTATTTATTTATTTATTTATTTAATCAACACTTGGTATTTCACAGTACATAGCACCAAAACATACACAAGTTAGACAGTGAACACATGTGACAGACAAACAAATAAAAAACATATAAAGTATACACACAAGTCACCTATATAATATTATATAGAATAGCGCAGCCAAATGACCTCCGGGTCGTGTTCCTGCCGGTGAATAGGGTTTCCGGAGCTCGTGGGGGGGTTGGGGTTGGGCCGGCATGGCTGTGGCAATGAAACTGACCAGTTTCTTGCCCGTTGTCACAGCGACTTCGGCTTCACTTTCGCTTTCCATCAGGCGTAGGGAAGCCATTATGTCGAGCTACTATAAAAAAAAGACTTTAAAAGAATGAGAAAACACTCACCATCCACTTAACACAGTCCAAACAGCCGGTCTGCGCAGCCGCGTGTATGGGCAGCATGCCGTCCCGCGCGCGCGCGTCCAGCCTCCCCCCCGCCTCCAGCACCAGGTACTTGAGGACGGCGAGGTGCCCCTCCTGCGCCGCGAGGTACACCGGCGTCACGTCGTTGTCCATGGCTGTGTTGGCGCTGGAACAATGGAGAAGGTCAGTCGATTAGCTGAAGGTATTCTGATTCATTACCGATCATTATTGATGGTATCCACTGAAAACCAGCGTTACAGCAAAGGTTTGCTGTAACAATAGCTGAGTGGACGCCTATTTGGTCGCATTACGCAGAGGCGCATTTTTCTTTTTATACTAACCAACAAGTTGTATTTTGTTTTTATTTACTTGCTAAATGTGTATTTTTTTTCTCTGTTTTGTTTGTGTTATGTGTTCAAATAAAGTTTTTCTATTCTATTCTATTCAGAGATTAGAGAGATCTATAGACGCAGAGTGGATGTAAGGGAGCGACCTATCATCCTTTCGCTCCAAGCCAATCTCACCTGCCCGTGGTGCATCCTGCCGAAGTGCAGAATAACAAACGAGGAGCTGGCAACCGACTGGTGGCAGTATAACCATCACAATTGAAGGCGTAGCTAAATACCACAGGCCGTTGCGGGCAGCAGCGTCACCGGAGCGTGAAGCTACGCACTGCGATTGCCAACCTGCCTGCCCAGCGTGGCGATTATGGGTATATGCTTCAGGTGTTTGCCCTAAGTGGCGAACAGCTGGAGAGGCCTATGTCCAGCAGTGGACTGTAATAGGCTGATGATGATGATGATAGACACAGATCCGTTCCTCAATGGGAGGTTGCTCTCATCTTTCTGACGAAGGCAAATTCATAGAGGACCATCCCATATGACAGGCTCGATGGCTCATTTGGTAGTGCCCTCTGCCTTCTGAGCCAAGGGTTGTGGGTTCGATCCCTGCACAGTACTAACATTTGTGTGCATGAACATGTCTGTTTGTATTGATCTGGGTGTTTTCTATGTATAATATGTATTTATTTACAAAAAAAAAGTATCTAAGTAAGTTTACCTATCGGTTGTCTAGTACCCATACTACAAGCTTCGACTTAGTTTGGGGCTAGGTGGCGATGTGTGGCCCAGCGTGGCATGTCTTAGGTTATTTATTTATTTTACATGATCCCGTGGGTGACTAAGGCAATATGAGGCGGGAGGCTGATATGTAAGGCCTATCATCTTTTCGCTCCAAGCCAACCTCACCTGCCCGTGGTGCATCCTGCCGAATAGCAAACGAGGCGCTGGCAACCGACTAGTGGCGGTATAACCATAACAAATGAAGGCGTAGACGGTAGCAGCGTCACCGGAGCGAGAAGCTACGCCCTGTGATCGCCATCCCGACTGCCCAGCGTGGCGATTATGGGTATATCCTCCAGATGTTTGCCTTAAGTGGCGAACAACTGGAGGGGCGTATTCAAGCAGTGGACTGCAATAGGCTGACGATGATGATGAAATCTCATAATCCTGATCCTGATTTAATTTTACAAGGCTCATCATCTTTAGTAAATGGAAGTATACACGTATAAATCGGATAACGTATAGCTCGCCGTAGTCAGGGGATTCAGCCTAGAGCCTGTATGGTTTTGCACGGTACGTTTCCACAGAAACTTTTTGCCGCGTACACTCAGGCTGTGGAGTGAGCTCCCAGCCGAGGCTCTCCCCCCGAGACTACAGTATGGGGTCCTTCAAAAAGGTTGTGAAGAGGTTTTTAAAGGGTCGGCAACGCACCTGTGATACCCCTGGTGTTGCAAGTGTCCATAGGCTACGGTAACCGCTTAACATCAGGCGGGCCGTAAGCTTGTTTGCCACCCAAGTGGTATAAAAAAAATTAAACGCAAAGGAATTTCTCAACAAAATATTTAACACCAAATACAAATAAAGCTATTAACCCTTACATCACCGCTCTTAAACTCGAGCTAATTTTCTGTACAACCTCTGCCATTGTGACGCAAATCTCACGAGATTCAAATCAGATTATTCGGCAACTTATCTTCTACAAGTTGTTTAATTGCGCTAAGTTATTAACAAGCTTTAATGTAATGTGCTTACGTAACTTGTGATGGTGGTTCTAATTTTTTGTGCCATTTTTAGGAGGTCATTTATTGTGATGAGTTATTGTGGAGTCGGCGTAAAGATTAATAATGTTTAGGGTCCCAAATTAAATATGCTTTCAAGTTTCTATTTTAATTATGTATTATCTAACATTATGAGTTGTTCATTAATTTAATGGATGAATGAGCATGTAATTTTTTTTAAAGTGGTACATCACAGTGGCTTACAGTCGCTTGGTGCGGAAGAGTAGCCCAAGTCGCTCCGGCAACAGACATGTAACCAAAATGATTACTTGTTAGCGTGGCATGACTTGGGCTATTTTATTCCTTATAAAAAAGACTGAATACTGGCGATATTATTTAATATCTATTTTTTTTTTATAGTGGCTCGACATAATGGCTTCCCTACGCCTGATGGAAAGCGAGAGAGAAGCCCAAGTCGCTGTGACAACGGGCAAGTAACTGTTTAGTTACCTGTCAGTTGCCACCGCCATGTCGGCCCAACCCCAACCCCCCACGAGCTCCGGAAACCCTACTCACCGACAGGAACATGATGCGGAGGTCATTTGGCTGCGGTATTCTATAGGGTGGAGGTCCTTCCCCGGACGGGCAGCTCAATTCGAGCGAAGATTCGCCATGCCCTACCTGTCTTATTATTATACATATAATTATATTAGTATTACATGTTTTATTACAAGAAACGGTCAACGGTCGGTTGGTAAAAAACGATTACCATTTACAATATACTCGTAATGTAGATATCTACTGAACTGAAGAATAAATCTCTACAGTCCAATTTAGATTCAAAACAGAAGCCATATGTACCTCTCAAACAAATCGACGACGAGACACGAGTCATAAAGCATCAATATCGACGAACGTATCGATTCTGAGTCGATCTCTAAGTTTCACTTTTATTTTCTCGGCTCTCACCATATTGAAAACGGCGTCTTTACACGGGCCAGTTAAAGGCACGTGATGAACTCTATGTTTTTGTATTAACTCTATGATTAGTAAATACTAGCGAATCGTCCTCGCTTCGCTTCGGGTATTTCAGATAAACGCCATTTAGTATGTATTTATAATTCAGTAACAATAAAAGTACGACTTTATTTATTAGAGTTATTTTATTTACATGACAGAACAGTTTAGGTTGTTATGGTAACGTTTTCAAGATCCGTCACTTTGTGAGAAAGGTTTTGGATGGACCCCTAACGCATTTTAAAATATAATATAGCTTATGTTCACCAGAGATACTTTCCGACTGTGAAAGAATTATTCAAATCGGTCCTGTAGTTTCGGTGGTAGAGTTTAGC
This sequence comes from Conogethes punctiferalis, assembly GCA_031163375.1. Lineage (NCBI taxonomy): Eukaryota > Metazoa > Arthropoda > Insecta > Lepidoptera > Crambidae > Conogethes > Conogethes punctiferalis. Next base: position 12,959,275 of record CM062090.1, on the reverse strand, counting down.
CGCCTGGCTGGCGACAACCGTATACGGTCTCTGAAACACCCGTGAAGAGACATTGGTCGCGACCGGGGAATAGTCGGTGAATAGCCAGAATTAATCTTACTGGCTAGCACGGCGGGGGCAACTGACAAGTGATTGATTTGGTTACTTGTCCGTTACTGCAGCGACTTGGTTCTCTCTATGGTACATCAGGCGACAGATTCTGATGCTGTGTTATATCACGTAAATTATATAAAATATGCAACTGGTAATTTATTTATAATTGATTACTTTCGCTAACACTAGAAAACAATTTATTAGAAAAAATATAAAAAAAAGTCAGAAAGCCACAGTATTTTAGGATATAATCACGCAAATTAACTAAAATTGATTATTTTTAAGGCCGAAAATAAATTAAGAATTAATTTAATTACGAACGTAGAACGTGGTAGGTACACACGAAATTTAAAAACACGGATTTTAAAATAAAATACGTGCCACTATTAATTATTAAATCTTTATCATGTACTAATTAGAAAACTACAATAAATTTACCAATTTATTTATTGTTGTCAATTTATAAAATCTTCATTGTTTTCACATGTAAAAGTGGCTTGGAAATCTCGTTCGCTTTTCATCAGACAAGGGAAAGTCACTATGCTGTTCTATGCAACTAAAAATATAAAATTAAAACATATTAATTTCATAAAATCACTACAATCACAAAGTCGCTTTTTATGCCTGTGCGACTGATCAAAAAACTCAAATCTTACGTAATTAAAAAATAGTAAGAAATGAAACTAACGGCCGTATTCACAAACGTTACTATGCGTCGCGGGAACGCACAGGTACCCAAAATCGTATAGGATTTTGGGCACTGTGCGTCCGCGCGTCGCATAGTAACGTTTGTGAATACGGCCGTAAATGATGTCTTAGCGCAAGGCTACTATAGCTTTTATAAGTTTTCAACTTTATTCGATTAAAAAAACAAACCTAAGTCGTATAACATCGTACAATGTAAAGGCCGCTTCACACCGTGTCTCTTAGAGTCACAAGTTCAACCGCTAACCTCAATGCTCCGTCCGCCATTCAGATCACCTGTTACGTATTTTCACTGTGACTTAATACGTAGGTAATATTATATTGTGCTATTCATAGTAGAAAATAATGCGTGTTACCGCATTCCTACAACTTTCTTGGACAATTATTTCTTTATTGCCCCCGTACAAAGAACCATCAAGATAATGTAGGCAAGTGACAATGGAATGTGTAAGTGGTTGTCTGTACGTCATTAAATCTTTTCAATTGTAATGTTTAAGATACATTTGTAGGTAGTTTTCGCGTACAATGAATGAAAGTACCTACTCATTTGGCTTATATTGGTGTAAGGTCGGGCCGTCTGTGTATTTTCCAGATTTTCAATATGACCTCCCCATCTCATAACGTTGGGTCGTTGAAGACGACTAAGGGAATATAAAGGGAATATATTAAAGAGAGGTAGGGCATAGCGAATCTTCGCTCGAATTGAGCTACCCGTCCGGGGAAGGACCTCCACCCTATAGAATACCGCAGCCAAATGACCTCCAAGTTGTGTTTCTGCCGGTGAGTTGGGTTTCCGGAGTTAGTGGGGGGTTGGGGTTGGGCCGGCATGGCGGTGGCTACTAACAGGTAACTGACCAGTTACTTGCCCGTTGTCAGAGTGACTTGGGCTTCTCTTTCGCTTTCCATCAAGCGTAGGGAAGCCATTATGTCGAGCTACTATAAAAAAAATCAGTAGCATTGACCTGCGTATATACGAGTATAAAACCTACTGCGGTTATCAAACCGCCTACCAAGCATGGTGACTAAGGCCTATGTCCAGCAGTGGACATAAGCAGGCCGATGATCAAGATGATGTTGATTCATAATTAGCTCATCACAAACCAAAATTAATAAATTATGAACTGAATAATGATTAATGATAATGACTGACGTAATCAAAAGTACCAGGAGATCATAGCCATCTGGGAAGTCGTGGGAAGTTTAAAATATCAGTAAGGCGCTTCATATTTTTATACATGGTCGCTATTGAAAAGCAATGGCTGTTTCTTTATGCATTTACTTTGACCATTTACCTCTTACTTAAAATGATGATTACATTTTTTAAGATCCGGTGAGCGTAAACGATTGGGTTGATAAGTTATGAAATATAAACAAGTTTGTTGCAACAATATGAAATCAGATTTAAATCAGCTGATTTAATATTCCACAATCTAGATAATGGCTAGATATGCGAAATGTCACTATGAAGAGTCGTTTGTTCATCATCATAATTCTGGACAGGTTTGATTGGTCTGTCTATATGACATCAACTACTCTAAATCTAGATCAAAGACAAAAAAATGTTTTTTTTTTTTATAGTGACTCGACATAATGGCTTCCCTACACCTGATGGAAAGCGAAAGAGAAGCCCAAGTCGCTGTGACAACGGGCAAGTAACTGGTCAGTTACCTGTCAGTTGCCACCGCCATGCCGGCCCAACCCTAACCCCCACGAGCTCCGTTGAGATCTGCTGCATTTCTTAAGCCAATTTTTCCGACTGCGTGGATATTATATTTTTTTTGTCACACATTATCACCTACTTTCTACATCAGATCGGAGCATACACACACATGCTCCGATCACAAAGTAAGTAGCTTAAGCACTTGTGTTATGGGTATCAGAACAACGAAAGTACCATAAATATAATACTTAAATATAAATACAAACACCCAGAAACGGAACAAACTATGACTGATTGATAAAATTTTGATACATTTGGTTCTTAGAAGTTAGTAATTAAGTAACCATACTTAATTATTATCTTCCGATCAACCGAACAAAATCTACCGAAAAATAATTGATAGTTAAAATGTAAGCATTATGTTACAGTTCATAATCTTTCGACAGTTTACAATCTCGCGAGATAGATTATAATTTAACGGTATTTACAATTTTACGGTGACATATTTAAAAAAATAGGACAACAATTATTACCGTTCTCTGCCCGCGTAGGTCCCGGACTTCACTTTGACATATTTCTTGTTCTTCTTGCTTTTCTTCCCGAAAAGCTTGCTCGCCACTCTGTTGTACGGCGGATGAGTGTTGTTCAGTGTCATTTTAAACAATTTAAATATGTTTTCGATCAAAAACACTATTGTCTTTTACACTTTTCGCAGTTCATGTTCACAATAAAGTCTTTTTGTATCACTGTTTTTAAGCGCCGTTGAGGTTGCAACTATTTAATAATTCGATAAAAAAAAATGATAACATAGGTATTTCTGCAATTAGATTGAATAGTGATGTGTTAATAACTATGTCTATTATTTTACCCACCATGTAGCATTAAGGCTACCAGAGCTTTAAAATATTGTTTTAAAAATTGTAGTTTTAATATTTCTGATTAGCTTATATGTTAAAATGGAAATTTATATTTATGTTACGAAACCTATGTCTTTTTTTAGTACTATAATTCTTATAATTATAATTATTAAAGTACTCAAAAATGATTGATGAAAATTATTTTCATTCACGTCAATGAAAATTTTGAGTAACTAACCTAATCGATTAATGTCTACTGTACTTTGTTTAAATCTACAATGGACTTAAAATTCAATAAAGAATATTAGCCTATCTATAATAATCTCTTCATAAATTTTATAATTGTAGTTCTGTTTATTACAACGCAGCTTTAGATACCTACCCAGAAAACCTTTTCAATAGATAGTATTTTCTTCACGTAAAATAAAGCGATTTTCTTTCAAAAGTGCAGACAATCGAAACAATATCTTCGAATACCAATCCGTTACGTGATAACTGTGCATTTATTACTATACGACACATAACTGACAGATGACAGTTGGTATCTGAGAGATCGTCTCCCATACTACTTACACAATTTGATTTGCTAATAATAGAAGAACATGATCTATGATCATGATTATGGGCGATAATTCATGACTAACGTTGTTATTAGCTAAACATCTCATATAGATTACTCATATGTACATTCTGCTAACGGGGTGAAATTACGGACGCGTAATTATCTTTTTTATTAACAATCATTTTACTCAATGCAGGTGATTGGTTGACAATAAGGCTTCAAAGTTCATAAATATAACAAAAACGAATGGTGGTGAATGATGAAACCTTTTTTTCAAATGTATTTTGGTGTTACAATATTCAGCTGTCAAACCTGATTATTTTTACTGAGCAAGAGAATACAAATATCGGACCAATTGTGCTAGGTATTTGTTCTTTTTTTACAGTAAATGTATATTACTAGTAGTGTAATGCTATGCTACTACTATTAACTATTAGTGTTAATACTACTAATAGTCAAGCATTGGTCAAATTAGAAAACTAATTAGATACCTACTACTGATATGTTAATATTAACGAGACTTTCACATAAAACCTTAATTAAATGACTATTATTTTTATGTTTATTAATAACTTTTATTAATTAAACAACCTATGCTCAATCGTTATGAAAGTTACATTAACGATTTGAACTTTCTGTAATAAAACTCGAAAACTTGAAGGATTTTAGATACTGTTTTCATCACTCTTTGAGAAATTAATTAAATTCCTAATTAAATAATTAATAAACAAGATTGCCAGTGCCCACCAACCACCTGGTCTTAAACTAAGATTTTTACTAGTAATATGAATACCAATTGATATAACTGAGAGGGTCTCCCTGAACACACACCCAGACTAATTTAGAGTTAATTCGGAAAAAGTGGTTTTTAAATAAATTGGGCCAGTTTATATTTGAAGTCTATGACGGCGTGTGGGTCCCATAACACCCAGATTAATTTATGCTCATTTGAAAAAGCTAATTGGGAAAAAGTAGTTTTCTCAGTTGTATTGACCGGGATCCGACCTTCAAATGATCTAAATCGAAACCGGCTTACACAATATGTCTGCGAGGTCGTTTAATATTATTATGTCATTAGAGATTGAAACTCAATTGAACAGAGTTTTGACATTTAGAATCATAAATATTTCAAAGGATTTTTTGGCTTATCCTAGATATAAAGTTGTCTGGAAGAGATCAATTGATGCAATCGTCTAAATTGCACCTACAGATATCAAATATAGATTCTTACTCATGTGACCATTATTGAAACATTTAGGCAAATCTACGATTATTATATGAAACTGTTTTATGAATATTACATGTCAAATCGACCGAAACGTAATATACCTAGGTATATCAATTCAAAACTTTTAATAACAAGTAACAAAACTTAGGAAGAACAACAGATGACACTTGATGTTTAGTATTCTAAAGAATGAATGACAAATGATCAAAAAGGCATCGCGATTAACTTTAAAGTTTCGAACACCAGATAACAAAACACGGATATTTCCGAAACAAAAGGCACTAGATATCAAAATATTTTTTTTTATGGAAACGTATCCCGACCGCCGCATACATTCGTAAATCTGTGCAAACATAACGAAACATTTAATCTTTTCGAAACAAAACACTCGATTTTCCAAATTCAAAAACGTTTCCCGAACGTCATATACATTCGAAACTCCGAACAAACGAAACGAAACTCAGATCTTTTCAAAACAAAAGTCACTGGATATTCCAAATTCAAAATCACGCACGCCTATTCATTCGCAACTCCGGACAAATGAAACGAAACTCAGATCTAGAATTGGAAACATTCGAAACAAAAGACACTCGATATTCTCGAATTCAAAACAGCGATCAACCGTTATTGTATTGCTTGCACCATGGACTATCGCCGCGTCAAAGTTCGGCCTGCGCGGGCGCCGCTCACTACACAACTGGCGAGCTTAAGGCGAAGGCTTCCCCGCGATTTCCACGCGAAAACGCAGCGAAAGTGCCTTTGTCTGTCCGAACGTTTTCCCGTACCGGTTTAATGACTTCGACTGCAGCGCTTAAGTATGTATTGGTTATGTTTTTAAGAGGCTGTCTTATAGCTTTCATTGTCTTATGTACGAACTTTATTGTTTAGTAATAAAGTTTGATTGCTGGCTACTCTTACGAAACTTAACAGGCGTTTCTAACAGGTGGTAGGAGTTTAACTTAAGTTAAGCTGCTTAGCTTTAATTAATGGCTTCAACTTTGACACAGAATTTGTGGACAGGCGTTCAATATAATTAGGATTGAAACTATTCTCTACTACTCAATATCTAAGTAACAACTTGTTTTATTAATATCTTAGCATACTGTACTATGTACACATATTTAGTCTGTATAATTGTATTTGAGCTGTTTGCGATTTTATTGCTTTTTATAAAGTAAATTTTTAGCATATAGGGCAGTGTATTTCTTTGTTACTTAAGCATGAGATGGTTTTTCTATCATAAATGATTTCGTAAAACCATATTCTTAAACCTACTCGTAAAACCTCCTTTTAACATATAAAACACTTAACCATTGTCAGTTTAACTAATATTTCTCCAATCAAATATTCGAACCCACGACCCTTAACTCACAAGACAGGATCCATGAGCCACTGAGCCTATCACCAAATGAACCACTGTGCAAGTCACTTGTGTAACATGTTACATTTATAATGTATACTTATAAGTATGTAAGTAGTACCATTTACACGAAAACGACCATCGAATTTGCATATTCTTTGTATGCGTAGGTACTTTTACTTTTTAATTCCTTTCGTTTTGTTTCTGTATTTCGGCGTTGCCTTCAAGTTCATATCATGTTTTTTTTTATAGTAGGTACACTGGACATAATGGCTTCCCTACGCCTTATAGTTCGCCAAAGCGAAAGAGAAGTCCAAGTCGCTGTGACAACGGGCAAGTAACTGGTCAGTTGCAACCGCTATGGCCGGCCCAACCCTAACCCCCCACGAGCTCTAGAAACCCTACTCACCGGCAGAAACACGACGCGGAGGTCATTTGACTGCGGTATTCTATAGGGTGGAGGTCCTTCCCCGCACGCCTTGACTGCGGTATTCTATAAGATGGAGGTCCTTCCCCGGAAGGGCAGCTCTATTCGAGCGAAGATTCGCTATGCCCTACCCCTCTTAATCCTATAAATATACGGATGATGATGATGATGATAGTTTATTGGCTTGGCCCAATAGCAATTGTCATAGGGGGATTTGTCTTAGTAGCTTGCCTTGGGTTGGTGACCGCAGTAGGTTTTATTCGTACCCAGGTAAATGCTGCTGCACTGCTCCTTTTCCACCAATCCCCGTTGACAATCCCCGTCAACAGGGGCTAGTGGACTTTATGGTCATTTTATTTAAGTTCAATAATCCCCATTACGTTGAAAATAAAATACTAATGTAACTAAAGAGTTCATTAATCCCCGTTATAGCTCCAAACTGGCGTTAAAGGGGATTAATGAACAAAAAGTTCACGAATCCCCATTGTCGGACACGGACAAACTTAAAATTTACAGTAATATAATCATTTCTATAAAAATAATCAGAGCGAAATGAGGAAGTAAATGTATTAAAGTAAATTTTTTACATTTCCTTGTTTCATTAGTCACAAAAAGACAACCATTTTTCAATATCTCTATCGAAATGGTTCAATTCTTAATCTTACATGATCAAACAAAAAATTGGTGTCGAAATGTTAAAGAGGTTTACCTACATTTGTAGCCACTTAATCGTACCTCAAAATTGGTTTTAAATCATCTGTAAAAATACTAGGCTTTTTTTCTCTAGTTTATTCATCTAGCTATAACACCGAAAAATCGTGACTTATCATTCGTGGTTCAAGATATAGAAGGTTGCGATTCTCATACACGATCGGATCAACGAAGAGCCCAAACTATAAGGGTTCGAAACAAATTTTGACTGGCTCGATGGCTCATTTGGTAGTGACCTCTGCACTCTGAGCCAGGGGTCCTGAGTTCGATTCCCGCACAGTACAAACATTTGTGTTCATAAACATGTCTGTTTGTATTGGTCTGGGTGCTTTCTATATATAATATGTATTTATTTACAAAAAAAATGTATCTAAGTAAGTTTATCAGTTGTCTAGTACCCATAGTACAAGTTTTGGCTTAGTTTGGGGGCTAGGTGGCGTTGTGTGGCTCAGCGCTTATTTTTATAATTATTATTTTGCCCAAGGGTTTCTTTTATAACGAAGGGCAGCACTAATAGATTGTACACATGACCGTTCGAACAGTCGCGTCCGCTTCTATAGTTCACCGCGCGGTCGCAGCTTCAGCAAAGCAGTCGATCTAAACTGCTTGAAGCAGGTCGCGTACGACCTGCGGTATGGGGCGTAAGAATAACACCGAGGTATCCCTGCCTGTCCTAAAAGGCGACAAAAGGGTGTAGGTTCGCTATGCTCTACCTCACTTAATACCGCATACCGCCCTTTCTCGCAACTTGGGCCACAACCTTGGTTTCTCTCCACCTCCGTTACAACCGCTCGGCAACATGACACGCCGTTTTGCCGAACACTTTCGCTTCGACTTTCGTACATGCTCGCTGATCTAAAATATGTAGAGTAACGATTGGGTAATAATCTGTAATGGTTGGGCGAAACTGATTCGTTGGGAAATTCTTGACATTCGGAAGCAAAGAGGTACGATCATGTTTTTTATGCATTGGCACAGATATTTTCGTTAAAGTGGGTCATTATTGCAACCTGTGTTATGGAGGAAACCCACTTTACTTTGATATCCGTCCTTTAAACGGGGTGTAAAGAAGCATCTCACGGGTCGGCATAGCAGTGGCGACTGACAGGTGACTGGCCGATTATCTGCCCGTCATCACAGTGACTTAGGCTTGTCTTTCGCTTTACATCAGACGTAGGGAAGCCATTATGCCGTGCTACTAAATAAAATATTTCCTACTGAATTTCGGCCACGACGGGCAAAGTCTAAGGAGACTAACCTAGTATAGTTGTCTAGAAGAAATCGCTCATCATCATCCTAGCCTTTTTCCTAAACTGAGGGATTTGGCGAGGGCTAAGCTTTTACACAGAGCGACTGCCATCAGACCTCCGCAACACTTAGAGTAAGCTATACCCATTCCCAGTTTAGGCGTCAGAGTTATAGAGTCTGGAAGAAATCGCTCATAGCGACAAGAATTTATAGAATTTATTACACAACAATTGTATACCTACTTTGCCTAGTCCTCATTTTTGGTGTACGATATAGAGATTATCCTTAAAGGGGATGTTAATCCAACAAATTCACAATTTAAAAATACACACACATTTCCTAAACCGAACCAGGAAATGTCCTTTATTGCGAACGCCTCACAAGCTCCACTCAAGTCGCAGCCTAACCGTAAACGTTTATTTACAAACGCTTATTAAAACAAACAAGGAGTTCCCAAAGAAGCTATCAATGGGCGATCTCATTGAAGAACTAGGCATTAGAAAACAATAGTACCAAGGTCACCCACACCGATTACTAATTAATATCTAGATGGTGGAGAAATTCTGCAAACAATGTGCGAGTTTTTCCGTTGAAGTTTTCCCAACGTTTCTATTTGTCGCCAGAGGGCGCCGCAAGAAATTGCTTGGTTAAGTAATGAATTGTAGGCAGATTTGTGATGGTATAAGTACATTTATCGATACTCTTCAGCTTTATTATGCTCATTCATTTAGAACACTAAAAGTAACAACAAAATTATAAGAAAAATATATTAATGATTATAAATAAAAAATATGTCCAAGATAGTGATCTTGGACATACTTTTTACCAGCCTCCTTGGCAGTGGCCCAAGGAGGCTGGTCGCGTTTCCTCTTTGTATGGCCAGACTGATACGCTGGCCGAGGAAAGCACCAGCCCTCTTGTCGCCTGAGGCTTCGACTAGGCGTTTGGCCAAGTCGCGGTATACAAACGGTGCGCGCTCAGCCCCCAGGGACCCAGAGTCTCTACACCAAACGGCTCAAATAAGCAGGTACTACTGATATTTGCATATCATTATTACATTTATTATTTACAAATTTGACTAAGTTACTCGTAGCTTAGATACTTCACAGTATGACTCTTTTTGCAGACTGCTTGTACTGTACAGGTCATTACGAAAATGTTTGGGGGAGGTTATGTCCAGCGGTGGAAATTATGAGGTTGATTTAATTTTGTTTTCTGTTAGAAATCACTCGTCTATTTCATGCCCGTCGCTTCTTTAAACTGTAATGCTAATGTTCAAAATAAAATGCAACTAATTTTGCTTTTGTTTTATTTCAATATTGCTACTAGGTATACCATTTTAAAACAAAGTAGCTTTTTTAAATCTGTCATGTATGCTTAGATCTTTATAACGACACATTAGATTTTTGATGCAGTTTTTATAAATACTTGTAGTATGAGTTAATCAAGAGGAAGTTTTATATCTATAATAGAATATGCATACCCAATTAAACAGAAAAACACTATAACTGAAAAAATACCTGAACCGACGCGAGGTCACGTCGCTAGTTTATGGATATAAGAATTTTTTTTTAATTCCAAAGTCTAACATTAGATTAAAGTTTTACCTACTACCTAGATGTCATATGCAGATGTAAATTAAAATGACCCAATTCGATAACATAAGTGGCCACATCGGCACCAACAGTTCCGGCAAAGCAATAAATCAATATATTTATCTATAAATTTCCTATTTCCTGATTGTGCCTCGTTACAGAACCGATTTTCCCTCGTGGTGAGGGAGAGGACATTAGGTGATGTAACTGTGAGTCGTGGTGATGAAGCGTTGATTGAGCCTTGATCACGACGCAATGACACCTACCCACCTCATTTCCCTGTTTCGTAATCATTGTAACATGGGACGTAATAATTAGACAGTGGGTTATTGTATTTATTTAATCTTAATTGCACAATATAAAAAAAAAAAGTACAAAAGGCGAACTGAATGCCGCGTAGGCATTCTCTACCAGTCAACCTTTAGGCAAAGCAGAAACAATTAAGTGGGTAGTGTGCTGCTAAATTTATTAGTTATTGAGTGCACTGAAATCTGTGTGAGTTTTTAATACTACCTTCTTAAAAATCCATAACTTGATTTATTAATTTTGCTGGTATCTTTTATAATTGGTAGAATACTACGGTCATAATAAATAAATTTTATCATCATCATCATTAGCCTATAGCAGTCCTACTGCTGGACATAGGCCTCTTCAGTTGTTCGCCACTTAGGGCGAACATCTGGAGGATATACCCATAATCGCCACGCTGGGCAGGCGGGTTGGCGATCGCAGTGCGTAGCTTTTCGCTCCGGAGACGCTGCTGCCCGCCATTGGCCTGTGGTATTTAGCTATGCCTTCAATTCTGATGTTTATACCGCCACCCGACGGTTCATAGATTCTGCGCCTCGTTTGTTGTTGTGTTATCCGGCAGGATGCACCACGGGCAGGTGTGGTTAGCTTGGAGTGAAAAGGCTCCCTCGCTTACATCCCATAGGTAAAATATATTTAAATAAAATAAATAACCCAACACATGCCACGCCGGACCACATAGAGTCATCTAATCCCAAACTAAGCCGAACCTTATGCTATGACAACCTATCATGTACCTGAATAAACAGCGTAGAGTAAGCGCAAAACTATAAAGCAATTAGTATTCAACGATGAGAAACAAGAGTTTCTAATTATTACAAAAATAATATAATCCATTAATTTTCTCACCAATAGAAACCAAGACATAACAAGAGGATATAATTATGTAGGTTATATGAACAAAAAGCCGGTAGATAGAATAATGAAATGAGGGTAAATATAGGTGAAATAAAAACCGGTATTAATAACAAATATGAGATGCCATCGGCACTTAGCCGTTGCACTAGTGTTGAGAGAGATATGAAAAACGCGACGCGTGCCATTCAGATCGGAACGAGCCGATCTCCGCTAGTGATGTGCTTTAATTTTTAAATCTGAACTTTAGTTCAGATCCGTTCGTTCTAGTACAGGATGTTATTCGGTACTATTGCGTAACTCAGTCAAATGACGAATATCAAATATTGTTAAATTTAGGTTTTAAAAGTGATTACATCTCCATAATGTAAATTTTTTCGTGATTACAAAAAAACTTAAATTATAGAGATGTATGTAGGATACAATAAATAGGTATTAATGAACCATGTTTCGACGACACCTAACTGGCTAGATAAAGTGAAAAAATGGCGATGTTTTTCGTTAAACACTTACTTAAAATATTTAAAAAAAACTATAAAATAGTATTTACTTAAGATTGGATTCAGGTAGAGATGAACTAGTGTTTGAATCACAAGTGGTATTTGCGAATACTAAATTATCACGGAAACAACCATTATTCACAGAACACTATGACAATGTCGGTTGATAAAAAATAACAGATCTAAACAGAGCCATTTCCATTTACTTAAATAAAAAACAATTGAACGTAAAATTTTTTACGGGGAGAGGGAGTTCGTTCATTCAGTTCAGTTGAACCGTTCCGAATAGCTCATTCACAGATTCACAGCACATCCCGAGCTCTCGAGTCTAACTAATTTGCGCCCGCGCATTCTAACGACGCTTACAGTATGCCCACTCATCTGCGGTAATTGCTACCCGGCGATTTAATTCATTTACTGTTTCGAACATAAACGTTGAAATCAATTATTGTAAAACTGGATTGCTTCATTATTTTACTTCTCAAATCCGTGGGATTGGCTGGTTGCTTTCCTAGCATTTCTAGATTATGAAAGATGAATTTTGTATTTATATTATGCTACTGTATAATATCATCATCATCATGAGTCTGCAGGGTCTACTGATAGACAAAGTCCTCCCCCAATGGCAATTATCATTTGAGGATTTGCCTTAGCCACCATGCTGGCGGGTTGGTGACCGCAGTGGTTTTTATTTGTACTCGGGTAAACGCTGCTACCCCGTATTCTGATCCCTGATCAGCATGGCGGTGGCAACTGACAGGTAACTGACCAGTTACTTGCCTGTTGTCACAGCGACTTGGGCTTCTCTTTCGCTTTCCATCAGACTTGGGGAAGCCATTATGTCGAGCCACTATAAAAGAAGACACACACAGTCTCTCACAGTCTGGTGAGAGGCTGATGATGATGATGACGTAGATAAATAGATACTAGATTCAACAATACAACAGTCTTAATATACCAGAAAATCCTTACTACAACCCGGTTGCAAGATAACAACACATTATCGTTAACATTTACGGTACTCGAGTCGGAACCCGGCTCTTGCAAGTTTTTCATACAAGTCGATATGCGCGGGCACATACATATATAATTAGAATGATTGCACACCAAAGCTGCAGTTAGTCTTGTTACATACTAATATATCGGTGTAATCGGTACATTGTACCTGGTATAGTGTATTATGTAGAATAACAGTATACCCAAAGCTAGGTATACCTTGAAGCGCTCCCATTTTGAAGCGCTCCTTACAAAGAAGCTTCACCGGAGCGAGAAGCTTTAAGAGAGTTAGGACATAGCGAATCGAATTGAGCCGCCCGTCCGGGGAAGGACCTCCGCCCTATAGAATACAGCCAAATAACCTCCGGGTCGTGTTTCTGCCGGTGAGTAGGGTTTCCGGAGCTCGTAGGGGTTATGGTTGGGCCGGCATGGCCGTATCAACTGGCAGGTAACTGACCAGTTAATTGCCCGTTGTCGCAGCGACTTCTTTTTCGCTTTCATTAGGCGTAGGGAAGCCATTAAGTCGAGCTATCATATAAATAAAAAATCTACGCCCTGCAATCGCCAACCCATCGCGTCACAATTATGGGTATATCTCTAAACGTTTGTCTTAAGTGGCGAACGGCTGGAGAGGCCTATGTCCAGCAGTGGACTGCAAAAAGGTGATGATGACGAAGCAAACCCAAAGTATTCCTCAAAGCCCACCTTTTAGCTTGGAATCACTATAGCAAAATTAACTACTCAAAAGGTGCGTTCCGAGGAATAGCTGGGAGTTTTATCAGGCTGGGAGGAGCACTTCAAAATGAGAGCGCATGAGGAATACGTCCCTCCCCAAAGATTGTAGCAAATAATTTGTTACGATTTCGTTATGTGTCTGGTTGTATGAATACGACAAAGGCAAAGCAGATCATTTTTCATTTCTAGTTAAGTACCTACCAAAGGTCATTTAGCATTCATTTCCAAACATCAAGGCTGAGTAAACAGATTTGTGACATTTTTTACAAACTTTATACCATACAGCCTAATTGTTATTTTTTTGGAATGGCAACCATCCTGTTCGCAAGGCCCTCTTCTGCCAATATCGATTGAAAATTAACAAAGTTACAATATAAGTGGGTGCTCTAAGTATTTACATTTATATACTAGTGAAACATATAGACCTTCATCTTCAATCACTTAAAAAAACCGCATTACCTAAAACGACAACGAAAAACGATTTTTTTATAGGTACTTATGTAGTGATTTAAGTACATATTTATGATACCTTTGTTGTTCTGATACCCATAACAAGCTCAAGCTACTTACTTTGAGATCGAATGTACTATGTATGATAAGTAATCTCATATTTTTCTGATATTTGTATGTTTTATAGTTATATTTCACTGGACTAGGAGTTACAAATCTTTCAACGGTTCGTTAGCGAAACCAAAGTTAAGCACGCACGCTACCATCAGGCCGCGGATGGGTGACCATTCGGACTGCATTTAGTACCATTTATCATGAATATCTACATACATGCTACGTCTTATACGGTTCTTTTACATCTAATAGTGTGGTAGTACCACACGCGATCCCGGAGTGTAGTATGAAATCTTTACAAAAAGTGTTCAGAGCCATAATATCCGTTTTCCTTAACAAGCGTTTGGCTGTAATCAAGTTGGGGTTCTCTCCAAGACATATAAACAGTACCCATTTTAAATTAAAACAAGATTTGAAATGAAAATGACCAAATTTTTAACAGAGAAATTCTAAAACGGAAACAAGTTTACTCGTTAACAGCTACGAAGACATAAACCAACATACAAACAAGTAATTTAATACAAAAAAAAAAAACATATCAAATAATCCCTATTTACAATTTATAAAGTAAATGTTAAAGAAATCAAAGCATCAACAACATTCCTTTCATCTTATCTTACTTGTAACAGTTTGCACTGCCTTCCCCTTTTCTTTAGCAATTGTCCTCTACCTGAAAGTTATCTGGAAGAGATCGCTCCCAGCGATAAGACCGCCTACATTGTACCTACTATATGTTTGTATACTCTTTACTGTAAATGTTTATGTTTGTGCAATAAAGAATATCTATCTACCTACCTATTCCTACTTAAAATCAATATCCAAACACGGAACAAACTCCTGCACACGTACAGTTATCGTAACAGAAAAAGTTTCCATGATAATTAAACTATAGCGCTGTCTCCACGGTCGAGTACCTGCCGACTTACTTTATGTAACGAACTACATATTTCAAGGTAGCTCCTCTAATTACTCCATTGCAAACGGTATTAATATACACTTATCGTAAGCCCATCTGCCGCTGTCGTTCCGTTGCGAAACAGTTCTGTGACTGATAGTACTGAAGTAGAATTCGGTCAAGGAACTTTAGATTCTTTGTAGAAAGTGTTATAGAATGACTAGCGACCTTTTTTTTAAGAGGAGAATGCATTAGGCACCCTCATGCCGTCTCCGGGGGGAGGCGGCATGGTGTGTGGGACTCACACCTCCCAAAAGGGAGGGCATACCCACTAAACCCCCCTGTGTCGCCAGTGGGCAGCAAGTTGCAGGGACACGGGTAGCGCCGAAGCATACGGCCACATCCCTGCCTGCCCTGGCCAGCCGCAGATGATAAGCGGCCGGCACTCCTGGTCCGGGGAGGGCAAATACCCCTGCCCCCGGATCCGGGGAGCAATAGAGTGCTCCCCGGGCGGACCTCGAATGACTAGCGACCTGCCCTGACTTCGCACAGACACTGTGAATACGGGTGTAAATATTCTGAAATTTCCAAGCCCCGTTTTATCATTTAGAGTACCTAGCGCTTCATAGAATTAATAACCAAAGACATGCCAAGCTGAAAGCACCATATACCTAGTCCCAAACCTAAGCCGAAGCTTGTACTATAGGTACTAGAGAACTGATAAACATACATAGATACGAGTAGCTTTTGACAACAAATATACCTACAATATACATAGAAAGTACCCAATGAAAACAGACTTGTTTATTCACACAAATGGTGGCAGAATCTGTAGGTGCTATGCGGGATGCGGGAATCGAACCCACGACCCTTAGTTGAAAAGGCAGCGTCCACTACCACTGAACCAAACTGGTCGTCGGTTTTGATTAGGAGAGCCTACCCCACCTTAAGTAAACCCACCTTGTAGGAAAGCGCAAGAAAGAAGATTATTATTAATCTTCACACTGTAATAGGGTGGTGTTACCAATTCATTATGGTTTCTGTTTTATCTGTAGACTGACTGTTTAGTCTATGGAATAATTTGCCTGAGCTTGGCCGGTCGGTAGGGGACGGACTTTTGCAACCCTTTGGAAAGATCGGATCGGAGACCAAGGAATAGTCGTAGATGTGATACCTGGTTTGTTGGAGATCGTCTTGGTCAGTTGATCTTTGTTTTAATCGCATGAAAGTCGTAGTACATATTACTTCCATGTTTAATCGTTAAACATTTAAAACTAACCTCAATTCAGGTTTCTAAAAATAGTTTAATACACTTTTGACACATTACCTGATGACACTAGCCGGCACTGTCTTCGAGTATTTCAGTCTCGCTGAAGCCGACCTCGAGGGGCGTGGCCTCGGACACGTCGCCATCTTGTGTTCGCTCACTTGTCACTGTCACTGTCACTTGATCTGTCAGTCGTTACACTTGCGTCATTTCATTAATCAATCAGTGCTCGCTTTTTTGTTCGTTTTCTTTGAGATTTTGAGACTTGATTTTAGGGTTAGTAGGTATTGAGTAAGTCACATATGTATTGCAAATGAGTACTATAATTTTGAAAGTAGGTAACGTTGTAACATGAGCTTTTTAAAGCCTTTAAGTCAAACTGGTTTAATTAATGTTACCGATTTATTTCCCCTTAGGAGCTTACTAACTGTCTTTAAACTAAGGTCCTAACTAAACAAGAACATGCGCTTTTTCGTTGAATTTCTCATGTAAGTATATCAAACGGAAAAATCAATCAAAAAATCGTGTTTCTAATCTCTTAATGTTTCTAATCTCTACACTTAGGTTAGGGGCAAACTATTGTAAGCATGGGCCAACCCAAAAAAATATATTAAATTAAATAGTCACGACACAGGACCTTTCGCTAATTGGATAAATCTAGAGAGCATTTGTTACTTTCGACCCGGCCGTTACATTTGTACCCGGTCTTCCCTACTTTCAAGATTTTATTTTGGCTTAAGGTTGACGTGGTAAATACACATATTATCTAAGCTTTAATCTATTCTAGCATTTACCAATCGGAAAATAAGCCGAGGACATACGGACGGAGGCGTGATTTGACAAATTAAATCAAGTAGTCGAATAAATTATGAAGCAAATCTATCAAGAAGAAAAAGAGCGCCAAATCTCTCCGTACAAGTTTCAGCAAATTGTTGTTTTTTTTCCTACTCTGTCGAGATTATCCGCGGAATGTGAACACGACAACGTCCACACACGCGATGCATCTCCGTCTTTCTGTCTGTCATCCGCGTAATTCTAATATTTCACACCTGATTACACATTGCAGATGCGAAACGGGCAAGTGAGACCATTTTTCATTTATTTTCTTCTGTAAATAGAAGCGTTGAATAACTGCGACAGATTGTTAATGCTTGGAAAATTGTACGGTATTTTGCTAGTGATACGAATTGTACGGTTTCAGATTAAAGCGTACTTACGCACTTCCATGCACGCTTCAAAAATCGGAATCGCGTAATCGGGCATAATTATATTAACGTGTAGGTTAATTTTTAACTAGCTGTGCCCGCGGCTTCGCCCGCGTTCATGTAAGTCTGTCACAGAAGTGTTTATTATGTTAGAAAAGGGGCAAAAAGTAGCCTATGTTACTCTCTATCCCTTCAACTATCTCCACCTAAAAATCGCTTTTTTCGCCGCTCCGTTTTGCCGTGAAAGAAAGACAAACATACAGACACACTTTCCCATTTATAATATGTGTATGGATTATAAAAAAAAAACAAGATCTGGCTTGTACCGATGTGACTAATATCCTAGAAAAATAGCTGAGTACTGATAGAGATAGATATTTTCTGTGTACCAAATAAACTTAATCAGTTCTATATTATCAGGGATAACATAAGTCACAAGACACACTCTAGTGATCAACATGCATTCAAACCTTCCACTCTGATATACTCGTATTAATGGGATTTGACAAGACTGGAGAGAGATCAGGCAGCACAATAACCAACTTCTTAACTTCTAGTCGTTACTAACTAATTTCATGAAAGCAAAACTCCAATATATCATAGATATCATGAGAATTAGGCTCTAAGCGACTCCTGTGACAAATAAAACAATAAAATAAATACATAAACATACCTATATTATGTTCCGACGACATATCATTAAATTTAAAATATTATCATAGTAAAGATAGAATACAATAAAATTTTGTTCATTTTTTAATATAAATAATATGTAATAATAATAAATTTCTTTATTTCTTATTTTACAAATTATCTTGATTAGAGATGCTCCAGTAAGTAATAAAAATACTTGTGTTGGGGTTATATCGCTCTCACCACATGAGATACAAATTTGTTAATTTTTTATTGCTTTTATTATTTTTTTGCAAAGTAACACAATAAAATCTCAACGTTCCGTCACATTTAGCCACCTAAGTAAAGACGTTTCACTTTCTTCGAAATTAAAAACAGTTGAAAAGCATTTTATGCTAATGTAGCATACATTTAAACTTTTGAATTTCATTTGTTACGGTCAGTTACCCTTTAACGTGTATGGTCAAAATGCAGGCCGTATGACTATCACTTTTACAACAAATAAAAAATAGCTAATTTTCGTATGGTTATCGGATGAAATAAAAAAATCATTAAATTGCCAGTACGATATAAACTAGATTACGACTATAAAGATTAATTATTTCACCTCGACTTATATACTCACATAAATGTGAAATTTTACAATCCATTCTCGTAAATAGATTTCTCAGATCCAATCTAAGATCTACTGTACTATATTATTATATTACGGGGAACACAGCCATAATTCTTATAATACGAGTTATATAGTAGAAAATATACTTTGCACATACTGTGGACACCAATTGATTGGTTTAGTGAACACACGTGGTCAAATGCAGGGTTTGAACCCTATCGAAGTCACATCACTTAACCACTGGGCCACAGGCGCTCTTTAACGGTTACCAATTTAACGAAGAACATAAAGTTTAAAAGCATCTTCAAAACTATAATAATCAATATATTATATCCCCACAGGAATTCAATAACTAAGTGTGCCTTAATGCAGTATTATCGATTTCGATTAGGAAAAAGTAACCCTACAGTTACCGAATTCGATTCCGTAAGTGCTTATAGTGAATTAGAAATCCTAGATCGATATAATCATCAGATTAGCAAGATTAAGTGGCAGCAGCTAGCTATATTAGCCGCATAACAAATCGTTCGTTGGGGTAAACGAGGACTAGAGTGGATGCCGCGTCTCGGCCAACGTAGTGTAGCATGCCTTCAGACCAAGGTAAGTGACAATTTGCGCAGGATGGCTGGTTAGTGCTGGATGCGAGAAGCCTAAGAACGATCAATGTGACAAACAACTGGTGAGGCTTACATCCAGCAGTGGACTGCCATAGGCTAATGATGAAGTGTAGTAAATGGGTGGCTGATTTAGTTTTATTTGGGCGTTCTATTCATAAGTTTGGTGACTTTTTGGTAACCTATACTTATAAGTTTCATTTACAAAACTAACAGTTTCATTACCAGAACTTTAATTATCGTAACGTAAACTTGGCAATAACATCTACATTTTATTAGTAATTCGTGTATCCGTACTATCACTACCTTGGTTACCTGAAGGCTAAAAGTTAACACATCTAGAACTTACTATTAATTAGAACACATTCCTACATGTAAAGAGAATGTATGTACCGATTCTTATCTTTAAAGAGCCAACGATCTAAGCACTATTAAAAAAACTAAATAAATGCAAAGCAAACAAAGCAAAAAGTAGTTATCTAATTGGGATGATGACTAAAAAATAATTTAATGTCCATCAGATAGATTAATGAAAAATATTGGATACGTATTTTTTATTTTGCCTCTTGTTCAAAAACTTACGAAGATACATTGATTTTAAATGTCACATGACGTCACGTTAGAGTACAAAATATACTCTAACGTGACGTAGTTAGCCCCCACTCCGTAACTTTAATACGCTATATCTAAGTATTTTCTTGTCATTTCGACAAAACAAAAAATACGGGTCTTATATTTTTTTATTATCTAAGAGACGGACTAATTATTTTCTTCATTTTCATACCTTGTCATCATCCGTATTACATCCAGATTCAGAAGAAGGTGGTCTGCTGAAGAAATAAGGTCATGGATATAGCTTATCGGATTAGTAGGTAACCTTAAGTGGGAGTAGGCCATATCAGCCGCAAAATTGACAACCCTTAAGGTGAACGAGCTCTGGAGTGGATACCGCTTCTCAGCAAATGTAGCATAGGGCACCATTAGGCCAGATGGAGTGACGATTTGCGCAAGATGGCTGCATCCGGCAGTTTGGAGAAGTTCAGGATCGAGCTAAGCGGGGAACCAATTCAGAGTTCGTTTTCAGCGTTCATTTCTGCCACGAAACTATGAAACGACCTCCCGCGTTTCCTGATCGCTACGACCATCTCTAAATCAGGTTTAAAGAGAGTGTTTATGAATAAAAATGTGTGTACAGTGCCCCACTAAATCGTAGCAGTGGGGCAGATTACACATGCAATTTAAACGATCTTTTTTGCCCCACTGGTGGGGCGCTTTGGTGGGGCAAAGTAGATGTCCTCAATCGTCTGTGAGCAAAAGCTATAAAAAATTGCAGAAAAAAAGTCCAGTCAAAGTGGATCGTCTGCACAAAGCAATGAAAAAAATTGCAGAGCCTCATGTCCAGCATTGGACTGCGAGCTGAAGATCAATTCCACCCAATTTCATACTCCATTGTATTCATGGTATCACAATCGTTGAATGATGTGTGTCAAATGCATCCTATGCACTTATATTGTTCATTGTGTGTTGGAAGTGCCATTGTCACTGTGGACTTGACCGACTTAGCTCTACCATTGATATCTTTATGTTATACTTATTATGGTTCTTCACAGTTTTGTTAGGGATTTTTCACAGTTCTCTTCTGACCTAATTTCGAGCAACCTTTCAAGGAGATTGGCAAAGTAAGCAGGAGATATTGAGAGATGATTTGTATCACCACTTCCTTACTCCGTAACTGGGCGCCTACCAACCAAAATCGAAAACGATAGTTCGTTAAACGGATCGTGTAATATTGCATCATAAATCCCTCCTATTTGTCCCTCCTAGTTGTTCGAATATACGAACTAAAATTCGTCAAAGTCGATTTTCATTAATTTAATTGATAGATTTGAACACGGGAGGGACTAATGAGAAGGATTTATGGGGCAAAAATAAATACCCTATCCGTTCAACGAACGATCGTTTTCGATTTTGGTGGTAGGGGCCTTGCTACTTAGGAATTTCTGAACAGAAAAACCCAATAACGCTTTTTGATCCGACCCGAGATTCGAAACTAACGAGACTATAAATCTCCCTTGTATTAGGAAGAAAGAAAAACCGAATAGGTAGAAATAGGTACTAGATAGCGTTTATTCGTGGACTGTCCATGTTGCAAAATGTCCAATTTTCACCGTAACATGAACAGCGACTGATTGAGTGAAAAGTACTAGGAGCGCATAGATACTTAGGAAGTCTATAGGTTACATTTACTTCCCTAATGCTGGTTAATAAGATACTACATTTTCTTAAAAACATAAAATTTGGTCTTCGACTTCTTATGCACCTATGAGCACCTGGTACTTTCCACTCAAACAGTCACTAATCTTGTTCTATGAAAATATGCCCCTAAAGCTAAGCTATGACTGATGAAACCTTTTAAATTTAAGAATATTCGTGAATTAAGGCCATCGAATGGTCACCCATCTTCTAACTAACCAAGATGCCTCGCTTAGCTTTAAAAATTACTAAAAAAGGAACTTGAAACTCTTTACACGGTAACTGATCCTCACATCAGCCAAGACATGAGTCGGTTAACTATACAAATTACCGCAAAAAAAAAAATCTTAACGGTCACCCATCCTCAAACCGGCCAAGACATGCGTCGCTTAACTTTTAAAATCATCACTTGTCTATTATAAGCAACCCACAAAATCCAAAGCACGAACGGAGCACCGAACCTAAGCCCGAGGTCACTATCTCTCGCGCACCGCACTCGTACGAGCGCCCGCGGAGCTACATCACACACGACTAAGTGCGTTACTGTTCTTGTGATTATTGGAGCGCTGCTTAGGAGCGGCCTGTGGCAGGGTGACGAGCGGAGCGGAAGCGTTTATATAGCGTTTTTAGAGTAAACGGAACCCTTAGGCTTCCGAAACGGAACATCTTTTCGCTCCAAGCCAACCTCACCTGCCCGTGGTGCATCCTGCCGAATAACAAACGAGGCGCTGGCAACCGACTGGTGGCGGTATAACCATCACAATTGAAGGCGTAGCTAAATACTAAAGACCGGTGACGGGCAGCAGCGTCACCGGAGCAAGAAGCTACGCCCTGCGATCGCCAACCCGCCTGCCCAGCGTGGCGATTATGGGTATATCCTCCAGATGTTTGCTCTAAGTGGCGAACAACTGGAGAGGCCTATGTCCCAGCAGTGGACTGTAATAGGCTGATGATGATGATGATGAGGCTTCGTTTAAGTAGACACGTCGCGTCATGCGAATCGGGTTATCAACAGCCTAGGCGATTATGGGTAATTCCTCCATGCGTTTGCCCTAAGTGGTGGAGCAAAGCCTAAGGTACAACACAGCACACTTTGTGCGACAGAGTCTGCGGCTGAGACATTTAAAAAGAGCGTCTAGGTCTGCCGACAGAATCTTTGAAGATGTGCGTCGTGTGCGTTGAGTCTCTGAAATATCCGCGACAGATTTTTGCGCGTCGTGTGCGTTACTGCATATAATTGCAAAATAGTGCGTTACGGATAGTCTGTCGTCTACGCTGCCCCTTAATCAAATAAATATGGAAATGTATGTGATGTTGTTCTTCTTCGCCGATCTCAAAGTAGGTAGATAGGTAACTTTAGGACTTGAGTCATAAAAATAAATTTTCCTGTAAGAAAAAAATTATGGATATCGGAATGAAAGAGAAGTAGGGCATAGCGAATCTTCGCTCGAATTGAGCCGCCCGTCCGGGGAAGGACCTCCACCCTATAGAATACCGCAGCCAAATGACCTCTGGGTCGTGTTTCTGCCGGTAAGTAGGGTTTCCGGAGCTTGTGGGGGGTTAGGGTTGGGCCGGCATGGCGGTGGCAACTGACAGGTAACTGACCAGTTACGGGCAAACCCGTTGTCATAGCGAATTGGGCTTCTCTTTCGCTTTCCACCAAGCGTAGGGAAGCCATTATGTCGAGCCACTATAAAAAAAAACCAAGGTATACTTAAAGGATACTTAAAATAGCACATATTAAGGTATATACTTATTATCTGCACTTAAACTTCAAATCTAAAACTTTATCCAAGGTTTACACCGTCACGGAAATGTAAGCACGTTGAAAATACGAGTAATATAATTAAATTGTTTATGTTCGGTACGCAATTGTTATACTCGTATTATCGACCAATCATAGAAGGAACACTCATCATCCTAGCCTTTTTCCCGATTGTCTTAGGGTCGGCTTCCCAAACTGAGAGATTTAGCGAGGGCTAAGCTTTAACACAGAGCGACTGCCATCAGACCTCCGCAACACTTAGGGTAAGCTATACCCATTCCCAGTTGGGCGTCAGAGTTATCATAATCTCTGATATGATGTGACGACTGCTATCTGAGTTGGTAAAGATAGCACCCGGGACCAACAGCTTAACGTGCCTTCCGAAGCACGGAGGAAATCGGTGTCAAATAGAATAGAAGGAACGCTATCTCTATCTTTTACTTTTATACTAGCGACCCTTATTATCATCGGCCCATTGCAGTCCACTGCTGGAGATAGGCCTCTCCAGTTGTTTGCCAGTTAGGGCAAAAAGAAAAAGTTAATTTCCTAAATCGACCCGATTAGGAATGGAACCCGGAACTTCAGGGTCATCCTAAAGGGACTCACCCTGCCTCAAGGTGGAAGGGTGGCAGGCAATACCCACTAAAAACCCCGGCCCCTCCGTCAAGCACCTATGGGGATGGTGTCACGGGACCCGGAAAAACTAGGACTGCCGCGGCACCATCAGCGCTGCCCGCCTCAGCGGGCCCAACCTGCCCCCCCCCCCCCCTCCCAGGGGGGAAATAGGCTCTAACCATTGCCCTACAATCTCAATTCCTATAAAGATCCTATCAAACCAAACGGTAATTACACAGGACGGTCATACACCAAAGGCATTTTAATTCCATACAATTAGTGCCACCTAGTGCAGAGTTGAGCAAACTCGCTATAGTTTACACAAATAGTTTGAAATTAACGGACCGTTGCCAGTTGTGAAAACGGCGAACCTCTGCATGGCTGTGTATCGCAACGGTGCTGAAACGGGCGTAGAAATGCGAGAACTGGGTCGGGTCCCGTGTGAAGTGAAAGTAATTAGTGTGACGACTTCAAACGAAGATAGAATGAGGTGATTATTAGCTAGAATCTAAACAGACCAATCCACAAGACGAAGAATCCTTTAGATATAAAAATAAATATTGGGATGTAAGGGAGCGACCTATCATCTTTTCGCTCCAAGCCAACCTCACCTGCCCGTCGAAGCCGACTATGGCGGTGGCGATATAACCATCAAGATTGAACGCATAGCTAAATATCACAGTTCTATGACGGGCAGCAGTGTCATCGGTGAGCGCAGCTACGCCCTGCGATCGCCAACTGGACTGCCCAGCGTGGCGATTATGTGCAATTCCTCCAGAATCTCCAGATGTTTGCCTTTCTGTGGACTACGATAGGCTGATGATGATGATGAAGATTCACTCCTACCCCATAAACAAAAACGCTATACGTTGCAGTGGCTGACGAAATCAGATGGCGCGCGCAGTGTGAAGATGCGATGCGCCCGCGCATTTCGCGATAAGCGCAATTAATTCGGTAACGCTTTCTCCACGGGTTTCATTGTAAGTTTATCACTTGATATACTTAACTGAATAGACTTCTAATTTGTAGGTTGTAGAGTAGAGGGTATATATTACCGGTAAGGTTATAGAGTCTCAGAAGGTCCTATTTTTTTGGTTTGAAGCGATATGATGATGGGCCGCTCCCTTACATCCGATCCCGTGGTACATCCTGCCGAATAACAAACGAGGCGCTGGCAACCGACTGGTGGCGGTATAACCTGATGGTTGTGATCAATTGAAGGCGCAAATACCACAGACTGATGACGGGCAGCAGCGTCAGCAGCGAGAAGCTACGCCCTGCGATCGCCAACCCGGCTGCCCATCGTGACGATAATGGGTGATATGATTACGATTCCCAGTAAATGCTTTTCAAGAACCATTGCAAATAAAGATGCTGTTAAAATAAAGGTCTGGGTGTTTTCTATGTATAATATGTATTTATTTACAAAAAAAAGTATCTAAGTAAGTTTATCAGTTGTCTAGTACCCATAGTACAAGCTTCGGCTTAGTTTGGGGCTAGGTGGCGCTGTGTGGCCCAGCGTGGCACGTCTTGGGTTATTTATTTATTTAAAGCATATTTTGGTGTAAGCATATTAAGCATATTATGAGTTTGAATTGCACTCTTTACGACATCAACAAATGCATCATTAACGATCAAATGAACAGATCAGATCAATCAAACCATCGCTAGTTGCACAGCCATCGCTCATTTTCACATTCTCTCTAAAGAATTTCGCCCACACTTGCTTCAGTTTCTTTGGTCGGATTCTTTCGCGTGTCTGCGTACTATTACCGGTAAGATTATCATTCGACAAGACGACGGTGATACACCGCCATTATAAATAAATAAATAAACCCAAGACACGCCACCTTGCGGCACACAGCGCCATCTAGTCCAATACTTAGCCGACGCGTGTACTATGGGTACTAGACAACTGATAAACTTACTTAGGTACATATTTTTTGTAACCATCATCATCATCATCAGCCTATCTCAGTCCACTGCTGGACACAGGCCTCTCCAGTTGTTCGCCACCTTATCAAATCACCTGGAGGACCCATAATCGCCACGCTGGGCAGGCGGGTTGGCGATCGCAGGGCGTAGCTTCTCGCTCCGGTGACGCTGCTGCCCGCCATCGTCCTGTGGTACTTAGCTACGCCATTGTGATGGTTATACCTCTACCAGTCGGGTGCCAGAGCCTCGTCTGTTATTCAGCAGGATGCACCACGGGCAGGTGAGGGTGGTTTGCAGCGACAAGGTCACTTCCTTACATCCTCATTTTTTTTGTAAACAAATTTTTATTTTTAGTAGCTCGACATAATGGCTTCCCTACGCCTGATGGAAAGCGAAAGAGAAGCCCAAGTCGCTTTGACAACTGGCTAGTAACAGGTCAGTTACCTGTCAGTTGCCACCGCCATGCCGGCCCAACCCTAACCCCCCACGAGCTCCGAAAACCCTATTCACCGGCAGAAACACGACCCGGAGGTCATTTGGCTGCGGTATTCTTTAGTTTGGAGGTCCTTCCCCGGATTCGCTATGCCCTACCTCTCTTACATTCGTTCTAAGGAGAAATTTCCATATGCAATTACCAATACCGCATTACATATGAATAAAACAAACAGTCCGGAAGTTAGATTAACTTATTAACTTGCTCGTTACAATGCAAAGACAAATGGTGCTTTCACGTCAATCGTCAATTATTGTGAATGGACAATTATGTTCATTTGTCAGTAAAACATTGAACGGCGCAAATAAGCCGAGATGAATTGGTAATTTGTTCCCACGGAATTATGTAAAAGATGGAACTGAGTCTGTGTCATCATCAAATGTATTTCATTCATTCATTCATCATCGTGCCCGGTGTTAAGCAGATGTCAATGAAATGTGAGCGTCGTCTACAGCAACCATGCAAACCTTCATTCATCATCATCATCAGCCTATTGCAGTCCACTGCTGGACATAGGCCTCTCCAGATGTTCGCCATTTAGGGCAAACATCTGGAGGATATACCCATAATCGTCACGCTGGGCAGACGGGTTGGCGATCGCAGGGCGTAGCTTCTCGCTCCGGTGACGCTGCTGCCCGTCATCGGTCTGTGGTATTTAGCTACGCCTTCAGCTGTCATGGTTATACCGCCACCAGTCGGTTGCCAGAGCCTCGTTTGCTATTCGGCAGGATGCACCACGGGTAGGTGAGGTTGGCTTGGAGCGAAATGGTGATAGGTCGCTCCCTTACATCCCAAACAAACCTTCATTGGATAGGTGCAATCACATTTGGCAAATGTTGTTTTTTTAGAAGCTCGACAATCAGCAAACAGTAGTGGCTTCCCTACGCCTGATGAAAAGCGAAACAGAAGCCCAAGTCATTTGCCACCCCCATTGAGTTTTGTATTAAAGTTTGAGAGAATGTTGAGGAATAAATGCTTGCTTTCACGGTTTAGCGATCTTTTTTTTTTTTTTTTTTTTTTTTTTTTTTTTTTGTTGCACCGGGGAAAATGCATTTACGCATACCTGCTACTCGGGGACGCAGCAGGTTATGTGGGACTCACTCCGCCTCTAGATGTTAGCGAGACGGAGAATACCCACTAAAAAACCCCGGTCTACACCGTCAACGCGCCTTGGGTGATGATGACGTGGGATCTTGGTATGAACCATAACACCACGCCACCACCAGCGCAGTCCGCTTGCGCAGACTCGACTGGCCCCCCCACTTGGGGCAGCCTAGGGCTCAGGCAGAAGCCGTCGCCCTCCTCCAAGGACGGGATCCGTGCAAGGCAAGGGAGATGTCCCCACACCAACCCTCGCTGGACCCCGTCGGGCGTGCAGTCGCCACCGCACGGTGGATTTTTAGTGTGGTTTTCTCCACTTGAGCTCGCGCCCCCTGGTCCCGACCGAAGTCGGGATAACAGGCGGTTTTTTATTGTGGTCTCACTCCACTCGGGCTCGCCAGTCAAGGCAAGCCCCCTGGTCCCTCCAGCGAGGGGAAACAGGTTGCCCGGCGACCAGTCCAAAAGGACCATATCCGACGACCACGAGAACCGTGGCCATCGGACCCGCCGCGCCGCAGTGATACACTGCCAACCCGCGCCGTCAAACGGCTCCTCTGGTAAGGCGGCAACGGTCGCAGAAGACAGGGAGGACGGCAACGACAACACCGCGAGATCCCCCGAAGGGCACTCCTCTTCCTCTGCGACCATCGCCGACAAACCGACGCAAAATGCGTCCCACAACACGTCTCTCACCAATCGGACAAACGCCCCGCCATTGGGAGAGACCCACAGGCCAAAAGGCCCCCATCTTGGGTAAGGCGGCAACGGTCGCAGAAGACAGGGAGGACGGCAACGAAACACCGCGAGATCCCCCGAAGGGCACTCCTCTTCCCCTGCGACCATCGCCGACAAACCGACGCAAAATGCGTCCAACAACACGTCTCTCACCAATCGGGCAAATACCCCGCCATTGGGAGAGACCCACAGGCCAAAAGGCCCCATCGGGTGTGCCTAAGCACAGCCGTGGAAGGCGTCGGGGGTCATCGACGCCAACACTTGGCTCCCGGAGCCACGCACAAGTGCGTGCTCCCACAGGGAATTAGCCGTCGGGTAGTAGCCAACCTCTACCACCCGCCGTTGCCCGGGGTACGCCGGGCCGTCTGCAAGACGACCACGCGTGGAGGCTTCCCTTGTTGTACCCCACGGTTTAGCGATCTGTCTTATCTAATAACAAGCATTTTATATAGTTGTACATCAAGTCACAATGTCCACTTAATCTTAAACGTTTATTATGAAACTACAAATACGTTTTATACCTAACAATGAAGCAATTACCAACACGCGTCAAGAACAAGTACCTATCTACACTGATATTATAAAGAGGAAAGATTTTTTGTACTGTGTTTTTTGCGGTGCTATGCTAGTGGCGGCAGGCGAGCAAATGTGATGCCTGATGGTAAGCAGTCGACACCGCCCATGGACACCCGCAACTCAAATCGAGTTCTGGGGTCGCTGCCGGCCTTTTAAATAGGAGAACAAACATTTGTTCTGGGTCGCTGGTTCGCTGGTTCGCAAGTAGCACTAATGCTACAATATTATAATGCTATTACAAACAATATCGAGCCCAGAGCTAATCTACAACGGTGCACTCGCCGTTACGTATCGTGCGTGGACAGTTAAGTCCAGAAAGATGGATGGGTGGGCAAAAACTCCTGATGTATATAGGGTTGCCGAGAGTATGAAGAATTTCACAATATGATTTATATGTACTACAAGAGCTAAACCTCAAACCGCCCAACTTATGCTATTGAAAAATTAATTTTAAAATATAAAATTTATAAATTTAATTTTCGCGGATTGTGACTATAATATTAGCTTTTTGTTTTGTTGTGTTAAATACAAATGAAAACCCCTATTTATAACTAAATACGGCAAAATTAAAATAATATTTCGGTTAAAATTTGGCTTTATTATTTTATATATATTAAATATTAAAATATTATTAATGAAATCGATCTACTCAAGATCTGGAAAAAAATACTTTCAGCTTTTGTTGTTTTTTTTTTCATTATGAAAAAAAAATTACTAATTGAGACTACAGTTAGTAGATATCTCTGTATCTGAACACGTTTATAGGCTATATTCACTGTGATGTTATTTGATAAGGTCGATTAAAATATTGTTGGTAGCTAAATAAAATTATTGCTATATAACATGCTTCAGTAAAGTGCTGAAGAGTACAACTTTGCTAAACATAGTCACACTATTTCGTTATAAAGTAGAATAATATGTAATTAAATGTACATGTCCTTAAAATTCTGAAGCCTACGAGAGTGGTGTTCCTCTCTAAAGTATTTCAATCCCAAGTACGCAGGATACTCATTAGCTGAAGTCGAAGGCAATTATTTGAATTGCCAGCCATCAAAATTGTAAACATGACAAGTTTTGCTCTATATTACAATCCTCCTCTTAGCGTTGTCCCGGTTTGTGCCTCTAGGCCCAGGGTCCGCTTTGACCATGATCCTAGATTTAGCGAGTCTGGTTATTACATTGAAGCGACTGCCATCTGACCTTCGTAATCCTCAGAAAGGGGAACCAGACAAATTTGAATCATGGCTACACATTCAGAATTAAACTGGATGTGCAGGTTTCCTCACGATGTTTTTCTTCACCGCTAAGCTAGTGGTATAATTCCGCACATAGATTTTTGCAAATCCAGAGGTGCGTGCCCCGCGCGGATTCGAACCGACGACCTCACGTGTGTGAAGCGACGATTTTACCACTAGGCTACCACGGCTCTATATTACAATACAATCTTTATTCATTAAACAAAATTACAACCCTGCGTCCGCCGTTGCTCAACGGTTGCTGGTCGAATGGACCGGGCAATGGCGTGTGACGGGTTAACCAACAATCTGTGCTGAATGCATTAAACGATAAATTACATGTGTGGGCGCATTGGTATAGCGCCAAAAGGGGGAGGTCCAACTGTTTATAATGTGCCTGTTATTGTTGACCCGTTTATCAGTAAGTGGTCAGCATATTTTTTTTTATATAAGAAGAGCTTTCATGATCTCACTCCATCTGATGAGCGGTTGTGAGGTCCAAGAGGTAGTAAGAGGAAGGAAACACATGAGCTGGAAGGGCATTTCATGACTTAATGGCACGGGGCAGGAACGAGGAACTAAACCTCTTGGTGCGAGCCACCATCGTCTGGATGGTATGCGGATGACAGCGCTGTCCAGCACGTGTTGTTCGGAAGTGGAAAGGAGAGGATGGAACGAGTTGGAATAACTCTTCGGAGCATCCCCTATTGTAAAGACGATAGAGAACACAGCATGAACAAATAAATAATTATTAATGACAAGCTGGTATTTGTGGCTTCATTCGCTCCGACTTTATGATAACAATAACTGTTACTCGATCACAATCTCGCACAATTTCTTCATCAACTGTGTTTGATTTTTGATGACTCAACAAAAATGGTCATCAAGCTGAACATTCTTGCTAAAACGCCGTGTTCATTTCGTATAATCCACTTTGATAGTTCGGACAATTCCCTCATTCCATAGAAACAACCTTTAGGTTCCTAAGATCTAGGTCTCTTATACTAGCCTACCTTTTGTATATCGGCTCTACGGTTACGGCCGTAAAAGCTAAAGATAGTTATTGGCCATTATATAGGTACTGGTAAAGAAAGAATAAAGTTATTAGGTAAATATCGGAAAAGCAGTCGATTGGAAGGTCTTCGACTGGAAGGACGAGTCATATAACGCTAGGGCGCCGGTAATACTAACAACACGTCGGCCGTGTTGTTAGCCAGCATCCGCACGCAGTGCAGGCAGTAGTGCAGCGCTAGGGCGCTGTTGTTGGCGAGCCCCGTCGTGCCCCCCCTCCCCTAACGACAGGCAGTACTCACGATACATCGGGCGTGCTGTTAGCCAGCATCCGCACGCAGTGCAGGCAGTAGTGCAGCGCTAGGGCGCCGTTGTTGGCGAGCCCCCCCGCCCCTAGCTACAGCCAATACTCACGACACGTCCGGCGTGCTGTTGGCCAGCAGACGCACGCAGTGCAGGCAGTAGTGCAGCGCTAGTGCGCCGTTGTTGGCGAGCCCCCCCGTGCCCCTAACTACAGGCAGTACTCACGACACGTCCGGCGTGCTGTTGGCCAGCAGACGCACGCAGTCGAGGCAGCCCCGCGCGGCGGCGTAGTGCAGCGCCAGGGCGCCGTTGTTGGCGCGCCCCCCCGCGCCCGGCATCGCGCGCCCGCACCACCACCCCTCGACAGCTAGACGACCGCTCCTGGAACAAGAAACAACATTTAATTAGTCATCTCATAATGATGGAAAAGATCTCATCGCTAAAGTTGAGCCGCCCGTCCGAGTAAGGGGTACCACCAAAATCGAAAACGATCGTTCGTTGAACGGATGGCGTAATTTTGCAAAATAAATCTCTCTCATTCGTCTCTCCCGCGTTCTAATATGCGAATTAAATTAATTAAAATCGAATTCGACTAATTTTAGTTCGTATATTCGAACACGGGAGGGACAAATGGGCAAGATTTATGGTGCCAAAGTACGTAGTACCTATTTATCATATTATACATTTACTTGTACCTAATAAGTTAGCACCGCTTAATATGTATCACACTGTATAATTAATATGCTCTTAAATGAAGAAACGTTTGCTTTCGTAGACGCCATACAAAAGACATCAACGCATCCTACACAACATCTTATAATAATTTTCCGAACAGCGCCTTCTAGCGATGTACTATTACACTACTAGCTGCTTTTGCCAGATTACGCGCCGACATTCTCTTCTTATCGATCCGTTATGCCACTTCGAAGAGATTGAACCGTATTTCACTAGATGGCGCTAGCAAACACGAAACATTAATTTGTTGTAATAGGTAGGATAGGCCGCATTAAATAAAATTTATTTATATTAAAACTTTATAGATATCTACAAAAATTAAGTCTTCGCAATTATATTTATTTCGATATGCGTACATAGAAGAACTAAAATAACTCAAAGAAGAAGCAAGTTGAAATCGCAATGGGCAGGTCATATCGCTAGCAGAACAGATATAATTATAACCGATGGATTTGTATGCATGAACATGTCTATTTATATTGGCCAGGGTGTTTTCTATGTATCATCATCCTAGCCTTTTTCCCGATTGTCTCCGGGTCGGCTTCCCAAACTGAGAGATTTGGCGAGGACTAAGCTTTTACACAGAGCGACTTCCATCAGACCTCCGCAACACTTAGGGTAAGCTATACCTATTCCCAGTTAGGCGTCAGAGTTATCATCAACTCTGATATGATGTAACGACTGCTATCTGAGTTGGTAAAGATAGCACTCGGGACCAACAGCTTAACGTGCCTTCCGAAGCACGGAGGAAATCGGTGTCAAATTTTGGTCACCCATCATCGGATTGACCGCGCCAATGGTTGCACAACGTTGCGATCATTGTTAAGCGTACAAGACCGCGGCGCCACCGAGCTCCTCGGGTGTTTTCTATGTTTAATATAAAAAATTTAAAAATATATAACTAAGTTCATCAGTTGTCTAGTACCCATAGTACAAGCTTCGGCTTAGTTTGGGGCTAGATGATGGTGCTGTGTAGCCCAGATGTGTGTATATTTTCTAAGTCCTTGACAAAACACTTGACTGTTGCTGTGACCAGTAACATCGTGAGTGCGTAAATAACAACCGGTCTGAAAACGGGACTGAATTATTGCTGCCACTGACATTACGGATCCGCATTCTAAGATACAGCAAATTGCACTTAATGGTCTAGTGACAAAGACCATTATAAATTGCAGCTGGACTACAGTATTAGGCTACTAAAACTGGACTAGAATTTCATCTGCAACTGTTTTATAGTCAACCCCACGGTCAAACCTATTCTATTTTTTAAGGACAACAATTTTGAACCGACAGATTTTTTCAAGTCGACTCGTATATTGTATGGATAAATTTTTATGAATAGGTCTGCCTAGCAACTGACTGGTGGAGTTATAACCATACAACTATTAGCGATGTTTCCATGTTTTAAAATAATCCGTATTTTAGATTATAAAAATATATTTATCACGTATTTTTCCTTTTAAAAAAATAACAAGGATACAAGTCATAAAAATTTAGAAGTGGGAGTCTTTGACGTCACTCCGTGCGACAAAATACCATACATCGGGACGTCACGCGCAACCTCAACGGGCTATAAGTATCTTTGTAATTTTTGGACTAATTTACAAATTAAAAAATACGTTTTTTATTTTTGAATAATCTAGAAGACGGACTAATTACATTTTTTACGGCAACAGGCCTATCCCCTTGCACACTCTCCGAAATGTATCCTATAAAAAACCGACAAATATGCAATGTGACAGCTTGAGTCATCGGCGTCCCCTGAACGTTAATATTCCTCAGTACATGTTATGCAACTGTAATACACCGGAACTTCACCAAAGTACAAGTTTTCCGTTTCTGAACGATTTGTCTCGCGTAGTAATTTTCACTATCGAGAGTGCTTGACCTCTCACGCACTCAAGGCCGCTTGCGCAACGCCACGGCGCGTCACTTAGCCGCAGGTTATCCGGATGTGTCTGTCTGTCCATTGGTCTGTCACATTGTCTATATCCGCTGTGCTATCCGTATTGTTTGGGATCAAGAGGTGAACCACCACCAGTCGGTTGCCAGCGCCACGTTTGTTATTCGGCAGGATGCACCACGGGTAGGTGAGGTTGACTTGGAGCGGAAAGATGATAGTCCGCTCCCTTACATCCCATTACATCCCTCTTTAGCTTAACTTCCATCAAGCGACAGAAAGTCATTACTCTGTGCAACAATAAAAACAAAAGAAAATCAAATTTCCAACGAAACAGACGTAGCGGTTTATTTCATTAATTAGATCGATCGAGCTCTCAACATGCATTAAAGAACAAGCGATTGCAACAAGTGTCTAATGAAGTTGTAAATTAAAACAATAATGTAAGTAGGTAATTACAGAAACGTGAGGACACAAATAAGCGATCAATTGATCAGTATGTGAAATACGGAAGGCATACTGAGTGGTGGTTTACGGTTGTGTGGGCTACTGATTTTAGTGTTGATGATTGAATTAGCGAGATATGGTATAATCGATTCATCGTCATCAGACTGTAAACGTCCACTGCTGGACATAGGCCTCTCGCCTTAAAGATGACCTCACTCCACCTGATGGTAAGTGGTCGTGAGGTCCAAATAAACGCTTTTTCTTTCTTTCTTTCAAATGTTAAGTCGACAGGCAAAATAGGGCATACCTACCGCGCCTGTCGCCCTTACCCTGAAGGCCCACTGAGATGCCGTTTTCAGCCCCGGATCTAGGGGGGGGCAAACCGGGGCACCCGCCCCGGGCGGCAGTTTCAGGGGGCGCCAAAATCATCAATCACCAAGTATAAAACAAAGTCGCTCAAAACTACGCAACAAAACTAGATCACAAAAAATTACACCTAATATATATTAGTGTTAATCAAACGGGGGGGGGGGGGGGGGGGGGGTGCTATATCAAGTTCTTGCCCCGGTTCGAAAAAATCGTAGATCCGGGGCTGGCCGTTTTACGCCCCGCCTAAAGAACCCAGGATTGTAAGAGGAAGGAAACACATGAGCTGGAAGGGCATTCCATGATTTAACGGCACGGGGCAGAGACGCGGAACTGAACCTCTTAGTGCGCGCCACTATTGTCTGTATAACACCACTATTGACATTACTTCTGAAACGAATTCTAATATATAAAAATGTGCTGGGATAATAATAATGTTAGCTCAGCACATTTTTATTAGCACAATATTATTATGTCACGGTACATTCCCTCAAATATGGTTGAATGAAGCGATGGCTGGTACACACATCATACTTGTGAACAGGTGCTGCCTTGGAGACTGGTCTACTCCTGATTGCCCTATATAGAGTATGTTATGTTAAGGTAATTTTTTTTTTAAATCTAATTCATAATTAATTTTGTAAGGCCCCAGACTGTATGACGTGGTCGTAGTTAAAAGTGTGAATGTGATAATAATATTGTAAACACCATTTTGAAAAGAGCAACTACACGAGTTTCTTGCCGGTATCTTCTCGGTAGAACGCTGCTTTCCGAACCGGTGGTAGCTTCGACGATTTGTAAGTGTTTTTCATAAAAACCTATACAAATAAAGATTATTTTGACTTTTGACTTTGGTAGGTACACAATTTGAAATTCTGTACTAGCGACCCGCCCTAGCTTAGCTTCGTGTTTTATGATTTTTCGACTCAACTATAACAGATACACATATACTGTGGTGAGAATTTTTGTAGATCCTTATATGTTCTGCAAAGTCGAAGTACATCATTTTGTTCCATAAATCAATAGTTTTCGCAGGGCACGTGATGTAAGAAAGTTTTTTGGTAATATTTTTTACACCCTGAGTTACATTATTGGAGTTTGACTGACAACCCGCCTGCCAAGATTATTAGTTAGTAGTAGACCTTATAAAATATATTTCTTAGAACTTTGATCGGTTCCAATCTAATCTCAACCGAAAATAATTTTCCGCGAAATGTTGTTTTCCCACACCGAATGAAATCAAGATGGCGGGGCAGGCGTCAAACCAAATTAGCCATTAGCTGAAGTGTGCGTGACGAAATCCAATCGTAAACCAAGTTTCTAGACGAAACAGTAAATAAATCAGATAGATAGTGTTTCTGAAAGAATTTCTTTATAATGAAACTAATTCTAGATTTATAATTATACTAGCTGTGCTCGCGACTTCGTCCGCGTGGAATAGTTATTTTTTCCCCGTTTTTTTTTACATTTTCCATTATTTCTTCGCTCCTTATAGTTGCAGCGTGATGTTATACAACCTAAAGCCTTCCTCGATAAATGGTCTATTCAACACAAAAAGAATTTTTCAATTCGGACCAGTAGTTCCTGAGATTAGCGCGTTCAAACAAACAAACAAACTCTTCAGCTTTATAATATTAGTTAAGATAGAGAAAACTTATATGCATGAAATGCAAGCGCGGTTCTTGATTGGCCTATGCAAATTGACCCACAGAAAATAAATGAGAGTTTATTTGGTATCATCATCATCATCAGCCTATTACAGTCCACTGCTGGACATAGGCCTCTCCAGTTGTTCGCCACTTAGAGCAAACATCTGGAGGATACACCCATAATCGCCACGCTGGGCAGGCGGGTTGGCGATCGCAGGGCGTAGCTTCTTGCTCCGGTGACGCTGCTGCCCATCACCGGTCTTTAATATTTAGCTACGCCTTCAAATGTGATGGTTATACCGCCACCAGTCGGTTGCCAGCTCCTCGTTTGTTATTCGGCTGGATGCACCACGGGCAGGTGAGGTTGGCTTGGAGCGAAAATAATAATATGATAGGCCGCTCCCTTACATCCCCGTTTATTTGGTATACATACTTTATGGATAGGTAGATAGATATTCTTGAAAGGGTTTAATAATCGCCGATCATTACAAACACATTACAAACATTTGTGTGCATGAACATGTCTGTTTGTATTGGTCTGGGTGTTTTCTATGTATAATATGTATTTATTTACAAAAAAAAAGTATATAAGTAAGTTTATCAGTTGTCTAGTACCCATAGTACAAGCTTCGGCTTAGTTTGGGGCTAGATGGCGCTGTGTGGCCCAGCGTGGCATGTCTTGGGTTATTATTTATTATCTAGTTGTTTAGTTCGCGCAAGGACTGTTTCACAGTAAGGTCAAAATGGGCCTAAATGTTAGGCATGACGTGTGGGGTGACAACAATGCTTCACGGTACGCTACCCTCGCTTCCGCAGGTGACAACGATGTACTGTACAGGGTGAGACCATTATGTGTGTTTGAACCGAAAGGGCTCAATCTGAGTTTCCCAAAGAAACATGAATGCTCACAAGGCAATAACGCACACTAATAAAGTAGCATTTTAGATGTACATGATTTTTTTTTAATAAACTTATTATTATTATTTTAGCACAAAGAGTTTGTACTGCGATATCGCATACCCAACGCGGAAATCAGAAGACGAAGAAAATTTGATTAAGTTGGGATATGTGTAATCGGATGCGGCGGTATGCTTCGGCGTTGCCCGTGTCCCTGCAACTTGCTGCCCACTGGCGACACAGGGGGGGTTTAGTGGGTACACCCTCCCATTTCGGGAGGTGTGAGTCCCACACACCATGTGACCTCCCCCCGGAGGTGGCATGACGGTGCCTAATGCATTCCCCTCTAGAAAAAAAATGTGTACTCGTCATCATAAGCTTACAAACGTCTACTACTCAACATATCATCATCATCAGCCCGTAACAGTCCACTGCTGGACATAGGCCTCTCCTAATGTTCGCCACTTAGATCGACCCTGGGCTTCTAGCATCCAGCACTTGCCAGCCGTACTGCGCAAATCGCCACTCCACCTGGCCTCGACATAAGCCTCCCCGAACAATTGTCATTTTGGGGGGCCTTAGTCACCACGCTTGGCAGGCCGGTTGGACACCGCAATAAGCTTTAATTGTACTCAGGGAAATGCTGGCAAATGACAATTGCCAATGTGTGTCCAGCAGCCCTATGTCCAGCAGTGGTTGCAGGCTGATGGTAACG
The DNA here is from genome assembly GCA_031163375.1 of Conogethes punctiferalis. Classification (NCBI taxonomy): domain Eukaryota; kingdom Metazoa; phylum Arthropoda; class Insecta; order Lepidoptera; family Crambidae; genus Conogethes; species Conogethes punctiferalis. The sequence goes on along the minus strand of CM062090.1, from coordinate 12,920,909 downwards.
ATAATCAAATCTTCTATACTTATAATAAATCTGTAGAGAGGTCGGTCAATTCTGTACATGAAATATGTATGTATGGTGATCGATACTGATGCCAAAAATGCAATCAGTAAAATTTTTGTCTGTCTGTCGGTCCGGCTGTCTGTCTGTTTGTGCGTTACAGAAAAAAAACTACTGGACGGATTGTGACGAAACTTAGTACGAATATTCTTCATACTTATAGACTATAGTATACTTTCATTACGCTACAATGAACAGGAGCAGAGCAGTGACGGGAAGCGTGTGGGAAACGGGAGTAATTTTTATCTGCATGTTTGATCGCGCATCACGCGAAAACTAATGCATGGAACTAAATGCGGTTTTCAGCAATGTATTGCTAGAGGTCTAATTTAAAATTTAGGTACCATTTTATGGAGGTCTGTTATTTTTGAAACCTGATATCCACGCGTGGGACGCCGCCGGCACAGCTAGTTAAAACTAAGTTTTAAGCAAACGAGTAACTACTACTTACTAATTATTGAGCCTAGCATTAACAATAATGTAAACACCCTGTACCTACAAATGGTTGAAACCATTGCCCCCGTCGACCTTATGCGAATTGTGTGAATCGATGGAAATATTAGTGGAATAAGCGACATGACCCACTTACACTCTTTGAATGCATTTGGACTTGAACTAACGAACGGTCTAGTTTTTAACAGAACACCAATATGAAACACTATGATTCTTTGTCTAAACCTAAGAATTGTCTTTCTAAGTAAACGTCTAACAAAAGACTTTTTATTTAAACAATATTTTCATCTTCAAATGGACAACATGGATTGTTTGCATTTTTGAGATGAAATTAGAACACAGTGTATATAGAGAAGGAAATGATCAAGACCAAAGTTAAGGTTATAAATATGTATATCCAAAATCACTGCCCAAAGGCTGATGGCCGAGGAAACCACCATTTGTCGCGAATTTTGGGGTAAATTAAAAAACCGATTTCGATGTTTTGTCATCTGTACATCCCGGCCAACGGCCTCACATCAAAATAAATAAAAAATCTAAACGATAAAACAAAAAATACGACTTTTCTAATTATGTTCGCTGTGAGTGAATTATTAAATTTATAATTCGCGTCGTAAAAGCAAATTGGTCATGAACAATAAATTGTCGCATCTCATTGTCCAAAGACAATGCAATAAACTCTCGCCGTAGACAATTAACTATACAATCTGGGACGTGCCATTAAATTTATTTTGTCACGTTTTTTATCTTTGTATCCGTTGTAAGATCAACGTCGCCATCATTATTAAAATCGCTCTTTAAGGAAGTTCATTTTCGGGAAAATTAGTCTATTAATTGAATTATTTTCCGAAGGCAGTTCGATTATTATTAATAGAACAATTTCAAATATACTTTTTCTTTTGGATTATATGTAGTCATAGCAACTGCTAGCAAAGGATTTGCACATATTTTCAATGGTTTAGTACTTCGAAAAAAGTGTCACAAGCAATTCGTATAAATACAACAACAAAATGTTATGTAGAGCAGGCCATGCATTTATTAACTAGGCAAATAGGTCTATAATAACTAAAACTAATTCAAAAAGTGAAATTATTTACCTAAAATTACCGGCGCGTAAAGCAATCTCTAGCGTGTCGAGGTCTTCTTCGTAATCGTGGCACAATTCCAAAGTGGAATTCCTCGCTTCATGCACATCGAAGAGCACGGCTCCGTCTCCTAGCTTATCAGTCATCACACTCCTGTACGACCTGGTACCGAAGCTGGAGTTTATCGAGGAGCCTCGAGGAAACCTCCTTGGAGGAACATTCACGTTCTGAGCGAGCTGCAGCGGTTTCCTCAGCCTCCTTTTCATATATCTCCTCATCCGCAACGAAAGCATCACCCTTATCCTTATATGACGCTTGATGTTCCTGTCGTATCTAATCTGCTCTTTCATCTTCTTATCACGCTTCCTTCTACGTGGAACCTCGTCTATTCTCTCCAGGTGCGTGTAACTCCGGTCTACCAAACGGTCCGAGTCAAGAAGAGGAGAACGGTGGAAGAAATCGCTGTTGTTATTCTTCCAAGCTTTGCTCAAAGACCAGTTCTCGCCACAGGTGGAGTTTTTGAAAGTGTACGATATAGGTTTCTCGTAAATGTCCTCTTCGAGCGCGAACATTCTTCTGGAGAGGAGGAAATTGTCGATGTTTCTTCTCAATGTGCTGCTATCAGAGCTTACTGTTGTATTGATCAGGTTAGAAGTTAGGGTTTCAGATTTTTTCTCGAGAGAGTTGTCGTAGTGGAGTTTGCTCGGTTCGTCGACTTCCTTGGTCTTTCGTTTGGCTATGGTCATGATGCGTCGTCTCATGGCCGACATGTTCTTGAGCTCGCTCTTCAGGAGTGGGTCTTTCCTCTTCTCCGGCGTCATGTCAGGCGACCACGCGCCGTTCTCCGAGCAGCTGCAGAAGTCTTTGATCAGCCTGGCTATGGCGTTGCAACTGTCATCCCTATTCCTTTCCTTAGGCATTTTCCCTTGCGCTCATCTCTCGCTTGTCGTTACTTAACTGTCACTACTAAGAAAAGAGTACAGAAAATCAGTCCGCTGGAATGTGGAAGATTAATTTAATTAGTGCCGGTACACTTCCGTTGTTACGACGCGGTTAGGTAATGCCGAAATGTAACCGTCTTGAGAACCATCGCTAAATGCTTGTACGTAGGCGGTGCATAGCACCAAATACTGGATGTTGTTAAATAAATGCACTAGAGAAATGAACACCTATTTTCAAAATAAGTTTTACCTTAATAACTAATGATAAGCATAGGTCTAAGGATAGTCATAACTTCTAAATTATCCTAAATGGAGCTAGAAGATCAAGAATGTACTAACTATAGATAGATAGATACACTTTATTGTACACCAAACATTTGACCTATAACTACATAATCTATATCTAATCTAACTATGTGTGTGCTGAAAGCGTCATTCAACAACTGACTTCTTATGTACTCTGTTTGTTGTGAAATAAATATCTTTATCTATCTTGTACCTACTATTGTGCTGGTTAGTAAAATGCGTTCAAATTCAAATCCAAAATGCGTTCTGAATGCATCTTAAAATAAGAATTTTCTAGCCCTTGTTTTGAAGAGAATGTGCAATCTAATTGAAGTTGAATGAAGCAGAAGAAGGAATACATGTACATCATTATCAAACTGGAATTTTCTAGTACGTGCTGGGCACATTACACTTGTTAGAAACAACTTAATGCCCTTTATACACAACACACTAAGTATTTTGAGTTCAAATTTTTCATCATTCAATGAAATCTGTTCACGATTGCATCAATTACTTCATAGGAGTCATTATTAAAACCAAGTACCGTTTTATTAAAGTTAAAGTCACATTAAAGTTACATAATTGTATGATTAGTGGGTAAATGCGTGAATTATGCTGAATCTTGCTCAATGCTAAAACTAAATGCATCTGTAGTGCCTCCATAATTCGGTCAATTGGAAATTATAGTCAAACATTATGGAGTTAACCTCCTTTCCTAACACATTGTATGAAAAAGTAACTGTTTCGCTATAAATAGCCAAATTATTAAAGATTCTGTAATTTTGTGAAATGTTTCAACATAGTAAGTCCTTGAAAATACTTCGGTTCTTTTAGCATTAAAAATGATACAATTTGAGTATTTTATTTTGCACGTTAAATGAACCTAGTTACTGTCAAAGCTTTACACTGTAAATGACCCGACAAGAAGAGGTTGCAAACACGAAACGAATGTTAAAATAATTTGACAGGTTTTGACACTACAAAATAAAAAAAAACGCGTCAGTGTTCAAATACTTAATCAATAAGTGATTTTTAGGGTGGACGTAAAACCTCTTAAATGTTTTTTTTTTTTCTAATATAACAGCTAGTGTAATAGTTAATGCTTATGTTTGACAATCATCATCAGCGTATTGCAATCCACTGCTGGATATAGGCCTCTCCAGTTGTTCGCTACTTAGGGCAAACATCTAGAGGATATACCCAAAATCGCCACGCTGGACAGGCGGGTTGGCGATTGCAGGGCTAGTAGCTTCTCGCTTCTACAATCTCGCTTCGACAATAATTAGGTATTAACTGTGGGTATTAACTATTACAAATATAAACAATTTATACCCGGAAAAAAGGATTAATGACGATGACAAAGCATAAGTAGATCAAATCGCAATCTCTTCAACAAATCGTTTGTAACCATAGAGTTTTATTGAAATAGGAAATGTTTTACAAACTGCTGACCACGGTAATAAAAAAAAAGAAAATTATTTTTCACCGCAGCTCTTAGCTATCAGAACATATCAGACCAGTCATTTATGGTCGCTTATCTATGATCTGGCTACACCCACCGATTAGTGTCTCGTATCATTTGCATGCAACCATAGAAAGTGTTAGCTTTACGCTCCTCGAGCAAGCTACAGCAGCAATTAATGTTTAAACGGTTATTGACAAGAAGCGTCTTTTAAATCGGTTTTTTTAGTAGCAAAACAAAAGAGAAGGCCAAGGCGTTGTGACAAAATAAAAAAATAAAATAGTTTATTTCTGCAAGTAGATTCAGTAGTACAAACATTTATGTTCATGAACATGTGTGTTTGTATTGGTCTGAGTGTTTTCTATGTATAATATGTATTCATTTACAAAAAAAAATTGTATCTAAGTAAGTTTATCAGTTGTCTAGTACCCATAGTACAAGCTTCGGCTTAGTTTGGGGCTAGGTGGCGCTGTGTGGCCCAGCGGGGCATGTCTTGGGTTGGGTTACTAGTAAGTACCTAATACGTCACAATTTTTCCTACCAGCACTTCGACGTTTAGCCTGCTGAGAAAAAGTGCCGCAATGACAGAGTGGTTTTAGGTTCGATCCCCACAAAAATACAAACATTTGTGAGTATGAACAGGACTAATGTGTATTATATGTATAATATGTATTTATTTACAGAAAAAGGATCTAAGTAAGTTAAAGCGTTAGCTAACGTGACGGCTAACGTTACGGAGTTTTGGTAACTATTTATTAATCTGTGGTTTTGGTCTTATTCTACTTATACATTAATATGATTTGCTGTAGAAGTAGAAGAAGTAAGTAAAACAGCTGTCTAGCGCCCATAGTACAAGTTTCGGGTTAGTTTGGGATTAGATAGCACTATATGGCACAGCGTGGCATGCCTTGTCAAGACATGCCAGTAGGAATTTTAAGTGCTGTTGTATGTAGTAAGAAGATAAAACAATAAATATAAATAAATAATTTAAAATCGAAATCATCCCTGAAAAGGTGAAAAAGAGTTGAAAAACACCAGAAGTGTGTTGTTGACCTAAAATCTATTTAAAATGTCCTATAAATGTTCCATAATTTACTTACTCAATGTCTAATTGCTAAAAACGCAGTATAGGACGTAGTTAGGTAATCTGTGGTATAGGATCAGAAAAATTTGGCCTGTCTTGTCTCATGATCTATGACGCATTTTTGTGAGCAATGACTCTCAATGAAGCATAACTATCACACTATTTTTTACACCATTTTCTTTTTCATTATTACAACACGTGACAATCTTATCTTTCGATCCGATTTCGCGTGCGCGCCGGGTTCCAACTTAATTACAAGGAATGAACCTTGTTCGTCGCGTACATATTATCATTGGCGAAATGACGGAAAGTAGCGTTTTTCATAGCGAACGAGTCGTGTGTCTCGACAATTATTGACTATATGCTTCGAATAAATGGACGTGAACGCACGACTAGGAAAATACGTTGGACTTGATGTTCTAATGTTGAATGGCAGCCATTTTGAAAATATTATGGCGCTTGTTTAAATTAAAATTAAATGAAAAGACTGAATGGCTAAATGTGATTCTATGTCAGAACGCAATGACTTTTGAAATTTATTTTCCCTGAATAGGTTAGATAATTGGAACAATTGTAAGATCATAAGACTGGATATTGTGTGCTCTGAATATGGAGTCCATTTCTGGACTGCTGCCAGTAGCAGTAAAAATGCCTACCAATTAATTTATCTTTGTCCAAGCTAAAGTATTTGACAGTGTTTAAACATAGATGTAGAATTCAAATAATATCCCGCAGTGCTCTTTATACCTAAAGGGTCCATGTCCTTTCATGTCTCTTGTCCATTAAATTAGATGTTACAAATATTGTATAAAAAACTTAATAGGTAAACTTAAAAGCAGCCATTTTTATACTAGTAAGTACCTATAACGATTTGGTCATAATAATGACACATAATAGACCTACTAGTTTGTGATGAATGTACTTACTCGTACAAAATAAGTTCAGACGTTATTTCATCTATGATTTGTGTTGCCAAATTCCTTTACAAATATAACCAAGTAGAAAATTGTTTTCAAAATAATAATTTTCTCATAATAAAGTACCTATGTATTTCGACTGTCAGCGACAAATGAAATTTGACACATTGCACCGCTCTTATGTATTACGACTTAAGGACCAATATTGCATTTGTTAAGTATAACCTGGCGCTAGCTATAAACCAGTCTTTCTCGTAGAAAACCTGTAATCTGCCGCATAATAACTTATGCACTGACCATGACTATCCGTAGTCGTATGTAAATAAAGAAAGAGCCGACAAAGTAAACATAAAGGCATTAAACGGTTGAAAGGCGATAATTACGACCATGCGAGATATTCCCAACTTTTTCCTAGAAATTTCTACTCGATACTGTAGGCTATTTTCCCAAGAAACTCTATTGTATGGGCTTCCTATAAAAAGCATAGGTACGCAATGTTTTTTATACACGCATTTTCGTGTAAAGACAACAAGATTATTCAGCCAATAAACTATTTTTCGTTAAATTAAAACCGATCGACTTAGCTAACTTTGTCTCAGCATAACTATTCAATCATTCATTATTAATTATTGCTTTATTATGCTATAAATCATGAGTAAAACTGAACGATTAATTGGGCACGTATGAAGTAAAACATCTTGCTTAAAAAATGCATGAAAAACTACTTCAAATATATCTTGTATCTTAACTCAGACATAAAAGTCTAAAGGCATTTGGATGGTTCCAAGACACGGTCGTAAATCACATTCCGTTATAACATAACATACTAATCATAGCGTACCAAATCAGAAGATAAAGACACAGTCAGTCGAAGTTACAAATAACCATCATCAACACAACATATCCGAAGAATATTTCTTACGCAATAACCGTTTCACATTCACTCTCACACACGTTAATAAAATGATAATTCACTTTCCTACACGAAACTCGTTCCGATAATTCATTCATAATCTGTGGCCGGCCGGGTAAAAGGTCGCGTCTGTCAAAACGCGCGCCAAAATTTGACGTTTTGCCTTTTTCACGCGCGCGGTTTGGGCGCGGGCTTCGAGCTCGGTAGATCACGTATAATTATGTTGAGTTGACCATGTCGAATTGCGCGTGTGGAGCGACTGCGCGGGCAGCGGCCTCGCTCTTTCTCCCATTCCACATAAAGTGATATGATGATACAGTCTGTTGATGGAAATTAACATTCGCGGCAGCGTCGACGCATTGTTCACTTGACAGCTGTTCGCGGCACCATGGATGAGGCACACGTGCTTCCGAACCGGTTCATTCTGTTTTCAAACAAATCGCACTGCACTTTTTATTAATTTATTCATTCGGTTGTTGGGTTTAAATTTTATAGCTTTTTATATTAGGGAGTTATACTTAGTAATTGCATATTAATTTTTATGTGAAAAGCTTGAAAGGACTTTAATTTTGTAGTTTGTAGTCAATAGGAACTTCATAAATGTTTAATTTTGGATACCTACCACAGTGGTACATAATTATATTATACATAAATAACTTTAAAGAAAATGTGTTTTATATGATTTTTTATAAGATTCAAAAAAGATTTTTTTTAAAGATTTTGTCTTACATTTATACTATGTTTTTTTTGGAACCGGCAAAAAACATCTGCAGGGTCTATTCCTACAAATATTAAGTGGATTAGCTACTAATATCAGATACACGATCAGATAACATGGACGGTTTGGCACGTTGGGTGATCTTGACACAAGGACGTTACAGTGGTGTCAAAAATCAACGACTTGACTTTTTGTATGAAGATGAGCGTTAGTTCCGATTTCGGTCACAGGCCAAAACATCGTTGACGGTCTGTACTGCCCGTACTGCCTTATGCATGACTTATCATCATCATAACCATCAGCCTAAAAACTTCCATTGATGGACATACGTCTTCCCCAGTGGCATGGCAATAGGCTATTATGGCTAAAAATTGTAATTAGTCCGTCTTTTAGCTTATTCAAAAATAAAAAACACGTACTTTTTTATTTGTAAATTAGACTAAAAATTACAAAGTTATAGCTCGTTGAAATTACTCGTGACGTCACTCGGTGAGGCATTTTTACGGGAAGGAGTGACGTCAAAAACTCCCACTCTTAACTTTGATGCTTTGTATCTTTACTATTTTTTATTGGAATGAAAAAAGTAAAAATACGTGTCCAATACATTTTTATGATCTAAAATACAGACTAAATATAATTTAATTATTTCGACCCCAAAACATCCCTATTATTGACATTTGTGAGGATTTGCTTTATAGTTCATTCGCGTTAAGAAAATAGTGACTCATCACCGACTGCCGGCCAAGCCACACCCCCTAGCCAATTAAAACGCTAGAAATTATAATTTCTAGCGTTAGCCACACCCCCTAGCCAATTAAAACTAGGGGGTGTGGCTTGGCCGGCAGTCGGTGATGAGTCACTATTTTCTTAACGCGAATGAACTATAGTCACCGCACCTGGCAGACGGATTGCAGTAAGTTTTATTTGTACCTACCCAAGAGTAACTTCCGCTCCCCTTTTCCCGGTATTCCCTTAGTCCCTTCTACAACATCTACGGGAATATATGGGGTGGTCCTATTCTAAATCCAGTAATCACACGGACAATACATGCCTCTTCTTCTTCTCGAGTCAACCTCAAACGGAACCAGCCCAAAACCTCAAACGGAACCAGGTACTTCACCTCAAACGGATCCAGCCGAAAACCTCAAACGGAACCAGGTACTTCACCTCAAACGGAACCAGCCCAAAACCTGGCGACTTGGAGGCCGTTATCGGTCGCCTTACAAAGTTCACCCATTGTGCACGTAGACACAGCTGGCAGGTGCGCAAATGTGCCATGGTCTGCAATGGTGCACCACAGTCGCATCCAGCATGTAAATTCCCGTTTAGCCCCCACTTAACCAAATTGGATCTACACCGGCCTACCCCGGATCGAAGTCGATTAAGGGTTCTCCACACTGGCCAAGACTCCTCTCGACCAGGAGGCACACCTGCCTAAGTTACGTTCCATTTTACGACATTTGGTCTAATTTGATTACCTCCGATTGTTCAACAGACAAAGGCGACGTCATAACACAATGTGAATTCACACGGTTTCGTCTACATTTCACGAGGACGGTACCCTAAAGTCTAATTGAAAGTACGTACACGTAACAATTCGCATCTCTAGTGTTGCAACTATGTCGTAAGTGAGATTTTTAACTCGTTAATGATATAATTATGCAAACCGTAGCAAGAGTTTTGGAGCGTAAACCGAAACACGGGAGGAAAATTTAATAAAGTTATATCTTAATAAAGTTATTATGCAATTTAACACCAACGGTGACTGCTTGGGGGGTGTAATCGATCCTAATTACAACGCCTTATCTAATGTTTAATACATGCAAAATTTTAATTTAGCAAACAATTTAACTGCAACATGAATTGTGTAAAAGTTTTCGTTTGCTCGTTTTTTTCTTTGTATTAATTTTATTGCATTGCATACCAGCATGCTATTTAAACATACTCGGATTAATTTTGCAATTGAATTATAATCGTAGATGATTTTTCAGTGATTAAATTATGTTTTAGAGGTGAAATCATATAAATACGCTTAATACAGTTTGAATATAATAAATTCTTAGTCTTCAAATCCTAAATTTAAAAAAAAACCTACCACTTCACTTTATTTTTCAACTATCTTCTACCCTATGGTTGTCTGGAAGAGATCGCTAATAGCGATAAGGCCGCCTAAATTGTGCAACAGGTGTCTGGTACCTAGTTTTAAGTCAATTGTATGCTGCGCTGTATAGAATATCTATCTATCTACCAATGTTTGACAAGTTTCAATACTTCCATGGTTTAAAGAGATCTCGCGCGGTAATTTTCGACCAAAGTCTCTACATACCTAATACATAATATTGCTACATAATGCCAATCTATGCACTTAATCGATCATGGCTCCATCATGGCGTTACGATGGACTTTCAGACTTTACACTTAAGTGTAATACCAGAAATGCTGTCGATTACATAATAAAGTAAAACCACAAGTTCAGCGGTTCCTCGAACGATGTCAATCTGAGCGTGACTCTAATTGGGGTGCATTCGCCATAGATAACCAGCATGATACATTCCAATTGAGGCTTCGATGCTTCAATCGTCTTAAAATGGTCCGTAATGAAAATAAAATGTATCTTTATCCATATAGACTTAAAAATCGTCAGGAATCAAAATGACTTCCTACCGCAGATTTTCGAAAGTGGTTTTTATCAAGAAGAAACTCGACAGTACTGTTTTTCTTTCAAAAAAGACCCAATTGTACCAAGTTTCGTTAAAATCCGTCCAGTAGTTTTTGTTTCTATAACGAACATACAGACAGATAGACAAAAAATTTACTGATTGCATTTTTGGCATTAGTATCGATCACTTATCAATCCCTGATAGTTATTTTGAAAATATATTTCATGTACAGAATTGACCTCTCCACTCTACAGATTTATTATAAGTATAGAAGATAGATGGAAAGAAAATTCTCACGTATTTCTAGAAGGTATGAAACCCACGAGCAGGCGAGATAGCGATCTGAGGCACGTCATGCGACACGTGCTCATGCTAATACCGCGGCTCCGCTCGGCCACACAACAATAAGTCACACTTGAGCTGTTTCCACGAATCGTGGGGCCGCTATGAGGCAGGCCTTTTAGAGGATTTTCCTGATAGGCCTATAGTGGCAAGTGACGTCATAAGTCTTACAGTAATTAAAACCAGCGTCGCAGCCCTTAGCGCCACCGCGACATATGCTGAGCGGAGACCTTTTAGGTACTTACTCTCTTTAATGTTATTTACAAATTATTGTGCTTCTGTGTATTTTTGGGTACCTAATAAACATTTTGTTTTTCTTTCTTTCTTTCTAATTGTTCTACACTGACTCGAGTCAGTTCTCTCTTATTAACTCGAGTTTGGGTGTTCTAACCCCGAAACATCTGGTTATCATCATTATCATCATCAGCCTGCAGACGTCCACAGCATGACAATTGTCATTTGGGGTTTGTAATAGTAACCACGCTTGGCAGGTGGGTTGGAGACCGTAGTAGGTTTTATTGTACCCAGGTAAATAGGATGTAAGGGAGCGGCCTATCATCTTTTCGCTTCAAGCCAACCTCATCTAGCCGTGGTGCATCCTGCCGAATAACAAACGAGGCGCAGGCAACCGACTGGTGGCGGTATAACCATCATAATTGAAAGCGTAGCTAAATACCACAGACCGATGACGGGCAGCAGCGTGACCGGGGCAAGAAGCTACGCCCTGCGATCGCCAACCCGCCTGCCCAGCGTGGCGATTATGGGTATAACCTCCAGGTGTTTGCCCAAAGTGGTGACCAACTGGAGAGTCCTATATCCAGCAGTGGACTATAACATGCTAATGATGATGATGTTGCCCAAATCACACATCTCATCTTTGCTCCCAAACATTATGTCATAGACTTCTGTGACATGGATAATTTCTTTATTAATATGGATGGCTGACGAGCAAGCGGCCCATTTGATGTTAAATGGTTACCGCCGCTCATAGACTCTGCAATACCAGGGGTACAACTAAGCAGTCTACCGTGAAGAAAGAAGAAGCCGAAGTCCAGCAGTGGACTGCAATAGGCTGATGCTGAAATCCTGCCCGTATCCTGATATTGCCTTATTCGTCTTCTCCCATGAGATGGGATGGGGTGCTATTCTAAACCAGGAAATTTCGCACGTCACAGGTCGCCATGCCCTGTCTTATCAATCGTGTGTGTGTGTATTTTTTTAAATGTAAGAGTATGTGTTTATTGTAGTTGATATGCAATTACTAAGTCTTTATATATCCCTCTTATTAACGGGTCCTTTTAACTCATCCCTAGCTTACAACTTTCGCGACATTCCGCCGTTGCCAGACAGCGCGCACACCGCACAAAACGGCGATGTACGATAATTAATTTACATTGTTCAGACGCGCCACAAAAACCGCCAATTATTTGTAATCACTCAACGCGAATCTCGAGAAAGCAGGGCAAAAAGTGGACCTTCAGTTTTGACTGATATTACACCGTTATAGCGGAATTTAGGCAGATATGTACATAAATAACGCAGTGAGTAAATGAATTGAGCTTCCCTTTGCTGCTACTATTAAAAACCGTTTAAAAAAGGCGACCGATAGGTTTAAGCGCTTCCTTAAATCCTACGCTCTCTTAGAGTAACGGGCGTAGCTCCTCGCTACGGTGGCGCTGCTGCCGTGATCGGCCTAGCTACGCCTTCAATTGTGATTGTTATACCATCAGTGGTCGGTAGCCAGGGCCTCATCTGTTATTCGGCAGGGCACACCACGAGCAGGTGAGAGTGGATTGGGGCAAAAAGATGATGGGCAATAGCGTCACCGGAGCGAGAAGCTAGACCCTGCAATCGCCAATCCGCCTGCCCAGCGTGGCGGTAACAGAACCTCAATTTTTTTACTTTTTTTTTAACTAGCTTTTATTGTTCCACTGCTGAGCGAAGAAGCATCTGCAAGAATGGCAAAATGTGGGTGACAGTCGGGAGATGTGGAGAGACTTAGGGGAGGCCTTCGCTCAGCAGTGGGAAAACCTTCATATGTTCTAGAGAGACCTATGCCCAGCAGTGCTGATGATAATGATAAGTAAAAAATAAATTGAACTTCATTCACCTTTTTTGATATCGTTTTCATTCGCTTCTTATACAACTTAGCGACTGGGCTTGGCAATTAGTCATATTTTCACTGAACAAAACGTTATGAAATCCTATTTTATTCACACTTCAGACTCCCATATAACAAGTTTTTAATTACTAGGTATACCCATCTAATTTACATGGATCGTAATTGTGTTCATTTACATTAAAATCTAGTTAGCCAAAATTATATTCTGCAAATGTGATCCAAACTTTGGGTATCATAAAATGTTAAGTTTTTGTTAGTAAACATTATCATATGAGGCTTTTCTTTCTAAGCTACTTATCCATCTTGAAACGTGATCTAAAGAGAGTTCTTTCTTCACGGTAGACTGCTTAGTTGTACCCCTGGTATTGCAGAGTCTATGAGCAGCGGTAACCATTTAACATCAGATGGGCCGCTTGCTCGTCAGCCATCCATAGTAATAAAGAAATTATCCATGTCACAGAAGTCTATGACCTAATGTTTGGAGCAAAGATGAGACGTGTGATTTGGGCAACATCATCAGCATTAGCATATTATAGTCCACTGCTGGATATAGGACGCTCCAGTTGGTCACCACTTTGGGCAAACACTTGAAGGCTTTCCCCATAATCGAGACGCTGGGCAGGCGGGTTGGCGATCGCAGGGCGTAGGTCCTCGCTCCAATGACGCTGTTGCAGGTCATCGACCTGTGGTATTTAGCTACGTCTTCAATCGTGTTGGATATGCCGATACCCCTCGTTTGTTATTCAGCAGGTTGCACTACGGGCAGGTGAGGGTAGCTTAAAGCGAAAAGATAATAGGTTACATCTCGATATTCTTTTGGTCAATATCATTGGTAAATTTTAGTTAGCTCCGCGCAGCCCCGCTTACGCACTGCAGGCATAAGTCATTAGATAGATAGATACATGTACGAGCTACGTCATACAAGTGCAGCCGTCAGCAGCGTCCTAGATGCAGCGACGTGACCGATAGACGAAGCGCGTGCTCCGTCGGCACTCTACCCAGGCCCACGAACGTGTTTATCTATATAGATCTTCTATACTTCTAATAAATCTATAGAGAGTTCAATTCTGTACATAAAATATATTTTCAAAATAACTATCAGGGGGTGATTAGTGATCGACACTGATGCCAAAAATGCAATCAGTAAATTTTTTGTCTGTCTGTCTGTATGTTCGTTATAGAAACAAAAACTAATGAAAGGATTTTAACAAAACTTGGTACAATCATTCTTTTGTTAGGTGTCAGTGTCGACGGATATGGCATTATACGCTTTAATGTCTTTGCCTTACCATTTTCTTATTTTTTCTGTGACAGTGACAACCCACACCACTGGTGTGGATTGTGCTGAGATTGCAATATAACAGTATAAAAGGCTGATCTTACAGACACAAGCAGTTCGACCATAGTGAGGAACAGACGTCCTTAAATTTCTGCCCGCGTAATTGTGTAAAAGTACCAATGTATAATGTGAATGTAAGTTAGTGAAGTAAAACAAGTAAATAAATGAAGTTACTGAGATCGAGTTGGTTTTAATCCCTACAAGTCCGAAGAGGGATGAAACGAGAATTAATTTCTCGCCACGTCCACAAAAATGTAAGTACACGGTTTTATACATTATTTTTTTTTAAATTATTATACTTGAGAGCTATTAGCAATTTTTTCCAAAATTGTTTTATACAAGGGAAGCGTGTACATTTACTTTAGTAGTCTGCTTATCAGTAAATATAGTATTCTATTGATACATGGATGGATATATTGTTTGCTGCACACCATATAATTAACTTGGAGCTGGGTGAAGTAAACATTTACATAGACTAATAGTCATACTAAGTTGATACTCTTAATAAATTCAAAATTAAAATAGTTTATTGCAAACATGTGGTAAAATACAGGATGGTATAAGAACTATGTGTACAGCACATGCACCCTGCAAGGGCGTCGCAATTTATACAATAGCAAGATGAAATTATTTTTAAAACATTCTTATCATTTACTTATTAGGAATTGCTTCAATAGCTTAATAAATAAAGTTTCTTCTTCTATACTCCTTATATGAAATAGTAGATAATTATAAATTTTGATTACCATAATGTAAGCGCTTGATGATAATACTTTAAGCTTAGAAAAGGAAACCCTAAATTTATTTAAGTATCGTCTATTAATATTGATAGAAGAGTACAAGTTCGAGGTGTTTTTTTTAATAAATTTTCATGACTCTAGTATGTAAATTGAAGCTAGTTAATATTTTTTTTGTTTTTTTAAAATGAGGTTTGTAGGATTACATTTGGTCAATATTTATAAGAACTCGTATATGCCGGCGAAGGCCCTTCGCCAGGTCCAAGAAGTTCCTCCATAATGGATGCAGAAATGAGACTACTACTTTATAACACTTTATATTATCATATTATTTGCAGAGTAACACCTTATTTACAATTTATTTACGAACATAATTATATAGCAGAGTAACACCACACTAAAAGTTCCCGCCAATTTACTTGAGTGGAACAAGAAGTGACGTCACTTACAATGGTTTTTATTTTGCAAATTAATTATATCTATAAAAACATGTCTTAAATACCTAAATTGATATTTAAAAATAGTTATGATTTTTATACAGTAATAATTTAATAAATTGATTAATTTTAACGCGAGTTTAATGCTGGATTTTACAAACCGGAAGATGGCGACACACGTGATTGAAAAGTATTATCTATTATTTCTAATATAATTATAAAATAAGTCGATATTCAAATACTATTACATAAGCTACTAAAAGTATGTTTTACATCCATAAATCATTTTAAAAAAAAATTGTATATCAAATAAATATTACAACTTGAATAAATCTAATCGGAAGTTGTCATCCAACGATATTTTAATAACACAGAATCAATACAGTTACTTTTTACGCTAAAATCAGTAATTAAAAAGGCTTGCCGCCCATATATACGTATACATTTCTTTTGTAGTGTAATTATGGTGTCAATATTAGTACAGTTGCCACGTAGAACTATACCGTAAGATAAGGGAACCGCTTGGTTCGGCACCAAGTTCAGCATAATAATAATTTTGTTTTCACATAGAAAGGATATAGATTTGTTTTAGTTCATATTTTATACTTGCATGTGTTCAATCAAATCACTTGGAGAGAAAGTTAGATAGGGATTAATTTTCCACACTCGTGACTAAATATAATCAAATAAAGAAAGTATTTACAGATTTATAGTCACAGCAAAGTCAAACGCCACGTCAACCAATATGTTTCGAAAAGTGTAATATTTGATTTAATGATAAAACGTTTCTAGGTTCTTACACTATACAACAATTTTAAACTAAATTTTAAATTGTTTCGAGTCAGAATCAGATGGCATCACATCGGCAGACAAGCCCTTAAGTGCATGGAGAGCCATGTATCAAATAATTTTGAAGATATTTTGTGTATGTAATGGAATATTCGAATTAACTTCCACATACAAGGCATTTGCTTATTATCCTTTGAAATATCACTGCAGCTAATAGAACATTAAAAAGAATTTATCTAGCTTTCGTTTGTAGTGCACTTTACACCCCTCATGGCAGTAGAATTACTTCATAGCAGAGATTCCTTAACCCGGAGTGATTCGGGATATGCGTAGTGGGAAGAAGCATTGATAATAATAATTTCACAGTTTGATATCGTACATGGACATGTTTCTTTTCATATTGTAAACGCTGACCCTACAAGACGGATCAAGTAGTGTGCTGCGGTATGAACATCTAAAAGGATTTTACAAAAGCGATGGTATATTATATCCGTCTCCTAGGTATAGCACACAGGGACAATTTTTATACTTGAATTTTTGCGAGAAGTAAAGGCTTGTTTGCGGGACGATTTTAAACAATACAGGATTGACCGTTCCCCATTCGGTGCCTTAAATTTATCGTGCATTTCATGCAACATAACAATGTGCGATAAACTGCATGTATTTAAAACGAGCTTTTTCGAAGATTTTACAGATTTGACGCAGAGACATGAAACATGGTGGCTGCGGCGGCGCCGGCCGGATAGCTGGCAGTCTTCGATTTGAGCGTTGGGTATTATGTACCTGTTTTTTGTGTGAGTTTAAATAGCCAATTAGGTATGTTTCGCACTTTCAAAAGTGATTACCAAAATAAATAGTCTGTCTTGTCTAGGGGCAGGAAGGCTGTGAACATTGTATATGGGGACATTCTGTAGCATATTTAAAATCATCAGCGTTACGCCCATGCGAAGCCGGGGCGGCTAGTGTATAAATAACAAAAAGGGATTATTGTTTAGCTTAACGATACGATTAATTCCCTCGGTTTTGTCTATGAGCTTAGGTACACACCTTAGATTTTGAGATATATTTTTATGAGTGGTTACTCATATGAGTATGTATGTATCTATATAACTTGCTTAGACATCGTATCTATTGGGGTTTGAAACAGAAAGTTAATGCCATTACGTGCGGGGAGTTGAAGGTGCTGGCGGAGTCCAGGGAGGAGTGGAAATTACTCCACCGACAAAAGCGAAGGTCTTTAATTTAGAATGAGTTGGGACGAGTATATACTCGTATAATAATGTGTGGTGAAGGTTGAGACATCTATATTATAGTAGGTATATAGTAGGTATATGCAGAGTCTAAATGTCTCAATACGAGTGGTTGTGAGAGTATGTTACTATAAGCATATTATATTTGGTTTGTTATATATTGTGTATTGTATGTAAATTATAAATTTACTATATTGTATATATATATATATATATAGACTTTTAGACATATAATAATCTTTATTATAAAAGGGAAGTACATGACAGACTTAGTGCCGTGTGGCATTCTAACAACTACTATAATTATATCCACCAATATACAAGTAATGCCCATACATATATATTTCATATAATAATATACCTACCTACATATAAATAGTATATATGGATATACATATAATAGATAATATATTCAGACATAGACATCAAATAAAGTTTGTATATAACAAAAGATGACAGTCTTAGACAGCACTTAAGAAAAGGTCACGGGTTGATCTCTTAAATGCTAATTTATTACAGGAGGATTGAATACCCCTAAGAAGAGAGTTCCACAGCCCGATAGCCACCAAGGTGTATGAGTTTGACATGTAGCCAGATTTGTGATATATAGGTATATGTAGACATTGTAGAATACGTACGTACATATTTGGTTTAAAAAAAAGGGTGGAATGCTACGCAGTGGGCTAGTAAAGGTACTTAATAAAAAAAAGTCTAGGTCCAGTTGATGAATTTCAATTCAATTTATTAAACTTATTTTAACAGGTATTTTAAGGGCAGTGACGCTGCTGTCCGTGATGGGCCGGAGATGTTCGTGCCGTTGCCGGAGCTTCGTTTGTTGTTTGGCGAGATGCACCATGGGCGTTTGGAGAGAGGGTTTGATGGGTCGCTTCCTTACACCCCTGCCAATTGACGAATATTGATAGATAGATAGAAACTCTTTATCGCACAAAAACACAGAATTTACAGGAAAACACATTACAAACAAAAACAAAGTACAATTTAGGTGGTCTTATCGCTAATAGCGATCTCTTCCAGACAACCTCCAGGTAGAGGAAGCCAGATTCGACAGAGATGAAAAACTTTCTGTGTCATATTAGGCACGTGGAATAGGCCTACATAGGTATACCAAGTGGTGCATATTCCATAGACATACATATATCATCATCATCATCAGCCTATTGTAGTCCACTGCTGGACATAGGCCTCTCCAGCTGCTTGCCACCTAGGGCAAACCTCTGGAGGATATACCCATATTAATACATATATACATAAATGATTTGCATATAATAATACATTACATATTACATATTATATACATACAGTGGCATTTGAGTATGAATTAAGGAATATAGGATAGAAGAGGAAGAAGATATAAATTAGAGATGGGATTTATTGGTTAAGAAAAATGATAACACTAGACTTTTTCAAATTCCCAGTTGCTGCATCGGTTCTGAATGATGACGATCCACGAGCTGACAACGGGTGCCATGTGGAGGCTGCCTCGGAGCTGGGCGGTGGCTTGGTGCTGTCAACCACGAGGACACCTCGTGCACGGACGCAGAGTAGAAGTCTTCTGCGATGATCACCAAAATAAAACCATATGAGCGGGTCGAGCGGTGAGCATGAGCAACGCTCGACATCTTGGCGGTGAGCATGAGCAACGCCAGGAATTCGATATAGTGGTGCGAACGGTGAGCACGAGCGACGGTCGCGCCACTGTAGCGAATGAACTTGAGAACGGTGAGCACGAGCAACGTTCTCGGACTGATATGGTGGTGCGAACGGTGAGCTGGAGCGACCGTCGCATCACTATAGCAAATGAACTTGGGAACGGTGAGCACGAGCGACGTTCTCGGAATGATATAGTGGTGCGAACGGTGAGCTGGAGCGACCGTCGCATCACTATAGCAAATGAACTTGGGAACGGTGAGCACGAGCGACGTTCTCGGACTGATATAGTGGTGCGAACGGTGAGCTGGAGCGACCGTCGCATCACTATAGCAAATGAACTTGGGAACGGTGAGCACGAGCGACGTTCTCGGACTTGATATAGTGGTGCGAACGGTGAGCTGGAGCGACGTTCGCACCACTATAGCAAACGAACTTGGGAGCGGGGAGCACGAGCAACGCTCTCAAAAGAAATGAAATGAATGAAATGAAATCTTTAGGTAGCTGCTCTCTTAGTCGATTTCTGAAATTGCTTTAGATGACCCTTCCGGTTTCTGTTTCTCAGACTATATATACCTAACAAGGTATCGTCGTCTCGTGTGTTTTCTTAGATATATCCTTCGAAGTGTATGAACAGATTTCTCCCTACGAAGGTTGGTAGGCACTTTCAACTTTCGTAGCCGAGCTGGATGTTCATGCTCGTGGTCCGATAGACCATCTTGTTTTTTATATGCTGAGAAGTGATGAAAACTTTGTATATATGTGCGTTATAAACCTTCCATAGAGCTTATACGGAGCAATTTCTCGTGCGAGAGGTGTTTCGATGCGTTTATAGCATTGGTTTGGTATCGAGATATTTAGATGTATGTTATTAATAATGTGTCTTAAAAGGTACTATGAAATTTACTTTTGGAATTTACTTTCTCTGATAAAATTTGAAGGACTATTGCACCCTCGTTTATTTTTGGCACATTCTGTCCAATTTGCAACTCATAATGACAATTATTCAGCGAATTAGACGGTACATATTGCTGTTTCAGATCATTGCATATTTCTTAAAGTTAACAATGTTATCAAAATTTTATGACGTATATCTTGCAGAAACAATTGCATACATTTTGAATGTTTACCTTTTTGTTGATATTTAGTAAACTAAGAGATATGGTTTAACTTCGGGAAAATTAGAATATTATTTAATAAGTAAGCATTTGCGAAAAAAAATAACAAAATTCACTGGACAGTAGATCCTTTTATGTTTTATGGGGTCCTGAGCTAGCCTGAGGATTGTGCGACCACAAATAATTGTCTCAAGGAATACCTCTATGAAGTCGATAAAGCAATAGACGTTTTTAACTATTCTTTGACTGAATTTACTAAGGCTACATTGTTTGTGCTTTCTTATAATAAATATAATAAATAACTACTTGATATATATAAATCAATAATACAGTATAATTAAGCTACACTATCGTATTGAGGAAACCTGTAATGATAGTAGTATGATTTTGAAAATTATATTTTGATATTTGTAATTTTCAGCAAGGATTCAATTAAATATGAAGGGTCTTTCAGACCCTAGCAAAACTTTAAAGTTTTCATATCTCTTTATATGGTATAATACATTCAAAGAGCTGACTGTTTCCCTCTGTAGAGACTGCGAGCCAACGTTTAACTATTTATCTCTGATTTATTCTTCGTTTTACAAATAGGCATTGAGTAACAAATTATTTTAGACCTTTTCATGATCGATATAATTATTTAATTTGGAGTTGCTCACTCAATGCATTACCATATTAAGTTTACTGACGTAAAATTTGGACTTCGAACCTAATTAACAAAAGGTTCGTCCTAGGGTTACTAAACCCGTATGACTATGCAGAAACTGTTCCAATGATGTACATTGTTGTGAGGTATAACGTCGATTAAAAGAAAAATGTCTCTTAGCCTTTTTTGGCTGTTAGGTATCGATATTGATTTAGATACATAAAATAATAATGAATTGATGTACTCTTTTTTCTTCTCTTCTCAGACCTGCCTTTTCATACCATACAAATGAGATTTTAATCATAGCAAAGAATACATTCGTAATGTAACGTTATAATTATAAAATGGATAGATAGTTTTCTTTTTATTAGCAATTTCAGGAAAGAGGCATACGACTTGCAGTGAACTTTGTATTATATAAACTCACTTTCTATCTTTGCATTGTATAACAGTAGAATTGAACAACGACATTGTGAAATACAAATTGTAAGAGAATTGGCGATGGAAAAGAGTAACTGCCGAGTTTCTTGCCGGTTCTTCTCGGTAGAATCCACCTTCCGAACGCGGCGGTAGTATATTAAAAATTTATATTCACATTTAGATATTCAGTATAGACGTAATATATTTTTGATACGAGGACGTATCTCAAGTCAGATGGCCGAGCTGTTAGGTGTCAGTGTCGACGGATATGGCATTATACGCTTTAATGTCTTTGCCTTACCATTTTCTTATTTTTTCTGTGACAGTGACAACCCACACCACTGGTGTGGATTGTGCTGAGATTGCAATATAACAGTATAAAAGGCTGATCTTACAGACACAAGCAGTTCGACCATAGTGAGGAACAGACGTCCTTAAATTTCTGCCCGCGTAATTGTGTAAAAGTACCAATGTATAATGTGAATGTAAGTTAGTGAAGTAAAACAAGTAAATAAATGAAGTTACTGAGATCGAGTTGGTTTTAATCCCTACACTTTATACTCCTGGGCAGGTTATAGTAGGTATACTTTTCATCATGCTACGATCAATAGGAGCAGAGTAGTGAAGGGAAGTGTTGGAAAAACAGGAGAATTTTTTATCTGTATGTTTGATCGCGCATCACGCGGAATCTAGATACTGCATGGTATTGAATGCGTTTTTCGCCAATGTATTGCTAGAGGTCTAATTTAAAATTTAGACACCATTTTATGGAAGTCCATTATTTTTGAAAACCTATATCCACGCGTGTGACGCAGCACACAGCTAGTAATAATACATTATAATAAATAAATGTCAGACAACATCACATACATCACATTAGGCAAACGATTCCTTTTTGGATTCATGTAGATCATCCATTTACAATCAGGCGAGGAGACCTTCTCTGGTGGAGACCTACGCTGAACCATGCATTACATCTGTTACCAATGATGAAATGACTTTGATGTAAAGGGAATCTTCTGATCATTATACCCAATCGGAGCTTATTTTACTCGACTAAAATAAAGCCTATTCATAATAGGCTATTTCATCGATCAGCCTATTGCGTCCACTGCTGAACTTACGCCTCCTTCAGAGAATGTAATCATCCCGGCATTCTTTAAGTCATTGATCTAGCATAGCATAGTTCATAGTTCTAATCTAGCATAGTTCTTCTCCTTCATCCATCACAACGTCTGGAAACATGGTCTGCCCGATTCCACTTCAAAAATGGCTATTTACCGAATCAAATGCGGTAGTAAACAACAATCGTACATCATGTCACACACTTGAACGTATCAACTCTAATCCGCCACACATTAAGACCAAAATCGTTTGGCAACCACCGCCCAATATTAAAGTGGTATACGTACATTTGGACGCACGCGTGCGGTACCGCCGCTTGCGCCGGTCTCGCCTTCCGCCGGAAGTACTCTAGCAGCCATAACAAAAACAATGTCAACACAATATACCACATCGCTATCACAGATCTTCAGTCAAAAACCGCACAGAGTAACCCATCAACACAGAAACTTCGATTCTTTTTCGATTTGTGCGTCACACGATCTAACCGTGTTAGATATCACAGACTAACTGAGAAATTAAATAAAACAATAAAACATCAACGGCACACATGTCTGTATGCGTGTTTGAGAAAGAGCGTTGTGTTTGTGATGCACTAGAGTGCATGAATCGATACTGGTTGATATTCGAATGTTAATCGAGCGACTGTGAGCTCGCAACAGTATAGTGGCAGTCAGTGAGAACTTTCTTCTGGAGCAAAAAGGTGTATTTCCAACATATCCGATTGTACAGTCGCGATGTGAAAAGGCCGGTGCCTTTTAGACCTATATTTGCTTGTTCTCAGGTACAATAATGGCTAGACATACCTAACTCGTTAAGCGCCGACAAACAATAATCTAGTCTCCCGGGAAATAGAGTCAATAAAATAAAATAAAAATTAATCTGTCGAAATATTTTTAAAAAATTTGGCTTTTTATTCACTATAAGATGTGTCTAATAGAATAATTCTATTATTTTTAACATAATAATGGTAGATATTACCTAAAAAATTCTTGTTTTACGATTTAATATAGTATTTCGCTTACATGATTAAATGTTGTAGCCTACAAGTTGTAACAAGTTAACCCTATATTCTGTTATCTTTGTTAACGGATGAATCCAGTTATTTACCACTTCTAACTCATTTAACTTGATCAAATAGTGATCGTAGACGATACTGAGACATTTACTTGCCGTAACTGTACATACGCCATTAACAATCACATTAACACAACTATGAACCTTATTGAGCTAACAATACCATCCGAACGTGTAGATATTTTGATACAATCTTTGCTTAAATAAGTTAGAGATGCCGCTAAGATATGAAAACACATGAATAATAAACTGTCGGATTGTCTGATCTGAGGCGATAACATGAGAAATTGTTGGCAATTAACATGCTACTCAAATAGTCTTCGAGGCATAATAAAACAACCATTTTCTCTAATAGTAGTATTTCTAAATTATTCACAAAAAAAGAAGTAACTAACTTGATGACTTCGGTAGAGCACAAGCTGGACTCCAATATTCTTTAAAAACCTCATTACCTCACTGATCTTTTATGTTATGTTAATGTAACATACATGATGAATAATATTTATCTGTGGAAAACGTGATAAAAGTAAAAAATATACCGCCTATCTATCTATGTATATAAAAACTGTTCAATGCGATGAAAATAGCTGTACTGTTTTATTTCTATCATGTTACTTTAATCAATAATAACGCGTTAACTTTATTTACGACTCAAATCGTTAAATACATTTCTACGCTTTGAAATTTATCAAATTTTCTTCTAATCTAGGCTGTACCACCCGTGCACCGATGCGTATGCGCACCGTATACGCTACTAAACTGTATAATAAATTTTGACATGACACTAGAACATAATGAAACGTATCACAATGATAATAGAGCTGAAAGTTGGAAAGTAAAAGTGTCTATAACTGTATCAGTAATTTACTCATTTACTTTCTTTGAAATGGTCAATATTTATTCATTTTTTTGCACATTTGAGGGGACATCGTTTAAAGACTTATTATGTATTCAAATTGATTGCAGAATAATTAAGTTTGTAATGAGTAAAATGTCGTTGTAATTATGTACTGTACACATAAAAATTAAAGTAGGTATACCTAGTTGATATATGTTGTTATTTAAATAACCCAAGACATGCCACGCTGGGCCACACAGCGCCACCTAGCCCCAAACTAAGCCGAAGCTTGTACTATGGGTACTAGACAACTGATAAACTTACGTAGATACATTTTTTTTTTTTTTTTTTGTAAATAAATACATATTATACATAGAAAACACCCAGACCAATACAAACAGACATGTTCATGAACACAAATGTTTGTAGTGTGCGGGAATCGAACCCACGACCCTTGGCTCAGAGGGCAGAGGTCACTACCAAATGAGCCACCGAGCCTGTCGCCTGTGAGCCATTTAAGCTATTAATCGGATTTTTATCTCCCAATTCGTAACATATAATAAAATATCACGAAGACACATTAGGTAGGTATATATCATTTGTCAACATTACGTTTTTTCGATACGCTAGAATAAATTCGTAAATAATTTTCGCTCTGAGCTCAAACTTTCTTTTCTAATACGTCATTACGATTGCATGTTATACATATGCAAATGAAAGAAATTTTGAATTATTAGGGCCATTCAAGATCCGTTTGGGAAGTCCAATAAGCCATGACTTAATTATTCTCACTAATTACAATATTCATAGCGGTAACATCGGCGTAATATTAGATAATGTTTGAAATGTAATTTCGGAAACTGGTTTTATAACACTTTCGCGTGAACTTTTACTCGTTTTGTGTCAATGTTTACCTATTAACGAGGTATGGTTTAACTGGTATTCAGTTTGTTTAAAACAACATATACCTATGAGAGAAGCATAAGTGAAAATACATGGATTGGTAGGTATATAAAAAAACCATTCAATAATTATGACTTAGCTGCTGCTTTCGTAAGAACTATTGTAAAACAGGAAATTACGTTCATTATAATATGCGAAACGGCCATCCACATATTTTGACAAAGGTTTAAATTTGTGATGGTGAAGTAAGAAACTTGTAGAGTTGTTAATAAACTTGGCTCTTCATGACATCTGATAACTTTTTGACAGTGCGTACAATGTGGTCTCACTCTCGTCTTGGCTACATTTTACATGAAAATGTTTTTGGGATTTACGATATTTCTGCCGAATATTTAAGTCACCACCAGGTGATCTTGGAATCTAGTCAATAGTACGGAACCTTATTTTTTTTAAAGGATATTTTTCATTTATCTTTGACGGCAGCCCTCCTACAGATATTCAGCATAAGTGAAGGGTAACCAACAACTAGCGCCACCGTGCGGCGTGACGCGCATACATTACAATCGCTCTACATTTACATGCGCGTGCGCATACATTCGTGAGGCCATTGTTGTAGAGCGAGCCAACAATTACTAGCAAGTTACGATAGATGGCACCTGGCGATGTAGCGTTTGGGTGCGATGAAGGTAGTTAGATCCTACATAAGTTACCTTTTTTTTATAGTAGCTCGACATAATGGCTTCCCTACGCCTGATGGAAAGCTAACGAGAAGCCCAAATCGCTATGACAACTGGCAAGTAACTGGTCAGTTACCTGTCAGTTGCCACTGCCATGCCGGCCCAACCCTAACCCCCCACGAGCTCCGGAAACCCTACTCACCAGCAGAAACACGACCCGGAGGTCATTTGGCTGCGGTATTCTATAGGGTGGAGGTCCTTCCCCGGACGGGCAGCTCAATTCGAGCGAAGATTCGCTATGCCCTACCTCTCTCAATTCAATTACCTTTATTTTTTACCCGACTACGGCAATGCGAAAAGGAGGTTATGGCTTTGACCGGTATGTATTTATTTTAATTCTGATGAGGTGGTAGCGGCATTTCGTCTAAGAGAGCACAGGCAAAAATATCGATTTGGTAAAAATATAAAAACCTGTTTTTCAACTTACTTAATTCCTAAAAAATAATTTATTTCTGCAAGAAAATGATTCACAAGTCAAGTCATACGTTTACTCGTATAAAATACTCGAGATGAAATACTGGAACAAACTTAACAAAGACCTTTTTTTAAAATATGTAACATAGATCTTAATAAGCCTTATTTATTTTGTTGTATGATTAATACAAAAGTCAAGTATAAATGATTGCTTGTATTTCATGACGTATTAATATGTTTTGTTTGATGTATGAGACATGATTTGATATGAGATTCCAATCTAGTAGTTTTATGAAGATGATTGAAACGGTAGAGTCAATTTTATATTGAAGCCAATTTATAATCTGAACATCAGGAAGACAGTTAGATAGTAATGTCTCTATTATTCGTAAGAACAAGAAAAATTGGCACAATTCATGTAATAAAAACTTCATTCCACGCTTTATTTCTGATTGCAAAATCATGCAACGGCAAATAAAGCAATATAACCGAACATTAAAGATTACATTAAACATATAGACACTTATGTTCATAAGTGGACAATTTCTTTTATTCCAACACAAGAAAAAGATCTAGGTTAATCGCTGACAGAAAGAGATTGATCGATTTATAAAAAAATATTATCTGGTTCAGTATATCAATCATATAGAAACATGCTATTAGGGTTAAACAAAGCGTCAACAAGAAAACAGTAGGAAAGCCTGTGATTTCTGTCAATTAAAATGATTGTCTCGTCACTGCAAAGCACTTGTTCCACTTCGAGTAAGGAGCTATCTTTGCGATAAATAAACATTAAGAAGGAAGAACGCGGATAAGTAGGTATAGTAAAATTAGGTTTTTAATGCTTCATAATAATTCTGCTGTGATAAGCAATCAAATTGAGAATGAAATAATCATCATCGCTCTGAAGGCCCACTGAGATGCCGTTTCACGCCTCACCTAAAGAACCCAGGATTGTAAGAGGAAGGAAACACATGAGCTGGAAGGGCATTCCATGACTTAATGGCACGGGGCAAGAACGAGGAACTAAACCTCTTGGTGCGCGCCACCATCGTCTGGATAGTATGCGGATGACAACGCTGCCCAGCACGTCTACTTATCAATGTATCTATACATTCTAAAAGTGCTGACTAATTGAATCTAGTTCTAGAGCATAATGTGATAAAGATGATAGGAGAGACAAAGCGGAGATACAAAGTATACCACGATTAAATTTCACATATTATGAAACAGCTTTATTAGAAGTTAAAAATGCACATGCAATTCAAACACAGACAAAGCAAACAAATATTGACAAATCTTTGATATAGCTCTTCCCGCTAATGGAAAGAAAGCCTTTCTACAAACAGACTGACCTACAAACTGCCTATTATTAGAAGTAGTCTTCGAGATAATGACAAGTATCAACATCAAGCTAATTCAAACAATCTTACTGTGTTGTGATTCGTCTTGGAGACGATCACGGTTTTTGTTAAAGAAGCAATTTAGTGTATGAGTAGATAAAGTATCACAACTGAGATTTTACGTGCCATGACTATGACTTTTTATGCTTTTGACGAAAGATAACTTCAATAGGCTTGTTTGGCTAAAAAATGTAATCATTCCGTCTTTTAGCTTATTCAAAAATAAAAGACTGGTATTTTTTTATTTGTAAATTAGACTAAAAACTACAAAGTTATAGCCCGTTGATTGAAATTACGCGTCGTCACGCATTGTGGCATTTTTACGGGACGGAGTGACGTCAAAGCCCACTCCTAACTTTAATGCCTTGTATCTCTGCTATTGTTTATTTGAATGAAAAAAGGAGAAATACGTGTCCAATACATTTTTATGATCTAAAATACGGACTAAATATAATGTAATTATTTTGAACCCCAAAACATTCATATTCATTACTAGCTGTGCCAGCGGCGTCGCTCGCGTGGATATCGGGTTTCAAAAATAACGGACTTCCATATAATACCCATCTATACCTTGTGCCTAAGTTTTAAGGTAGACCTCTAGCAATACATTGGTGAAAACCGCATTCAATTCTATGCAGTAGTTTTCGCGTAATGCGCGTTCAAACATACAGGTTTAAATTTCTCGCGTTTTCCCAACACTTCCCGTCACTGCTCCGCTCCTATTGATTGTAGCGTGATGGAAAGTATCCTATAACCTGCCCAGGAGCATGAAGAATAATTGTACCAAGTTTCGTCAAAATCTGTTCAGTAGTTTTTTTTTCTATAACGAACATACAGACAGACAGACAGACAAAAATTTTACTGATTGCATTTTTGGTATCATTATCGATCACTTATCACCCCCTGATAGTTATTTTGAAAAAATATTTTATGTACAGAATTGACCTCTCTACAGATTTATTATAAGTACTAGCTGCTGCCCGCGGCTTTGCCTGCGTGAACATCGGTTTGTCATGAAGAGCTTACTCTGTAATTATATCATGTACGCGTCTTTGTCTTACGAATGGGTGCTCAAAGGATGAAGATATAGGTATTCGATTCGAGTGCTGAGAAATCTGAACATAGGTTGACATTGTTCAGGAATCACCTGGTCTTAAGCGATGGTTCACTTAACTGTAGGTTCTGGTGATGACGTATCTAGAGCGACGTCTCCCTGAATTATTCGAGTTATCTAAAAAAGTTCGTTTTCTACATTGATCCTACCGGGAACCGATATGATGCGCCACTGGGGTCAGCAGTCATCAGATTGTTATGTCGCGTCCGCACTATTTTTGAGACAATTAGTCTTTTTACGGTATCAAAAATGGTGCTTACCTACGTACCTACCTAGTTACTACCATGAATTCTCAATAATTCAAACAGAGCAACCGCACGTAATGCACTTGTGTATGGGCATAAACATGTACACTTTCGTGCGTACTTGCCTGGTCTGCTTGGAGAATGGTCATTGTGGCCGATTTTCGGCCAGGAGAGGGCTGGCGCCGGCGCGTTACCTTTAAAATTGCTTAATATAGAAATACGGATACTTATTTTGTACTTTTTGGAAAATAAGTGAGTTTAATAATCTTATAACTATACACCTAAAGCAGAATCTGGATATCCTGTGTATGAACATAATTATTTTGAGAAGCCACGCTAAAAATACTAAGTATCTTTTATTTTTATTTTTCTTTATTTCATACTGAGCGTCCCTAAGATTATGCTGTGAAAATTATTTACCGATAAAAAAGATTTTTTATTTATAGGTGGTACCTAACTATATGTAAGTACATGTTACTTATTACCTACTACATTTTAAGTATCATGCCAACCAAAAAGCGACCACTTGGCCGGTGTATGAATCTTAACTTACTTCAAAGCGTTATTTTCTTCCGACATGCGTAATTATAAAACGATTTTATTAGGCTGAAATGTTATAATATTAGTATTGAGGACAGAAATTACAATTTAGATAAGAAAAATATTTATTAAGCATACACTGATCGCAGTTTCGTCGCATCCGAGCTAGACATGTGGCCCGTTGTGAGCCTTCTGAGAATGCAGTAAGGTTTTTGGTTCTTGGATCTTCATTAAGCTGTGATTCATTATCAGATGCAGGTCGCCTTGTTTACGGGTTATGGTAGATTTGTTTCGACTGTACACAATTATTCCTAAAGTTTGTTCCAATTTGTTGCTGAATGAGGTGCCTCTGAAACTGAGCAATATTCTAGTAGACAACGCCGGTGGTTATCCCTTTACGTTGGTCGTCTTTTCAGTTATAGCAGTTTGCATATAGTATTTTCCGAAGAATTTCATTCCGAAAATAAGCCGCACAATTTTAATTCTTTTCGAATTTCCGTATTTACCTCGATATCAGTACCTGTCATGTCAAATTGATGATTTCGCTGACAAAGTCAAGAAATGACAGTATCTATGGTGTATTCAAAAAGTTTTTAATCACTCCGTAACATATTTTCCCGAAATTCTAAATGAAAAATATTATAAATCGTTGTAATTTATAGCCTATATGTTAATCTGATGCATAAACAATATTCGTATAAAGTTTCACTAAGATCTGTTCAGTAGTTTTTGCGTGAAAAGGGAACAAACATCCATCCATCTATCCATCCAAACAAACTTTCGCGTTTATAATATTAGTGGGATAGATGAAACCAATTGGAATTAAAATTGTCTAAGTTGTTTCCGGATATAGAATAGGGCCTCGCATCTCATCGGGTATCGTAGAAGACGAATAAGGGAATATCAGGAAACGGGCAGCAGCGTTTGTCTACCCGGGTACCTGATGATGATGATGGTGGTTTTAACAATTGTAACATGTGTATAATCATCATCATCATCCTAGCCTTTTTCCCGATTGTCTCAGGGTCGGCTTCCCAAACTAAAAGATTTGGCGAGGGCTAAGCTTTTACACAGAGCGACTGCCATCAGACCTCCGCAACACTTAGGGTAAGCTATATCCATTCCCAGTTTAGGCGTCAGAGTTATCATCGTCTCTAATATAACATATGTATAATCATTCGATCGAATTTAATAATTTATGATTCATCAAGGTAGTATTGAAAATTTGAGTCAAGGGTTTTAGAATTTATTGTGTTAATTAATTCTATTTCCCAATGTAGGTCCATATTCATTTTAATTAAACATGCATTTGCGTGCGGCACTTATAACTACTCTATCAGTTGCATAACACTAATTAAATGATGAATTAAGTAAATAAAATAAATAAATAACCCAGGACATGCCAGGGCGACACAGCGCCATCTGATCCCAAACTAAGCCGAAACTTGTACTATGGGGACTCGAAAACTGATGAACTTACTTAGATACTTTTTTTTATAATTATAATTATATACAATATTATACATAACAAACAACCAGACTAATACCAACAGCTATGCTCGTGTATATTCATACTGTGTGGTTATCCAACCCATGACCACAGGGGCCCTACTACAAAAAACGAAAACGATCGTTCGTTGAACGGATCGCGTATTTTTGCCCCATAAATCCCTCTCATTTATCCCTCCCGTGTTCGAATATACGAACTAAAATTTGTCAACGTCGATTTTCAACAATTTAATTGATATATTAGAACACGGGAGGGGCAAATGAGAGGGATTTATGGGGCAAAAATACGCGATCCGTTCAACGAACGATCGTTTTCGTTTTCTGCAGTAGGGCCCCAGTTTCAGAGCCCTGCCACTGAACTAAACTTGCCGTTAATTCTTCCTGGAACAATAACTAGTCGCGCTTGATAAGTTGTAACAAGCGTTTACTTTAAAAAAATCGCTGAAAAGATACGGAGTTTAATAATTATAATTCTGCATTGGCTATAAATTTTCACTGCCGGTAATATTAGCAACTATTTATACACCCAATCCAGAAACATTATATTACAGCAACGAAACATTTCTCTTTTAAACGTAGGTATTTGAAATTACAATCGGTTTGGATTTCTTAAAACGATGATCATTGCATTTTTTCATTTATAGCGTTGCGTTATTTATTAGTTACAAACACATCAAGTTTTATTGCAGGCTTATTATCCATATTTATTATTCATTATACTTCACAGTCCGTAGTTTCATTGCTAGATTATTAATAAAATTGTATGTAATTAACACACTAAACCACGAATTTAAACTAATGACCTACACAATTCACGAAGTAAATGGGCATGTAGGGTAAAAAATTTGTATGGACGTTTGAGGCCAAACTCAAAAGAGACTAGCGAAGTTTTCAGGAGATACCCGTGTTGTAAAGCGTAGTACAGAGACACAGTGCATTTACAAAACTTTTGACAGACAATCCAAAGGGACCGAAGAAATATCAGATGGTCAAAAAACCTTCACATATTATCCTACTTACCAGGCCCCTCTTTCCCACTGGGCACTATGGGCACGTGCCCAGGGCCCCATGATCGAATGGGGCCCCCTAGTTCCTGCCCGATTACCAAATTATAACTGATATTTAGGTCATAGGGGCCCCATGATCCTAATGTGCCCAGGGCCTCAAATAGTTTAAAGACGGCCCTGCTACTTACTCGTTTTAACATGAAAGTGACCACATAAAAATTAGCAAAATCAACACCGCTAAAATATCCTCGATAAAAGATAGGGTAGCGAATGGACTATGCTTTATTAAAAGTCTATATATATATCAAGGTAGGTAACGTTAACGAGTACGTACTCATAAGTACTCATACACAAAACTTCGAGAAAGTGATGTCTTTATTATATCTGCACACACATTTTTCTGACAACACTTAGATCATCACCCATTCACAATTTCCACACGTAACTCACGCCTGAGGCGTTTTAACATTTTTTAACATTAATTTATTTACATGCACAAAAGACCTTTTGATCATATTTAATTATCATGGCTGTATCACCTTCACACTTTCGTCTTCAAGCTTTTTGGTATGTTATGTAATAAGAGTGATGATTTGATTACTGTTGTCTGAATTGTTGTTAATGATTTTGTTTATCGTGTGCAGGCAAAAGTAGTTTAAAGATAGTTTCATGTTAACTTTTTATCACTAACTAGCTGTGCCAGGGTCGTCGCACGCGTGGATATCGAGATTCAAAAATAACGGACTTCCATAAAATGGTTCCTAAGTTTTAAGTTACTACTGTAATACATTGGTGAAACCCGCATTCAATTCCATGCAGTAGTTTTCGCGTAATGCGCGTTTAAACACACAGATAAAAATTTCTCCCGTTTTCCCAACACTTCCCATCACTGCTCTGCTCCCATTGGTTATAGCGTGATAAAAAAGCTATACTAAGTATAACCTCCCCAGAAGTATGAAAAATAATCGTACTACGTTTCGTTAAAATCCGCCGAGTAAAGTACCAAATAAAGAAGATAACTTATTAGTAATCATAACCATGAAAGCTCATCAGTACGAAAGAAAACCAAACATTGAGTAGATGATTGATTGATCAATGAAAATGACTGACTAATAGGAATAAAAAAGAGAAAGAACAAACAAAAGAAAGAAAGAATCTGTCCGTTTCCATAGACCACAACAACAAAAACACCAACGAAATTCCTACATCTTTCACATCCGATCGCGTGCGCGTGCACACGACGGAACCGTCTCAATATCAGGTCAAACACAGCGCTAATCGCCGGTACAATTTCTCCGTGATATGCTAATTAACGGCTATTTATTATGTTTTTATGCAATCTGACACCGCGCTGTTATGGCTTAGGAGTATAAAAATTAGTGTATGTACAAAAGAAAAAGCAGTTGATAATAAATATGTACCTACTATATTGCACATACTGGTTACATAGCACATTTAACTTAAATTTTGAATGAGGGTTTTCTGAAAAAGGCAGGGATGTGGCCGTATGCTTCGGCGCTACCCCTGCAACTTGCTGCCCACTGGCGACACAGGGGGGTTTAGTGGGTATGCCACACTGACACACCATGACGCCTCCCCCCGGAGACGGGATGAAGGTAACTAATGCATTCCCCTCTAAAAAGAAGGGTTCTCTTAAAAAAAGAAATCCACCAGCTGGCACCTTATGAGCGGCAAGTCCAACTGTTACGTGATTGGTTAATTTGTCATGGCACTGACATTTAAATAGCAACTGACCAATCAGATGATAGCTGGAGCCCTACTACAGAAAACGAAAACGATCATTAATCCCTCTCATTTGTCCCTCCCGTGTTCTAATATATCAATTAAATTGTTGAAAATCGACGTTGACGAATTTTAGCTGCTTTTATGTTTTCCCGCCGTATGGGGCGACGATGGGGTATGTGGAAGGACAGCACCCTGCCTCAACATGGGAGGCAGGGAATACCCACTTAAAACCGGGGCCTCCGTCTGGAGTCCGAGGCCCTTGCTGCCCACTTGCGACACCGGGGTATTTAGTGGGTATGCCCTCCCATTCTGGGACTTGTGCGTCACACACTCCACACGGCCTCCCCCCCGGCTTCGGCGTGAAGGTACCTAAATTGCATCGCCCTCTTTAAAAAAAAACCTAAACGTCATAGCATAGTTTTAAGTAGGCTCGATCCCTTAGAACCTCTACAAAAGCTGTTGATGCTGATGATTAATCATGATTATTATATATATGCTATGTTATATTATATATGATATGTCTGTTTGTATTGGTCTGGGTGTTTTCTATGTATAATATGTATTTATTTACAAAAAAAAAGTGTATCTAAGTAAGTTTATCAGTTGTCTAGTACTATAGTTCATTCGCGTTAAGAAAATAGTGACTCATCACCGACTGCCGGCCAAGCCACACCCCCTAGCCAATTAAAACGCTAGAAATTATAATTTCTAGCGTTTTAATTGGCTAGGGGGTGTGGCTAACGCTAGAAATTATAATTTCTAGCGTTTTAATTGGCTAGGGGGTGTGGCTTGGCCGGCAGTCGGTGATGAGTCACTATTTTCTTAACGCGAATGAACTTGTTTATTTATTTATTTATTATTATTATTTAAAGTTTCCGTTTCTCTACCCTTACATATTCCATCACCCATTATTCAGGAATGCATGTAGCCTGGTCATTTCTGGAGCATTACATCTTGCGTTCTAGTAATAGATCAATTCACTTTGGTATGGCTCGTACGCCGCGTCGCATTTTACAAATTTCCGTTCATAGAATGATAATAGAAATACAATATGAGAGCTAAGTTCATTTAACCAATAAATTCAAGGTCATTTAGCTGGGGTACTCTATATAATATGGGGGAAGTACTTCCCCGGACGGGCAGCTCAATTCGAGCGAAGATTCGCTATGCCCTACCTCTCTCGAGTCTGCAGTGTCATTAGAAATACATACAACTGCAAAATTTTACGCTACGATTCTTAGGAGATAGTTAAATTACCTTACATTCCATTACATAGTTAAAATACGGCCTAATAAAAGCGTGTTTCAAACAAAGAAAACATTTCCATACCGTTAACAAACACGCTAATAACAGATTGCGAACCATCATTCCACGTTAGCCAAATGGATGGTGTATCATGGACGGACAGACAGATATTAGTAGCTATTTCTTATGATATACTGCAGCCGGACACGGCAGACTTACAGAGTTGCATTTGAACGACGCAGATAGCTCTACAAGATTGAGCGCTTATAGTAAAATGTACTTCCATCATTCTTCATACAGTAAAAAATCGGTCGAGTAGAAGTAGAATTAATACAGTGAAGTACTTAGTTATGTGAACATCCGTATATAAAAGACAGTAGCGGTATATTTGAAGTCGATATTAGTTTTGACACAATGATTACATATACTAAATATTTACTATTTCCTTTTATTGACATGAAACTTTGAAAAAATGGCCGAAGTACATTATTGCAACAAAAACGTGAATAATACCAACCATTTTTGTGAGACAATTCGTAAGACATTCAAATTGTCCGCTACTTTGCTCGTCCAGGGCCCTACCACCAAATCGAAAACCGATTGTTCGTTGAACGGATCGCGTACTTTTGCACCATAAATCTTGTTTGACCCCAACTCGCCTGATCTTAAGCGATTTTAGAGTCTAAAGTGGTGCGCGCTCACCCAGCAAAAACCGACGCGCTCGCCTTAAAAATCTGAAGACTAGATCTTTCAGGGAACACAGACTCCGGCAAAGAGTTCCATAGCTTAGCCGTTCGCACTATGAATGTAGAGGCGAAGCGCTTTGTACGAGTTTTTGGAACCTGGATCATAAATCGGTGTCTCCTCGCCGTGTCCCTGCTCGTCTGATTGTAAAAAGGGACAGGCGGAATCAAAACAATCAAGCACACTCTCCAAAATGCAACCGATAGAAGACTGAAACTGTATTGGTGCCAAGAGACAATTTTTCTTTTTAAGAGCCTTAAGAATGCATCCCACAAACGTCAGCGATCAAGCAAATTGTGCGGTCGCAGTAATGGCGACTGCGTCTGCGCACGCGCAGAGCAGCGCATGTTCGCGCCAATTTCCACTAACGGACCCGCAGAACGGCCTACTGGCGGATCAAGTGACTTTGTTAGCTGACTAAATAGTGGATAGAGTTACTGGGTTGACGCAAACTGAGTTTTCAAGAAAACATCACGCCATTGCAACGGTTCCGGTCGTATCGACCATCCACCATGATCGATCCCTAACGTAAACGGGTTAGTTAGAAAAGATGTATTTGCGGAATGTAAGGGAGTTATCAGCGACCTATCATCTTTTCGCTTCAAGCCACCTGTCTGTGGTGCATCCCGCTTAATAACAAACGGGGCTCTGATAACCGACTGGTGGCGGTATAACCATCACGGCTGAAGGAGAGCTAAATATAACAGGCTGATGACGGGCAGCAGCGTCACCGAAGCGAAACTACCCCCTGCGATGACCAACCCGCCTGCCCGGCGATTACGAGTAGAGCCTAAAGGTTTGCCCAAATTGGCCAGCAGCAGGAGTGACCTATGTCCAGCGATGGACTGCGTTAGGCTGATGATCATCCTCGCCGGTCGAGCCGTCTCGTTTCTTTTTTTATGACGATGAGGCAAATGGGCTTAAAGCCGTTGCAATGATGGTAAGTGATCACTTCAGCCCATAGACACCGCAACACCGGGGGAGTCATAGGTCCGTTGTTTCTTAAATCGTATCCATTTGGAAAAGTTGCAACAGCGGGACAGATGAGAGAAATTGTTTCACCGACCCTTAAAGGCCGTACTTGATGTATGAACGCGATGGATCAGATAGATCAATGTATCATTAACAAATTACAATCGTAAATCAGTTGCGTTCCAAAATAGCCAGATAGATAGGTTTGTGGAACCAACTCTCTGCGTCAGTCTTTCCGAACAACTACGACTTGGGAGCCTTCAAGAAACGAGCGTACTCCTATTTAAAAGGCCGGCAGCGACCCCAGAACTCGATTTGAGTTGCGTGTGTCCATGGGCGGTGTCTGCTTACCATCGGGCATCACATTTGCTCGTCTGCCGCCTCTTGCATAAAAAAAAGATAGATAGATATTTTGTATTGCACAAAATACAATTGACAGAAAAAGGTATTACAGACATCTTGTGGTACCTACAACTTAGGCGGTCTTAGTACTAGAAATAGTCTCTTCCAGACAACCTTCAGGTAGAGGAAGTCTAATTTTTCTGAAGAAAGAACAACGTCGTGCAGACTGTTTCATAAATAGATATATATATGTATATAAACAGACCTCGCTTCATTACCTCGAGAATAGAATACATCATTTACTTTCACTGTTCATTTTACTAGATGACATAATTCATCGCATGATGACTTAAAACATTACCTACTTCATACATTACTGAGCCAATCCATAGGCGCGTAATAAAAACGCCAATCATATGTTAAACATTGTGCAACGAACAACAAACAGTAAAGTGTAATATTCACATGCAAGTTACGATAATGGGGACACCTGAATGTAGAAACCTGATACGGATTCGCTAACACATCGTAAAAACACTGGTTTATGGGTAGTGATGTCTGGTGCTAGTATCGCGACTGGTTGTCCCGTCCCACGATCATAATATTAATAGCCAGAAACCCTTTGATGAAAAGATTCTTCTGTGCGGTGTGGTAAATGATAGATGTTCATTTCCATCTTTACTTATAATAAATCTGTAGAGAAGTCAATTCTGTACATGGAATATATTTTCAAAATAACTATCAGGGGGTGATTAGTGATCGATACTGATGCCGAAAATGCAATCAGTAAAATTTTTGTCTGTCTGTATGTTCGTTATAGAAAAAAACTACTAGACGGATTTTAACGAAACTAGGTACATTGTTCTTCATACTTCTGGGCAGGTTATAGTATACTTTTCATCACGCTACAATCAATAGGAGCAAAGCAGTGACGGGAAGTGTTGGGAAGACGGGAGAAATTTTTATCTGCATGTTTGATCGCGCATCACGCGAGAACTACTGCATGGATTTGAATGAGGTTTTCACCAATGTATTGCTAGAGGTCTAACTTAAAATTTGCGCATCATTATGGAAGTCCGTTATTCTTGAAAATCCACGCGTGCGACGCCGCTGGCACAGCTAGTGTACGAGTATTACTTGCTCATGTGCCTAATTCAGCGTTTGGTAAT
This sequence comes from Conogethes punctiferalis, assembly GCA_031163375.1. NCBI lineage: Eukaryota > Metazoa > Arthropoda > Insecta > Lepidoptera > Crambidae > Conogethes > Conogethes punctiferalis. The sequence continues at coordinate 12,882,339 of CM062090.1, read as the reverse complement.
ATCTGCTTGAATTCCTTTCCTTCTGATGCCCAACAGAGCATCACAGCCATCTGTCCAGGTATGGGTGCAGTTCCATTGAAGGGGAGCGAAGACGAACTGCGGAAGATGGCTTGGAATCCACGTCCTCATGGATTTCAAGCCATGTAATTAGTGAATCCCGGCACATCTCGTCTGCACTCCACCTTAGCCGTATTGTATTTTTGTTCTCTTGTTTGGTAAGTAACTATACTTTTTCATTGTTAATCTTTAATCTAAATATATATAACTCAAAGGTGACTGACTGACATAGTGATCTATCAACACACAGCCCAAACCACTGGACGGATCGGGCTGAAATTTGGCATGCAGGTAGATGTTATGACGTAGGCATCCGCTAAGAAAGGATTCTGATCAATTGTACCCCATGGAGATAAAATAGGAGATGAAACTCTATTCCACGCGGACGAAGTCGCGGGCACAGCTAGTATCCAATGTACGTTAAATGATGGAGTAGGTATAAGTATTTCTTCTACTCCCTAAATGCTGCTTAGGGAACTCTTAACCACTTTAACTGGTGATGAAAATGTCCCTTCAAAACGTCCCGGTAAACCCAATTGCCTCACTTACATTCCCAAACACACAACACTAATCCTAAAGACAGTTTGAAAATAAACTTAGCTTATGATAAAGCGAAAGTAAAGCCTAGATCATCACAAATCACGCAACATAGCCTTAGAATAGAACAATACCGTTATAAATCGCATGGAGTCTTTGGAAAACGTTTCAAAAGAAAGCTTTTTTAAGAAGTTAAGTGATGCGTTGTCAATATCACTCATGAGGGTTTTAAAAGTAGGCGACTTGTGTAGCTAATGAGTCCTACCCTATTCCCCTACTTTAGTAATCGAATACGATCGTTCGTGGAACGGATTTTTTTTTTATAGGATGCGATTTCGGGATGACCTCACTCCACCTGGTGGTGGTCAAAAGTTAGGTCGACAGGCACAATAGAACAAACCCATTGCGCTTGTCGCCCTCACCCCGCGTATTTTTGCCCCATAAACTAATAACATAATTTGACTAGCTCGGTGGCTCAATTGGTAGTGACCTCTGCCTTCTGAGCCAAGGGTCTTGGGTTCGATCCCCACACATTACAAACATTTGTGTGCATGAACATGTCTGTTTGTATCTGGGTGTTTTCTATGCATAATATGTATTTATTTCCAAAAAAAATGTATCTAAGTAAGTTTATCAGTTGTCTAGTACCCATAGTACAAGCTTCGGCTTAGTTTGGGGCTAGATGGCGCTGTGTGGCCCAGCGTGGCATGTCTTATTTATTTATAAAACCCTCGCATTTGCACCTCCCGTGTTCGTATATTGAGCCAGTCTTAATCCCTTCACTTAATCTTACTAATTTCATGTGAAAAAATATACGTCCAAAATTAACCTAATAATAGCACGCTTAACAAAACAGCTTATCTACATAGGTGCGCACGCGCCGCATCGCATCGCGCCCGCCAACTGGAGCGTGCTGCGCCGGAGTTTAGCCGAGCGCTGTTTACCGTACCGTATGCGCATACTTTAACCTACCCCTGTTTAAATGTTGAATATCCCTTAACTATTCATTTTATACATCAGAATGACCCTGATGTTAAGCAGATGATAAAGTCAACAAAATTTTAGCGATCCGAATCACGCCTCGTTGTAGTCCGATAACTTCTCGCAAGATTTAACCTGGTACTCTTCTCTATGTGGGTGACAAGAGTGCCTGGTCGATTGTAATAACATAGTTTATAAAATCAGAATATCATATAGGTTAAAATTTCGATAAATGTTGTCCCAACATTCATTTGGACGAAGACGGACTCAAGTCTACGGCCCACTGCAGTGGAACAATATCATTGGGAGATTTTTGAAAACTTTGCAGAGCCCCTCTTCTATGGAAACCGACCTTTAGTCATCCACACTGGGCAAGGTTGGCGGAGAAACATGAGATTTTAAATATTTAAAGATATTCTTTAAAATTATTTTTAAAAAAAAATTAAACCGACTTCGAAAAAAACACAAACGACCAAAACTAAAAAGCGATAAATAACGTAAGTAATTCTATCCTTAATACATAATTATTTAAATATTACAATTATCACTTATTTTTGAAGTCGGTGCCAGCCTCTAAGTACCTAACGTAGACTGTTGTTGTATGACGCGCGCGGCCGGCAAACACGACAATATATTTATTTGTTTGGCACCGACTTCAAAAATAAGTGATAATTGTAATATTTAAATAATTATGTATTAAGGATAGAATTACTTACGTTATTTATCGCTTTTTAGTTTTGGTCGTTTGTGTTTTTTTCGAAGTCGGTTTAATTTTTTTTTAAAAATAATTTTATTTCTCTATTTTTAGTTGCGTTAATGTGCTGTGAACTTAAATAAAGGCTAATTAATGTCCTTGAGAGTTTTACTTAGGAATGAAAAAATTTGCTTTAAGTCAAGTGAAGACTTTGCGATCTAGAATCAAGCAATTCACTTACCAAATCACCTGCCCTATTAGCCCTGCATAAGTACATACTACTACCTAGTTTCTATCGACCACTGGAAGTACTGTCCCCTAACTCCTAACCGTTGAGGAGTTCTGTGGCTTCATCATCAGCACCAGATGTTGACGCCCGGAAGCATATACCTGAGTAAAATATCATTACGTAACAAAAATACCATATGAGCATACAATTTTCGGTTGTTGCCCTCAATTTCTCCAGGATCCCATCATCAGATCCTGACTTGGTGAAAATGGGACCACCTCGGAAGTGTCCTCTGTCGAACAAAGAAAAAAATTTTGAAATCCATCCATAATTGACGGAAATATCGGTGAACAAACATAAAAAAAAAAAAAAAAAAAAAATATTATACATACAGACGAATTGAGAACCTCCTCCTTTTTCGAAGTCGGTTAAAAATAGGTACTATTTATTCTTTACATATATTCCTAAGTGGGTAATTTCTTTTTTATTATAAGAAATATCTACAGGATTTTGAATTCAAATCTATCCATATCATTTACCTATCTAATTAAACGTTCAGACTCTACCATCACAACTGTTCTTGGTTTTTTAATTTACATACATTCGTTTGAAACTAACTTTCCATTTCCTAGACATTACCACTTAGTTGATATATGTAATACAGCAAACAATTTATACAGTATTTTAGAAGGTAAGTATAAGATGAATCTACATGGGAAAGTTGCATTTTATATAAAGATTGATTAACTAAATGCTGAAGAGAATATTTTACACAAGAAACACTTACCGCACTTACTTAAATCTGCTCTCTGCATGACCTAAAGGTTAACTGGTAGAGAATGCTCCTAGCATTTAGTTCACCTTCTGTACCATTTTGTGCAATAAAGTTTAAATAGATAAATAAAAAACGTCTCTCTTGCTTGTAAAAGCTTGTAGTATGGGTACTAGACAACTGATAAACTTACTTAGATACATCTTTCTTGTAAATATAAGTACATATTATAGGTACACAGCAAACACCCAGACCCATACAAACAGACCTTTTTATGCTTCCAAATGTTAGTACTGTGCGGGGATCGAACCCTCGACGACTTAATAACTACCACAAAATTCATATGAACCACTCAGCGTTACGTTTAATGATATAATTTACGATTAACAGCCACAACTCCGAACGTAAAGTTGCAAAACAGTGGAAAAAATATTAATGATACAATCTAAAATGTTACAGCACAGATCCTTCCGTCCTTTCAATCAAAACCAACCTTGATAAAAACTTCGAGCAACACACAACTCGATTTTAACCTTAATTACCATCAAAACGCGCAATTAAATTAGCATCACTTGTGCTCTGTAGTCAACTACTTGACCAGTTGACCAGAAATATGCATATTCGGAGTGTTTTAAATGAGAAAACGTGTAATATGCCGAGTTGTAGTGAAACGGGTGAAGTAGACTTATGCGGTTGGTTTTTGCTTTACTTTTTACTGAGAGATGGACAGAGAGTCTCTCGGTGTGAGAAGAAAGTGCATTAAGATATGACTAAATGATGGGTTAGTTATTGAATTTCAGTCCAGAGCATGATTTGCTGGATGGGGGAATCATTGTTGAACAATTCACCGGTTTGATTATTAGATAAATTCTATCATCATCATCAGCCTATTGCAGTCCACTGCTGGACATAGGCCTCTCCAGTGGTTCCACTTAGGACAAACATATGGAGGATTTACCCATAATCGCCACGCTTGGCAGACGGGTTGGCGAGCGCAGGGCGTAGCTTCTCGCTCCGGTGACGCTGCTGCCTGTCATCGGTCTGTGGTATTTAGCTACGCCTTCAATCGTGATGGTTATAATACCGCTACCAGTCGGTTGCCAGCGCCTCGTTTGTTATTCGGCAGGTTGCACCACGGACAGGTGAGGTTGGCTTCAAGCGAAAAGATAAGCCGCTCCCCTACATACCTAGATAAATTCTATACCAATGAGAAATATAAATCCCATAGAATTATGCAAAATTTACGTTGCCTATTAAATAAGTTTCATTAAATAAACATGTTTGTTTCTTCACGCCCTGTTTAAAGGAGCTTCACTTATTAATCTGTGCCCATAAGAAGGAGGAAAGACCGTTATATACTTTTGCTCTTAATTGTACCCAATTAAAATTTGCAAACATTTTGAAACTGAAAATACAATCGAAAAGTTAACCTCTCATTTACATAATGGCCAATTTTTACCTGTACATGCGTACTAATTACTGGGTATACGTACATTTAATACGCAGTGTGTTCCGCAATATACATAACTAGCTGTGCTCGCGACTTCGTCCGCGTGGAATACTTAGTTATTTTTTCCCCGTTTTTTTTTTACATTTTCCATTATTTCTTCGCTCCTAATAGTTGCAACGTGATGTTATATAGTCTAAAGCCTTCCTCGATAAATGATCTATTCAACACAATAATATTTTTTTCAATTCGGACCAGTAGTTCCTGAGATTAGCGCGTTCAATCAAACTCTTTAGCTTTGTAATATTAGTTTAGATGTTATGTGAAATATGCGTGTGCGTTCATTTTAATGTATAATGCAAGTGAATAAAATCAATAGGATTTCGCCCTTTGGTCACCTTCAGGGCATATAACTGGGTTCCTATTTCAAAAGGAAAATACTTACGGATCTTTTGTTAGATCACTTTGTCGACTTTTTTGTAAGTAAATGGGTAGCGTGGAACTTCAACTCGCTACGTCGACGTCACCACTACATCTCCTCGAAGTGTGCTGCCCTCCTTTCAGGCGGCGCAGTTACTGAGCTGAGGAGGGATTGAGACGAATCCCGACCCTCAGATGAGCGTTCGTAGCCGACCACCGTCAGGTTTAATGGGTGTTTCGTAGTGAATAATAGATTCGAACTCAGTTTAAACACTAGTTTTTAATTAAAAATACGTGTCTTGTTCGTAGAATAGGTTTTAACAGAAGTGATTAAATATATTGAAAGTGACAGAAGAATAAAATATTGTGATAAATTTTGCTGCTTCATATTTCCAACAGGCGTTGTCCTGAACAGTGGGTATTTTATAAATACCATACCAAAAATGTGGTGTATACCATTGACCACCATTTGTATATATGGACTCTATCACGCGTTTATGTTGACGCGGATAATTCGCCACCATTGACCCATAGGTCAAGGCATTCCTGACGAAAAAAAGACGTTAGAGCCTGCTATAGAGCGCGGCCATCCATTAGCGGAAACATAACTCTTTTTAGTTGAAATATTCTAACTTCTAAGCCGTTAGGAGTCTGATCTTATGCCTACGCGACATCATGTAATTTCTGTGGTGACCCATTACTTTTTTCAACCTGTTCGGATCAAGCACATGTTACGAAGGAAAATTACATTTTATTAATCTTGAAAAGTATTTTTTCAGGCATTGTACTTACCTACGACAAATTGCGAAAGTCGTAGCATAATGCACATTATGTAAGCCAGTATCGTTGCAATGCTGTAACTGCTTACTTTTAATTGACAGTCTACTTATTAAACAACATACTTAAATAAATGCACGTTGTAAATCTAGAGCGGTCACACCCAAAATAGGTCTTTATTGTGAACAAACATGAACTTTTGAGTGGGTCGGTAGGTCATTTGGTTCTGACTTATATTGTCACCTGTGCCCGCGACTTCGTGGAATAGAGTTTCATTCCCTATTTTATCACCCTGGGGGTTGAATTAATCAAAATCCTTTAGAAAAATCCCTTTAAAAAATAAGCGAAAGCCTACGTCATAACATCTACCTGCAATCCAAATTTCAGCCCGATTCTTCCGGTGCGTTGATAAGTAGATCAAAAAAGATAAGCAGAAAAAAAGTTCAAGCGAGCTCTATCTGTTTTTCGAATATACTTATATCGAGTCCAAGATGACATTAGATTCCATTTAATCTTTACTCTTTATGTTCCGATCTAAAAGATAATCGCTTTGATACATTACAAAACTAGTGTTGCAAGCAAGAAGATCGATATAAGCTGTAAATCACAATGACATAACACCTCTTATTTCAAAGACTAAGTGAAACCTAACACTTATTAACACTGAACTGAACAAAAATCGAAACTAAATGTCAGAGAAAGTGTACGCATATCAACAAGTGTAATAAAGTTGCCGAAGCTGCCAATCACCGCGACGGATAAAGTTATATATTTATGTGGGTGTGAATTACGTACTACGCAGATCTGCGACACAGAGATGTTAAGTTGTGCCTAATTATCTATTTATCTATACTTATAATAAATCTGTAGAGAAGTCAATTCTGTACATGAAATATATTTTCAAAATAACTATCAGGGGGTGATTAATGATGGATACTGATGGCAAAAATGCAATCAGTAAAATTTTTGTCTGCCTGTCTGTATGTTCGTTATAGAAAAAAAACTACTTTACGGATTTTAACGAAACTTGGTACGATTATTCTTCATACTCCTGGGCAGGTTAGGTATAGTATACCTTTCATCACGCTACAATCAATAGGAGCAGAGCAGTGATGGGAAGTGTTGGGAAAACGGGAGAAATTTTTATCTGTATGTTTGATCGCGCATCACGTGAAAACTACTGCATGGAATTGAATGCGGTTTTCACCAATGTATTGCTAAGAAGTCTAACTTATGAAAGTCCGTTATTTTTGAAACCCGATATTCACGCGTGCGACGCCGCCGGCACAGCTAGTAATAACTAAATTTAAATAAATAAATAATCCAAGACATGCCACGCTGGGCCACACATCGCCATCTAGCCCCAAACTAAGACTTGTACATAAATCATCAACAATGAAGAGAGGTAGGGCATAGCGAATCTTCGCTCGAATTGAGCCACCCGTCCGGGGACGGACCTCCACCCTATAGAATACCGCAGCCATCAAATGACCTCTGGGTCGTGGTTCTGCCGGTGAGTAGGGTTTCCGGAGCTCTGCGGTGGCAACTGACAGGTAACTGACCAGTTACTTGCCCCTCGTCACGGCGACTTGGGCTTCTCTTTCACTTTCCATCAGGCGTATGGAAGCCATTATGTCAAGCCATTATAAAAAAAAATCACTTATAACTACGTACTTTTCTTTTGCTTTAGTGGTTTCAATTTGTCAGTTGACACCTTACCCCTTCTTTTAATAATCCTCTACCAAAAGCTTGTCTGGAAGAAAACACTGAAAGCGATAAGGCCGCCTTATTTGTACCTCGATTTAGAATAGAATAGAATATATGTGTTGCACCATGTTCAATTGTTCATTGTAACTAGTTTTTAAGTGAACTGTTTCGTGTAGGTACAATAAAGTATTACATATCCATCTTATACATTTGTATGGAATTCAATCACAACTCTACAGCTAAAACATGTGTGGTCCCATTTTGTATGATAATAATATAATAAAGCATATCAACTAATGAAATCTCGCATGGTCCATTTCCAATGATAATCGCTTGCACCGTAAGGAGTTACCGCTTCTATAACCCGCCGTGATCTGCTAAACACCGCACGCAATTTTCAACCTAACGTACATGATGTCACTTTAATTTGCCCACGTACTTTTTTTTGCAAAGCAAATGTTCAGATTCTGTGAAACACCTATATAACTTTTTTTACACTTTTTATCATAGAACAATATAGTGGGCTCCTGTCACAAGAAAACAATGTTATTACTCATCTAAAGAAACAGTTAAAACAAATCTAATGAAACTCAAAGAGACAAAATGTATCTAATATAACCTTCCTGAAATGTTGGCCGTTTATCTTAGAATTCTTTTAATCTTTTTCCCTTCTAAATCTTTATAGAAATTCTATAAGACCATCTTTTAAATCTTCAAATTATAGATGCACGGGGCCGCCCGAAGAAAAGATGGATGGGACTGCGTGAATGAAGATATGGCTGAGAAAGAAGTGAATGGGACCATGACGGCTGATAGGGATGAATGGAAGAAGAAAACATATTGCGCCGACCCCAGATAATGGGAACAGGGCAGGCGAATGATGAGATATTTTGTTAGTTACTGTTTAAGAATACCATTTTTTTTATTATTTAATTCTAAGAAAGCATTTGACCACAATCACACCTGATGTTAAGTGATGATGTGGTCTAGGATGGAGCATGCTTACTTAGATAAAGCCTATTCACTCTAGCCTTAAAAACCCCCAAGTTGTAACACTACTATAACTATTCTTATAATCTTTAAAAAGATGTGTGTAGTAGACACTAATCCACATATGAAATAACCATGAACAATAAAGTAATGAACGATGTGATGGTACCAATGATATCGGCTCGCTATCCTCACACGAACACGTCTTTACTCGGCGGCGGTGGGACACAGACTGACTGTCCTCCCACCCCGCACCTTGCGTGAAGTGTAGGAACGAGACGACAGTTGTCAGTGTCAGATGTCAATGTCAGATGTCACTGTCAGATGTTTGACAGTGTGTGTAGTTGTGTGTGTCTGTTGTATGTTCGTGTATGCTACATCTCTCCCTTATTTTTTTTTTTTTTTTTTTTAGTTAATTATACTTATTTATGTATTTGTAATCAACTTTATTTAGATATTGTATATATATCCGAATCATTAGTATTAGTTGTAATTCCAGTATATAATATTTGGCTTTGCGTCCGCTCCGAGTATATTGTAGAATACCTCTTGTAAATCAGCTCCACCGAAATGAATTAAACATGCTCTTTTCTATACTCGCTACTTCCAAGTAGATGTGTACACCCCGCGCTTCTATCGCTCCCATCGGACCGCGACCAACCCTATATCACCTTCGCATTCGAATTTGTCAAGTATGAATACCGATTGTAGTTTACCTGTAGATAATAGGTATGACGACTTAATTTTTGTTTTGGATTAATATTAATGCATCAACCAACCATAGAAACATTGGTGAAAGAATTACTTCGCTTGTATGAAAAGTCCCCGAGCTATGACAATTTCAAAATCACAAATATCAACTCGCCCAAAATGCAAACCGGTATTGCGCGGTGTTTTGTATGCCTCGTTTAAGAAGCTTGTTTGATGGCCATATTGAATAATGCGTTTATGTTATGAATTTCATATCAAAATATGTTTTAATTAATTTACCTATAATGACTTTTGATTAATTTTACACTTCTGGAACCGACTCTCCCGATGAACCTTGAAGGCCTATTGCGCTCTCAATCCGCAAAACAACTTCGTTGTGATTTCTCAAATAAGCGCTACTTTAATGGTTCCTTCCGGCAACCATCAAATAACATGGAAAATCACCCATTGACGTCTCCCCTATTTGTGTGTTTTTTCTGTATTCGTTGGTGTAAGTAAATGTGTGTACCTTTGCAAATAAAATTTTTATCTATCTAATATGATATAGTGTTACGCAATTTAATGCATTTCATAAATTCCTGTGTTTATTACTAACTGAGCGGCCTGCAATTGATTTCTTTATTCCTTAGATCGCAATTCAATGCACTATTATTATTACTGTTAACGCAATGAAATGCATAGTCTTATTATGTCATCGCAATTTAAAGCCACAACTCTATTATTCGCAATTCAATGCCATGTTAGTAGGGTTACCAGATAGAACTCGGTTAAATCTGGGGTAACTCCAGGACAACAGTGGCGGGCGGTAGCCCTTGTAAAATATTTGTACTCAAAGAGGAAATTGATATTTATTCTCAAACACATACTTTTATAAGATAGCTATGTACATACTCAGTAGGTAATTAACGCCAGTTATAACTTTAGGATAAATAATATAATAAGATAAAATAGTCTCCCTCTGCAAATAGATTCACCCGCAATACCTTTGCACGTGGCACTTTTTCCTGCTAGCACTGCGACATGCAGCCTGCTGAGAAGAAGTGCCGAAATAAACTCAACAGTTAGGCTTTTTTTTTTCTAATATATAGATACAATAAAATTATGAATGCACGAACATAATGTCTGCACCGTGCGGGAATCGAACCCACGACCCCTAGCTCAGAAGGCCCAGTCAATTTTGTTGAACATAATTATTTTTTTCACTTTGTCCTATGAATGAGTTACCAGTCGTAAGAAGCCTGATATTGGAAACAGCAAGCCTGCCCCTACCTCCAGGATTGCACCGGCGAAGATCTGAGTTCTTTACTATATAAATTTATATTTTTACGTTCAACCATAATGCATTCAAATAAATACTGTGATGCCACAGTCAGGACGCTAACTCCCTAAGTGATTCGCGAGATCAGTAAGTAGCCAGTTTTTTTTTTTTTTTTTTTTTTATATGCTTATGTAGCTGAACTAAGTCCCCCTACCAGTGCTCCTATATGAGGGGCCTATTGTAACTTAGAGTCCACAGCAATCCCTAAAAAGGTCGTAGAATCAACAAGCTCAATGTGTTCCCCATTTATATAAATATACTAGTACGAGTATTTATTTACTTGCTTCACATTAGACATCATGAATTTAATACACTATAAAACTAATTATGAGAATTAAAAGCAAATTATTTGTGTCAAACCAATACCTGCTAGAGATCATTATTAACTTCGTCAGATACTTGTCAGTTTCAATAATTAGAGAAGTGTCATCCGCCAACGCCTCAGCGAAATAGGGAAGGTCATTTAAATATATATTGAAAACAGCTATGGTCCCAATATAGAGCCCTGGGGCACTCCCGTACGTAGTAGGGCGCCAGAAGAATCACTTCCGTCAATATAGGACTTCAAACTTAAAGCAACATTCGAGACACCATAATGCCGCAACTTCAGAAGTAAGATTTCATGATTAACGCAATCAAATGCCTATGATAAATCACAGAAAACACCCACTGCATCCTGCTTACTTTCCCAAGCATCGAATATATTATGTTTCATCAGGGCCACTCCTGCATCAGTAGTGGACTTACCTTTTGTAAAACAAATTGCTTTTTAGGCAATAACTTATTTTCCTTAAAGTGAAATACTAATTAGTTAAAAATATTTTTTTCCCAAGATTTTACTAAGTGCAGGATTTTAGTAAGTATGTAAGTCGAATAATTATTTTTCACTGTCATGAGTCAAATGTTTAGTTATGCCAAACCGCCTTCACTCGCTCAGACAGTGAGCTAGGCTGCACAAAGCAAGAATGAGCAGTTCTATATTTCGTACAATTCATTTTAGATATTTATTCAATATAACATAATTCAACAGATGAATTACAATTAACTATCAAGAATAATATAATAATTACTTTTCCCGGGATAATTGAATAGACAAATCGATGTGCGATATCCTGAGATTAAAGCAACGCTATCACTACGATACTGACCAGTATTTTGCTTTCAAAGGGTTATTGACTGATAGCGACTCCCCAAAAATGTTGATATTGTTACCAGTGTCTTTACATTGTAATTAGTCAAATGCCTTGTTGTGCAGAGCCCCTTCCACTCGCCATCCTAGTGAGCTAGACTTGCGAAACGCGGTTGGCGTTATCAGATGAATTACAGTTTTACATGCTCATAACCAATTTTTTTTTTTTTTTTTTTTTTAGGGTGATTTAATTAGATTGGAACAAAATAAAGACAAAATTACAAAGAAATCGTCACTTGAGCAATTACGAATACTCAGATTCTTTGGACACGTTACCCGTAATAACAATTCGATGGAGCGTTGGTGATTCAGGGCAGAGTCAAAGGTAATAGACCACGGGGTCGATCGCCTACCCGCTGGACAGACACCATCAAGTCCGTCACCGGGACACCTGTGGTGGAATGTTCTCCTGCCACCTGCAGGGACCGGCGGACTGATCGCGAAAGCGGCAACCACAGTAGCAGACGACTCCCCATGACCACGACCACTCTGTCAAGAGTGAACTGAGAAGAGAAAGTAAATTTAGTCAAAATACAAAATAAATACGTTATAAATAAATACCCAGTTGTACCAAGCCATCTCTTCACCCGCTGCCAGTGGGCTAGGCTTACACAATGCAAGTGATTACCACCAGCGGGACCTGACCAGATGCTTCGCCATACCAGTCCCCTCCACCAGCTGCCAGTGGCCAGACCAGTACCATACAAAAGGTCGCTAAGCGGAATTCTACCGAATGCTTAGTCATACTAGTCCGCTTCACCCGCTGCCAGTGAACCAGACTAGCGCAACACATATGGTGTCTCAGCAGTATTCAATTTTCTAACTATAATCAGTCAAGAGTTTTACGTTTTTATTACTATTTAAATAAATGTATTTTTATTACTATTTAAATAAATTTATTCATTTGTAAGGGTAAATATTTAAGAATTTAATAATTAATATAATCTAACTAACCTTGTTCTGGCTGCAACTCGAGAGGCTACGACTAACCTTGTTTCAGTTGAAGTTCCACCACTCAAAGGCCTTAAGCTTGTTTTGGCCTAAGCTTCACCAAGCTCACAGGCCTGATTCAAGCGTGTCCTGGCTGAAGTATCACCAAACACAGAGGCTTCAATTAAAACTGAACAGACGACCATTGATTCCAGTATTATATAAAATACTATTTTCATTTCAACTAATATCGGTGACCTACCCCTAATCGCAGCATTCCTAGTGAACGAACTAATGACTTTATAATTAACAATACTAATCAATAACTCAAATTATCTTAACCAATGTGCGGTCATACATACACATGTAGTATATTTTTCATGTAAATAAAATTCTAATTCAAGTTCTTTGCCAGGTAAGCCTTGTATACTTTGATGAATAGTATTTAACTAGTCAGACTTTCCCTTTGTTGACATATTTACATTGCTAGAGTTATCCTTTATTCTATAGATGAAATCAAGACCAAGACCTTAGTAGTAAATGATTTCGGAATTCGGGACAACAAGGTCTAATTTATTGGGCACAGGTCAAGAGGCAAAATTCTGGAACAATCCAGGACCTTCAACCCATCTGTCTTTATATGCATGCGGCTTTTAAAGATTGTTACGCTTAGTTGATAAGATAACATGTACTAGTATAGTATAGCTTTGGTGTATACAAACGCTGGTAAACCTATTAAATAAATAAATAAATAAACCTGGCAAGCCTAAATGATTGTTACATACAATATCAAAATGTGGCTTTGTTTACAACGATACCTACTGATGTTGCTACTGGTAAGATACCTACACGCGTAGCGTTTTACGTTAAAACTTAATCTCGGTTTATGTTTTACCCATAATGTCATTAACTAACTGACAGTAACAATCCCTACGCAAAAGTAGCAGCTGTGCGTTATGTGCCTGTCCTAATACCATACTTTTGGTTAACTAGGCAAGTTATATAATAAGTTTATTTGTCATTATTACGCTCTGATAATGCGCGGAAATCGAGGTACTTGCATAATTAAACATGGTTTATTGTGTGTGAATTACCTAACACCTCCATTACTTTACTACCTTTGTTCCATTCCGCGATTAATGAACGGGTCAAATACCGAATAGTATAGTGTACTGAAAACAATATGATTTAGCTTCTTTTATTTTGTATGTATGCTTAAATACATTGTCTAAGCAACTTTGCTCATATCTTTTAGATTACTGCAGCATTATGCAAATCAAAATATGTACCCGTTCACTTGTAAAGATACACACACACAATGTAAAGATACATTGTTCTTTTTCCACCATGGATAATTATTTCGTAACTGATGGGTAGGTACGCAAAATTATTTATTATATTCTTTAGTGCAATTTAACGTTCATACAGTGATTGAAATAAAACAGTTTAAACGTATTTTTTTTTTTTGCTTGAAGCTACGATACAATAATAAACATAAAATATGAACTACCTATCCGAGCACTCGCTTGATTTTACTTTATTGGCAGTTGAAATAAATAAACATTGCTACGTATCTAAGAAATCTTACATTGAAAGAATATGTTTCTTTATTTACGAAGCCAAACCCATTACTCTTCCTTCTTTTCTTTTCTTTTTTTTTTAATTAAATACAGTTTTCCTATCAGTATAAACAGTAAAATTACTTACAGTTTTTCCGTCGTCGCCAAAATGTAGTAGACACTAATCCACATATGAAATAACCATGAACAATAAAGTAATGAACGATGTGATGGTACCAATGATATCGGCTCGCTATCCTCACACGAACACGTCTTTACTCGGCGGCGGTGGGACACAGACTGACTGTCCTCCCACCCCGCACCTTGCGTGAAGTGTAGGAACGAGACGACAGTTGTCAGTGTCAGATGTCAATGTCAGATGTCACTGTCAGATGTTTGACAGTGTGTGTAGTTGTGTGTGTCTGTTGTATGTTCGTGTATGCTACAATGTGCATAAAACCAACTGATCCTTCAGAAGAAGTCATAATAACCTCTTTTAAATTTTCGTAGCAATGTATTCGTGTTCAAACGCAGAAAAGAAGAAAACAAATTAACGTTTTCGTCAGTCAAAACTAAACAGGCCAAGGCTGTATAATACCATACCATCCCTCATTCTGGGGACAGTTTAAAAAAACATAACTCACCGCCCAAATCAAGAACACAATCCACAATCGTTCCGTAACTGTCAAAACATCACAACACTGGCTATTTTGGCACAACACAAAAACCTCTTCGCCGAATTAAAAAGTAATTTCTCCACGAGAAATAAAAAACAAAACTTCAAATTCGGAATTCGAATCGAATGCACAGTTTGACCCAGATGCGTCCGCGCGCGCGCCTTTACCGTCCGCCGGCACACGAATGCGTGTGCGCAGATAATCACGTGTGATACAACTTGGGAATCGAAAGCTCACTCCCTTACTCCCCCACCTTAAAGTCTATAATCCTTTAGCACGAATTGTACGTCTAAAGTTTCAAACTACGGATATATTACGGTAATAGCTGTTTGAATTATGCTGGTAATGAGAGTTATATTTCTTTATTAGGCAAGGTTTTGTTTGGTTTCGGGTATTAGGTGTCGCTATGTGTGTCAGAAATGCGATATTTCCGAAGTGTGTTTGTCGTACGATGTTTTGATTGCAATATGGAGTGTGCCGTTAATATGAGCAATGCTGCAAACAGGAATTTGATCGACTTTCGACCTCATGGACGCGTATTTTTGTCCTTTTTTCATACAAACAAAAGATAACAAAGATACAAGGCATCATAGGAGTGGGGGTCTATGACGTCACTCAGTGGCAAAAAAACTCCCACTCTTTGACGTCACGCGTAATTTTAACGGGCTATATCTTTGTAATTTTTGGTCTAATTTACAAATGGAAAAATACGTGTCATTTATTTTTGAACAATTTAAAAGATGGACTAATTACATTTTAGGGCAACAACTATTGCCTTTTGGGGAGATTTGCCATAGTCACCACGCTTGACAGGTGGGTTGGTGACCGCAGTAGGTTTTATTTGTACCCAGTAAACGCTGCTGCCTGTCTTCTGATATTCCTTTAGTCGTCTTCTCCTACATCTACGGGATGATATGGGGTGGTCTTATAATAAACTAGCTGTGCCCTTGCTCTGGCTTCGCCTGCGTTTAACCCCTATTTTACCCCTTAAGCAGGTGAATTTCGAAAAATTCCTTATTAGCGGGCGCCTACGTCATAAATGTAACCTACATGCAAAAGTTCGTTGCATTCGCTTCATCGGTTTCGGCTCTGCGTTGCTCGTTCAGTCAAGACATGTTCTTTTATATATATATATATATATATTTTTACAACTTCACATACATTGCTCCGATCCCAAAGTAAGTAGCATAAGCACTTGTGTTATGGGTATCAGAACAACGAAGGTACTACAAATAAATACTTAAATACAAATATAAACACCCAGACACGGAACAAACACAAGTGTTCATCACACGAATCTTTGGCCCGGGTGGGAATCGAACCCACGACCCTTGGTTCAGAAGGCAGGGGTCACTACCAATTGAATATATAGAAGATCAGGGGACTACACGGACAAAACTGCATACTTAAAGGTTGGCCGCTGTTACCGAAACCGAAACTCGGGCAATGTTACTAACGTAAAATATTCCGTACGTAAATACCTAAATGGGTATTCTTTAGGAAACATTTTAAAATTGCGCAATCGTAAACTGCAAGGCACACTACAATAACATCCTACCGGCTGACCTTACGGCCGGTGATAGTACAAACAAACGGCCTCAGAAGCTAATTTTGATATTTACATAAGAAGCAAAACAATAGCAACATAATATTATGAAGCCTAAAACTGTCTGGACCGTGACTTATTTGGTTCCGAGGCCCGGAACTAGAGAAGAAATTAGTATTAGAATTTATTTGTTCCTTTTCCATATGTTGCTATTGTTATGGTTTGACTGCCACTAGTCTAGTGGAGGCTAAGTATCAAAGAGGTATCGGGTTCTAATCTAGTGTAGAAACAAAAAGTTTTCCTGGGTTTTCCTGACAAGAAATTACTTAGTAGAGCAGCCTTTGAATCAGGAAGTTTGTGCTACATCTGATCTCCCTCCGGTAGTTTCGAACTATATTTCGTTATGAGAATGAAGGAATATCTGTTCTTTCTCGTCTCCCTTCTGTGTTTGCGCACTTGTGCTTTTTAATATAACCTTCGCATTTAGCTAGGGTGAAATTTGGTCAGGAGTAGGTACCCCTACTGATTTAATTATGCCCACTGGTAAACCTTTGAGACTTTCTTTCCAGTTATCAACGCTAGTAGGGATATATAAAATTGCTGTTCCATACGACTACATACCTACTAATCGGCACTGATAATCACTTAAAATCTATTACGGAAGAGTTATCAAGAAGTTTCTTGTCTCTTAAAAAAATAAATAGACCACCCCCAGTTTCCCCCGAATGATTTCCCCTGACCGGGAGAAACTGGGTTATTTTTGTTGCATCTTGCCCCGAATTCCAAATCGGGGGAAACGGGAACAAAAATGTCCCATTTTCCTCCGAAATTTTTAATTTATTAATCCATTTTGGGAACTATGTACAATCAAATGTCTATTAATGAAATAAACCTGATTTTATTATTAAAATAGTAGTCAGTACAGACATATAAAGTGCGGGATTTTTTTGGCTTTCATTAACATAAAGATCAACAACACATCTTAACCTCAGGCCCTTAGTGAAACAACTATCAACTTAAAAGCAAATCTACAATCACAAGAAATCTGATCGTAATGTTATTATTATAACCGTCAATACTCCACTCCCACTTTCATATAATTACATAAACTGGTTGACATACAAATACCGACCAATCCGGTGTGCAATGAGTACTTAGCGAGTTTTTTCGGAAACTGTATAACAGGTACGTTTTTGCGTAAAGTCGGTTCACATTTCACAAGTAACAGTGTTGCTAAATGTCTTAATTTTGGGTGGCATTCGATTTATGTTCTATATTTGGGCCCTTGCCTGGAACAAGCATGTGCAGCAACTACAAAACACTACAGATACGCACTGGTCCACGGTGGACTGTTAAACTATGAACAATAAACATAGCAACAACCCGCCTGCACAGCGTGGCGATTATGGGTATATTATTATATCCTCCAGATGTTTGCCCTGAGTGGCGAACGGATTTATTACAATTTTTAGCCATAATAGTCTATTTTCATTGGGGGACGTCTAGATGTCCAGCAGTGGACGTTTGCAGGCAGTCTTGATAAGAGACAATACCATATCTATTGCATTTCCACCATATCATCATCGGCCACTTACAAAAGACGCCCCGATGCCCCAGAACGGGCGAGACAATAGCGATTGTCAGTATTGTTACATTTCATCGAATCTCGACCGCTGAAAGACGTTTCATAACCAACAATGGAGCGTACATACGAGTGTGATGTGTTACTGCCAATTACGACTGTTGACAAACATCAGGGGCCCTACTACAGAAAACGAAAACGATCATTCGTCGAACGGATCGCGTATTTTTGCCCCATAAATCCCTCTCATTTGTCCCTCTCATGTTCGAATATACGAACTAAAATTCGTTAAGGTTGATTTTCAATAATTTAAGTGATATATTATAACACGGGAGGGACAAATGAGAGGGATTTATAGGGGAAAAATACGCGATCCGTTCAACGAACGATCGTTTTCGTTTTTTGTAGTAGGGCCTCTGAACTGATAAATTTACAATGTTGATGTTATTTACCTTTATCTTGTGACCTAACTTAATACCCTATGTCCCCTGGTTGGGGCCGAGGGCGTCCACAGTACGTCGCCATCCCGAACGGTCTTGGGCTTCGCGCTTCACTTCACCAAGTCATTCCTATCATCTATTGCAGTGTCATCAGCCTATTGCAGTCCACAGCTGGACACAAGCCTCTCCAGTTGTTCGCCACTTAGGGCAAACATCTGAAGGTAATACCCATAATCGCCACGCTGGGCAGGCGGGTTGGTTTTGCAGGGCGTAGCTTCTCGCTCCGGTGACGCTGCTGCCCGTCATCGGTCTGTGTCTATTTAAGTACGCCTTCGATTGTGATGGTTATAACGCCACCAGTCGGTTGCCAGCGCCTCGTTTGTTATTCGGCAGGATGCACCACGGGCAGGTGAGGTTGGCTTGAAGCGAAAAGATGATAGGCCGCTCCCTTACTTACCTCTCTTACCTACTCGTTTATCTTGTAAAGATGGATTTATTAACAAGGAACGAGCTTGTATCCTGTCATCATCATCATCATCATCACCTGAAGACGTCCACTGCTGGACATTGGCCTCCTACTATTTGTCTTAGTTACCACGCTTGGCAGGCAGGTTGGTGACCGCAGTACGTTTTCTAATCAGGAGTACGCGTATCAGTTTCCTGATATTTATTTAGTCGTCTTCTTCGATAGCCACGGGTGAGATGGTATAATTGAATGGCGTTGTTCAGTCAAAGGGCTAGCTGTTTGATTGAACGGCCATTTTAACCATTTGGCTGCGAAACATTCGCAATCTTTTTTTAAAAGTAAATGGGCAACAATATATTTTCTACTGTGTCTCATTTATGGGCGGTAATAATACTTGTGGCTGGTGGAAGTCATTCTACTCACTGCGTGAATATTTCGAACGTAATGTGTGACTATGCAAATAGACTTTTAGATTATTAGCGAAATCTTATATCATAGACAAACTCTTTGAAGCTAATGAAGTTTCTGGAAAATTTATCTAGAAACATCATAGAGCAAAGGGCTTTTAGTTGAATAAATCAATAAACATTATGTACCAACAGAACATTCACATTTAAACTCACGAAAGCGACTCTGCCGTAGTTTCTAATATTGCCAATTTATTATTCATACATCATCGGGATGTACTTACGTGAAAACTGAGATGCTGATTTCTCAATGTTGCTTAGATTACTGTTAAAATATTTTATGTACAGAATTGACCTCTCTACAGATTTATTATAAGTATAGATAATGCCTTGCTGTAGAGTCGTAGTGTTTTCAGAATAGGCGGCCAGGGCGTGGCTAAGGGAATACCTTTTTTATCATCATCCTCTTTAGCGTTGTCCCGGTTTGTGCCTCTAGGCCCAGGGTCCGCTTTAACCAAGAAAGAGAGGTTTTAAGAAAGGTAGGGCATGGCGAATCTTCGCTCGAATTGAGCTGCCCGTCCGGGGAAGGACCTCCACCCTATAGAATACCGCAGCCAAATGTCCTCCGCGTCATGTTCCTGTCGGTGAGTAGGGTTTCCGGAGCTCGTGGGGGGTTGGGGTTGGGCCGACATGGCGGTGGCAACTGACAGGTAACTAAACAGTTACTTTCCCGTTGTCACAGCGACTTGGGCTTCTCTCTCGCTTTCCATCAGGCGTAGGGAAGCCATTATGTCGAGCCACTATAAAAAAAAAAGAAAAAAAAACCAAGATCCTAGATTTAGCGAGTCTGGTTATTACATTGAAGCGACTGCCATCTGACCTTCGTAACCCTCAGAAAGGGGAACCAGACAAATTTGGATCATGGTTACACATTCAGAATTAAACTGGATGTGCAGGTTTCCTCACGATATTTTCCTTCACCGCTAAGCTAGTGGTATAATTCCGCACGTAGATTTTTGCAAATCCAGAGGTGCCTGCCCCGCGCCGGTTCGAGCCGACGACCTCACGTGTGTGAAGCGACGATCTTACCACTAGGCTACCACGGCTCACGGTAAGGGAATACCTTTTTTATGCTGAAAAAAAATGCTTTTACGCATCCCCGCCCCACCACTAGGAGGTAGCTACATGTTACATGGGACTCACACCGCCCTCAGTCTCAGCAACGGGAGGGTGGGACCCTGCCTCACGATTTCGAGGAGGCTAAGTGAATATAATGACTGGCTCGGTGGCTCAATTGGTAGTGACCTCTGCCTTCTGAGCCAAGGGTCGTGGGTTCGATTCCCGCACATTACAAACATTTGTGTGCATGAACATGTCTGTATTGGTCTGGGTGTTATCTATGTATAATATGTATTTATTTACAAAAAAAATGTATTTAAGTAAGTTTATCAGTAGTCTAGTACCCATAGTACAAGCCTCGGCTTACTTTGGGGCTAGATGGCGCTGTGTGGCCCAGCGTGGCATGTCTTGGCTTATTTATTTATTTATTTTACTTATTTATCTACCTCTTATATCATTAAGCAATAGAGGACAAACCAGTGGTGTAGCCTAGTTACGTAGACAAGATGCTAGGCGTAGCTCATCCTGACGGCTTGCGATGTAACCGCACAGTTGAACGGCTACTAGTCGGCCACTGCTTCTCAAACTGTATGATCATACCGTTACGTACAGTTATAAAGACTGTTAAACATTAGGCTGATATTGTTCCGATCTTATTATTGTGTCATTATCATTGTTATTATGACGACTAACGCTAGACAATTGGACATAAGCTTCCCCCAATGACTATTTGTCATTTGAGGGGATTTGCCTTAGTCATCACAGTTGGCAGCCGGGTTGGTAACCGCGGTAGGTTTTGTTTGTACCCAGGTAAACGCTGCTGCCCGTTTCCTGATTTTTTTTATGCAAGAGGCGGCAGACGAATAAACGTGATGCCTGATGGCAAACAGTCGACACCGCCCATGGACACCCGCAACTCAAATCGAGTTCTGATTTTCCTTTAATCGTCTTCTACGACACAATCTTAATCTTAACTAATATTATAAAGCTGAAGAGTTTGTTTGTTTGTTTGTTTAAACGCGCTGATCTTAGGAACTACTGGTCCGAATTGAATAGACCATTTATCGAGGAAGGCTTTAGGCTATATAACATCACGCTGCAACTATTAGGAGCGAAGAAATAATGGAAAATGTAAAAAAAACGGGGAAAAAATAACTATTCAACGCGGACGAAGTCGCGAGCACAGCTAGTTATCAAATATAATTATTGTTTGACAGTGCAGTAATCATCGGCTGATGTATAGCTTCAAATTCAAATGCACATCTCGTTAAAAATATCATACCTACAAAAATAAACGGAAAAAAGATTCTGCTTAACTGCTAAAGTCATAAAAGCACGTACAATTATCGTACAGTACATGTACAGTTAGTACATTAGATCGAACTAGAATCTTTTAACTCTACGCCCCATGAAAAGCAAAAAAGTGTCTAGTTTACTAAGAACATAATACATGATTATACCTATAGGTTTTTCCGTTTAGATTTTAACTATTCTACAAATAGATCCGGTGGTCGTTACACCGGTTTTACGATCTCATTACATTGCTATGTTTCGTTTTTACTTACACATTTCGCGAAACACTTTGAGAGCCGTTAGCGTACGGTTTCGCTAGGGACCTGTTCGTAGATCTTGACTTATGTTGGCACTTGAGCAGTCTAATTATGTGTTGCGTTTAGAGGTTTAGAAAACTGACTGCACCGACGCGAGATCAATCTGAGCCTGCCCGTTTAGAAGCGCCTTTCTCTGACTTCTAGGCTTTCAAAAGTATTTGTGTGTATTCGTGATGAGTATTTCGTATTGCTGAATAACAAACGAGACTCTGGCTACCGACTGGTGGCGGTAAAGCCATCACGATTGGAGGCTTAGTTAAATACTAGGTCAGCAGCGTCGCCGGAGTAAATAGCTACGCCCTACGATCGTCAACCCGCTTGCCTAGTGGTGATTATGGGTAAAGCTTTTAAGAGAGGTAGGGCATAGCGAATCTTCGCTCGAATTGAGCCGCCCATCCGGGGAAGGACCTCCACCCACATATATCATCTGTATTATGTACACATGTTTAAACAATTAAATGATCTTTATCTTTTATCTTTATCCTATAGAATACCGCAGCCAAATGACGTGTCGTGTCTGAGTCGTGCTTCTGCTGGTGCTGGTTAGGGTTGGACTGGAATGGTGGTGGCAACTGACAGGTATGATATGAAACTACTAATAAAAACTCATTTGAAATAATTATTCACGAAACGAAATAATCGTCGAAATCCGCATTATAAAAGCAAATCGTGGATTTAATTAGCAATAACCATAACCATTGAATATAAGATTACTATCGCAAAGATACATCAGAATCTGTGTAATCATCATGAAAGAAAAGTGCTCGATTAAGTTAAATAGCCCTTGTAGAATGACCTATGATCCGTCGCAAGGAAAGAGAGAGGAAACACACAACAACGTGCCACCAAGCACTTTATTATGGTAATTATTGTTTATGGTCAGATGTCGAACTCGGATGAAAGTGAAACTTGTCTCTGACCGCAATTAATTTATTCAAAACGTGTGGATCTTTACGCAATGATCAGGGCTGGTATTGGCAGTGAAAATGGTCGGTGCGTGACTTAAGGAAATGTTAATAACGTTATTTAATAGTCCTCTGACATGTTTGGAGAGATATTTAATTAATGTAGATACAAGAGACTATACATTAAGTTAACCGAAATGTTCGAAATATGTTGATGGTTATGATTTAAGTTCGTATTTGCATTAACGGCTAATTAAAGCCGCATTGAACATTAGTTGGAAATCTGTTTGAAGAAACACAGATAGGGGTAGTTTCATCATCAGCCTATTGCAGTCCACTGCTGGACATAGGCCTCTTTAGTTGTTCGCCACTTAGGGCGAACATCTGGAGGATATACCCATAATCGCCACGCTGGGCAGGCGGGTTGGCGATCGCAGGGCGTAGCTTCTCGCTCCAGTGACGCTGCTGCCCGTCATCGGTCTGTGGTATTTGGCTACGCCTTCAATTGTGATGGTTATCCCGCCACCAGTCGGTTGCCAGCGCCTCGTATGTTATTCGGCAGGATGCACCACGTGCAGGTGAGGTTGGCTTGGAACGAAAAGATGATGGGTCGCTCCCTTACATCCCCATACATACATACATATGGGTAGTTTATTGTATGACTATACAGCCATACAATTAAATTAGAAAATGATAATATAATATCAGATAGACTATAGATATAGATAGATTATAGATATTATAGATTTTCAGGCCGAGAGTGAATCAGTATCTGTTGGGTGAGCGCGCTCTATCGTAGGCTTTGACATCGCCTTCAGGCGAGTTGGGGTCACACGCTACCTATTTACTTATTATATGAAAAACAATTTGACAACTAGGTACCGATTTGAGCTATCAGGAACTTGTCAGCAACTATTGCAGCTAAACCTCAGAGTCAATTTTGAATGACAGAAAGTATGTGCTTCTGCTAGAAATACGGCGAAACTGTTTCCGCCGAGTCATTGAATAGGTAATGTTGTGAATTATTCAAGACATTAGTCATTAACAAATTATTATGAGCTTTCTTGCATTGACTATTTTGGAACCACACCCTCTGCGAGTGTCTTTAGTTGCATAATACAATATTTACTTTAAACTTTGCCCGCGGCTTTGCTAACTTTAATGTCGTCTCGTCACGGTAATAACTTCTCTCTAATCATCATTATAACATCCAATTCTTTACTAAAATAAGAATATTCTCCCAGCCAAGTATACCTACGTGCCAACAAAGGTTTAAACTCTAAGGGGCAGCGCAGACGACAAACTATCCGTGACGCACTTTTTTGCAATTACATATATGCAGTAACGCACACGACGCGCAAAAATCTGTCGCGGATATTTCACAGACTAACGCACACGACGCACATCTTCGATCATTCTGTCGACAGACCGCTAGACGCTCTTTTTAAATGTCTCAAACGCTGACTCTATCGCACAAAAAGTCGGACGGAGAGAGATCTATCGCAGGACCAACTTTTACGCAACGGGCCGGCCGTGTCATGTATTAAGTTTGTATTTGTACTCGTATGTTTATCTTTATTTTGTATGTTTGTGTTTAAATGTGAATGTGCGTTTACTGTATTATGTTGTGATGTCCAAAAATAATAAGTACTTAAACATTTCTTATTTCAACTTCAAGTGATTTCCAATGCATAGGTAATTGTGGTGTAATGGCGGATGTATCACCACTAACTTTCTGAATTTTCTATAAAAAAAATTATGAATATGTTCCACAACCTATAGGTATGGACAACATACACCTGTTGAAATTAACAAACTTATAACATACTACAGCTAATCGTGTCTTTATTTGGTTTATTGAGACGAGTTCTTTGCACGCTACTTCGAAATCATTAAAAACTACAGAGCCCCGCCAACCCTATCCGGAGGGAGAGGATGCAGTAGCATGTCAATGATCGAGAGACGGGGATATTGATTGTTTCCGCCCAGTCTAATTACTGGTAATTAATTTGGTCGGTCCTCACCGCGCCCACAGCAACGCTTTCTACCTCACCGGAGGTTAAGGCGCTTTGCAGACGACAGGCCGGGTACCGACCCGGCCTGTCATAACATAGTTATTACCCTCTTAACCGCAATAGGGTAGATAGATAGATAGATATTCTTTATTGCGCACCATACAATTGACTTAAATCTAGGTATAACAGACAATCGTTGCACAATTTAGGCGGCCTTATCGCTATAAGCGATCTCTTCCAGATAACTATGTTTAATTTTCCATTTTATTTGACAGCTTCAAGAAAGATCCATTAAAATCGGACTTATTTGAAAAATGACAATAAAATTATTTTGCAAAATGCCTTTTACTTATCACTCTGGTTTTTTACATAGATAGCAAAGTCAAATGTTAAGTTTTTAAATGTTTTCGCGAACATTCTATTCGCCGTGTGCAAAGTGCCTAAACGGAATTCACTTGCAAAAAATAAGGGAGTGTACTTTGAAAGTACAAACTGGTTCGATGGGAAAGAGATGTCGTGTAAGAATGTAGATCCTTATAGGTAGGGCCAAGAACACAGGTGTCGTAAGATGCTAGCAAGAAAAGATTTGGATAAGCTGGATATTTCAATGGGCTTGTTAAAGGTTTTTTTAATATAGCAGTTGCCCAAGTCGCTGTGGCAACGGATGAGTGACCAAATCATTCGCCTGTCAGTAGCCACTTGAAACTACGAAGCTTTCTTGTGACGTCGCGTACTGTATTTTTTTTTTTTTTTTAAGGCCTTTATTTGACTACCACAAGATTCTGCTATTTGATACAGAAACTTGGGGTAGTAATTAGTATTTTGAGTAGTTTGTAATTATTACATAATGTGTATAGTAGAAGATTGTGAAATGTGTATTTTTTAGTTCTAGGCCAGTAGTAGCTTATTAATTGTACATTTAGATTTGAGTTGTTACTAGTTAAGTTTTATTTAAATTTTAGCATGAATTAGTATTACTTTTATGTTTTGTTAAATGATTTTAATGTGCTTACTATGTATTTTACGAATTGTATGAAATGTTGTAAAACTTTCTCCTTTGATATAATATTTTGTATTGTGTATGGTTGAACTTTCAGTATATTACATATGAATTCATAGTCGTTCCGTTGTATTGCGTACCGCGGGCAATCGCGCAGTAAATGGTCTATTGTTTGCTTAGTGGTATCGTCGCACGGGCACGCATCTGAGGGTGTAATTTTAAATCTGCAAAGATAGTCTAAGTGGTAACCATGACCGGTAAGTATTTGCGTTAATTCGAATGTAGGTGGAGTAGCTTGAAAAAGTTCATTAATGTCTTGTAGAGTTGGGCACCAGGTCCTTGTATGTTGTCCTTGTTCTGTGCTGTTGTATACTTCTTCGGACTGGGCCAAACTTTTGGCTTTAAATAACAATTTAGCATGGCTTAAAGGAAAGTTGGAGTAATCTGGAGACTTGTGCATTGTTGCTGCAGATTTAGCGGCTGCGTCTGCCATTTCATTGCCGTCTATTCCTATATGTGCTTTGACCCAGATTATTTTTACTTCTGCTTGCTTCTTTATATTTCTTATATGGCTGTGTATATTTGCGACTAAGGGATGTGTACTATTAACATTTTCAATTTCTTTTATACCAGATAGACTATCTGACAGTATAGCAACACCGGATATGCTATTGTCTGAAGCCCAACGCAAAGCACGTTCAACAGCATATAACTCCGCCTGGAATACTGAACACCATTTGTGCAATTTGAATTTTTTCGTTACTATCGATCCATCCGGATAGATTGCGACAAACGCGGCTCCAACCTTACCATCATGCTTACTACCATCAGTAAATATTTTACATAATGGAGGTGGGCACAATTTTGCTACATCAGCTTCACTAACAGCACTATCCATTGCAACGTGTCCTCTTTCTGCTGGATGGAGTAGTTTATGGGGTCTTACGTGCCTTTCTAGAGTTGTATTGCAAGGGGAATCTAGTATTAATCCGGTTCGTTTGACTTTTTCTATTGCTGCTATTTCGTTGACTTTAATGTGCAATGGAGTAAATTGAGCTAGAGCAATGGCTGCGGTTGAGGATATGGTCCTAAAGCCTCTTATTGCTTTTATAGCAAAGCCACGTTGGATCGATCTAAGAGCGTCTTTTACACATTTATACCTAGTTGCTGTTGCCCATATTTCTGCTGCATATGTTATGATAGGTTCAATTACTTGATGATATATTGTGGAAACGTTTTCGGTGTGAATTCCCCAGGTGGGTTTAATGATTCTACAGAGATTTTGAAATATTTTATGAGCTTTACCAATGACTGATTGAACATGTTTAATGAATTTTAAATTTTTATCAATTATAACGCCAAGAAGTTTAATATGATCAACGAACTGAAGTGTGTGATTACACATCCTAATATTTGCTTTAGTTGCCTTGGGCGTGAAAGCGATTAATTGAGTTTTATTAGGACCAAAAGAAAGTTTAACTTGATCACCCCATGATGCAATTTGTGTTAATGCAGAGTTGGCAGCCGACTGCACTGACGCAACGTCTTTCCCCTCCACGATGAGGAGCACGTCATCCGCAAAAGCTTGAAGATGGCACCCGGTCGGCAGTTGGATTTCGAGGAGCTCATCTAGAATCAAATTCCAGAATATGGGGCCGCAAACTGAGCCCTGAATACACCCTTTAGTCATCGGTTTACTCGCTGTTACGTCAGCATAATCGAGCCTTACTGTACGGTTTTTGAAATAATGTTGTATTAATTTAAATAGATTTTTTGGACACCCTATGTGTTGCAGTCTTTTGAATAAAGCAGGCCACCACGCGTTGTCAAAAGCAGCTTGTATGTCGAGAGATACTGCAATTACTTGCTTTTTATTGTGTTTGGCTGAACTTATTACATTCAGAGCAGCATGAAGGGCGTCTGTGGTCGACGTTTGCTCTTTAAAACCATATTGATGAGGGCTTGAGCTATTATTCTTCCCCATTGAAAATGTTAGCCTTTTGACTATTAGTCTCTCTAATACTTTGCCGAATAGGTTTAATAAGCCTATGGGACGATAAGAAGAAATATCACTGTAATTGTCTTTGTTCGGTTTCGGTAACACTTTAACATAAGCTTCCTTCCAGCAGCTTGGGAAGTATGATAGAGCGACACATCTATTCATAATCTGCGTGATTAAGTTTGGATAACATTTTGCAAATGCTAAGCATATATCAGATGTTAAGTGGTCCATACCAGGTGCTTTATTAGGGTTCATAGATTTCAGGCTTTCGATAACCTCGAATTCGGTGAAAAGAGGCTCGTCTGCGGTGTCAGGGACATGTTGGGAGAGTATTTTGGTTTGTTTATGATGGTCAGATACGTCTATAGTGTCATCGGGGTAAAATTTATTAAGCAGTAGTTTTGCTGTTTCAATTGCCGAAAGAGTGAATGTATTTCCTATTTTCAGAGTAGTCGGTGGTTTAGATTTTGGCGAGCATTTTATTATTCTATTAGTTACAGCCCATACATCCTCTTTCCCTTGTTTTGTACAGAATTCCCGGAAATTTTGTGTAGATGTTTGTTTCAGCAGGTCAGCATATTTTTTCCTCAGCTCCTCGCGTTCTTTTAGTGCATCTTCCATAGGCTGTCTTCGGCGGTTCAAATTTTGTATCCGATGATGCGCGCGAATCACTTCCTTTTTCAGTGCTTCTAGTTCATCTGTCCACCAAGGGTGGTAGGGTTTACCACCTCTTTTTGAAGTAAGCGTTTTATCACAAACATGGCGTATACAGTGTGTCAAGTTAATTATGTATGTCTCGATTTCTTCGGTTGTTAAAGACCTTATATCTGTTTTATCGTAATGGTGTCTGCTTACTTCCTGCTTAAGTTTTTCGCTAAAGTTAGTCCAGTCTGTATTTTTCGTATTGTATTTGAATGTTGAAGTACTCTTTTTCTGGTTAATATCTTTTCTACTTATACACAACACAAAGTCTATTGCATGATGCTCTGATGACGGACATGCATTGAGATTCACTCTCCATTCCTTTATTTTATCGCTGATTCCAATAGACGAAATTGTGAGATCGATGATCGATGAACGTGTCGACCCTTGAACGATTTTTTCGAATGTTGGATGATCGTCGCGTACTGTAGGCGCCAGGAATGTGGGTAAGTCCTACCACCGACTGAGAAGCAGATAGGTATAAGAAAATAAGAAACTTATCATAGGTAGGTATTATAGAAGATAAAAAATATTTTTAATTAAACGCCATCTATACGCAGTATTGTACATTACCTACGCTACTACACATGCGACTGCAACATACATCACTCGTAGTCGCTACGGGCCGTAGAGAACGGAATGTGATGGAAAACGCAATATGATACGCGTACATAATAGTACATCGTGAAAATCATAGATGGCGTTGGCGAAATATATCATGAAAAGGGGGATTATTATCCACAAGGAGGTTCATTAAAAATCACGCACTGTTTTGTAGATTAAAACAATTACATAATTATAGTGTTAACTATTCGAGATTATAATATTAATGGGAGAAAATGTTATGGATGCATGAACCAAGATTTTGATCAATTAAATATAGAAAATTATCACACCATATCATCATTTGGGTGTCGTAAAAGACCGTCTTTTAAAGACGACTAAAAGAACATCAGGAAACTGGCAACAGCGTTTACCTGGGTACAAAGAAATACTGCGGTAATCAACTCGACTGCCAAGCGTTGTGACGGACGTGGAGGCAAATCCCCAAATGACAATTGTCATTGTGGTGGGCTATGTCCAGCAGCGATCGTCTGAATGCTGATGATGATGTACAATGAAACGGTTGGTCAATTAAATATCACACACATTAAGGGGCTGCGCAGACGCCAGACTTTTTGTGCGATAGAGTCTGCGTCTGAGACATTTAAAAAGAGCATCTATATAGGTCCCCACAGCTGACGACAGAATGATCAAAGGTGTCCGTTGAGTCTGTGAAATATCCGCGACAGATTTTTGCGCGTCGCGTCGTGTGCGTTACTGCATATAATTGCATCACAGATACAGGATTCGGTCCCGGGATACCGAAAACCGGGAACCCGAGATCCCGGTATTTTAGTCCCGAAATTTTCGGGATTAAATTTAAAGAGACCCGGACTAACTGTAGAAAATCCCGAAATCCCAGGATTAGAAAACTCGACTGGGATCGAATCATCTAATCACAGACTATAAAGTGCGACACACAACTAAGTGAAATACTAATTTGAAATAACCCTAAGTGCCCTAAGTAAGTTGGTAGTTTATCACTTGTCTAATATCCATAGCACTTCGCTTTGGCGCCAGACATCGCCATCTAGCCCCAAACTAGGGATGTGTGTGCGCAGCGTGGCCTGTTAGAGATTATCTTTGACACGAAAAGAAGAAGGATAAACAATGATGTTCGCCGATACCGGCAAACAACCTTTGTTCAGAGGCCCTACTACAGAAAACGAAAACGATCGTTCGTTGAACGGAACGGATCGCATATTTTTGCCCCATAAATCCCTCTCATTTAATTTTGTCCCTCCCGTGTTCTAATATATCAATTAAATTGTTGAAAATAGACGTTGACGAATTTTAGTTCGTATATTCTAACACGGGAAGGACAACTGAGAGGGGTTTATGGGGCAAAAATACGCGATCCGTTCAACGAAAGATTATTTTCGTTTTTTGCAGTAGGGCACCAGCTGTGGACTGTGATAGGCTGATGATGACAATGAACATTATGGCCGATGAAGATGATGAATAATAATACAAAAGATCGCTTTCTTCAATCGATAATTGGAATCGAGTGAAACCTTTAATGATGCGCTTGCGCACTTTCCTCGGGCCCTTGGCATTCATGGCCCATTGCGTCCCGAGAAAACCGCAATGATTTCGTTTACATAAACCACTCGGCGTTCAGAAAGATTAGTAAGTATGATTTATTGGAGCGTAATACATTTTTAGTAAAGTAGAAAAAAATACGTAACATTTTTTTCTACTTTACTAAAAATGTAAACTTTTTGCTCACACAACCTTTTTTGTATAGATCTGTCAGTTTTTTATCTTCTTGGCTTAGAATAATGGATTTAAACAGAGACACTTTAAAGCACTTTATAGTGAAAGGATTATTCTTTATCTTTGTGTTACTTGCAGATGCTTGATAATGATGTAGATAATCATCGTCAGCCTATTGCAGTCCACTGCTGGACATAGGCCTCTCTTGTTGTTCGCCACTTAGGGCAAACATCTGGAGGATAAACCCATAATCGCTGGGGTTGGCGTTCGCAGAACGTAGCTTCTCGCTCCGGTGACGCTGCTACTTGTCGTCGGTCTGTGGTATTTATTCAGCTATCACTTCAATTGTGATGGTTATACCGCCACCAGTCGATTGCCAGCGCCTCGTTTGTTATTCGGCAGGTTGCACCACAGGCCAAAAGATGAATCGTCATCAGACGCCCACAGCTGGACATAGCCCCATCCCAATGACTTCCTCATGGACCGGTCCTACCATCATTCAGTCCATCTCTAAATATCAATAAATTTCGGAAGCACTTGCACGAAGCCATATCTAGTCGATTTATAAATTTATTTGTATTGAAGATACATAGTTTACCTAGGCGATTTATGTACTAAAAAGTTATTTTCCATGTGGTGTTTACCTATAATTAATTGTGCAATTGACTTTAAGACTCCTAACTGTTTTTTTCCTAAGATGTATTGTTGTAGCAATTGTTGGTAAGCCTAATAAATAAATAAATCTCTATACTATAAGTACCTATTTTATTGTTAAAGGCTGTATAAGTAAAGAGGTTTTGGGATCTAACATTTCTGCACAACAGAACTACTGAGTCATTCTTAAGTAGGCAGGTACAGTACTCAGCGCTGATATTAGATCAACAGTTATACACTAGCAGAGCAGGCATCACGCACCGGTTTACTTACGAGTACAAGCAACATGCAAGTAAGTAGCATATCACAACTATTACTTGTCACTATAATAACATCGTTATATTTATGTATTTACCTACTTAACTCAACAGTAGATAGTTTTGCACCAGTATACCCATCTCTTGTGAAGCTGGTTTCCTCTACCTGAAGGTTGTCTGGAAGAGATCGCTACAAGCGATAAGACCGCCTAAGTTGTACTATGTTTTGTTTGTGATATGGTTTTCCTGTAATGTCTGTGTTTGTGCACTATAGAGTATCTATCTATCTGTCGTTTATCGGTTATTACACCAATTCTTTAAAGTATCTAAATTAGATTTCAATACCCATTAAAACATGAGGGTGAAGCAAAATTGTCATTTTAAATTCACACGCTATTAATTATACGAGTAATAATACAGAAACCGCAGTAAGGAACCTTACACTTGGCACGACTTTGTTTAGATTTTGTTTTTAAGCTATGTAAAGAAAGTTTTGTTTCTGTCTGTACATGGAACGACTTTGTTACGAAATGACGACGATGTTAATAAATAAATATTTCATTTCATTTCATAAAAATTGCATTACTTTTTAGAGATAAACAAGCTCCATCGAGACTTGGCTAGTTTTTTACATAATATTTTTTGATGGGATTTAATTTGACACAAATCAAATGAAGCAGGCGACAAATTCTCCTAATCAGCCCACCACGCCCACAGTTCTGTGGTTTTCGACTCGATTCGCTGTTTGTCACATTGTATAATCGATTTCAATCGATTACAAACGCTTGAGGTGTAACTAGAGCAACTTTTCATTTTTTAATTTTTACCGCCAATTCGATTGCACTCCAGCTATGTCCAGCCTTTACTTTCCATTTCATTGACTGCTTTGTGGGCTATTTTTTCTGATGCAATCTTTGTTTAATACTTTCTTTTTGACCGCAAGATTGATTTTATTGGAATTTCTGATCTATTGATTCTATTATGCTTTCTGCGTTTTGTCATCTTTAATAGAATTTGTTTATTTACTTGGTTATTGGTTTGTGCTTTCATTTAAGATTAGCTGTAACATTTATTCCGCTATGCTGTACTTGTCTGGCATAGTTAACTGACCTAAAATGTTATTAGTCACTATGTAAGTAAACTAGTACGAGTTTGTAGACAATGTGACAATGTGTTGAGTGACCATAATCATGACATTGTAGCAACGCTCAATAAGTAAGTGCCCATTTACTGCCTTTAACCGATCCGAGTTAAACAATTTTGCGAAAAGACTGAATACCACATCTCATTTGTTCTCTTCTGAGGCTAAAAACGAATCGACCGAGTAATAAGGCATGTTTACTGTACGATTCGTAGACAACCCCAAGATGTATTCACCTATAATATTTTCAATTTCAATTTCTTTATTTGCTTACTAAGTGTAGGTACAGTGCAGGCGTTATGACAATGTATGAACTTATGGCTTAGTCACCTTTTGGGTATTGCAAATAGGTGCGAGGACAGCAATATTTGAAATAGGTACATCGCCATAAACATAAATTTAGACAGATACTCTATAATGAACACCAAATTGCCATAGAACTAGCAAAGTACACAATTATTGTACAATTTAAGCAGTCTTATGGCTATGATCGTATATGAGCTTTTCTAGACAACCTTATCAAGTTATTCTTAAGTTAATTTCCATATTACTCTCTAGTTAAACGTCTGGTCTCTTTAATCTTAAAATCCGATAAATTTTTTTTATTAAAAATAAGGATAGATAGCAGACAGAAGACAAGGTTTTACGATCGTTAAGAATTATCATGTAATTATGTAGATCACATCAAAACACGTGATGATGAAAGTGTTACCTATTTTATATTTAGCAGATTATGCACTCTTACACAAGCCGATAAGCCGTTTGAATACATTACCTTTCTTTCACCCAAAGTACCACACACATACTGACAATTACATTTATAACGTTTCATAGGAATAATCTACATAAATGTTTAATTTGCATTTACTACTTGTTTATCACGCAACTCTTCGGACGTAGAGTCCAAGACTTTATAGTATCTTAAACGGGGTTACCTACCTCTTGTATTATGTGAAAGAAAATAAAGTTACTGTACATTAAGATAGAAAAGTACAGATAAATGGGTTTTTATCTCACTTACGTAGGAATGAGATCGAATAGATACGTTATTAATTTTGCAGTTTCGTATGGTATGATGGTGATGGTGTTATCGTACATCCATTGTAATTTGTACCATGTTAAAGTTCCAAATAAATTTTATTTTATTTATTTATTTAATCTTTATTGCACATAACAATTTGTACAAAAGGCGGACTTAATGCCGCGTAGGCATTCTCTACCAGTCAACCATTGGGCTAAGCAGAAACTGTAAGAAGGTAGTGTGCTACAAACTAATAGGTACATAATTATAAGAGACTTATAGGAAGACCCAAAACAAAAAAAAAAAAAAAGAACTAATAAAGAATAAAAATGTTATATGTTGATTCATAGCTTACGTAATTACACGTACATAATAACTATTACTATGCTGATACAAATAATATGTATATATATAATATATGTATATATATATATATAAAAGTAAATAAAAGTATATATTTTATTTATTTTATATTTAAGTGCCATAAATTTTTGGAAATATTTTAATCAGGACTGTACCTACATACATAAATTGATTATTAAAATGCATTTTGAATGCATTTTGTTTAATAAGTGTGTTTAATTTTTTTTTCTTTTTGACGAGATCACATATCTACATTGCTCCGATCCCAAAGTAAGTAGCTTAAGCACTTGTGTTATGGGTATCAGAACAACGAAGAAACCACAAATAAATACAAATGTAAACACCCAGATATGGAACAAACACAAGTGTTCATCACACGAATGTTTGTCCCGAGTGGGAATCAAGCCCACGACTCTTGGTTCAGAAGGCAGGGGTCACTACCAATTGAGCCACCGATCCGGCCTTAATTGAAAGAACAGCTTACATTCAGGTGCAGCGCAGACGGCACACTCTTTGTGCGATAGAGTCTGCGTCTGAGACATTTAAAAAGAGCGTCTAGGTCTGCCGACAGAATGATCGAAGATGTGCGTCATTGTGCGTTGAGTCTGTGAAATATCCGCGACAGATTTTTGCGCGTCGTGTGCGTTACTGCATATAATTGCAAAAAAGTGCGTCACGGATAGTCTGTCGTCTGTGCTGCCCCTAAGTAAGTAACTGGAAACTTAAACATAAGCAAGTATTTTTTAACTTTGTGGCCCTGAGCTGCAGTCCCAACAGTCCTTACGAGGATCCGGCCCTGTCCGCAATCCACTTCAAAGCTTGTATCAGAAATGCCATGCGACCACGCAACTACTCATTTAGATCTACGCAAGACTTTCCATTAAATAGCTAGGTATAAATGATAAGTGTGCATTTCCAATGAGCACTTTACACATGTTATTTATAAAGTTACTAGTTCTTGCAACTGCATCGTCACAGAACGAACTCATACTTACAGTTTCTACATGTTTATTTATTTATTTACTAATCTTTATTGCACAGTAAAAAGTAGTGTGGCGGACTTAACGCCACATAGGCATTCTCTTCCAGTCAAGCATTAAGCTAAGCTTTGTCGCACACCACCTTAAACTAATTTTAAGGTAGCGTGCGACAAAGTTAATTTAAAACACAATATCTCAAATAAACCCGTAATAAAATATGCACATATTTCTAAATTACTTACATTCTGTATAATTTTTATTGGAAACTTAAGTATTACCACAGATTAAATTGGTATTATTACGCCATTTCGAAACATGTCCAAGATTTTTTAAATCTGTTTAGGGAACTGACCTAGAATAGCAGATGTGGGAGAAAAATCTGCCAAATGAGGGTAATCTGAAAAAAGAAATCCACCACCACAACCACTTATGGTAATCTTCACATCACCTCATGACAGCTGCGGTGTCAAAACAATAATTAGCAAACATCTACACACTGCCCGGTACCAACTTGCGTCCGTTACATAAAATGACAGTTATTATAGATCGCATATCCCCAGTAATTTCATTAAACTAATACGGTAGCTAGTGTTTCCTTGAAACAGAGAAATGCTAATGCGATTTGAGAGAGGTGGGGCATAGTGAATCTTCGCTCGAATTGAACTGCCCGTCCGGGGAAGGATCTCCGCCCTATAGAATACCACAGCCAAATGACCTCCGGGTCGTGTTCCTGCCGGTGAGTAGGGTTTCCGGAGCTCGTGAGGGGTTGGGACAGCATGGCGGTGGCAACTGACAGGTGACTGACCAGTTACTTGCCCGTTGTTACAGCGACTTGGGATTCTCTTTCGCTTTTCAACAGGCGAAGGGAAGCCATTATGCCGAGCTACTATAAAAAAAATGCGGTTATGTTCACCCCGCAAAAGGACATTCCAAGTCGACAGGCATAATAGAACAAACCCATTGCGCTTTGTATAATTATATCACTTATTCACATAAAAAATTCCATTATTGACAATAAAGCCTGTGGTATAAGGTCCAAAGACCAAATGTCTTGAAGCCTAAACCCTATAGGGCCTTAACCGTAACTGAATCTCAGTTTTAATAACAGCGTTTCTTTTTATGGATCAAGCAAAAATTCTTTTTCACAACTGCATTATCGCATATGTTAATTACGCCTTTGTTTTTGTTTCCATAATCGATCGTAAATCAATAAAGCCACGTGCTTTAGCAACACTGACGTTGCGTGGACGCATACAACGCGACCACTTACCCATTTAAGTAATACAACCCTGTCATTATGACTAAGTGATGCACTACTGTCCTCAAAATATCCTGTAGCAATAAGCTCTTGCTTTGACATAGGTCCATATGCTTGCATGCTTGTGTTTAATATTCCGTGCTTGCATGACTATCCTCAGATTGCTCGCCTCCAACTCTTGCCTATGGGAGAGGCCTATGTCCAGCAGTGGGCATATAGGCTGATGAAGCTGATGATGAACTCTTGCCAGCCATCATCAGCCTATCTTAATCCACTGTCAAACATAGGCCTCTCCAGTTCGTCGCCGCCTTATACAAATACCTGGAGAATTTTCCCGTGATCGCCACACTGGGCAGGAGGGTTGGCGATCGTGTGGCAAAACATTCAAGTCATCGTCTTTTGCAACTATGGTTTCCACCTCAATATTACACACTTATCTTAGTCATGTAACCATCACATGAGTTAGTTCGATTTCCTTGATTGGATCACATAATCACAACATCACATAGATAAAAAGTAAATTGCTTAGGCACTTGCGTTATTGAAATAGGAACTAAGTCATTAGGGAACACAAATGTGTAAGTAGGGCTTTTATTTATTTTTTATTTATAAAAAATTGTAAAACTTATTACCCAAGACGGGCAGCAGCGTCACCAAACCGCCTACGCGCCCGCCCAGCTACAGCGTGGCGCTTATGGGTAAAGCCTCAAGATCATCATCACCCCATCGCAGTCCACTGCTGGACATAGGCCTCTCCAGTTGTATACCACTT
Organism: Conogethes punctiferalis; assembly: GCA_031163375.1. Classification (NCBI taxonomy): domain Eukaryota; kingdom Metazoa; phylum Arthropoda; class Insecta; order Lepidoptera; family Crambidae; genus Conogethes; species Conogethes punctiferalis. The sequence continues at coordinate 12,844,785 of CM062090.1, read as the reverse complement.
AGGGCAAACATCTGGAGGACATACCCATAACAGCCACACTGGGTAGGCAGGTTGGCGATCGCAGGGCGTAGCTCCTCCCTCCGGTATGAAGCCTCCAGATATTTGACTTAGGGGCAGCGCAGACGACAGACTATTCGTGACGCACTTTTTTGCAATTATTATGCAGAAACGCACACGACGCGCAAAAATCTGTCGCGGATATTTCACAGACTCAACGCACATCTTCGATCATTCTGTCGGCAGACCTAGACGCACTTTTTAAATGTCAGACAATTTTTGTCTGCGTCTGAGACAAAAATTGTCTGCGTCTGAGACATTTAAATTCTATCGCACAAAAAGTGTGGCATCTGCGCTGCCCCTTAAATTGCAAATATTTGGAGAGGCCTATGTCCAGCAGTGGACTGCAATACGCTGATGTTGTTTGTTTTTGTGAGTTAAAACAAAAACACATCTCCTTCTCCTGAAGTTCTCCCAGGAAGAGATTGCATCTAGCGACCTAACTAACTACAACCTTTTGCAATAAAGAATCTTAACTAATATTATAAAGCTGAAGAGTTTGTTTGTTTGTTTGAACGCGCTAATCTCAGGAACTACTGGTCCGAATTGAAAAATTATTTTTGTGTTGAATAGACCATTTATCGAGGAAGGCTTTAGGCTATATAACATCACGGTACAAGTATGAGGAGCGAAGAAATAATGGAAAATGTAAAAAAAACGGGGAAAAAATAACTATTCCACGCGGACGAAGTCGCGAGCACAGCTAGTCTATCGATAAATGCTTCCCTACATGCCAATGCTCACATCTTATCTCCATTTCGAAACATCATATAGGATATTAACCTCAACGTAAGGCGTGCGCCGGCGCATGAAACCGTACATGAATATTGAACGCAACATAAACAGTGGGGTATTCCGCATCAGTCGATCGATCAGCGCGACAGGTGAGACGGAACAAACCAGCCGTGACTAGTGCTCGGCTCTTATTTAGCTACAATAGTTAAGTACTTTTTGTTGTGTAATAAATGTGCTCGACCTCACTGTCCAAGGCCCTAGAACGCGCGGCAGGCCCAAGAAACGCTGGCTGGATGTCGTCAGAGCGGATATGGCAGAGAACAATCTCACGCCAGAGGATGCCGAAGATCGGGCAAAGTGGAGGAGATCGAGTAGGAAAGCGGACCCTGGTACTAGTAGGCCGGGAAAACGCTAGGGCGAAGAAAAAGAATAAATGTGCAACGGTAGGTAATTTGGTAACTGAGAGACTGTGATGTCAAGGTGAAGTCTGGTGGCGATGTTATGTTATGAGGTCTCGGCGACAAGTTATAATTAAATAACCCAAGACATGCCACGATGGGCCACACATCGCCATCTAGCCCCAAACTAAGTGTTCCATGTCTGGGTGTTTATATATTGTATTTAGGTATTTATTTGTGGTACCTTCGTTGTTCTTATACCCATAAAACAAGTGCTTAAGCTACTTACTTTGGGGTCGGAGCAATGTATATGATGTTTATTTATTGTGTCCCCATTGTCCCCAAATGTGACATTTGAGGGAGTCCAGTAGTGAAACTTTGCAGGCTTATGATGAGGATAAGTATATGTTTCAAAACACTTGTCACTACACGTCTTTCTTTAACCATGGTTGCATTACGGCAGGCATGGCTGTGCCCCCATCATTGCTAACAAATAATAATGCCATGTAAGACGATTAGAATAATTAAAATTATACCCATTAGAAGAATCACAATTAAAACGTGTTGCAAAATGACACCAGGCCATCAAAGTTTAATAGGAAAGTCAATTTTAAAAGTTTAAAATCAAAATTCAGGAATGAAGTTTGATAAAGTAAAGACAGCTGTCGGAAATGGTCCTTCGATCCGGATGTTGCAGCTTGCCTACTAAACCAACATTAGCTTTCGTTTACGGTTGAAAAAGGATGATATATATAATTATACACCTGTGTTGGTACCAACTGTATCGCGTTAACGTGCAATAACAAAAACACGTGCATTCGTTTAAAATTTAAATTACAAATAATATGTAATGAACGCAACAGAACACAAACAAGAAATGGAATGCTTGCATTAAATGTTTGAAAATATTTCTTAGTTATTATTACGAATGTTTCTATGTACGTAAACACGATTAGGATAATGTAACGAAGTTATCTCGTTTTGGGGAAATACGTGTTATCTACGGGTTTCATGTGATATTTTCTTCCATACTGTCACATTTTATACCATAGTACCTAGACAAGAAAATGTCCACCATAGTTTACAAGGAAATGCCGTAGGTACCATTCATTATTAGTCAGAAAAGCATTTCTTAAAATCTTCTTTACAAACCACAAATATTGTTTACTAATTCGGAAATTTTATGAATTTCCCCGTTGAATCCTTGAGTGTCAAATTATTAAACCAAATTATCCCATAAGCAATTCTGTCATGATAAATATGCAAGATATGAAATATTTACATGAAATATTTCAGTCTTGAATCCACCATGGTCATTTCCAATAATAAATAAATAAATCAAACAAAAACATCCATCTAATAACAAACATGTGCATTCTGCTCAAAGCACCGTCTCACAATGCGAACAAAACGCACCACAATGCACGTCTAATTGGTGGAATGTGGAACGATAAAACACATGCGTTTGCTTTAATCACAGCTCACAGTAGTAAAAAAATTATAATTACTAGCTGTTCCCATAGTACCGCGTAGCTAATACGTGATTGGCTTAAACTTTTTGCGTAATAACAAAGTGCATTGACATTTTGATGATGGTTAGTTCTGAATCTGAAGTAAAAGTGATGTAGATAATGATTTCATCATCATCAGCCTATTGCAGTCCACTGCTGGACATAGGCCTCTCCAGTTGTTCGCCACTTGGGCAAACATCTGGAGGATATACCCATAATCGCCACGCTGGGCAGGCGGGTTGGCAATCGCAGGGCGTAGCTTCTCGCTCCGGTGACGCTGCTGCCCGTCATCGGTTTTGTTGTATTTAGCTACGCCTTCAATTGTGATGGTTATACCGCCACCAGTCGGTTGCCAGTGCCTCGTTTGTTCGGCAGGATGCACCAGGGGCAGGTGAGGTTGGCTTGAAGCGAAAAGATGATAGGCCGCTCCCTTACATCCCATGTGGGTAATGATTTAGAATGAAAAAAAAAGCTATTAACCTTTTCAGAGCGACTGACCAATAACATGATAGCTGGACCGCAGGCTACATAACGCCATCTACCGGGGATTTAATTTTGGAACACCGTCGTTGTGATTGGGGGAGGCCTATCTCCAGCAGTGGACCTTTGGAGGTTGATAATGATGATGACACATCTAGCCGACCTACTTAATATGTAAAGTTTCTATAGCATACACAACATTATATTATAATGTTGTGTATGCTATAGAAACTTTTGTAAAACTGTTAGTTTATTAGAAATCGTGTTATGATTAAATGCAATCAGTGACAAATAGTGCAGAACGCTTCTGCAAAACAACTCCAAATAAATACTTCGTACTTATCTCTTGTTATTTTATCTCTTTTAGTAATAATAACAATATTTTTTGCCATATATGCAATTAATAGAAAACTTCCTGTATAATTAAAGTTGATTAAATAACTGAATAGCAATACTTCAGCGATTCAATTAATATAAACAATAAATGGATGTAAGCGATTTTAAAGTAGATAACAGTTTTTTTATTTGGGTAAACTTATACCTACTTTAATGTTTCTCTTTTGTTTTTTTTTCAAGTAATTTGTGTAATTTTAACAACTTTGATATACTATAGGTACCTGGCAGGTTCCATTATTATACAGTCCTAAAGTTCAGACTTCAGACGGAAGGCTAAGGGATGAAATTCTGAAAGGGCATTGGGTCTCTGGAGGTTTAACCAGTATTAGTCAAAACTAATCAGCACTTCGAAATCTACATAAACAGAACCTAAGTAGGTACATGCAGTTACAAACTTAGTCACTTACCCAAAGTTTCCAGGATAGCAAACAGGATACCGCCGGCAAACGTGGCCGCTGTTCCTCTTCCCACTCAGGTGTTGACCGCCGTTGAAGATCACCTCGGAGCAGCAAGGAGACGAGCACCTCCCACTATCAGAACAGTCTGAGTCACAGCAAGACCGCGAGCCCTCGGATCCGTACCAGCGCTCGTCGCAAGACAACCGCCACTCCGGCGAAGGCATCCTGTAGTATCTCGGGTCCCAGTGACCGGTGTTCAGGTCCGTATACCGCTCCACGTACGCGCCGGCCAACTGCTCCATATACTGCTTGTACAGACGCTTCTGCCGCTGACTCTGCGAGACGTGCAACCGCAGCACGTTCAGGAAACACATCTTGATCCTGGCGAACAGTCTGCTCAACACGCCGGCACTCTCCACGAGCCTGTAAGTCGGCATAAGCCACCCGGCCGCCGGACAAACCGCCCGAGGAATCTCAGAGAAAACTTAACTCATTTTACTGTCGCTATTAAGCCGCGATGCGAACCGCTTCGTTAGCTAGCTATTCCGGCGTGATTTAATAGGCGATTTCCCGTCTCGTGATGATGTTGAATAATCTCCGGCACGCTGTTGTCTCTCATACGCTAAACTTTCCTCGGAAAAGTCAGCAATGATACGTTGAACGGCGGTTACATTTTGAATTGCGCGCCAAAGTTAACGGTCAGTTTGTGCGCGGGAGCGCGCGTCGCGTCTACGGCGGCACTGCGCATGCGGCGCTTCGCGTAATCACTTTACGTCAAATTAGTCCGCATTTCCCCGTGAGGTGAAAAAACGGAACTGCCTCGCCGAGAAAATGCGGCACGACTGAAAATAATTAGGGTCAGAAGGCGTAACCGATGCTCTATTTTATTCACCACGCCTCGTCTCTCGATAAACACTGAGCCGGTGAATGTAGACGTAACAGAGTGGCAAGTAACGATATTATAATAGCAGATTTGTGAACATTAAACGAGATGTAGAAAGTAACAACTTTTTGAATAGTTAACTTGTTTTATGGCGACAATTTATTTGGTCATTTTATAGACAAAGAGTCATAGGACATAGTTGTGTAACTGCGTTTATGGTCATTTGCATGTAAAGATATGCTGTAGGCGGTATTCCTTATTTGTAAACAAAATAATTCAACAAAAGTTAACCGTTATTTAATTACGATTTCTACTATATTTTTACATAATCATAATAGCTCACCTCACCCTTTATTTTTCATCTACCCTAAGGTTGTCTGGAAGAGATCGCTTATAGCGATAAGGCTGCCTAAATTGTGCAACAAGTATCTGTAATACCTAGTTTTTAAGTCAAATGTATGGTGCGCAATATAGAATATCTATCTATCTATGATGCACCCTCGTAGAAACGTTGCTGCTTACGTACCTAATACATAGTTGTTTTAGTCAATATCATTATTACCTACATATTTCTATTCTTTCAGGTAAGTATAAATTAATTATAAGTATCATAATACTAATACATCATTATCCTTCTTGGTAAATTCAGTCTAAATCATAGTTATGATTTCCGAACTTATGTTTATAGTACTCGTCACCATGACAACCATAAATGGCAACAGTATGGAATTGATTGACGTCTCACTCAATTTAGTTTCGATTGGTTGACTCCGCCAAATTTTAAATCGATTTGAACTGCATTTATAATGTTTATCCTTTTAAAAAACATATAATGTTGTGTACATCGCTAGAAATTGATTTAAATGGAACAGGAAAAAGGTGGAGAACATGAGAGCGTTGAGAAATTCGACATCAAGCTGAAGTCGAGGCCGAAAGATGGTGTTATCCTGCAGCTGCACCACACCGTCCGCGGGTCCAACGGGGAGAGCCGCCGGATACGGTTCTCCACGGGAACCTTCGACGACGCCCAAGAGAAGCTGGCGTGCGCGGACAACGCCGGCAACCTGTTCATTCTGGACTTCAGCAACCTTAAATTCTGGAAACTCACCGGGATCGGACCTTGCACCGCCCTACACTTCGTCCCCAACAAACTAGATACATTAGTAATCGCCAACGCTAAAAGATTCGACGTCTGCTTCCTAGACATCGAAACCGGTCAGATATCACTCACATTACCCGGGCATACTGCACCGGTCAAAAACATCTCATTTTCCAACAATAAGATAAACACCTTGCTAACTGCTAGTCAAGTCGAAGCTATATTATGGGAACTACGAAATTACACGAAATATTTTACGCTAAACACGTATTTGGGGGGTCAAATACAGCAAATAATGTTCATGCCCGGCGGTGATTACCTCGTGGCTTGCTTTCAAAATGACACCGTACAGATATGGAAACATGAAAGTATGAAATCAGTCAAGCAGATAATACCTAGTGAGCTAAAACATATGAAGAGTATCGCGTTCACGATGAACGGACGGGCGATGGCTATGGCTGGACTAGCAACAATGCTTATTCTATTCAGTATGGACACGTGGAAGGCTCTAAAATCCATTGACTTATCTAGATACAACATTACTGGTGTTCAACAAGTAGCATTCATACCTCAAGTGTTCGACGGCGGCGCTAACAAAATACTAGCTATACTCAGCAGCGATTGTATACTCCATTTGTTCGATCTAGAATCCTTAACCATTATACACAGTATATCTCCCGATTCTTCCGGGATTCGCAAATTCGTCGTCAGCTCTAGTGGAAAATACTTTCTTTGCATATTACAACTTGGAGAGGTGAATATTTACAATTCCGCACATGTTTTGGATATGGCTCGAAGCGCAATAGGCGACAGTATAAAGGATGAAGCTCCGTCTACATCAAAACATAAACCGGTACCTCACAACCTTACTCCGTCCAAGGTGGAAGTGGAACAGAAGATGAGGAGCTGCATGGACAGTGCTAGATTGCGAAGAATTCTGATGCAATATGGCGAGTATCCGGACAAATTCAGATCTGTGATTTGGAAATCTCTTCTCAACACGCCGAAGAACAAACTGGCGTATGCCGCATTGGTCGACAAAGGTATTCACCCAACCTACAAGGATCTAGAAAAACAATTTACAATACACAGCTCTGTTACTCTAAAGAATTTGAAAAGACTGTTGTCCTGTCTTGCCCATTGGTGTCCCTTATTTGGGGTCATGAAATTCTTGCCTGGTTTCGTTTTTCCATTCGTAAAAGTGCTTCAGAAGGATCCCTTGCTTCTTTTTGAATGTGTGGCGACTGTTCTACTAAATTACTGTCAATTATGGTTTGAGTATGCGCCTTTCCCCCCGATCAGTATCTTAGCGATGGCGGAGAACATTCTAGCAGAGCACGATCAACAACTCCTGAAACATTACTGTGATATCGGCATAACAAGTCAAACGTACGCTTTGAAAGTTTTGGAGACAGCGTTCAGTGAAGTATTAACCTGCTCTGAATGGCTAATCCTTTGGGACCACATCCTCAGCAATGAACCGGCTTTCATTCTTATGGCGGTAGTATCATACAACATTGTCCAGAAAAACGCCGTTAAAAGACTCACCACTCACGAGCAGCTGGACAATTTCTTTCACATGCAAAATCCAATAGACAAAAAGCTATTTCTGAAGAAGGCTTATGTATTGTTGAATGATACTTGTGAAGATATACACCCCAGAAGATTCTTCAATACATTTGTTTCTTTAGAAAGAGGAGATTGCTATCAACAGTTTACAGGGTACCCAAAAGCAACAATTTGTCTTAAATTAGCTAAGAAGGAAAGGAAAAAACAGAACAGAAGTGATAAATACACCTTGAGAGAGCTCACTACGAAGAGTCAAGAGAAAATAATAAAAGATAGAGACGAAGAAGATGATGATTCTGAGTCTAGAAATGTGCAGAGTGACAATGACACATCGCAAGAGTTTTACACAGAAAAATGTACTCGGAATAGAAGGAAAGTATCCCATTCCCAAAATAAAGAAGATTTATGCACTAAAGAGTTTCTAGAAAGTGTAATGTACCCGGCTTCGGTAAGTGTGCAAAGGAACAAGGGACATGTTGAAGGGAAAAGTAGTAGGAGGGATAAAGACAGCAACATAGGAAAGCATTCGTCCAAATCTAGACATAAGAAAACGGATAAGAAAAATGATAATTTAGAGAAGGAAGTTGAGAAATTGATACGGACCTGTTCCAATTCTGATATAACAGACGCATAGTAACTACTTGTTGTTATTAGAAATATACTATTTTTTGTAATTTTTATGAATATATTTTTTCTTCCACGATCACTATCCTGACACACACAATCTACACTCAATTACGATTAGGGTGTTTAGGTAAATAGTGATAAGGTAGAGAGGTGGTACAGTGGGCCAATTTAAGTACAATGCATTCGTACATATAACTTTAGAAAACTTGACGTTCATTCATAATTTCTGAATCAGATAGCCCTGCAGGAGTGATGAATAAGTAGGGGGTTTGTAATAAGTCTTTTTCAGGCTTAGGCCAGGATTTGAACCAGGAAGCTTCGGCACTTTAACCTACTCTTGCGGCTTTAGACCAAGAGGTTGTTCTACCTAATAAGGCTACTGAAATCTATCTCAGTATCTAGCTTACAAAATGACTCAAGTATATTTTCAGTTGGCAAACGCATTCATAGACACTTTTATAATAATTTATTATTGGCACAATAAACAACAAAATCTTTACGCTATTGCGAAAAACAAGTATCTAGTTATATGTACCAAAATTTAAGAAAATAACGTTGACATAACTCCGGTACAGCTAGATATACCTACCTGTCGTTAAAACTATCATAACAAGTAACGGTTTTAACCCTTTATTTCGCAATGTGTTTGTGGTGATACACTCTAAACTAAAAAATATTTCATGAAATCTAAAAAGAAAATTAACAAAATTATTTCACTATGCTATAAAGTATACTACTCCTATGTAGTAAAAAAATTATGAATTTGCTCCGGCGCACCGTCTGTCACTAAATTGCAAAATGGTGCCGCAACCCCGCAGAGCACGCTGACGTTCCGTGAGTTTTATTCCATAATAATTATAATAGTGATTATTTTGGCAATCTATTACTGTGTATTAATTTGTAGTAAGTGCATTTATTTAAAACACGCACAAATGCGAATTAGTTGAGTTTAGTTTTTACGTAATCTGTATGAATATTTGTATGTATTACCCGTAATACATCGCGCAAGACCCAGTAAACTAGTTGTGATTTTGTTTGTATTACGGGTGATACATTGCGCGAGTATTAAGAAAATAGCTTGCATGGAATTTTAAGCATTTTTCTATAATTTAACCCTTTTATGGAGTAATACAAGCACTAAAACATTTATTATGATAACCTTTCCATTTTGCGTGTTCAAAATATGTACTATTTAATTGGTGTAAATAAGGTGTTCTAAAAATATGTGCTACCGCAACGGGAAATAGTGTCATATGTATCGATTGGTGGTTTGGTGTAGGTGAAGGAATTCTGTACTCAAGAGCCCTTTTCATCATCATCATTACTTAAGCCAATGGTCGGTGGAGGTCTACAGCTGAACGTAACCCAAGATTTCGAAAAAAAATTGAATTTATTGTTATTGTAGCTTAAATTGTAACTTGTAGTAATTTTGGGGGAGATCTTTGTGCAGATGTTGACTTCCACCGACTGAAGTGATGACTATGATCATAACGGATGCGGGGTCAAAATACTTTTACTATCATTATCATAATATGTTTAGAACAACTTATATACGCACATGCTATAAGTTTATGCAAGGTTTTGGATTATGCATTTAATTCGCTTGGTTTTGTGCTTTCTACATGGGAGAGAACCAAGAAAATCCTAGTATTGATTCCACCTAAACGTGCTTCATCTAAGGACCATCAGCTTCGGATGATGAAGTCATTACTGAAGATGCCGCTGCTCATCGTCGACGTTATACTGAAGACTTTGATTCACATAGCAGCTCCGAGCCGCATTCTATTGGCTCTTCACTTGTGAGAATGTATATTTTAGACAGTTCAACTTCAGAACAAGATCACGATAATTCATTTTAACTTCTTACCCAGGAAGAATTTTTCAATGTAAGCCGAATACTAATATTGACATGGAAACTGACCCCTTTACCGCAATGGTATGAAACGAAATGTTCCCACTTCAAAAACAAATTGATCCAATGCCAGTTTTAAACTCGGTTTCATCTGTTCTATCTCATATTAGGTGACCAATTATCCAGATGATACGATCGAAGTATAGCACAAATCAAGAACCTAATATAACCACAAGCTTTTTTCAGAGTATGAAAATAGTCTTGGGCTTGGAAGGAAGTTAGTGTTGGTTCTTTGCATGACAATTGAGAAAAGTCCTGCCAATATCTATTTCCATAACTTTTTTACATCCCTGACGGTTATCCACTACTTGCAGAAAGAGCATGGCAGTCTTGGGACAATCAGATCTAATCGTCTTCTTCTTCTGAAGGGTTGTGAAAAGTTTTTACCTACGGATAAAACATTAGTGAAGAAAGGTAGGGCCTCCCTTGGAACCCATTGCCACCCGACCGAATGATAGGATTCGTTTTGACGGTGTGGATCATCTTCCGATATTCCAAGATAGATAGGATACGAGGTAGGTGTCGATTGTGTAAAGGGTCAAACAAATGTAATTGCGTTAAATTTGATCTGTCTTTGTTTTGTACCAAAAAGAATTGTCTTTTAAACTTTCATGCAAAATAAATTTTAAGTTGATTATTTTTGTTTGGTTTTTATCAATAATTCATACTCCTTTTGTACCCCAACTGGTGTTTTATCAAACCTTAGCCCAAGAGCAATGTAACAAATATGATACGTACTTTTGATATGCTACTTCTTTGTTTATTGGGCAATGTAACATATTTGATACATATCATTTCTAAAAAACTATAACACTTTAATTTTTTTTTGTCTATTTTTATACACCCTTAGTTACTATTTTATCATACTATTTCGCTAAAATACTAAAAAGTAAAAAAAAATAGTCTTGCGCTTTAAAGGGTTAATTAAAGTAATGAGTAAACTATTAATGAGTCATTAAGTTTTATGTTAATAGCCAATTACCTTTTCAACTGATCGCTTGTAAACTTTACTCTCATGAACTTTTAATCGTTTTATAATTTCCCGTTTGAAAGTTCAGCTAACTAATAAATTTGCAGTGTACAGTCATTATCAAAGTAACTGTTGCAATATATTCCTAATTCAATAGATTGGTAGGTAGAATCTTTATTGCACACCATACAATTCACTTCGAATTAAATATACGAGTAGTAGACGCTTGTTGTAAAAATAAGTCGGTGCCATGAAGCGGTTTATCGCTAGCGATCTCTTCTAGACAACCTTCAATGTCACTGAGTACAGTTTCTAATGCAATTACCTAATCATGAGTTTCGTCATTGACTTCGCTTATTTCCGATCATGGTCAGCTTCAGGTTTGCCAGATCTCCCGATTTTGGTCACTATCTCCCTATATCCCGGATTCTGTCCAAAACTCACGATTTTTTTTGTATTGTATAAATATGGCCAAACGGAACAAAATCTCAACGATTTTCTTAGACGGGTGACCTTTTTTTTTGCTCTCCAAGCAACTGAATGGGATTTTTTTTTGTAAGTAATCATCATTCTTATGCAAAAAGAACATCTCCCGATTTTTCCACAAGTATTGTCATACATCATACATCTCCCGGATTTTTGATTATACACCTCCCGAATGTCAAAATTTTGATCTGGCAACCCTGCAGCTAACTATGATTATATCCCGAAAGTCAAAATTTTGATCTGACAACCCTGCAGCTAACTATGATTATATCCCGAAAGTCAAAATTTTGATCTGGCAACCCTGCAGCTTAACCATGATTATATTTTTTTCAATCAATGGCTTCCGTCGCCTGATGGAAAGCGATAGATGCCCAAGTCGCTGCTGAAAAGAACAAGTGACCAAGTCACTTGTTCGTCGCCACCGCCATGCTTGCCTGTAGGAATAATCCTCCATAATAATATAAATAGCCAGAATAATCTGGCTATGCACTGGTATTTCCTTGAGCTGCATTGTTCCATACATAAATTATATTTGATAGAATAGAATAGAATATATTTATTGCACCATGTTCATAGATAAGTAGTGTACATACAGGGTATACTTACTAACTAATACAACATAGACCCTGAAGGGTATAGCAACATTTATGGTGTTGGAACATTAACACTTTTTAAGTAAAATAATAGTTATATTAGTTAAACATAGATAAGAGATTAAATAATATTATCATCTAAATATTAAAGTCGTCAATAAAACACCTCTCAATTAATTCTTCAAATAAATATATTAACCATGTCGTACGTAACTAACACAAACCTATTCTTTCTTGGGGGGCGTCGGTCGTGGTATGGTGGACTTGACGTGGCTGAACTTGCGTTTGGACGCGCTGAGGTTGGGACTGGACTCTGTCGCCCGCGACACTGGAGACGCCCGCGACACCGGAGTCGCTATTTTTGGTCTGAATAAACCTGGGAACAAATTGAAACAAAATTCTACGACACAAACTTACTATTGGATTACAATCACTGAACCAAGTGAGTTTTCCTCATCTGATGGTAAGTGAGAAAGTAGCCCAAGTCGCTGCAGCAACTGACAAATAAGCACCTTTCTTTGCCACAACCACACCGGCCTGTAAGAGAGCTGTGGCACCGACTATCTTGTAACGTGATGGAAGTCACTTTACGGGTAAATGTCAACCAGGCGGGTAAACCCTACCACCGGCTGAGACCCTAAAATGTCAAGATATCCTTTGCCTCTTGGTCGTAAGTGGGTCGACCAGTTACTTGCCCGTCGTCACAGCAAAAAAAAAACATGGGAAGAGATGGGACCGTGATTCGCATTCTTAACCTGTCTCCGCTCGGATAAGTGTGTATTGGTGTATCATCTGGCGCAATTTTATACATACATCCTCTAAATCGTCATACTTTTAGTTTTCTACGACTCCCTATCTCTCTTCGTCTATCGCCCTTTCCACCTACATAGTTAAGACTGACGCATCCTCTGATATTATCGACTCATCTCTGGTAGACGACCAGAAGATACCTACTTTAATAAGTAAAGACATCTACGAGTATACTTATAATAAATCTGTAGAGAGGTCAATTCTGTACATAAATTATACTTTCAAAATAACTATCAGGGGGTTATAGGTAAGTGATCGATGCTGATGCCAAAAATGCAATTGGTAAAATTTTTGTCTGTCTGTTTGTATGTTTGTTATAAAAACAAAAACTATTCAACGGATATTAACGAAACTTGGTACAATTATTCTTCATACTCCAGTGCAGGTTATAGTATACTTTCATCACGCTACAATTAATAAAAGCAGAGCAGTGAAGGGAAGCGTTGTGAAAACGGGAGAATTTTTATCTGTATGTTTGATCGCGTATCACGCGAAAACTACCTACTGCATGAAAGTGGATGCGGTTTTCGCCAATGTATTGCTAGAGGTCCAACTTAAAATTTAGCCACCAACTTATGGAAGTGCGTTATTCTTGAAACCCGATGTCCACGCGTGCGAAGCCGCTGGTACAGCTAGTTATAAATAAAGATAATTATGAGTTTATGGATAAAAAAGACACGTACTATTAAACTTACTGCTCTTCCCATCTTGAGCTTTAGTTTTGTCAACTTTCGTGCTACTCATGCCATCCTTTCTCATCTTGAATATATTTGGCGATAGACGTCTCAGTCGCGACGGCTTCTCGTTGGTAGCCAGTTTCTTCGGAGCCAGGTTCGAAGTGGAGGCACTCTCGAAACGTTTCAGATGACTTTTCGGCAAATCCTCTTGTACCGTTCCTAAGCCGGACAAATTTGGGCTTGACGCAAACTGGGCTTTGGAAGGTTCTGCCTGGAAGTAAATAGATACAGTACAGAATTTGTGAGATAGCATTTATAGCGTTTATAGACATCTCCCCCTCAGTCCGGTGATGATGACAAGGTCTTAAGCTTTAATCGTTGTCAATAAGGAAAAAATTTGAGCATTTTCTCACTTTCTACATTGAACATTGAATTGGAAATGACCAGGGCATATCTCCAGCAAGAAGCTACGCCCTGCGATCGCCAACCCGCCTGCCCAGCGTGGCGATTATGGGTATATCCTCTAGATGTTTGCTCTAAGTGGCGAATAACTGGAGAGGCCTATGTCCAGCAGTGGACTGTAATAGGCTGATGATGATGATGATGATGATCTCCAGGCGCTCTTATGAACGATTGACTAAGTGTGCGTTGCAACGGACACCTTATTTTGGTAAAGGAAGTGTAGGACGCCGTCCAACACGAGATGATGACTTAAGAAAGTTGGCTGGTCGAGCATGGATACAGATTGCCCTGGATCTTGATGATGACGCATTGGGTGGACGGTGCGGGAGCAATTCTCCACTCGCTTTACACTGGTCCTCGTCAACATCGAACGGGAGTAGACTCACCTAACGTTCTGCTCCCGTCACTCCCCCCAAGGGAGGAATTCGCGCGGTTTGAGCGTGGGGTTTCCTAGGATACATAGCACAACTTTAAGGCGCTAAACAAAGAGCTGGCATGTTTAGGGGTATTCCCTGCCGCTTCGCCGCCATCTTGACGCAGGGTGCCGCCTTCCAGTTTCGAGGGTGGCGAGTAATGGTGAGTCCTACATACCCTGCCGCGGGCGGGGATGCGAAGCGCAAATGCATATTCCCCAATACAAAAAAAAAAGTTCGAGATGGTTGGCGTTCTCTAGGAGGTCTAAGTTCGGCAGTGGATATAAATGGTCCGACTGCTAGATCTCACTTTCAAAACAGATATTTTGGAGACGTCCAGCGCCAGAGAGGACATGGACGAGTCGTTCTTCTCCTCAAGGAACTCCTTCCGGATGTACGCGATCTTGTTCCTCAGCTCTTCTGCCTCCCTCTCCGCTTCCAGCAGGCTCTCAAGCAACGGGTTCTGGATGCTGTTTATTGGGCTGTAGGTAGATAAATAGATAAATGAATATCAGACAACATCACATTCATTGCTCCGATCCCAAAGTAAGTAGCTTGAGCACTTGTGTTATGGGTATCAGAACAACGAAGGTACCACAAATAAATACTTAAATACAAATATAAACAGCCAGACACGGAACAAACATGAGTGTTCATCACACGAATATTTGTCCCGGGTGGGAATCGAACCCACGACCCTTGGTTCAGAAAGCAGGGGTCACTACCAATTGAGCCAC
Organism: Conogethes punctiferalis; assembly: GCA_031163375.1. NCBI lineage: Eukaryota > Metazoa > Arthropoda > Insecta > Lepidoptera > Crambidae > Conogethes > Conogethes punctiferalis. The sequence continues at coordinate 12,829,572 of CM062090.1, read as the reverse complement.
CGAGTCAGTTATTATTAGATACCTATTGTTTATTGCACTAAAAATCAAACATTGCCAGGAAAAATGATTACAGACACTAATGCAGTACAATGTAGGCGCTCTTATCGCTGATAGGAATGTACGTGATCTCTTACAGCGTTCTTTTCTGAGTCTTTTTTTTATAGTGGCTCGACATAATGGCTTCCCTACGCCTGATGGAAAGCGAAAGAGAAGCCCTAGTCGCCGTGACAACGGGCAAGTAACTGGTCAATTACCTGTCAGTTGCCACCGCCATGCCGGCCCAACCCAAACCCCCCACGAACTCCGGAAACCCTACTCATCGGCAGAAACACGACCCAGAGGTCATTTGGCTGCGGTATTCTGTAGGGTGGAGGTCCTTCCCCGGACGGGCGGCTCAATTCGAGCGAAGATTCGCTATGCCCTACCTCTCTTCTAAACACTCTTACACATCACCAGGCCACGCAGTCCACTACTGGACATAGGCCTCTTCAGTTGTTCGTCATTTTGGGGAAACCTTTAGAAGCTTTATCCATAATCGCCACGCTGGGCGACGTTGCTCTCCGCTCCGGTGACGCTGCTGCCCGACATCATCATCAGCCTATTGCAGTCCACTGCTGGACATAGGCCTCTCCAGCTGTTCGCCACCTAGGGCAAACTTCTGGCGGACATACCCATGACGCCACGCTGGGCAGGCGGGTTGGCGATCGCAGGGCGTAGCTTTTCGCTCCGATGACGCTGCTGCCCGTCATCGGCCTGTGGTATTTAGCTACGCCTTCTATCGTGATGGTTTTACCGCCACCAGTCGGTTTGCCAGAGCCTCGTTTGTTGTTCGGCAGGATGCACCACGGGCAGGTGAGGATGGCTTGAAGCAAAAAGGTGATAGGTCGCTCCCTTAAAGCCCGACATCGGCTTGTGGCATTTAGCTACGCCTTCCATCATAATGAGTATACCGCCGCCAGTCGGCTCCCAGTAATTTATTATGGTAAATTTTAAATTAGTTCAGTAAAACATTAAAGTAAGTATATATAACTAAAAATCATACCTAGAGGTTTTGTTACGTCGTCGCATACTTCCAGGCGTCGACGATAGTGTGTATGTACTCTGGCGGCGATACATCTAAAACCCCAGGATTAGAAGATGTATTAGAAGATGACCATATAAGGCAGGTTCCAGAGTCTTCATGGTTGTGCGAAAAGAAACACGATTGGGGGCTGCGCAGACGACAGACTTTTTGTGCGATAGAGTCTGCGTCTGAGACATTTAAAAAGAGCATCCCTACAGCTCTGCCGACAGAATGATCGAAGATGTGCGTTGAGTCTGTGAAATATCCGCGACAGATTTTTGCGCATCGTGTGCTTTACTGCATATAATTGCATCACAGACTAAAAACTGCGTCACGGATAGTCTGTCGTCTGCGCTGCCCCTTAAGGATTATGTTTATTATTCATAGATATATCAACTTTCGAGGCAGAAACTCTCCGCTGCACCCCGCCCCTGGATTTTCGTCGGCAATCGAACCGAACTTCAGTCGATCATTGCCGCCGAATCGCAGCCGAACTTACGCTCGACCGAAGTTCGGATGTACACTAAACGCAACGTAATTTCGGCATGGTGTGTTATCAGTAATTTAAAATATATTGCAGGCGTAGTCACGCCGAACTCCGGTCGCGTATTTTCGGCATAGTGTGTTTAGACACTAAGCGTGACTGTGAAGCGACCCTACGTTCCTACCTTTTTATCATCCTCTCCATAGGCAGCGTTGAGCAGCCGCTTGGTCAGCGGCCCTGGCGCGGGCAGCTGCTCGTCAGGAGTGGCCTTCGCGGCGGTCAGCGTGTCCAGGGACCGGTACCGGGTGGGCGTGTCAACTTTGGACTGGAACAGTCTGGAATCAAGCCGCCATTACATTACGGACATGGCACGTAACGTCACACTTTTAAATGGTCCGTAAAGATCGTCACGCTGATGACATATTCTTTGCCATAATCCTTTGAGCGCTGAGAAATGACACGACACAATACGCCTGTTGCCGTAAAAAATGATATTTTTCAAAAATAAAAGACGCGTATTTTCTCATTTGTAAATTAGATCAAAAATGACAAAGATATAGCCCGTTAAAATTACTCGTGACGTCATAGAGTTTGTGATTTTTCGCTACTGAGTGACGTCAAAGACCCCCACTCCTACATTTTGATGCCTTGTATCTTTGGTATTTTTTATTTAAATGGAAAAAGGAAAATACTTGTCCAATATATTTTCATAATCTAAAATACGGACTAAATATAGGTAATGTAATTATTTTGACCCTGGAAACACCCCTATTGAAAATCCACTGTTATTGATGCATATCTACCTATAGGTGTTTACCTTTGACGATGTTACCTTTGACATAGGCCTCGCCCAAATAAGACACCTCGCAATGGGAACAAGTTCCACATTTGCTAGTATCTAATGAGCCGTAACTTTAACCAACCGTTTCTCAGCAGTGCTTAGCTCGATGATGCTGGTGGACTTGTTTAGGGGGTCCTTCTTATCCCTGACATGGGCCTCGCGCAAATAAGGCACCTCGTTCTGGCAACGAGTTCCACATTTGCTATGTATCTAATGAGCCGTGACTTTAACCAACCGTTTCTCAGGAGTGCTCAGCTCGATGATGCTGGTGGACTTGTTGAGGGGGTCCTTCTTGTCCCTGGTCTCGTCGGCGGACTCGTTGCACTGCCGGATGCAGCGGATCATCTCGCGGAGCTCCTTCGTCAGCCGCTCGCGGTGCTCCTTGGGCAGGGAACCGAGGAGGGTGCAGCCGAACTCCTGTTGCATGTGAACATTTTTTTTAAATCAGTGTGGTTTCTGGATTTAGAACAGGACCACCCCATCTCATCCCGTGGGTGTCGTAGAAGACGACTAAATATCAGGAAACGAGCAGCAGCGTTTACCTACAAAGCGTGGTCACAGATTAATAAATAGTTATGGCGTGGTGACTTTGGGGGACTTGCCCAACAAATAACAATAGGGATGTTTTTGGGGTCAAAATAATTACATTATATTTAGTCCATATTTTAGATCATAAAAATGTATTCAACATGTATTTTCCTTTTTTCATTTAGATACAAAATAGCAAAGATACAAGTCATCAAAATTTAGGAGTGGGGGGCTCTGACGTCACTCAGCGGCGAAAAAAAACTTCCACTCTTTGACGTCACGCGTAATTTTAACGGGCTATGTCTTTGTAATTTTTGGTCTAATTTATAAATGAAATAATATGTGTCTTTTATTTTTGAATAAGCTAAAAGACGGACTAATTACAATTTTTAGCCATAATAGCCTATTATGGCACAAGTATACAAAGTACAATCTATTCTGTAAGCCTTTGTAATACCCCCCTCTAGTCCTTTCATCCACAATGCCTCACTTCAGTAATCATGGAGCTAGCGTTGTACCTGCTGGTCATCAGTCCATTACCTTGTCGAGCTGCTTCCCGCCGGCCACGCCGGACACCTGCCACAGGCCGCTGGTCTGCTGCTGGCTGGAGGCGGGGCAGGAGCACGACAGCCCCGGGCTCTCCAGCACCACGTTTAGACCTGATGACTGGAAAAACAGTAGAACATTTTATGATTTTCAGGTGATGTTTACTTTAATGAACTCTGTAGGGTCTCGCTTGAAGTATAGGCGATCCTTATTAATTATTCAACAGACTGGTGGCGGTATAACCATCACGATTGAAGGCACACGCACGCACTATTTACTCTCTATGATCGCCAACCCGCCTGCCCAGCGTGGCGGTTATGGGTATAACCTCCGGATGTTTGCCCAAGTTGAGAACACCTGAAGAGGCATATGTACAGCAGTGCACTGCGATAGGCTGATGATGATGATGAATTATTGCATTCCCAAACGTTAGGAAACTAACTTTTCTAAAATGGCTCGGATCTGGGTGTTCTGAGAGGCGCCCCCAGTAGGTACACATTAAGTTATGACCAGTGGAATTTTCGGCGAATTATTAGTGACCTGATTGCATGTAAACACGTTGCTTAAGATGAAAATCATCATGATGAAGCTTCATGATAAATATACTTATTCCATCACAGATAGGCTGAGCGCACCGATTACATTATAGCGCATAGTAATGTAAATCCCAAAGATCCGCACTGCGAGTGTCTTTAGTGTCGAAGGCAAGTTATGGAACTCGAGTCATTGCCAGGCTCATTGTTCCCCAAAAAAAAATATCTTTTGGTAAATAGATATTTATGGCGAGCATAATTATTATACTTTTGTTGGGTTAGCGCGCCCCCTCATCGTTTGCTTCAATATCTTTCGCACGGAAGATTTTTAAACGCCCGCCGTTTCAAAAGCGTTCAGGTATAACAATGCATTTTCGCGTTTTAAAAGCGCTGTTGTATGAACATATACTTGAGAAAATGCATTTTAAAAAAGCTCCCGTATGTACGGCCTTTTATTTGTGACACCATAACTTAATTAAATACCCATAACTTTTTAGTCAGCATTAGACATAAGTCATCTACCTAACTATAATTCTCACCTGACAATTAATGACGACGGTCCTGGTGCCTCCATCCTGGCTGAGGTTGACGTCGCTGGAGTTCAGCGACTTGACACTGAACCCGAGACACTGCAGCAGCGCGCATAACTCCACCACATCTGTGTATGCGTCCTGGAAATAACACCATCTACGTTACTTAGGGGATGTAAGAGAGCGACCCATCAATCTTTTCGCTCCAAGCCAACCTCACCTGCCCGTGGTGCAGCCTGCCGAATAACAAACGAGGCGCTGGCAACCGACTGGTGGCGGTAAAACCATCACGATAGAAGGCGTAGCTAAATAGCACAGACCGATGACGGGCAGCAGCGTCACCGGAGCGAGAAGCTACGCCCTGCGATCGCCAACCCGCCTGTCCAACGTAGCGATTATGGGTATATCCTCCAGATGTTTGCCTTAAGTGGCGAACACCTGGAGAGGCCTATGTCCAGCAGTGGACTGCAATAGGCTGATGATGATGATGATGATGACGTTACTTACTGTGTGGATTCCTAATTTACGTCACATCTCGTGGGTGTCACAGAAGGTGACTAAAGGAATATCAGGAAACGGGCAGCAGCGTTCATGTGGGTAAGAATAAAACCTATTGCGGTCACCGACCTGCTTCCAAGCGTGGTGACGGAAGCAAATCCCCCAAATCACAATTATCATTGGGGGAGGCCTATGACCAGCAGTAGACATTTCATCATCATCATGACATCAATGAGCCACCGTGCCGGCTCATTTGGTAGTGACCTCTGCCCTCTGAGCCAAGGGTCGTGGGTTCGATTCCCGCACAGTACAAACATTTGTGTTCATGAACATGTCTGTTTGTATTGGTCTGGGTGTTTTCTATGTATAATATGTATATGTATTTATTTACAAAAAAAAAAATATCTAAGTTATCAGTTGTCTAGTACCCATAGTACAAGCTTCGGCTTAGTTTGGGACTAGGTGGCGCTGTGTGGCCCAGCGTGGCATGTCTTGGGTTATTTATTTATTTATTATTATTTATTTATCAGCCCATTGCAGGCCACTGCTGGACATAGGCCTCTCCAGTTGTTTGCCACTTAGGGCAAACATCTGGAGGATATACCCATAATCGCCACGCTGGGCGTTGGCGATCGCAGGGCGTAGCTTCTCGCTCCGGTGACGCAGTAGACATTTGCAGTCTGATAAAAATGATGACATTAAAGAGAAGGGGGTCCACGAAGTGTGACACGCACAAAATGGAGTTCCACAAAGAGACCAGCTATGACAAACTGTAACAAAATGTCATGAAATTTGTGTGACATATTTTGAGAATGGCGCCTTATGTCCTGCAGGTGACTTGCCTTGTCACCTTTTCGTTGCGAAGAATACTAGTATACCATCGTGTGGCATATTGTACAACATCCATATTTCGAAATCGTATAGGTAATAATACGTAAACTTTATAACTTGGTAGGAGTCTCTGTTAGCCTATTTATAGAACTCAGCTTTATTATTTAACCTTTTGTGAACAAAGTTATCCACAACAGGTTAAATCAGCCGTCATAACTAACACACTTACCACCTTTTTAAAATTGTAAATAAAAAAGATCACTTACATTTAAAGACATTACGAAATCAAAATCATAAATGCCACACAGAAACACACTTCACTTTCGTTTTCAATTTGAATTAAATAAATTAAAACTTAACACAATGCAATATTTAGCACTCCTTCACGCGTTGTCACAGATTACCTGACTACCCTCAAAATAATTCCGAAACGTTCATTTGTCTGTGATTCGACGGTACATCAATTAAATGAAACATATTTCTAGCTAAATCGCGGATTTAGTGACAATGAAAGTGCAAATGACTATGCCATTTTTTTTCGTATACATTATGTATGAGTGCCGTTCTCTTCAAATCTGAGGATAGAGACAAACTATTTTGGTGAATTATAGGAATTCTTATCTTGCTATTGTTACACTGTGCGTCGTTGACTGGCTTTGTGGCTCGTTTCGTAGTGATTTTGAATTAAGGGTCGTGGGTTCGATTCCCACTCGGCACAAACATACTTGTGATTTTATTGTCATCGCTGGATCGCAACTAAACATCTATGTAGTTTTCTATCTGGCAATGTATCTGTATATGCGGTATAATCATCATAGTTGAAGGCGTAGCTAAATACTAAAGACCGGTGACGGGCAGCAGCGTCACCGGAGCAAGAAGCTACGCCCTGCGATCGCCAGCCCGCCTGCCCAGCGTGGCGATTATGGGTATATCCTCCAGATGTTTGCGCTAAGTGGCGAACAACTGGAGAGGCCTATGTCCAACAGTGGACTGTAATAGGCTGATGATGATGATGATCTGGCAATATGATAAAGGACTGTGACCGACTGTGTATTAAAGTTAATATACCTAATCTAAACCAAAGTAAGGGGTTCTCAAAAACGGCGAAACATTTCGAGAAAAGGTAGGTAGTGCCTTTGCGCTTCGCTTGGCTCGTCTTAGCGGGGACACGACCGTGCCCCCAGATATATCGCCGTTGATCCTGCTCCCGATCTATCTGTCTTGTCGTACTATATTCCGATTTGGAAATTGGTTGCTGTAGCCAAAATTTTGGTCAGGATAGTATTATTATTTATACATATAAAAGATGGAGAGGTGTAACAAGTAAAAGATACACAATCAGCTTTATATATATTTTATTACAGAAAAAAACATATTAATATAAATATCATCTAATACAGAGGCTATTTCGTCATTTTCAAGGATCAACGTCCTGACATTCATACTTGAAAATGGTGAATTAGATTTTGGGTCTTGTTTTCATATGTTTTACAGTTGATTTGTATTTTGTTTCTTTAAGCAGCTAAAGTAGCGTGTTGGAGGCAATACAACTTGTTCCTTTTGATATTACAATAAATCGCCTGATAGTAAGCGATATTCGTAGTCTACTCTACTAATCGTCATTTATTTATTAATTAGACCATGGGAAAGACAAAATGGTTTTGTTTTAACATATTTTACCATGATCTAATTAACAAGAATAATCAATTTTATTATTGTAATATCAACCTTGTCACACAGAAAACAAGACACATAAAAGCAATTTAATTGTAAGTCATGTATCTGGGCGTGGCCGAGAACTTGGCGTAGGACTTGATGACTTTGTTGACGGCTTCCAAGAAGTCCTTCTCGGTTGCCACCTTGCGCCGCGCACGGATGGCGAACATGCCCGCTTCGGTGCAAACGGACCTGTGGACAAAATAGAAACGTTAATAATTTTCCAGTGAATACATAAGAGCATTTTCGCACTACTTCCGAGCCGAATACAACCCGAATTCGTAAAATATAATCCACATTAGCCATAGAACTATTTTTATGGCAATTTAAGAGAGGTGGGCGAGAGCGAAAGAGAAGCCCATGTCGCTGTGACAACGGGCAAGTAACTGGTCAGTTACCTATCAGTCGCCACCGCCATGCCGGCCCAATTTTAACCCCCCACGAGCTCCGGAAACCCTAGTCACCGGCAGAATTACGACCCGGAGGTCATTTTGCTGCAGTATTCTATAGGGTGGAGGTCCTTCCCCTGACGGGCGGCTCAATTCGAACGAAGATTTGCTATGCCAACCTCTCTTGGCCGGTCCTTTACTTACCTAAAATAGGGTTATTTCCAAGGTCAAAATACTTACATTATATTTAATCCGTATTTTAGATTATATAAAATATTGGACATGTTTTTTGTTCTTTTTTCGATCAAACAAAAACCAACAAAGATACAAGCAACATTTTTAAGTGGGAGTGTTTGGCGTCACTCTGTAAGAAAAAACTCCCACTCTTTGACGTCACGCGTAATTTTAACGGGCTATATATTTGTCAGTTTTTGTCTAATTCACAAATGAAAAAATACGTGTCTTTTATTTTTGAACAATCTAAAAGACGGACTAATCACATTTTTACGGCAACAGGCCTATTATATCCACCAATATACAAGTAATGCAATAATATTACATCTTAATCTTAACTTAATATTATAAAGCTGAAGAGTTTGTTTGTTTGTTTGTTTGAACGCGCTAATCTCGGGAACTACTGGTCCGAAATGAAAAATTATTTTTGTGTTGAATAGACCATTTATCGAGGAAGGCTTTAGGCTATATAACATCACGCTGCAACTATTAGGAGCGAAGAAATAATGGAAAATGTAAAAAAAAACGGGGGAAAAATAACTATTCCACGCGGACGAAGTCGCGAGCACAGCTAGTAACTTTAATAAGCTGAATAGCTTCGTAAACGTGTTTAATTTCTTTTGTTACATTCTAGGCTTATTAACGTACATTGGATTTGTATAACTGTATATTTATTATGAAATGAAGACCTTTGAAAAAAAAACTCATTCTATGTGAAATGGACTATAGAAGACGTTTAGCTACAAAATAAGAGAGGTAGGGCATAGCGAATATTCGCTCGAATTAAGCCGCCCGTCCGGGGAAGGAACTCCACCCTATAGAATACCGCAGTCAAATGACCTCTGGGTCGTGTTTCTGCCGGTGAGTAGGGTTTCCGGAGTTCGTGGGGGGTTAGGGTTGGGCCGGCATGGCGGTGGCAACTGACAGGTAACTGACCAGTTACCTGCCCGTTGTCACAGCGACTTGGGCTTCTCTTTCGCTTTCCATCAGGCGTAGGGAAGCCATTATGTCGAGCCATTATAAAAAAAAAATCAAAAGCCATACCTGATCTCTGCGCCGGTGGAGTTGGGACAGAGCCTGGCGAGCAGGTCGAAGCGTATGTCGCGCTCGACGCTCATGGAGCGCGCGTGGATGCGGAAGATGTGCGCGCGGCCGTCCAGGTCCGGCAGACCGAACTCCACTTTGCGGTCCAGCCGGCCCGGCCGCATCAGCGCCGGGTCCAGCGTGTCCGGCCGGTTGGTGGCCATCAGCACCTGCACGACACGCACGCATACCACTTAATATAGGCATTAAAAATTATCTTACACAAATTAAAAAAAAAAATAGGCATGATGACAATTTTTACTGGCTCGGTGGCTCGATTGGGGTCATTGGCCAAAGACTGACTGCCGAGAAACTATAGTTCATTCGCGTTAAGAAAATAGTGACTCATCACCGACTGCCGGCCAAGCCACACCCCCTAGCCAATTAAAACGCTTAAACGTTTTAATTGGCTAGGGGGTGTGGCTAACGCTAGAAATTATAATTTCTAGCGTTTTAATTGGCTAGGGGGTGTGGCTTGGCCGGCAGTCGGTGATGAGTCACTATTTTCTTAACGCGAATGAACTATAGACACAATAGAAAAACTATTGTTTGTCGGTCACCGGTGACCGTCATGGCGCTCAACGTGTTAATAGGCATGATGACTAATTTTTACTGGCTCGGTGGCTCGATTGGGGTCATTGGCCAAGGGTCGTGGGTTCGATTCCCACCCGGGACAAACATTCGTGTGATGAACACTTGTGTTCGTTCCGTGTCTGGGTGTTTATATTTGTATTTAAGTATTTATTTGTGGTGCCTTCGTTGTTCTGATACCCATAACACAAGTGCTTAGGCTCCTTACTTTGGGATCAAAGCAATGTATGTGATGTTGTCTGATATTTATTATTATTTATTATTATTCCCTTCGTATAAACTTTGAACGTCATATTTTTATCGAATCAACAGCCTAAATAATAAATTTCATGTTTCTAACTCTAAAATTTACGATATTTCCAAATAATTTTTAAACTAACTAAAAGCGTTTAAAGACTAAACTAGTACTAACCTTGATGTTTCCTCTAGGGTCGAAGCCGTCGAGCTGGTTGATGAGCTCCAACATGGTTCTTTGTACCTCGTTGTCGCCGCCAGCACCGTCGTCAAACCTAAGAGCGTAAATAAACACGGTTAGTAGTTGTAGTAGTTTTTTTTTTTTTTTTTTTTATAGATATTAGATATTACACACCTGATGTAGAAATCCGAATGTTTTTAACCGACTTCAAAAAAGGAGGAGGTTCTCAATTCGTCTGTATGTATAATATTTTTTTTTTTTTTTTTTTTTTTTTATGTGTGTTCACCGATATTTCCGTCAATTATGGATGGATTTCAAAAATTTTTCGACAGTTCGACAGAGGACACTTCCGAGGTGGTCCCATTATCACCAAGTCAGGATCTAATGATGGGATCCTGGAGAAATTGAGGGCAACAACCGAAAATGTTATGTTTTATCGATGATAAAAGTTTCTTATTTCTTAAAATTGTATGCTCATATGGTGTTTTTGTTACGTAATCATATTTTACTCAGGTATATGCTTCCGGGCGTCAACATCTGTTGCTGATGATGAAGCCACAGAACTCCTTAACGGTTAGGAGTTAGGGGACAGTACTAACATTGGTCGATATTAAACTAGGTAGTAGTATGTACTTATGCAGGGCTAATAGGGCAGGTGATTTGGTAAGTGATATGCTTGATTCTAGATCGCATAGTCTTCACTTGACTTGAAGCAAAATTTTTCATTCCTAAGTAAAACTCTTAAGGATTCCCTTATTCATTAATTAGCCTTTACTCAAGGTCACAGTACATCAACGCAACTAAAAATAGTGAAATAAAATTATTTTTTAAAAAAAATTAAACCGACTTCAAAAAAAACACAAACGACTAAAACTAAAAAGCGATAAATAACTTAAGTAATTCTATCCTTAATACATAATTATTTAAATATTACAATTATCACTTATTTTTGAAGTCGGTGCCAGCCAAACAAATAAATGTATATTGTCGTGTGGATTTGCCGGCCGCGCGCGTCATACAACAACAGTCTACGTTAGGTACCAAGAGCTGGCACCGACTTCAAAAATAAGTGATAATTGTAATATTTAAATAATTATGTATTAAGGATAGAATTACTTAAGTTATTTATCGCTTTTTAGTTTTAGTCGTTTGTGTTTTTTTTGAAGTCGGTTTAATTTTTTTTATTGATTAGGCAGAGGTCTAATCGATACCTCTGGGAGATGTAGATAATATATTTTTTTAAATCCAGTATTTGTGTAGGAAAATACTTTTTTGATGTAAATAAAATTTATTATTTTGTTCTACAAGGAGTAGCTGCGCTCAGGAGACTCAATCCTGCGCAGTTGTTCAATGTACTTTTGCTGTAGGGGAGTCGTATCAGAATACAGTCTAAGCTTACGAACAGCATTCTTTCTTTTCTCCCCATTTAAAACAGTGGCTCATCTATATCTATCTATACATATAATAAAAATGTAACGAATCGCTGCCTGTACATGGAAGATATATGTGAAAAAATATTATGGGAGGCTTTTATTAATGCAATAGTACGCAAAACAATGATTTTTGGAATTTTTGTCTGTTTGTCGGTTTGTCTGTTTGTCTGTATGTTTGTGCACGCTAATCTCAGAAACCGCGTATCCGATTAAGATGCGGTTTTCACTAATATAATGGAGGAAGCTTCCCTTAACATTTAGTGTTTGTTTCATGTTAATCGGTCCATAAATAAAAAAGTTACGCCCATTTAACTAATCACGTCGAGCCTGCTGTACGTTTGCGCGGGTATATAAAGCGCGCCGAGATCTGCGCCGCGCCGATGCCAGCTGCCAGGCACTGGGGGTCATAAAAATCAATTCCCAAGAAACTATTCCACGCGGACGAAGTCGCAGGCACAGCTAGTTCTAACATAAAAATGTCACTATACTAATAACTATAATACACATCGCGGACTTCAGTGGCAAAAAGACGATGAACAAATATGTATTGGATTTTTACGTTATTCGCGTATGAAAATTATGCAATAGACTGCCTCTACCCATAAAAATAGAATCAGTTTAACCGCCAAAGGAGGCACAGACAGTGCCAACGAAAAGTATGTATGTTTAGAACTAGTAATTTAGATATGGTAGTAGGCAAACATATGTCACCAATTGAGGGTTGGAGGTAACATAATGTAAGTGTTATCTATTTAAAATACATACCTATATACGAGTACAACTAACTTTTCTTTTAGTTTCGAGGTTTTATGAAAAACTGGCCAAATGATATGACCTTAAAACTCATAGGCCCGCCCGGTCTCCTTCCCTGTTTGTTCAAAATTCTTTATCTATCTTTATGACAGAGAGAGCAAACGGTCGATGGTACGTGATCACTTCAGCCCATAGACACCGCAACTCCACATGATTGAAAGATTCATATGCGTCGCCGGCCTTTGAGTGTAGGCCCGTATTTTGAAGGTCCATAAGTCGTATGCATTCGGAAAAGTCGCAGTATTTTAGCGGCCGGTGTTAGTATTGTGGAAAGCTGAAGCTATTACCTAGCTATTACCTCCTAAACAAGTAAACACCTATACAGATACATACGTCAATACAGGGGCGTAGCGTAGTGGGGGCGGGGGGGGGGGCGGCCCGTCCCGGGCGGCACATTTTAGGGGGCGGCAAAATTTCACAATTTATAATCTATCCATACTAATTTAAATAATAAAAATATTTGAACCATTTCATATTTTTATCGGAACTACAAATTCGGACCGATTAAAAAGAGCATGGAATTTTTTATTACTTATTCTGTAACGGATTCGGGGAATCCCTTTTCTTTGAATGATATTTTGTAGCGACTGCTGCCTACACCGTCCACGACTTGCGGGGATTCCCCGTATTTTATTTTATGCTTTGTTTATGACTAACAAAACAACAGCGAGAATTACTGACGATTCAAAATAAAAGGGCGGCAAATTTGTCTTCCGCCCCGGGCGGCAAAATTGTCTTCCCCCCCCCCGGGCGGCAAAATTGTCTTCCGCCCCGGGCGGCCGACACCCACGCTACGCCGCTGCGTCAATATGATATGACAAGGTTGTTATAACTCACCTAGCGCCGCCGATAGCGTCGATCTCGTCAAAGAATATCAGACAAGCCTTCTTGCTGCGCGCCATCTCGAACAGCTCTCGGACCATGCGGGCGCCCTCGCCCACGTACTTCTGGACCAGTTCCGAACCTAAAGAGAGCACCAAACTATTTAACCATTCATTCAAAGGAGGCGCCTCCTTGTGGCACACCCACACACTAAGGGCCAAGAGGGAGCAAGGGGGAGCGGGGCCCAGAAAACATTGCCCTCTCGCCTTTCAACAGGCGACGAGGGGCAATGTAAAAAAATGGAGTAGTCTAACGAGAACAAAATAATGAATAAAATAACCAAGACATGCCACGCTGGGCCACACAGCGCCACCTAGCCCCAAACTAAGCCGAAGCTTGTACTATGGGTACTATGTAGACAACTGATAAACTTACTTAGATACATTTTTTTTTTGTAAATAAATACATATTATACATAGAAAACACCCAGACCAATACAAACAGACATGCTCATGAACAGAAATGTTTGTACTGTGCGGGAATCGAACCCACGACCCTTGGCTCAGAGGGCACTACCAAATGAGCCACCGAGCCTGTCAATTAATAGTGTATTGATATCATCATTATCAGTCTATCGCAGTCCACAGCTGGATATAGGCCCCTCCAGTTGTATGCCCAAAGAGGCTTCACCCATAATCGCCACGCAGGGCAGGCGGGTTGGCGATCGCAGGGCGTAGCTCGTCGCTCCGGTGACGCTGCTACCCGTTTTTTTTCTAAAAAATGGTGTTATTAAATAACTGAATCATTTCAAGGGCAGGCCCAAGCGCGGATTCAGCGCTTAAAAAAGGTTGTGGGCACACCTACCTAAAGAATCTATTAAAGTTTAACGTTTATTATCATCATCCTATCGATCTCAATAGATCGTAGAAATGTGACGTCACAAGTCTAATTACGTTGTGGGCATGCCCATCGTGCCCACAACGGTCCTGCGCCTGGGCAAGCCGCTAGTACAATGAGCGTGTCGGAGCGTACCAATGACCCTGATGAAGCAGGCGTCGGTGCGGTTGGCGACGGCGCGCGCGCACAGCGTCTTGCCGGTGCCGGGCGGCCCGAACAGCAGCACGCCCTTCGGCGGCTCGATGCCCAGCTTCACGAACTTCTCCGGCTACAACAACAACAAACATTTGTACACATTCAAAATGAAAATGTTTATTTGTTATTAAGACACTTTTACAAATTGACTCCTTCCGCCTATGATATTTCTATTTCTATTCTGCTCATTTGGTAGTGCCCTCTGCCTTCTGAGCCAAGGGTTGTGGGTTCGATCCCCGCACAGTACAAACATTTGTGTGCATGAACATATATTGGTCTGGGTGTTTTCTATGTATAATATGTATTTATTTACAAAAAAAAAAAGTATATAAGTAGGTTTATCAGTTGTCTAGTACCCATAGTACAAGCTTCGGCTTAGTTTGGGGCTAGGTGGCGCTGTGTGGCCCAGCGTGGCATGTCTTGGGTTATTTATTTATATTCACTGCTGGACAGAGGCCTTCCCCTATGACCATCTGTCATTTGGGGGATTTGCCTAAATCGCCACACTTGGCAGGTGAGATGGTGACCACAGTAAGTTCTATTTGTACCCAGGTAAATGCTGCTGCCCGTTTCCTAATATTTCCTTAGTCGTCTTTTACGACACATGTCCTGCCTTGCACCTTTGCCATCACACCAATACTGACAGGAGACCATTTTGATACAACTGCACTATTATTTTTATACGAATTTTCACCCCCATCATAAAATAGAGTATTAAATTTTATTAAGGGATGTAAGGGAGGGGCCTATCATCATTTCGCTCCAAGCCAACCTCACCTGCCCGTGGTGCATCCTGCCGAATAACAAACGAGGCGCTGGCAATAGACTGGTGGCGGTATAACCATCACAATTGACGACCGATGACGGGCAGCAGCGTCACCGGAGCAAGAAGCTACGCCCTGCAATCACCAACTCGCCTGCCCAGCGTAGCGATTATAGGTATATCCTCCAGATGTATGCCCTGTGGGGAACAACTGGAGAGGCCTATGTCCAGCAGTTGACTGTGATAGGCTGATGATGATGTTGAAATTTTATTTTAAACACTCACATGCAACAATGGTGTCTCAACGACTTCCCTCAGCTTCTCGATCTGCTCCTTGCACCCCCCCACATCACTGTAAGTCACATCCGGCTTCTCCTCCACCTGCATCATCGTCACTGTGGGGTCGATCTTCGGAGGAAGCGGTATGTGGATCTGATACTTGTTACGGTCCACACTGAGAATTGAAAAAAAAAACAGTTAAATAATAAAAAATAAAATAAATAAAATAGTTTATTTCTGCAAAATAGATTCACTAGTAATACTTTTGCACGACAAACTTTTTTCCTACCAGCACTTCGACGTGTAGCCTGCTGAGAAGAAGTGCCGCAACAAACTCAACAGTTAGTCTTTTTTTTTTTTTTGTTATGGAATTTCGACGTAGCGGATGACGTCATGTACCGTGCGCGCCATACAAACACCGTAGAAAAATCTGTTTACGTGAGAGACACGGATAAATTTACTTTCAACGACTGTATGTCGCCCATTTTTCAGGCAATTTTGATTGTTTACACTGTTTGTAGTACATTTTTATCTATTTTACGAAAAATTACTAAATACATGAAACTATTTTTCATGCATTTTCTCTATTGTCATTAGGAGAGGCCTATGTCCTGCAGTGGATGTTTGCAGGCTGATGATGATGATGATGGAAAAAGGAAGTTATACATCTGTTGTTCAAGGTTATAACCACTTACATATCTTGATATAAATGGCTGAAAGCATCATGAACAGTTATCTTGGGGAGACAGTAAACAAATTGTCATAAACTAAGAGCAAGTATCGTCATTTCCCCCCTTAATATTTCTGATGACAACACGAATTATGTATCTTTACATCAGAATCAAAGACTTTTTCTTACTTAAGATGACTTTTTAATCACCATCCAACTTGTAACTGGGCATTAGGTAACGTTAATAGAGCTCAATTCTGCAAAAAAATATATACTTACTACTACTTCATATTGACTGACTCGATGGCTCATTTGGTAGTGACCTCTGCCCTCTGAGCCAAGGGTCGTGGGTTCGATTCCCGCACAGTACAAACATTTGTGTTCATTTACATGTCTGTTTGTATTGGTCTGGGTGTTTTCTATGTATGTCTAAAAAAATGTATCTAAGTAAGTTTATCAGTTGTCTAGTACCTATAGTTCAGCTTATTTTGGGGCTAGGTGGCGCTGTGTGGCCCAGTGTGTCATGTCTTGGGTTATATTTTCACAACAAATTTATTTTTTGCAGAAACGAACTCTATTAACGATACCTAATGCTTATAAAAATTTGGATAGTAATTAAAAAGTCATCTAGTATTGCATACATTTCTATACTTGTGAGCCTTCTATCTATTTTTGTATATTGGTCTAGGTGTCTGTTATGAATTTAGTAAAAAAAAAGTATTTAAGTAAGTTTATCAGTACTCTAGTACCCATAGGACAAGCTTTGGCTTCGTTTGGGACTAGATGGCGCTGTGTGGCCAATGGTGCCATATTTGGGTCAATTATTTTAATTTTTGAAGTGAGCCACTTACGCCTCATTCAACAACATAGCAAAAATTTTTAAACATACCCAACCCTCATGCCCTCTTCAATGTCCGTGGGAGCCACGGAGTCTGCGAGGTCCACCACAAACTTCGCAAACTGCTTCACATTGATGATGTATTTGGGGTCATTTGAGTCTGCATTTATGATCTTTGTACATCTTGCAACCTGGATGAAATAAAATAACATTATTATGTGTATGTACTTTCGATGCTAGAAGAGTTAATGGCCTTGTTGATGTAAACAATGTAATGGGGATGTTTCCAGGGTCAAAATAATTACATTATATTTAGTCCGTATTTTAGATTATAAAAATATATTCGACACGTATTTTTCCTTTTTTCATTTAAACAAAAAATAACAAAGATACAAGGCATCAAAATTTAGGAGTGGGGGTCTTTGACGTTACTTAGTGGCGAAAAAACTCCCACTATGTGACGTCACGCGTAATTTTTTTTATTTATTATTTATTTATTATTAGCCTTTCTTCAGATGTGATCTGTTTGCTATATAGCATAGGCCTCCTCCAACTCTTTCCATGCTTTTCTATCAATGGCCAGTCTGGTCCAAGTTGCTCCTGCAACTTTCCTTATATCGTCCACCCATCTCCTGTGTGGACGACCCCGTTTCCTTTTTAGGTGACTCAAATACCAGAACATAATTGCTCTGCTCCACTTGTCCCTGCCTCGCACAGTGTGGCCTGTCCACTTCCACTTCAACTTCTGGATGGTTGTTTTCACATCCTGTGCCTTAACATGGTTTTTTATTGTCTCCGTTCTTATCTTGTCTGATAGTTTCTTCCCCAGCATTCTTCTGTTCATAGCATTTTGACAAGTTATTAATTTATTTATTTGAGATTTGTTCAAGGCCCAAGTCTGGCATCCATATGTAAGTACTGGAAGTATACATGTATTGAAGAGGTTTCTTTTAATCTCTATATTCATTAGTTTGTCTTTCATTATTTCTTTTAAGCTCCAATATCTTTTCCAGGCGTTAGCTATGCGTCTGTCTATTTCCTTTGGCATTGAGTCTTTTGTTGATATCTGATGGCCCAAGTAGATGTTTTCACTGACATATTCGATTGTACTGTCCCCCACAGTTATAGGTTCCTCAGTACTATTGGTCATAATTTTTGTTTTAGATGTAATTTTACCGGGCGTAAAAATTACGCGTAATTTTAACGGGCTATATCTTTGTCATTTTTGGTCGAATTTACAAATGAAAAAATACGTGTCTTTTATTGTTGAACAATCTAAAAGACGGACTAATTACATTTTTTACGGAAACAGGCCTATTAGTCAGTCTTTTAGATTGTTCAAAAAGAAATAATAAATAAATATCAGACAACATCACATACATTGCTCCGATCCCAAAGTAAGTAGCACTTGTGTTATGGGTATCAGAACAACGAAGGTACTACAAATAAATCCTTAAATACAAATATAAACACCCAGACACGGAACAAACACAAGTGTTTATCACACGAATGTTTGTCCCGGGTGGGAATCGAAAATAAAAGACAAAAAACATGTCTTTTATTTTTGAACATCATTTTCAAATTAGAATAAAATAAAATAATTTATTTCTGTAAATAGATTCACAAGTTATACTTTTAACTCGGGGTAGATATACACAAAAGGGGTAAGGGCCCACACGCCGACGCAACGTCGGCGCAACGGCAACTAGCGCTGAGTGGCTGCAAACCGCCATATTTGCGCAGCGCAAGCGTCGCGTTGTTCTAGCCTTGGGACGTCGCTTAAGAGTCTCCCCACATTTATCGACGCAGAATCGGCTAACACCGGTCAAAAAAGCCTTAATGACTATAATCGGCTCGGCTTGGACGACGCGTCGCGACACGCCGGCGGCGAATGGCATTAGTAACACCCTTATATCATAGACATAAAGGCTTTTTTGGCCGGCGTTAGCCAATTCCGCGTCGATAACAAAATCGTAGGTAGACCCTTATGCGACGTTCAAAATACGCTCGAAAGGCGCCTGTGTGGGGTGTCCCTAATCCGACGCGGGGGCGCAAAGTGCTCAAAAAGTAAAAACCAATACATTTTGGATACCAGTGCGTTCGTGCCACGCATAGTAACGTATGTGAATACGGCCTTCTCATCATTACATAAGGTTTACAATAATTAACATAGATTTTGCATAGAATTGGTTTGTTTTACAGCTAGGAAACTGAAACATAGGTTTAAATGAATCAGACGAGGAAACAGTAATTCGTTATAGGAATTGTATGAGAATGCTGACCTAACTTAAGATCAGCATTTGTTTGTTACACACTCCAGATGATACCATAAACCAAGTGCTCACTGTACTATTATTTATGTAGTATCTACTTAAAAGACACAATATAAAACCTATATTGTTGCACCCAATATATTCCTACATTGTATGCCTGCATTGTACCTAGTATATCAGTATACTCTTTCCTGTAAATGTTCAGTTTTGTGCAATAAAGAATATCTATCTATCTTTCAGTGATAAGACCACCTACATTGTACTACTATAGCTGTATAACATCTTTTTCCTCTAGATGTTTTATTTTGGTTCAATAAAGAGTATCTATCTATATTCACTGGCTGACAGTCATGGACAAAGACAAGCAGTAATAACAAATCATGGTATGACTTTGAAATGGTTTTGTTTGATAATAGTTCTGCCAATGCTGGCTCCCTTTATGTGTGTAGCTACCGCCATGGTTAATTTGGTCACTAGGTTTTCTCTTAACCTAATAACTCTTTGTTGTTTCTAGATTAGAACTTCTGTTTTTAAATGGCAAATAAATAGCAGTGCACTATATTACCAATTTATTTTATAGTTACAATGGTTTATATTGTAATACAGCTTTTCACTAAGAAACAACAAAGACTGCTTAGGTAACAGGCTGTTGTATTTAATGCTTAACAAAAAAAATATAAATTTTACAGTAAAAACATTATAGGGATTATGGTTGACTATAAAAAATTAATTACACTCAAAGAAGAAAAATCTTAATAATTATTAATCTTACCTGTAAAGGTTGCTCATTCTGTAAGGTTTGTTTATCCGCAGCCAAATCCCACAAAGCAGGAGGGGCGAGTCCTGTGTCGGACTCCTTGATGCCCGTCAGCTCATTCACCCTCTTCATAACTGTCTGGATTCCATCCTCCACCTCCTTGATGATTTTTGTGTATTGCCCTTGTCCCTAAAATCAAGCAGAAAAATGAAAATTTTGCCAGTCATTGTATTCAGTAACTCACACAAAATATCCCACACTTACATATGACTTCAATAAAGCTATGTCTCCTTCATCGAGGGCTGAAAATTTAACAGATAATTTTAGAAATCAGTCAATAAATTAATAAAAATAAGTTAAAGATTGCACGGCAAACATTAGGTTACTCTCAAATAGTGTAAAATATACGTACACTTAATTTCTTTTTCCGGTTCTTCTTTGTCATCTTTCACCTTGCGCATATCATCCCCCAAATGGTCAGGCATTTTGGACGCTGTTTTTTATAAAATTCTAAAAGCTTACAATACAATAATCTCTCCCGTCATCAAATCCAAACTCTTTGTAGTTCCTATCTACGGACTATTGCAGCAGCGACAATGACAGATTTTTTCATAAAATAATTAATGAATGTAGTATAGTGTGGAAAGTCAAAGAATCTGCGTAGAATGGAACTTAGCTCCGTTTCATGCAGTTGTGCAATTTGCTATACTAAATGACTAATCTAATTTTAAAAATACTTCGTGATGTTTTAATAAACCATTTAATCAAAACAAAAGTCATTCAGAAAAAATATTTCAAAATGCAATTTACTTTTAGGAGGTCGTGCTAAAACAGCAGATGTTTATTCACTTTACGCAATAATGCTGCGTAAAATGAAACATTCGTTGGAAGAATGACAAGCAAAACTTACGGCGTCGTTCATGATGATAAATTTTTAAAAATTTATAGCTGAATTTATAATTTTAAAATATATTCATCAATGGCTGCATTTAATATTCAGATAATTTAAATTTATTCAACTGTTAATTGACAGTGTCATAAATTGCTGTAATATTTCACCAAAAATCCATTAGTATGCAATAATAAATAAACATTCTACGAACACGGCAAGAACGTTCAGTCAAAGGCGTTTTTTTTTTTTTTTTTGCGCGGGAACCTTTGAACACGAAAGGCGCCTAAAAGTTTGTGCGATAGAAAATATTTAATTTTATTTGTAAATATAGTTTTATCACTTGGTAACTGTACATAAAATTGTTTATAGTAGTTTTATAGTTGTAAAGAGTACGGATTAAGAAGATGGGAGGAGTTAAGAAACGAAAAAAAGATCCGCCTGACGACCGAACATCTCCCACAATGGGGACGTCTTCGGATTCCGACGACGATCATGCCACCAGGAAGTATAATATTTTTAAAGTCCCAGGGTACTCGAGGAAGTACCCTGAAAATAGTCAAAAATCAGAATATATCGTTTTTCTGTCGCATAATGACGATCAAAGATACTTTTCCGACAAAGACAGATTGGCCATTTCCCATGCCATACGGAAATATTGTGTAACTGGCATCTTACATCTTAGGTCCATTAACAAATATAAAATAGGCATTACTTTTGACTTATCAAACAACGCCAATGTATTTTTAAAAAATAAGAAACTATTAGATGAACTGGCCTTAAAGGCCACAATTCCAGCAACGAGTTCTGAGGTTACTGGTGTCCTCACATCAGTTCCTACAGATTTGTCAAACGAAAAAATATTTTCGCTCATAGGCAGCTCCCGCAATGTGATCCAAGTGAGACGCTTCATGCGTCGAGTGCGTAACGAAAATGGCTCAATATCTTTTCTACCCACCCAGACTGTTGCTGTCACGTTCGCATCCACCGAACTTCCACAATATGTTTACCTCGATAGTTGGCGGCACGAAGTTAGCACTTATGTACCTCCAGTGCAACAATGCCTTCGTTGCCTTAAATACGGACATATTGCAAAATTTTGTCGGAACGCAGAAGTGTGCTCTATATGCTCACAAAGCCACAATTTCAAAACTTGTACAGAAGACCCCAAAAATGCTAAGTGTTCGAACTGTGGTGGCAATCATATAGCGATATCAAACCAGTGTCCTAAAAAGAAAGAGAAATTAGAAGAAAACAAAATTAAGTCCATGGCCACCAAATACTCTGAATTATTTAATGAAAATTCTTTCCCACATTTAACTAAGTCCAACATAGAAACTCAGTTCAATAATCTAACTAAATCTACATTTTTTATGAATATTTTTACTCAAGCCGTCACAAAGATGATAACAAATCAAAAAGATACCCCCATCAATTCAAAATCAATTAAAGATATATTAGAAGAGACCTTCAGAAACAGTATGTCTCCCCCTAATAATGGATTGTCTTAATATCATGCAGTGGAATGCTCAGAGCATTTTATGCAATAAGCTCCAATTCACTAAGTTTTTATATGATAATAACATACATGTTGCAATAATATCAGAAACATGGTTAACTCCTGTTAAAAACTTTAGTATTAAAGGATATCAAATTGAAAGAAATGATATAGGTAATAAGCATAATGGTGTAGCCATTTTAATCCATAACTCAATAAATTTCAAAAAAGTTAACACATATTCAGATAACTCCCTACAAAATATTTGTGTAAGAATAGTTGTAAATAATAGAGAAATTAGTATTGTAAGTTTTTACTGTCCTCCAACTTGTAATCCAGCTTTTAATAAACAAAAATTTGATTCTTTAGTAAGGTCAATTCCGGAACCAATTATTTTTGCCGGCGATTTCAACGCCCATCACACATCTTGGGGGTGTAACTCCATCAACCCAAGGGGTAGAGATATTTTAGAAGTTGTTGATGACAATAACTTAATTTTACTCAATTCTGGTGAGGCGACTACTGTTGGTTCTTTGTCGTGGCGTCCAAATGCTTTAGATTTGTCCTTCGTGTCTCCATCCTTGTCTCTTTGTTCTGATTGGTCTGTACATAATGATCCCCTTGGCAGCTATCATCTCCCTGCAATAATTAAAATATATGTAAATAATAGTCATGTAAATAGTGATCCAACGTGTAGAGATAGTAATCTGCCTATTTACCCTAATTTTAAAATGGTGGATTGGAATATGTATACACAAAATGTAGATTTGTTATTGCTTGAACATGTGGTTAGTGATATTAGCCCGCTGGAGGCCTATAGTTCATTTTGTGAAATTCTGAAATCAGCTGTTGATAAATCCCTTCCTTCTCGCAACACTTCTTTTTCTTTCTCTGCAGCCAAAACAACCTCATCATTGCATAGTCCTCCTCGTAAATTATCTCGGTATCCTCCCCTTCCATGGTGGAATAAAAAATGTTCAGAGGCAGTTCAAAATTCTAAAACTGCATATTTAAATTTTAAAAATAACCCTTCTGATCTAACCTATATAGAGTTTAAAAGATTACAAGCTATCAAAAAACGCACCTTAAAAACTGAGCGAACAAATAGTTGGGTTGAACTTTGTGGCACTTTCAATCGTTGTACTCCATTGTCAAGAATCTGGAAATATATGCGTAAATTTAACAAAACATACACCTT
Organism: Conogethes punctiferalis; assembly: GCA_031163375.1. NCBI lineage: Eukaryota > Metazoa > Arthropoda > Insecta > Lepidoptera > Crambidae > Conogethes > Conogethes punctiferalis. The sequence goes on along the minus strand of CM062090.1, from coordinate 12,805,965 downwards.
TAAGAAAAATGATGATAGTTGGGTTCAGGATTTTTTACAAAAGTACACACCTGACTATGTAAATAATAATATTACTTTTCCTTTAAATAATGAAACCAATTCTGTAAATAATTTTATAACTGAACCATTTTCTATTCAAGAATTAATATCAGCTATTTCTTCTAGGAAAGACAGTGCTTTTGGTTTAGATGGCTTTCCTTATATCATGTTGAAAAGGCTTAGTGATCAGGGGATGCATGCTTTTCTTAAAATTTTAAATAACCTGTGGTTAAATAATGTTATACCTTCATCTTGGAAGACTGATTGTTTGGTTCCTATCCTAAAACCTGATAAGCCTAGTTCATCTCCTGATTCTTACCGTCCCATTGCATTGACTTCTTGTGTAGGAAAAGTTTTTGAGCAGTTACTCAAACAAAGATTGGAATTTTATGTAGAAAAGAATAATATTTTACCTGCAAATCAATTTGGCTTTCGAAGAGGTACCTCATCGCGTGAAAGTATATGTCAGTTACAACTCGATATTCAAAATAGTTTAAGTAAAAAAGAATTCTTAATGTCTGTCTTTTTTGATATTGCTGGGGCTTTTAATAGTGTAAATATAGACATCCTTTGTGGTGAACTGAATTCTGTGTTTCCAAGTAAAGTAGTTCACTGGATCCATAATTTCTTGACTAATAGGGAAGTTTTTGTCAAACATGAAGGAAAATTGCATGGTCCAAGACTAGCTTCTGTTGGTGTGTGTCAAGGAGGAATACTCTCTCCGCTTATATTCATCCTCTATATACGCCGGTTGAATTTGATCCTGGGTTCTGATGTGAAGAATCTCCAATTTGCTGATGACTTAGTTGTTTACGCATCTGGAAAAAATTTGGAAATTGTATCAGATAAACTAAATAAATCACTGAAAGGGTTACATACATACTTTTCCTATTTGAATCTAAGCATTAATACTTTGAAATCAAAGCTCGTTATTTTTGGCAAATCAAGTTCTATTGCACCTTCTATTAATTATAATAATATCCCTATCCCCATCTCATGTGAAGTGAAGTTTTTAGGTGTGCTCTTTACCCGCAATATGTCTTGGAAAAATTATATTGAACTAATATGCTCTAGAGCTAATAAAGCTTTCAATGTCCTGAAATCTATCTGTAGAACATCTTGGGGTGCTGATCCCAAAATACTATTGCTTTTATACAAATCTTTAATTCGTAGTCATTTCGAGTATGGTTTCCTTTGTTTCGCTAGTGATAGTCGGCTGGTAGATTTCTTGAATAAAATACAAAATAAAAGTTTAAGGCTAATTACTGGGGCATTTAGAAGTACCCCTATTAATGTAATGCAAGTTGAGTGTAACTTACCTCCATTAAATATAAGATTTTCTTATTTAAAGGAAAAGTTTTTATTGAAATTATATAGTAAAATTGGCAATCATCTTTTCTTGTATCTCCATAATTCAATTTCTCACTTCCATTGTCATTCCCTTTATATTGTTCAGGACTTTCGTAATTTTGTAAATTTGCTTGATTCATTGAAAATTCACAGGCAATCCCTTCTTCCTTGTTATCAGGGGGATTTTTCTAGCAAATTTCCTGCAATTGACATTATTATTGAACATGAGTTATCTTCTAATGATGTACTTAGTAAACTGTCTGAATATGATGGTTACAGACGTTTATACACTGATGGGTCAAAATCTGACTCTGCTGTGTCTTTTGCAATTTATGATAGATTATTAAATACTGGTTCTGGTTTTAAAATAAATTCAAACACAAGTATATTCTCAGCTGAGGCCTTGGCTATTCTTGCTGCCTTAAAACATATTGAACATAAAAATAATGGGTGTTCTAAATGGATCATACTTAGTGATAGTATGAGTGTTCTAGAAAATCTCAAAAATAACAAATATAATGCTAACACAAATTATTTAATCCCTTTAATTAAAGAATTATGGCTAAACCTTTTAATGATGTACAGTATAAAGGTAGTATTTATGTGGGTTCCTTCTCACTCTGGTGTTTTAGGAAATGAGCAAGCTGACTTTTTAGCCAGAACTATAACAAATCTATCAACTATTATTCCTGATTCCAGTGATAGTCTCAAATTTTTAGTGCCTTATTCAGATATAGACTTCATTTTAAAAAGAAGGTCGATAGAATTGTGGAGAAGACATTGGAATTACACCGTCCAAATTGAAAACAAAGGGTTATGGTATGCTACTTACAATGTTCCCATTGGGAGTAAGCCCTGGTTCTGCAAAAGCAGCTTTTATATTAACAGAAAATTTTATTCTTGTATTTTAAGGCTTCGTTTTGGGCACTGTCGTTTAAATTTTCATCTCTTTCGTTTAAAAATTGTTCGAAGCTCACACTGTGATCATTGCAATACACAGTCAGAGCAATCCGTGTCACACATCTTCTTTGATTGCTCATCCTTCGGCATTCAGCGCCTTGTGCTAATGGATGAGCTGATTGAAATTTATGGTAATCCCAATTTGGTACCGCGCTCAATCCAGGCTCTCCTTGTAAATGCTTTGACTTACATTCCCCTATATCAATTTATTTGTAATACCGTTGGGCAAATCTAAAGGTGTAAATCTATGTAGTAATAATTATATTCTTTTGTCAGGAAATATGCAATTTTATATTATGTGTATATATGTAAATACTACTTTGGTTTTTGTTTTTAGTTGTAATCTTCTTGTTATAATAATTTTTGCTGATTTTACTTTGCTTTTGCTTGAGTCGTTGGCATTTTCTAACCTCTACACTGACTGACATGAAGTTGTCATAAATTTTGACACATGGATTTGACACATTATGGATTTGACATTTCATTGAAACGAGAATGAATAACTTGGACGGAAAAAAATGAATGGAACAGGAAACATAAACATATTATAACTTATTATAATACATGGAACAGGATAAAATTATAAAATACTAATGAAGTTAATAACATACACTGGAAATGAATGTAATTTTACTTAAGACTTGGCAGCATGGTCTCAGACCTTAGCCGGTTCCATTAGGAACGAATTAATTAAAAAAAAAAAAATCAGTCAAAGGCGCTCTCTGTCGCAGAAATTCAGTACTAAAATTTTGTATTCGTAGTGCTGAATGGAGAATCACATTTTTTCGTGTTTTTCATGAACGTTTTCTCCTAAAATCGCGAATATTTTCTTTTAGGTAAGTTCATAAACATATAGCTTGAGTGTTAACTACGTTGGTTCGGTATTCATAATGAAAACGATGGCTCCTGTGACTTGTCTCCGGTTATGACCCAGAAAGTATTGTCAAAGCGCGGTTTTAACGAGCATTTCTTCAAAATTACGCGTAATTTTGCCAATAGGGTATGTTATTACGTGATAAATGTGAAAATGGTGTCAATTTGCAACGCCCGCTGGTTTCCCGAGGTGTAAGTGTGTGAGCGAACGCATCGTGTCACCCGGCCCGCGATCTTCTGATCTGCTTGTAAATGCTTGGTTTATCTCGATGTTATCTATTATTTTATCGTGTGATCTCGATCATTTAGTTTTTTGCAATAATGTCAAAACACCTTACTCGAGTAACTGCATTGTTGGAGCATGTTTTGTATTCCCAGAAAGGTAAGTCTATAACCCTTTGTTTCGAAACTCTATGGTTAATTTTACTAATTTATTTCATAAATTCTTTATTTTCTTGGTTTAACCGTAAAAGTTATCAATTTTACATCATGTGCACATGTTTGTAGTTAGACCAATAAGATATCTTTAAATGAATGTATTGATAACCTTTATTATGTTAACCTTTACAATGAGAACCAAAAATGTTTGTCATTTATGTACATCAATCATGTAAGTTTCCACTTAAATTCAGTAATAGAACCATATATTGATGTAATGTTAAGATACCTCTAAATTTTGATAAATGTAACTCATCTTATTAACATAACTATCAAGACTAACATAATTACTATCACTGTGTGTTAGACCATCTTAATAGAATATTGTTTTATAATGCTCAGTTTCTCTTAACAAATCTTATACTTTTTTCAAGGTCTGCTGAAGACAACAGTTTAAAATTAGTTCTTGTGAAACAGTTTAGTCAAATCCGATCAACAAACAATGAAAACCAAAAGGTTCATATGTTTATATAGGTATAATCTAAATTCATATGTTTATATAGGTGTTATGATGACCCACTTTGTACCATTCAATGTCACCTCATAGACATTTATAAACAGTCTCTAAATTGTACAATTTTAACACAGTGCCCCAACAACTCTACAGCATCATTAATTATAAAAGTATGAGTGAAGGTGTTTGAAAAATGTATGTTATAAATTCTAGTTTAGTGTTGTTTATCAATAGTACTACACAAGCATATAAAAACTTTGTGTATATTTACACTTCATGTGGGATGCTTTCTATAAATAACACAGTCGAGTCACGAGTGTGGATCTGCTCAGTCAAATGTTATTTAGATTTTCTTTTATTTCAACACACAAACAATCACTACTAATGTTTACAATTATACACACAAACATCTTTTTGAAAGTACCATTGGATTAATAATAATTGTGTTTTGTGATTATAATAATGATAAAGTATTTATGTGTGATGTACTGTTTGTGCTTTGTGATTTTGCATTGTGATGTTCAGTTTTAGGAACTTTTTGCTCAAGGTATGTGGGGAGGCTTTGTTTGTTGTTTCATACCTGCTGACTAATATGAAACTTGTTGACTCAACAACATTGTCTTATTTGAACATTGTCAGATAGGGCTGAATCTGCCCACTAAACTACAGAATGCCTGGATTTGGCCACTAAGCAAAAATGCTCCTATTATTTTGAAGGATTGAAGAGTGCCATTGTGTCAATAGTCATTTGAAAAGCAAATAAGTGCAAAAGGCATTTACAAAAAAAAAAAATTCATCGAATACAGGAATTTTAGACAAATATAAAATCAACTCTACTGTCCAGAAACCCAATTAAATACACACCAAAGACTAATAAACATTAGAATAGTATAATTCAGAGTAAATCTTAAATTCTTATAGACTTGAATCAAGCACTTATAAATCATCGGTCAAATCATAAATGGAAATGATTCTACTTGGCTTACCTGGTTTGGAAAATTGCTTCTGTCAAGCAGAACTGGCAAGATACTTGATAGGTTTTCTTTTTCATCACCATTTTGTATTATACAATAAATTTTATATGTTCAATTCAAAATTAAAACTTTTTAAAAGAATTCTAATGTATCCTCTTCTTCTTAACATTTTAAATATTAACTAGCTGTGCCAGCGGCGTCGCACGTGTGGATATCCATAAAATGGTGCCTTAATTTTAAGTTAGATCTCTAGCAATACATTGGTGAAACCACATTAAATTCCATGCAGCAGTTCTTGCGTGATGCACATTCAAACATATAGATAAAAATTTCTTCCGTTTTCCCAACACTTCCCTACACTGCTCTGCTCGTATTGATTGTAGCATGATGAAAAGTTTACTATAACCTGCCCAGGAGTATGAAGAATAATTGTACCGTTGTTTCGTTGAAATCCATCCAGTAGTATTTGTTTCTATGACAAACATACAGACAAAATTTTTACTGATTGCATTTTTGGCATTAGTATCGATCACTAATCATCACCCCCTGATAGTTATTTTGAAAAAATATTTAATGTACAGAATTGATCTCTCTACAGATTTATTATAAGTATAGATGTACTTGTTGGCTAACAAGTGTTACTGTTTTATTATGTGTATTTGTCACCGGAAAATAGCAAGAATCGTAAGTTGATCAATTTCCTAGGTAATTGATTAACTTTCGGAATATAACAAACGGTAGTTGAAATGTATTATTTAACGCAATGGATTTCAGTAAAATGATCAATTTACGGTAGCCTGACAGTCATTTAATAATTTACGATTTTGACACAAGTAAAATCGTCCTCAAATGGGTCAATCGTTGCTCAATGTACTATTTAACGGTACTCGTAAATTAATACACTGTTCCCTGATTGGTTGCCGGGGTAACGCCACGTGAGCCATTGAACCAATCAACGTTCACCTCACCTTCGTCGGATGATTTTACGGCGAGACCCCCGTAAAATGATCAATTTACTAAAATACATATGTTAAATAATACATTTCAACTGCCGTTTATTATTTTCCGGAAGTTAATCAACTACCTAGGAAATTGATCAACTTACGATTCTTGCTATTTCCGGTCACATATTGATTATTGCCATTATTAAACTCTTCTTTAAATCTTCGATCTAAAAATTTGTTATTGATTTAGGTATTAAAAGTAAATAAAAAAAATGTATCTTTATCAGTAGTATTATGGTCATTCCACATCCATCCAATATTTAATTTCCTTTTACTTTGTTAAATACATACATCAAACACTCATATCATTTCTTGTAAATAGGAATGAGAATGTTAAAAAAATATGTGAATATTTGTGTACCTATGTGAATATTCCTCACATCTCTGCAGTAGAGCATTCTAAATAAATTGAAAAGATTAATATATATAAAAATTACATTTAAACACAAATTTGTGATTGAAGTAATTTGCTACAGCTAACATACTTTGTTGTCATTCATAAATATTAGATATGCTTCTATTGTTGATAGTACATAAAACTATGGAAGGGGAAGTCCCTAGTTAGCTACCTGAGTTCTTTATCACTTGCAAATACTTTATAGGTACCTATGCATTCATTTCCTTGTGTCAACAGGCGTTTCATTTGATAACTACATACCTAACTATACTGTCGTCAGTGTTAGTTTCAATTTCTTGAAATGCTTACTGTGATTCTGATATTGTAAATACAATAAATATTGTGTGCAATAAAGTTCAAACCAATGTACTACCTTCCTATAGATACACTACAAAGAAATTATGTGAACAGTGATCTTTTATGATATGATATTGAATATTTAACCCTTAAATTGTAGACACTAAGAAAATCAATTGTTCTTGTGAAATAACCCAAAGTGTAACGCAAAGTGTTGAATGTGTTAAAAGGCCATATCTTAACTTAACCAATATGCGTTCTATCTGTATCGCATGCGGTAGATACTTGACGACTGCTAAAGGCGCGGCCTGCCCAAAGTGTAACAATGTGTGGCACCACACATGCGTCAATATGCCTCCAGGCGCACAGGTTAAGCCGTCATGGCTTTGCCCCGAATGCAAACTTCAGAAGCCGTTGTTATTCAGTCGCAAAACGATAAATCTACGGATGCAGCCTGTGAAAGAATGCACTACAGAGCATGAAAGTGATGGGTTCCAGAAAAGAATGTCGGAAGTTGATAGTATCTTGAAGTCATCTGAGGTATCCCGATGTATACGCGCGTTCAGTGAGGATATACGCCAGGTGAGAGAAGAGCTGCAGCCGTGGAAGAACTTGTCTGACCTGAAACAGATGTTGGTTAGCATGAACGAGCGGCTGGCGAAACTGGAAGATAGAGTTGCGGCTATGGAGCAACGAACCGAACGTGTACCGCAAGAGAAACCCCACAACACTGTAATGAAGACTGCATTTTCTATACGCCCTTCTCAAGAGACCGGCCCGCTCCTGGGCCTCTACCACCAAAATCGAAAACGATCGTTCGTTGAACGGATCGCGTACTTTTACAAAATAAATCCCTGCCATTTGTCCTTCCCGTGTTCGAATATATGAATTAAATTAATTCAAAAAATAGACTTTGACGAATTTTAGTTGCCCTGTAGTGGGCCCTGGTCGCTATTTTCCCACATTTACGTCTGTAGAGCTTCTATTAGCTACGCCCTGAGCCGAGACGTGAGCCCTACATAGGGCGCCCGCAGGAACGTTGCATAAACTAAAAAGGATGAGAGCCAGTGTCGTAACTATAAGTACCATTCGAGGCCCGTGTCAAATCTGGGGAGACTGTGGCATTTTGCCGACATGCCACCCTGTAGCTACGCCACCGAGGAGAGTTCACCCCAAAACATAGGCAAAGAAATGTTTCTTTTCTTCACTATCATGAGCCCGAGTTTTGCGTATTGCGATAGCCGAGTGGCCGACTCACGTACTTTCACAGCAGTGCAATTATTTTTTTTTATCATAATCCTTTTGTTTTTGTTATTAGTGCTGCTGGCGACGAGGCGAAATGCACACAGCCAGTGCAGAAGGACAGTACCGAGGGACCAACGGCTCCACCCACGGCCGTGACAAAGTCGCCATATTGGATGCGGGCTCGCAATATGGAAAGGTAATCTTTTACTAGTAAATCGACAAGTGTTTGACAGGGCGTGTCATTCACGCCTCCTTATCCGCAAACACTAAACAACTTTATCCAAATACAAAGCCCAAAGATCGAACCCGCGACCACTGGTTCTGAGGCAGCGTTCACTACTCTTACATGTTACCTACCTACCTATATAAGTTTTAGTTTGGTTAATTTTAGCATCATAATATTGTGTAACGTTACCACTACTAACTTGTGGCACATTTCAGTCGTCCTTTTTTTTCTGTCTAACCTTATTATTTGACTAGTAATGAAGGAATAGCAGATTAATAATATGGTTTGGGCACATTATGAGGAGGGATGAAAGGCATGTAGCGAGACGAGTATTGAGTATGAATATGGAAGGATATAGAGTGGAGAGGAAGGAAGGAAGAAAAACCGAAAAGGGACTGTGTGAGAAATTATATGCGTATTAAGGGCGTGAGTGTGGAGATGACGGCTGATAGAGGAGAGCGGAAGAAGAAAACATTTTGTGCCGACACCCCACTTAGAGTTGGACAAGGAGAATGATGATGATGGTGAACGTTAGCCCATACTCAGATAAGACGGAGTAAGTACATTTGAACGGATCAAAATGTATGAAGGAGCGCAAATCTATAATAAACTCCCTAAAGATATCAAAGAATCCCAATCCATCATAAATTTCAAAAAATTGCTAAAGTTTCACATATTGAGTTCTAAAAAAAACTCATCAGCTTAGGTTTCTCACTAAAGTAGACGCAACTCATCGAGCCACATCTAGTTTGCACTGAGCGTAGTTGAGCTTTATGTCCGCGTTCATAGAAATGTTCCGCTGTCCATCTACGCCTGACGCGTGATAACTTAAAGACGCTCGGCTTGAAAAATTGTGCTCCTACCTCCGACTTCCTTTGTTTCTTTGATTTGTTTATCAAATGTTGTTTGTATTGTTTATATTTTGTAAATTTTATGTTCTCATGGTAAGTGAATTTAATGTAATTCTTAATGAGAATAAAGATCTTAAACCTTAAAATGTTAATTTAAACACAATATCTCCCCTTCTCAGGTAATAGACCGTCGCATACGCGAGCTATGCGTGGAGTCGGACATCCTCGCGCTGGACACGCCCGCCTACCACCTGAAGGAGGCCGGCTACCGCGCCATCGTCATCTCCGGCGGGCCCAACTCGGTGTACGCGGAGGACGCGCCCAGATACGACGCGGACATATTCAAGATCGGTCTGCCCGTGTTAGGTGAGTGAACCCCGCTTAACCCATCATCATCATCAGCCTATTGCAGTCCACTGCTGGACATAGGCCTCTCCAGTTGTTCACCACTTAGGGCAAACTTGGAGGATATACCCATAATCGCCACGCTGGGCAGGCGGGTTGGCGATCGCAGGGCGCAGCTTCTAGCTCCGGTGACTCTGCTGCCCGTCATCGGTCTGTGGTATTTAGTTACGTCTTCAATTGTGATGGTTTTACCGCCATCAGTCGGTTTGCCAGAGCCTCGTTTGTTGTTCGGCAGGATGCACCACGGGCAGGTGAGGATGGCTTGGAGCGAAAAGGTGATAGGTCGCTCCCTTACATCCCTCATCGCTTAACCCATGTGTCCCTGTAATGTAGGCACCGGCACTTCTAACGAAAGAGGTGTGTCATCATCATCAGCCTATCACAGTCCACTGCTGGACATAGGCCTCTCCAGTTGTTTGCCACAGGGCAAAAATCTGGAGGATATACTCCTAATTGCCACGCTGGGTAGGCGGGTTGGCGATCGCAGGGCGTAGCTTCTCGCTTCGGTGACTCTGCTGCCCGTCATCGGTCTGTGGTATTTACCTACGCCGTCAATTGTGATGGTTATACCGCCACCAGTCGGTTGCCAACGCCTCGTTTTTTGGTGTTATTCGGCAGGATGCACCACGGGCATTATTCCCTTGTCTGGATATTCTTTTTAACTGCCTTCAAAAAAAGGAGGAGGCTCTCAATTCGACTGTTTTTTTGTTGTTGTATGTTTGTAACCCCAATATCTCCGAGAATTGTGAACCGATTTGAAAAATTATTTTTTTGGTAGAATGGAAGTACCTACACCCTTCCTAGTTCCCATTGTCACTACATTAGAGACGGTTTTTAAAAATGCTGTTATTGTTATGTACATGTCGCAGTCATCTGGTTGAATCTGCTATTCAATTGAATGACTAGCGCGTTCATTGAATGACGACATTCAATTGAAAGGACAACTCGTCAAGTTATTGAATGAAACGTTTAACGTCTCGACTGAACGTCATTTTAGCATAGTCGTTGAATGGGTAAAAGCCGACTGTTTAATGTTTAGTTTTTAATTTTTCTTTAAAAGTATCCGGAGGCGGCGTATTAATAGGTAAATCAATGCTGTCACACTATTTTATTACGTATAAGTCAGTTTAAAGTAAATCTAATCAAAAAAATATCTCCACTCAGGTGATCATGTTCGACGCCATATTTGTTTTAGTGACTACTAACGCCGCGCGGGAAAAAAATGAACTAAATTACAATCACTTGACTGCTTTTACGTCCGCTCTTTTCAAAGGGCTATGTTTCAATCCGCTACCTAGTTGGACGTTATGTGACGCGTGTTTAGTCAACGTTCGGTCTAGTCATTCAATTGAATGTCGTCATTCAATGAACGCGCTAGCGATTCAATTGAATAGGAGATTCAACCAGATGACTGCGACATACATATGAACTATCAGGCAATGTTTTAATTAGAGCATATCTTCCACAGGCATTTGCTACGGCATGCAAATGTTGAACAAGGAGTTCGGCGGGTCCGTGCTGCGCAAGGAGGCCCGTGAGGACGGCCAGTACGAGGTCGAGGTTGAGACCACGTGCCCTCTGTTCAAGTGAGTGTGGATTCAATCGCCATATAAAAATTTAACAGAACGATGATTTTTTTTGTAGTAACACAGTGCAATGTCTTCCACTCTTCTCTATCAAGAAAACATATTACGATATTCCTATTGAAACTACGCACTGTTCATAGAATTGAAAAATCAGTCATTTTGAGAATTGGTCGTTTTTAGACTATGTAGTCATTTTGCGAATCGTGACCGATTCTTAGACTAAACCACAGTGCCGAACCCACTTAGAGTGGGTTAAGGGCATGATGGTCATATAACGTTAAAATAATGATGGCCGTATAAGGGCTTCCTAACCTAAATATTCCAACCCGCCTGCCCAGCGTGGCGATTATGGGTATATCCTCCAAGTGTTTGCCCTAAGTGGCAAACACCTCGAGAGGCCTATATCCAGCAGTGGACTGCGATAGGCTGATGATGATGATGATGAACCTAAATAGCCTGATGGAAAGCTAAAGGTAAGTGAGGTTGGCTTGGAGCGAAAAGATGATAGGTCACTGCCTAACATCCCGTTCTTCAGTCAGCAGAGTATTAATTGTTGTTTTATTGCACACAGCCGATTAGAGAAGCTGCAGCCGGTCCTGCTGACTCACGGCGACAGCGTGCAGAAGGTGGGCGAGCGGTTCCGCGTGGGCGCCCAGTCGTCCAACCATCTCATCGCCGCCATCTACAACGAGCAGATGCGCCTCTACGGCGTGCAGTTCCACCCGGAGGTCAGTGACACCTGCATGATCCGGCTCGAAGGACCACACATGTATGATCGGCAAAAATTACGTCTATTGGTCGTGGTTGTGTACGGTTAGCCATGAAGTGAATCTGCACTATTTAAACATAATTGTCTTTATTTTGACACAATCCAGTTAAAAGAACCAAAAAACCATGCGAAATCAGTTAATCGTGATATGTGATCTGTTTATGACAGTCAGGCATTTTCTAACAGAATAAATACTCCCTTTTGAATGAAATTTCATGACAAAATTAACGTTAGCCCTACACGTTACCTTCGCAATTTCAGACTTTAAGATGTTCTGTCTATAAATTGAGCTAATCCCTAGGCGTAGAATAATCCTTCTTACATTAAAAAAAAAGAAAAGGAAAATATTTTGCATGATGATTTTGATGTAGTGCAAGTGTTTTTATCAGGAATTATTAAAATAATCCGCAACTCGTAGTAATGCGTGGTATAGTTTTTTCCACTGAGGGTGTCATAAATTGTGTGCAGAACATGATAAATAAATAAATATCAGACAACATCACATACATTGCTCCGATCCCAAAGTAAGTAGCTTAAGCACTTGTGTTATGGATATCAGAACAACGAAGGTACCACATATAAATACTTAAATACACATAATAACCACCCAGACACGGAACAAACACAAGTGTTCATCACACGAACGTTTGTCCCGGGTGGGAATCGAACCCACGACTCTCGGTTTAGAAGGCAGGGGTCACTACCAATTGAGCCACCGAGCCTGTCAACTATATATGATACTTGTATAAAATAAGCATTACTGTGTCATTAACTTCCATATGTGTCGGCAGGTGGACTTAACCCCTAAGGGCAAGCAGATGCTGTCTAACTTCCTGTTCGACATCGCGGGCCTGTCGCGCTCGTTCACGCTGCGCTCGCGCCGCGAGGCGTGCATACAGTACATACGCGAGACCGCCGGCGACAATAAAGTGCTCGTGAGTATTTAATCATTGACAAGACAATTTCTAAATCAATCCCGACATACACGGACAGCTCAAGCAGTAGTCAATGGTCAATATACACGGACCGGGCAGTCATAGACAGCAGCTTGAAGTTGCCATTGATAACTGCTGCAAACAGCCCCGCCCGAAACTGGCAACCGGTCGCCTCTCTCCTCTCCCAGCAACGCCCTAAGCCGAGGCCTGAGCCCCCCTTGGGAGCGCCCTTAGCTGCACACTGCTTAGCATACCTAGGAGTGAGAGCCTTCCGTTCCTCAACAGGCCGGTGATTATAAGCAAATGTGTGGTCTAGGGTGGACAACTATACTTACTAGCCTTAAAGTCATAAGACCGAATGTTCCTTTAAAATCCTAATCTATTGTTAAAACTATTGTGTTGAAAAATCTTGGTCTTAGCCCCAATTATACTGTTTTATGTCTCACTGACCTTATTATAAGGTGTACCTGAACTCGTATCATCGATGTTATACCAGACAATGAACTTGACAGGTATTGGTCAGCGGGGGCGTCGACTCCACAGTGTGCGCGGCGCTCATTCGGTCAGCGCTCCGCGAAGATCAGGTCATCGCTTTACACATCGATAATGGTGAGTTTCGGAGAACTAATAAAGATGTTTCCAGAGTCGAAATAATTACATTATATTTAGTCCGTAATTTAGATTATAAAAATATAATGAACACGTATTTTATTTTTCTTTTTTTTTTCAATTAAACTAAAAAAATAACAAAGATACAAGGCATCAAATTTTAGGAATGGGAGTCTTTGACGTCACTGTGCCAAAAACTCCCACTCTTTGAACAATCTAAAAGACTGACTTATTACATTTTTTAATTATATGATCTTTAGACATATAGACCAGCCTCAAGGTTTTATGTACATTCATATATGTGTTTGTGCAGGATTTATGCGTAAAAACGAGAGCAGCAAAGTGGAGAGGTGTCTGAGAGATCTGGGCGTGCGTCTACACGTCATCAACGCGGCACATCAGGTATGTCATGTATATATTAAGTCGATACAGCATGTTTACACATGCCTTTTTTATAGTAGCTCGACAAAATAAAATAAATAAAATAATTTATTTCTGCAAATAGATTTACAAGTAAATTCTTTTGCAAGTCAAACTTTTTTTTTCCCTACTAGCACTTCGACGTGATAAGGATGAGGCCTGATGAGAAGAAGTGCCGCAAGAAACTCATCAATTTTGGCTTTTTTCAAAAATATACATAATCATCATACTGTTGATGTCATACATTAATACAATATTTGTTAAGTGCAGGCGAGCAGCTCATTATGTCCATGTAATATTATCGTCTAGGAAGTCTTGTATTTTATAATATCCTTTTTTCATAAGACATGACTTAATATGAGACTTAAACCTATGTATTGGTAATTCAACAATATTCTGTGGTACTTTGTTAAAGAATTTTACACTTAGCCCAGCAAATGAATTGCCAGTCTTATGCAGCCTGAGATTTGGAACAGCAAGTTTGTTCTTGTTTCTCGTGTTAAAAATGGCTTCCCTACGCCTGATGGAAAGCGAAAGAGAAGCCCAAGTCGCTGTGACAACTGGCAAGTAACTGGCTGTCAGTTGCCACTGCCAGGCCGGCCTAACCCTAACCCCCCACGAGCTCCGGAGACCCTACTCACCAGCAGAAACACGACCCGGAGGTCATTTTTTCTGCGGTATTCTATAGGGTGGAGGTCCTTTCCCGGGCGGGCAGCTCAATTCGAGCGAAGATTCGCTATGCCCTACCTCTCTCTTTTTGCATCGAAGTAAAGGTTTCATTGTGTCTTAGGTTCGGTACATATCTGATGGAAAATACTTCGAGCGTTATCATCATCCGTCACTTCTAATGGTATAGAGCGGTTGTGTCTCTGATATTGAAAATGCAGCGTATTGAAATGACGGACAATGCGTTGACGGAAACGGAACAGACGTTGTACACTCGATGCACTGTGGCATCTGGCGGTACAAATGAGGGTTTCCTGAAGAAAGAAATTCACTAGATGCCACCACATACGCAGCAGGTCCAACTGTAACGTGATTAGTTTATTTTGACCTTGCACTGACATGTACATAACAACAGATCAATCACTTAAGAGCTGAACCGCAGGGTATAGTGCGTGCCACTAAACATGAGACTTGCCGAGCGTCAGTAGAGGGGCGTCCTGGCAGGTCGTTTAAAATGTTATCCTTAATTTTTTCTTAAATTCAAGAAGTACCTATACGGTAATATACGGATTGGCATAGAGTCTGTCTTATGAAAGTAGGTAGTGGTGGTCGAATCACGCGGGCTCTCAAGTCTCATCTTTTGTGGCACGCATTGTACTTCAGGCCCAAATGAAAATTATCATTGGGGGTGGCCCATGTCAGTGTATGTTTGAAGGCTGATGACAATAAAGAACCTTGTGTGTAAAATGCCCACATAACATGTCCGTTTGTCCATAGTTCCGCCAAGGCAGCACCGTGATCCGCGAGGCGGGCGGTCGCACGCGACACACGCCGCTGCTCTGCCACGCGTCCGCTCCGGAGGACAAGCGCAAGATCATCGGCGATGTGTTCATCCGCGTCGCCGAGCAGGCCGTGCACGACCTCAACCTGCAGTGAGTATACCGTACCATTCACCACCCCATCTCACATGCGTCCGCGCCCGGGGACAAGCGCAAGATCATGCGGCAGTATTATACCATACATCAGTACCGGTCTACCAGAGCCTTAGGCGAACTCTCTACTTTCAAGCTGCACACAGGCCTCTTTTACTACTTTGGTCAAACATCTGGAGCCTTTACCCATAATCGCCACACTGGGCAGCCGGGTTGGTGATCGCAAGGGACGCTGCTGCCCGCCATCAGCCTTATATTTAGCTATGTCTTCCATTGTGATGGTTATACCGCCACCACTAGTCGGTTGCCAGCGCTTTGTTTGTTATTCGGTACCAAACACTACACCCCACTATATATTTTTGATTTTAAAATTATGGTATCTCAGATATTTTTCATACAAGCAGTGTTTTTTTTTTCAACAATGTTTCTATGAATCAATATCAGCATCAATATCAACCCAAAAAAAAAATTCTTTGTCTTGCTTATTTTGTTACATATATCTTTAATTTTCTTTTTCTCACTAGGGAAGACCAAGTGCTGCTAGGTCAAGGCACTCTCCGGCCGGACCTGATCGAGTCGGCGTCGTCGCTGTGCAGCAACAACGCGGCCACCATCAAGACGCACCACAACGACACGGAGCTGGTGCGTCTGCTGCGCCAGCGGGGCCGCGTGCTGGAGCCGCTCAAGGACTTCCACAAGGACGAGGTGCGGGACCGCTAAGTTATATATGACCGTTCGATCGCATGTAATAATGTATGCAGAACTGGGTGCTGCGCAAGGAGTAGGCAAGCTTGCACAAGGACTAGGAGGGCGCTCAAGGACTTCCACAAGGACGAGGTGCGGAACCGCTAAGTTATATATGACGGTTCGACCGTCTATGTTATGTACGCGGAACTGGGTGTTGCGCAAGGAGTAGGCAAGCTTGCACAAAGACGAGGAGGGCGCTCAAGGACGAGGTGCGGGACCGCTAAGTTATATATGACCGTTCGACCGTGTATGTTATGTACGCGGACTAGGTGTTGCGCAAGGAGTAGGCAAGCTTGCACAAAGACGAGAAGGGGGCTCAAGGACTTCCACAAGGACGAGATGCGGAACCGCTAAGTTATATATGACCGTTCGACCGTGTATGTTATGTACGCGGAACTGGGTGTTGCGCAAGGAGTAGGCAAGCTTGCACAAAGACGAGAAGGGGGCTCAAGGACTTCCACAAGGACGAGGTGCGGAACCGCTAAGTTATATATGACCGTTCGACTTTGTATTATGTATGTGGCTTTAGGTCTTAGGAGTTGCGCAAGGTATGAACATTTGTATGGAAAAGGGTTTCTATAGCCTTTCAAGGCCTCTCACAAGGACGAGGTGCGGGACCGCTAAGTTAAATGTGACCGCGTATATTGGGTTAACCTAAGAAATATTATTTAATTGCTTGACGAATTTATCTAAGTACCGTTTATGTTTTTGCTTATTTGTTATATATATATTATATATATATTTGTTAGTATTTATTTATATATGTTATATTATCTTTATTTGCTATATATTCAATATATCCATGTATATTATTAGATATAATTAAATTGTTATATTCTCTATGTACACTCACCGCACACAATTTCCACTCTCTGCATGACCCAAAGGTTAACTGGTAGAGAATGCTCCTAGCATTAAGTTCGCCTTTTGTACCATTTTGTGCAATAAAGTTTAAATAAATAAATAAATATTATGTACTAGGTACACGGAACTGGAAGTCGCGCAAGGAGTAGAAAAGTTTTTATGGATCAAAAGGGCTTCTATAGTCTTTCAATAAATTCCACAAGGATTAGGTTTGAGCCCACTTTGTTTAATATGACCGTTCGATCTCATGTACGCGAAACTGGGAGTCTTGCAAGGAGTAAGCAAGCTTGTACGAATCAATTGGGTTTCGATAGTCTTGCAATGATTTCCACAAGGGCGAGGTGCGGGACCGCTAAGTTATATATGACCGTTCGACCGTCTATGTTATGTACGCGGAACTGGGTGTCGCGCAAGGAGTAGGCGCTTTGGTACAAATAAAAAATGCTTATATTAGTTCTTCGAAAGCTTCTATTTCGCTTCCCATTAGGCGAAGAGGAGCTATTTTTAAAGACCCCTGATTGTATGTTGTATGTGTTTCTTACCATTTTTTTTATATATTATGTGTGTGTGTGTTTGTGTGCAGGTGCGCGCGCTGGGCGTGGAGCTTGGGCTGCCGACGGCCCTGGTGGAGCGGCAGCCGTTCCCGGGGCCCGGCCTGGCCGTGCGCGTGCTGTGCCAGGACGAGCCCTACGCCGAGCGGGACTTCGCCGAGACGCAGGTACGCTACGACCTAGTGGACAGCTTGTTATCTCGCAAGAGGCGGCCTCTTGGAGATAACGATAAAGATGGAGACAGAGCGAGAACATGAAAACAGCCCCTAGGGCTCCAGTCGAAGGCAGTCGTATTCATCTTTGAACGGGAAGTCAAAGTAAAAAAAAACACTTACTAATCGTCAAAGCTACCACCGGTTCGGAAAGCAGAGAAGAGATGATACCGGCAAGAAACTCGTGTAGTTGCTCTTTTGAACATAGTGTTTACAATATTATCACACATTTATACTTTTAACTTGGACCATGTCATGCAGTCTAGTCTACAGGAAGAATGCTGCCCCGAGGAGCCCGAGGTTTTTAATGGGTATTCCTTGCCTCCTTTGCATCTTGAGGTAGGGTGCCACTGCTCTGAACGACTGCCTGCTGTCTGTATCTTTTCTTTTTCATTCAATTTTGTTCTGTTTACACTGTTCATAGTATATTTATTTTTATTCATTAGGTACTAAGCTAACCTACACGAAAACATTGTTGACATAATTTATTCCCTATTTATAAGACCAAGGGTTTGAAGATTAATTGATTGAGGCACTTTATGAGTTTGAATTAACATTCATTTAAGCGGAGCGTGAAGGAAGGTAGAACAATCTTATTTTTGAGTCTCCCATTTCGTCACAAAATAAAGACCCATTTAATGTATTTGCAGGTGATAGTGAAGATAATGGTCGAGTACGCGTCCATGTGCGTGAAGTCGCACGCGCTGCTCGGGCGCGTCGTGAACGCGAGCACACCTGCCGAGCAGACCGAGCTGAAGCGGATCTCGTCCAAGTCGCAGGTGGCCGCCACGCTGCTGCCGCTGCGCACCGTCGGCGTCCAGGGTGCGTACTCACACCGTGCGCTAGTACGTAGAGCAGACCGAGCTGAAGCGGATCTCGTCCAAGTCGCAGGTGGCCGCCACGCTGCTGCCGCTGCGCACCGTCGGCGTCCAGGGTGCGTACTCACACCGTGCGCTAGTACGTAGAGCAGACCGAGCTGAAGCGGATCTCGTCCAAGTCGCAGGTGGCCGCCACGCTGCTGCCGCTGCGCACCGTCGGCGTCCAGGGTGCGTACTCACACAGTGCGCTAGTACGTAGAGCAGACCGAGCTGAAGCGGATCTCGTCCAAGTCGCAGGTGGCCGCCACGCTGCTGCCGCTGCGCACCGTCGGCGTCCAGGGTGCGTACTCACACCGTGCGCTAGTACGTAGAGCAGACCGAGCTGAAGCGGATCTCGTCCAAGTCGCAGGTGGCCGCCACGCTGCTGCCGCTGCGCACCGTCGGCGTCCAGGGTGCGTACTCACACCGTGCGCTAGTACGTAGAGCAGACCGAGCTGAAGCGGATCTCGTCCAAGTCGCAGGTGGCCGCCACGCTGCTGCCGCTGCGCACCGTCGGCGTCCAGGGTGCGTACTCACACCGTGCGCTAGTACGTAGAGCAGACCGAGCTGAAGCGGATCTCGTCCAAGTCGCAGGTGGCCGCCACGCTGCTGCCGCTGCGCACCGTCGGCGTCCAGGGTGCGTACTCACACCGTGCGCTAGTACGTAGAGCAGACCGAGCTGAAGCGGATCTCGTCCAAGTCGCAGGTGGCCGCCACGCTGCTGCCGCTGCGCACCGTCGGCGTCCAGGGTGCGTACTCACACCGTGCGCTAGTACGTAGAGCAGACCGAGCTGAAGCGGATCTCGTCCAAGTCGCAGGTGGCCGCCACGCTGCTGCCGCTGCGCACCGTCGGCGTCCAGGGTGCGTACTCACACCGTGCGCTAGTACGTAGAGCAGACCGAGCTGAAGCGGATCTCGTCCATGTCGAACCAGGCAATGCTTCGCTTGAAAGCAATGCTACATAACCTGCGAGGATCAAAATTCACACACAAGAATGCAATCACTAGTTCCGCCGATTAACAACAGATGGCGATGTGCTAAACCCTGCCAGAGCTCATACGTTTTTATCAGCGATCATCTATCTATATATATAAAAGGAGAAACTGACTGACTGACTGACTGACTGACTGACTGACTGACATATCAACGCACAGCCCAAACGGCTAAACGTAGGCACTTGAAATTTGGAAGGGACGTAGCTTAGGTACCGTAGGGGTGCACTAAGAAAGGAATTCCCGAAATTCCCACGGGAACGGGAATTAGCGGGAAAATCCTTTTGTATGAAAAATCTAAACCGCTTAAGTTAGACGCTTGAAATTTGGCATGCAGGTACCTTAGTAAATATAAAGTTTAGTTATGGCTGTATTTTGAGAAATTCCCACGGGAACGGGAGTTAGCGGGAAAAAACTTTTGTATGTATAAATTTAAACACGCGGACGAAGTCGCGGGCAAAAGCTAGTAGTCCATAAAACGTAACATGATTAAAATGACAGCTGTCAAAGTGTGACTATAGTTCATTCGCGTTAAGAAAATAGTGACTGACAGTTGGCTAGTGGCCTGTCAGTGACCTGTCAGTCACTATTTTCTTAACGCGAATGAACTATAATTAGTGTTTTTTGTCTTTTCAAAACTTACTTATTAATAGAAAACACTTTAACGTTCGGAATTCCGAATCAAAATTTACATTGGCAACAAAAATGCTCCACTTGCATACATAGCGCTCCAGCATTTTATATGTAAGTAGAGCATTTTTGTTGCGAACGTGAATTTCAATCCGGATTCCCGAATGTTTGTGGCCAGCCTTAACCAATGATAGGTCGTGTGTCAAAATCAAATAAATTCGAAACGTGGGAAAACAAGGTTCTAATTGAAGTTTTACTGACAGCTGTCATTCTAGTCATGTTATATTTTACGGACTCTTAACCGACTTAATATACGACAAACCTACGCCAACGTTGACTGAACAACATCCGTTTTTACAGGTGACGGCCGGACGTACAGTTACGCCGTAGCGCTGTCGACAGAGCGCTACCCGCCGGACTGGAACGATATGCACTACTTAGCCAAGCTCATCCCGAGGGTCTGCCACAACGTGAACAGGTATGCAACCCATCATCATGCGCCTATTGCAGGCCACTGCTGGACATAGGCCTCTCCAGTTGTTCGCCACGCTGGGCAGGCGGGTTGGCGATCGCAGGGCGTAACTTCTCGCTCCGGTGACGCTGCGCGCGTCACCAGTCTGTGGTATTTAGCTACACCTTCAATCGTGACGGTAATACCGCTACCAGTCGGTTGCCAGCGCCTCGTTTGTTATTCGGCAGGATGCACCTCGGGCAGGTGAGGTTGGCTTGGAGCGAAGAGATGATAGGCCCTTACATCCCATGCAACCCAATATCCAAAATAATTTTATATCAAGCGGAGGACGATTTACTTTTTCTGACTCATTTTTCTTGAGATATCATTTTATTTATTTAATCTTTATTGCACAGTAAATGAGTGTACTAAAGGCGGGCTTAATGCCACATAGACATTCTCTACCAGTCAACCATTGGGCTAAGCAGAAAGTAATAATAACATTTTAAAGTCAGCATCAGATATATTTTAGGTTCCTAAGTGGTTCAAGATCAGGCATATGTTTTCCGTGAGATATCTTTCCGACCGCATTTTCCAATAGCCGTTTATAAATAACCCGAATTGTGCTGACAAAACGAAGTATTATTGTTACTCCTTGCTGGACTCTTTCTTCCCCAAGACATACAATTTGCAGGTGTTCAAGGCGTGAGTGAATCGGTATTTTCTGAGTAAACGCGCTCCATCTTAGTCTTTCAATATCACTTAATATCAGGTGAATTGTGGCCAAACCTATAACGAATAAAAAATATGTTTTATTGAACTTTTGTGCAGGGTGTGCTACGCATTCGGAGGTTTAATAAAGGAGCAAGTGACGGACATCACGCCGACGTTCCTCTCGCAACAGGTCATCTCGACCATTCGCCAGGCCGACGACATCGCCACACAGGTACCATACATCTAATGACGATTAGAATAATAAGATACCCCCAGAAACATGTTCACATAGAGCAATGGTTCTCAACCGGTAGTCCCTGGAAGCATCGTCCGCGCAGCCATCCTATATCTATAGAGAGATAAGAACAACCTTTCATTTATTTACACTTAGGTAATGACAGGCTCGATGGCTCATTTGGTAGTGACCTCTGCCCTCTGAGCCCACCCTTGCTGTCCATTAATCAACATCATCCAGTTGTTCGCCACTTTGGACAAACATCTGGAGGCATTGCCCATAATCGTCACGCTGGGCAGCCGGGTTGTGCGACTCGTTTGACCCTCTCCTGATAACCTGCGCAGGCGCTGGCCAGCAGCGGCGTGATGTCGCGCATCGCGCAGATGCCGGTGGTGCTGCTGCCGGTGCACTTCGACCGCGACGCCGCCGTGCGCGCCGCCTCGTGCCAGCGCTCGCTGGTGCTGCGCCCCTTCCTCACCAACGACTTCATGACCGGCGTGGCCGCGCTGCCCGGCGGCGACGCCATGCCGCAGGACGTGAGTACACCTCCAAGCACACACTATACCATACCCACACCCTATCTATACCCTACTCACTCCCTATCTGTACCCTACCTACTGGATATACCCTACCCATCCGCTATCCCCTACCTACTCACTGTACACTACCTACTCGATATACCCTACCCGCTTGCTATACACTCTGTACCCTACCCACTCGATATACCCTACCCATCCGTTATACCCTACTCACTCACTATATCCTACGCACTTGCTATACATTACACACTCACTGTACCCTACACACTCACTGTACCCTACCCACACGATATACCCTACCCATCCGCTATACCCTACTCATTCACTTTACCCTACCCACTTGCTATACATTACACACTCACTGTACCCTACCCACTCGATATACCCTACCTATCCGCTGTACCCTACTCACTCACTATACCCTACCCACTTGCTATACATTATGCGTATAGCAATATACATTATGAGTTTCTTGCGGCACTTCTTCTCATCAGGCCTCATCCTTATCACGTCGAAGGGCTAGTAGGGAAAAAAAAGTTTGACGTGCAAAAGAATTTACTTGTAAATCTATTTGCAGAAATAAATTATTTTATTTTATTTATTATTATTTATTACACACTCACTGTACCCTACCCACTCGATATACCCTATCCATCCGCTGTACCCTACTCACTCACTATACCCTACCTACCCACTTGCTATACGTTACACACTCACTGTACCCTACCTACCTACTTGATATACCCTACTACCAGTCTGGTCTAGACGCCTCTTTTCCTCAATTATTTGCAAGGACTGTGTTCTCATTAAGTAACCGTGGATTACCTAAAGTGAGGGTATTTAGTATTTTTCTTAAACTTGTCTGATTTAATGTCCTCCAATGACACATCACATCATGAAAAATAGAAAGTTTCAGAAAATGGCCTGTTTTATGTAAAATAAATAAAAATAAAATAGTTTATTTCTGCAAATAGATTCACTAGTAATACTTTTGCACGTCAAACTTTTTTCCTACCAGCACTTCGACGTGTAGCCTGCTGAGAATAAGTGCCGCAACAAACTCAACAGTTAGCCTTTTTTCTTCAACTCAACAGTTAATTTCACGTATTGTTTTCCTTCCGTTGGCAGGTGGTGGACAGGATGGTCAAAGAGCTGCTGAGCGTGCCGGGCATCTCGCGCGTGCTGTACGACCTGACGCCCAAGCCGCCCGCCACCACCGAGTGGGAATGATCACACGAGCCCCCGTTTTATACGTTTTTTTACTGAACGAACGCACCCTAGGGCAGTGGTCCTTTTCTGTTCATTTTAATGCACCACTTCTTGTAAAAGCCCGAGATGTAGGGTGAAGCATGATGAATCTTACCACCCACAACGGAACGGTCCCTGCACCGTTTCGATCTAGTGAAAATTTACAGATATTGCATCTACGGTGCACCTCTGTCGACGAACACTTGACAGACACGAGACTATTTTATCTACCTCGCAAAAGGCACAGCGTGATGACACTGTTCGTTATTTAGTAAGGGATTTGTATATAATTAATGTTGTTTAACATCTGAGGCTAACTCTGTATTGTTGCGTACAATTGGATTCTTCAATTGCATCATTTACATTCAGCCTTGTTGGTACGGGAAGTGGGAGGCGCGAGAATGTAATGCCGCGTTTACACGCTCGCGTTCAATACGACATTCAACGGGCACAAACACAAGCACAAGCATGTGAACGGCTGTTCGTCTGTTTGAATGTGCACGTGCGTGCGCAGTGTGTAGCAGGGCTGCTCGCCAGGCTGCTTGCCGGGCTGCGTGGCACGCGTGTAAACCTAGGATAAATAGATGATTCGCGTTTGTGCTGCCGCTGACATTGCCCCGCGCTCCCTCTATTGTCGGTTTTGGCGCGGTAGTCAAAGGACGCGAGCGAGTGTTTACATTTATTTATTTATTTATTTATTTATTTATTCACAAACATTTTATAAGCTAACAGATTTTTTATCCAAAGCGCTTACAAAATAAATTTAAAAGGTTGTAAACATAATAATTTGACAGTATTTGATATAGGTCAACAATACAAAACAATAATGATTTCGACATACATAAATTACAAATAAGGTACACGAAAAAGCGAGTTCAAATTATGTCAAAGGTAAATAATAGTAATAATCCATCATACTAATACTAATAATTAATAATAAAACATGTCACATCTAGGTACTAATTTAAAAATAAATGTCAAATAAATAAATGTCAAGTAATTGTAATTTCATTCAAACTCGTCCAAAATTGATAAAAAAGATGTCCTAAGGTATCTGCAAACAAATCAATCTCATAGTGCCGAGCAAGAATGTCCCCGATAGTTCGCAAAGCGCGGGTAGTGGGTGCGTGTCGCGCGCGCTCAGTGCGCACGGCAGGCAATGCCAGTAGGCGAGGTCTGCGGCGCGGTGCTACTAGTCCCGCCGCGTCACACGGGATTGTGGGGACGATCATGTGGAATTCCCCCAATATGCGTGGACTATCAATCCTATTGCGTATTATGGAAAGATAATGTACCATTGCCTGCATAGCTCTTTTCAGTTCCAAAGTCTCCATTTCTACCATTCCCGAAACGAATATTTCAGGTTTCTTATTCTTATACGATACATTCAGCATTCTCGCTCAACAAAAAATTTACTTTGTCTTTAATATTATGCCGCGTTTACACGCTCGCGTTCAATACGACATTCAACGGGCACGAACACAAGCACAAGCATGAGAACGGGCTGTTCGTCTGTTTGAATGTGCACGTGCGTGCGCAGTGTGTAGGGCAGGGCTGCTCGCCGAGCTGCTTACCGGGCTGCGTGGCACGCGTGTAAACCTAGCATCACATATATAGGATATCATTATCATTCAATATAGAAGTAGGAAAGCTGAATGAGAACACTCGCTCGCGTCGACGTTGCCGCGGAAATATTTAGGGCAACGTTCCCAGCAACAGCAGCGGCAGCGGCTGAATGTAAACCGTACAAATGGTAAATTGTATAAAACAAAGTGCCTAATCTTTGTAGCACTTAATCGCGTGCAATAATGAAGCGATTTAGCATTCGCCATTTCTCTACAGTACTATAATGGTTTTCTCTTATAATATTGCCTATCAGTAATGCCAAGTCGCGATTTTTGCAGGTAGTTTATTAGAATTAATCAGATTCAATGTCTTATCATGTCTTGTAACATTTTACTGTTTAATTTATAAATAATAGGTTTTATTTTTATTTTAATGGCCCGCCCCTTTCAGGTACCCCTGAAGTAAGATTTTAGTATTCACTATTATATCCAATTTAGAAATGTAATCATTTAGTTCGCCTAAAAGGGGAGCAATGTTTATCCAATTTGACACCACATTTGTATAATATTGCAACATTCGGACCACTGCTCGTAATAATGAAGTTTTGTAAATACATTTCTGTAACACAATGATACATTGGTGTCGCATGTTGATGTTAGCTCCACTGATCGGTTTTGTAACATGTATGTAGTAATTTATTGTCAAAGGCTGTGTAAAATTTTATAAAAAGCCCAAGATTATTCCGCGCGACGAGGTTATTGTAATGAATCTTGTAAATCGAAGACACTGTTTTATGGAATGGTTCAGTGTTATTGACTGGAAGTTTCATAATAAAAATTATATTATGCTTTATTTTCACATTGTATTTTATTTATAACCATGCAATCCTCTAAGTATAAAATGTATAAAAATAAATTATCACTAAGATTATTAAAGCATCCTAAGAATACACATGTTTGATTAAAAACAAAAGCATAAAAATCAGTCAAGGTTTAGAAGTTCAACTGTCTGGTATTAATAAATTAATGTTTTTCCCAGAAGTAACTTGGCCACCTATAAATGTCTCCTCCTCTCCTCGAATAGAGAGTCCGTCTGACAAGCTTGTCACCTTCTTTTCCCTCAACATGGGCGCCTTGACCCACCGAGACCCACTACAGTTACTACATGAATGCAATGGGATCAATTCCAAGGACACAGTCCTATTACTGCAATCAGCACATTTGAAGAATCTTTTGAATGTGTCCAAGACCTTCAAGGGGTGCCTTTCGTCCTTGCATATCTGCGCTGCAGAAAATGCAGTGTACTTGCATTTAGCACATCTCACAGCTTTACATGCCAGCTTGAATGTGTTCAACATTTTCTCCTCCATAGCTTCCTTCTTCTCTAATTTGTTAAAGTACTTCTCTTGCTCATCATCATCATGCTGCTCAATCAAGTTCTGATGGGCTGATGTCGCCTCCATAATCTTCTTGAATCTCTCCGACATGACACCTTTGGGTTTCTTGACTTCCTCAACATCTGTTTTCGTCTTTTTGCAAGCATTTTCGTCATTATCACAGTTATTTAGTTTGTCTATGGCCCTTTTCTTACCAGCTGCAGTGCCCTTAATGTTATTCGGGTCTATTTTGCTTATGCCACCGCTTTGTTGTATCAATCTAATAGCATTAGCCTTGGCTCTTTCAGCAGCCTTCTGTCCATATGACACATTTAGGTCTATAGTACCACTGCCTTGTAAGCCAAACCCCTTGCCAAGTTTGGGAGAATTAGCTACTTTGTCAGCAAGGCTTGGACTTTGAGAGAACTTTGAAGTAAGGGGACTAGAGCCAGAAGAAAATTTAGAACTTTGAGGACTAGAATTTGATTTGGGTGAAGTGTATATGGAACTTTGGGTGCTACTAGTCAGTTTGTTGAGTCGGTCAGTGTCACTGGTTTTTTGCGTAGTTGGACTATGTAAAATATCCTGCTTCTTCATAGGCCCAGCACCATATGGTGCTTTATTCATCATCAAAGAGTCACCTTCAGATTTGAAATAGTCACTTAGGGACATCAATCTATTCTGGTCTTTTTCTTTAACCTTCTTGGTGTTGCCAGTGGGCAATGCGGTGAAAGCCTTTCCACCATAAATAACAGTGTCTTTGCCTAGTACTTTGTTTCGGAGATTTACAAGCCCTTTACCCATAGTTGATGACTGTAGTTCCTGTCTCTTGCTGTATTTCTGATACTCTTGTTTCACATGGTAAATGCAGTGCTCACATTTGCTCAAGTTAACAAATGCTGTACAAGGCTCACCATTATTCTTCTTACTTTTA
Source organism: Conogethes punctiferalis (assembly GCA_031163375.1). Lineage (NCBI taxonomy): Eukaryota > Metazoa > Arthropoda > Insecta > Lepidoptera > Crambidae > Conogethes > Conogethes punctiferalis. The sequence goes on along the minus strand of CM062090.1, from coordinate 12,778,620 downwards.
CATGTACCCAAATCTTTGGACTGCCCTAGTATCATCACTCTGTTAGGGCTCTCCACACTGAGACATGCCTGATCCTGACTATTCTGTGATCTGTCTAATACACTAGGGTTCAGTACAGCTACAACTGTACCTTCACTTGTTTTCCACAATTCATTGTATGCCTTCTGGAATAAAAACATGGAAATCGTTTTCATGTCATCCTTTAAGTCGCTCAGTGTCCAAATAATAAACTGATTGCCTTTTTGTGATTTCCTTGTTGCACTTTTTCTAACAATAACCCCGCTGATAACCCAGTCTTTTGATAAGTCCTCGTTTTCCACATGTCGCTTGACTCTCAACATGTTAATAGCTTCACGGCCTTGCATTCTGTCTAAAAGGGCCTCACTTGATATCAGAGGTTTGGTAATTCGTAAACCAAATATAGGGTCAGTGTAAACATCAGCAGACTTACCACTCTTTGTTTCTGGGACACAAAACTGATTTCTAGTTTGTTCTGGTTCAGGTTTTCTGATGAAGGAACTGTTCCGTTCAACTTTCACATCTATGTTGGTTTGCCTCAGTCTCGTCTCGAAGTCTAGTCGTTTGTGCATTTGCTCTTGAGCTTTATTCTCGAGTGATTTCTTCACCTGTGACCCGTAGTCGTTATACTTTCTTTCAGTGTAGTTACGTTTCTCCTCATCGTCTGAGGAATCCGTATCACCGTTGTGGACGGCAGAATTCTTGACAGCTTCATCTTGAGGCAGTTCGTCCAGTTTTTCGTCATTGTCAACATTGTTTTTGAAGATATCAATCTCCTCAACGCTGTTTACCTTATCATTTTTCTGAACATCTTCTGCAATATCGGCATTTAAAAGTTCTTCCAGTTGCGCCAACTCGTCTATATCACTCATAATGGTAAAATGTTAATTGTTTAGTTGCCGAAATATAAATAAACGAAGAAAATTCAATAAAATAAACTTTTGTTTTGCCTGGGCGTGCGCAGGCAGCATGGATGGCGCGAAAATTTTCTGTCTGTCTAGCTGGCTGACAATGTAATGTCAATGTCAGCTGGTTTCTTTTTTCACTATTGCTTTTTTTAGATTTCGTAGCTTGGGTGCTGGTTAGTGGATGAAGTGACTCATCCATGCACATCCATCACTCATCATCATTAGCCTTTAGCATAACTTTCAGGAAAAATATAAACCGACATGGGCGAGATAGAATCACAAAGAATTTGGTGGAATCTAGATCTATGTACCCTTTATAGACGTTGCATTATACTAGTCAAATTTCTATTGCATCTGTGGTCAAAAGGACGACATTTGTTTTGACATTCTTTTGACAGCTCTATTAATTTCTTTTGGCCTTCGGGTTTTTGCTTCTCTCGGCAAATATTTTATCGAATTTGATTAATTTAGTTGAATAGATTGATTGCTGAAGTACTATCCATCAATAGCACGCGTGATTTTCAAGTGCATTTAAAATGGCCGGTTCGTTTATTAATAATTTATTGAATGTGACCTATTTCAGCGCTTGTAAATACGATTGATCACCGGTCTTATTGTTCTGATTTCAGACAATAAAGACACACCAATGGCAAACAGTGAGTCTGATGAGGTTCTGAAGGGTGACGGTCCCAGTAAGAGTAAAAAGGCGTCTATAGATACTGGATCTCCGCCGCAGGCGGCCACCCCGCCGCCGGGGAACGAGGAAACCCAGGAGCTTATAGTTGTTAACGAACACACCGAGGAATTAGACTTAAACCACGGCAGGATCGGCAAGATAGAGAATTTGGAGCAGTTGAGAAAGTTGGAGAGGTATGTGGCAACAAGATGACTCATTCACATTGCTCAAACCTGATTTTGATATTATATCAGTAACTTGTACACATCTAAGAAAGAATGTACATATTTATAGCCCTAGTTTAGGGTAGCTGCGACCCCGTGATGGGGACAAACACATGCTCTTGATGATGCAACACATTTACAGGACATTGCAACCACAAATGACCATAGCTCATCAACAGTGACTCATCCAAAAGCAGCCCAGCATTTGTCATAATCCACCTGTAAAAAAACAAGCATGGCACCCTGCTTGTTTTTTTTGTCAAACACAATAGTGAAAGTCTTGTTAGTATAGGGTCATCAACCCCCATGGCTTTGTGTTAAGCTTTAATGCTCACCCCAAATCATGATAAGATTAGAAAACTGTTTCTAAAAAAAACTGATTTATCTAAAAAAATACAATTTATTAACAAGAGAAAGCTCAAATTATCCTATAATAGCATCTGCAAATGCATAATATTCCCATCTCTTTATTGAAACTGCTTTCCTCTGCCTGTAGGTTGTCTGGAAGAGATCGCTACAAGTGATAAGACCACCCAAATTGTCTACTACCTATGTTTTGTTTGCAATATGTTATTATGTAATGTCAGTGTTTTGTGCAATAAAGATTATCTATCTATCAATCTAAAGTGCATAAGTGAGGGTTATTTGTATGCACAGATATCTCCAATAGATACCGCACATAAGATATCGCGCGAGAGGTAATACATCAATGCAATGCAGGCGCGAAATACGCATGCGCTTAAAGTGCGTCAGTACCACGGTCAGTACTGACCAGAAGTCAGACCCGTGTGTATCGGAGACACTTTTAATAGTTTGTAGAACATAAACGTATGAATCTTAGTATTGAACTCCTTGGCGCCGGAGCTCAAGTTACGATGGAAAATATTTGACAGATGTTAGCTCGCGTTGATGTCTTTTTTCATGATCCCTTTCTTTCATTACCAATTTCACTATTTTTATCCCTTTCTAGCATAGACACGTTTGACAATAGTGTTACAATGTATTACTTTCAAGTATATCGATAATGCAAGATAAGAAAAATTTTAGTGTTTCTACTTTAGATTTCCAAAGTGTCCTGAGAGAACATTAAAATGGACAAATGCCGCACCCTGCTGTTAGAGACATTTACATAGGATAGTTTTCAATGTATGAAGGATAGAAGACGAGTAAATGAAAACTGCTGTGATTACTTCACCTAACCATATTTATAACTATACTCATTTGAATTTTTTTTTTCCCAAGACATGCCACGCTGGGCCACACAGCGCCACCTAGCCCCAAACTAAGCCGAAGCTTGTACTATGGGTACTAGACAACTGATAAACTTACTTAGATACATTTAAATATACTTATAATGTCAAAACGGCAGTTGAAATGTATTATTTAACGTATGTATTTTAGTAAATTGATCATTTTACGGGATCTTGCCGTAAAATCATCCGACGAAGGTGAGGTGAACGTTGATTGGTTCAATGGCTCACGTGGCGTTATCCCGGCAACCAATCAGGGAACAGTGTATTAAGTTACGGTTAATAGTGCACCGTTAAATAGTACATTGAGCAACGATTGGCCCATTTGAGGACGATTTTACTTGTGTCAAAATCGTAAATTATTAAATGACTGTCAGGCTACCGTAAGTTGATTAACTAACTGAAATCCATTGCGTTAAATAATACATTTCCACTACCGTTTGTTATATTCCGAAAGATAATCAACTACCTAGGAAATTGATCAACTTACGATTCTTGCTATTTTCCGGTGACATATATAAACATATATTTATATACATACATAGATAAATATCCAGTATTGCACAAAATACTGAAAAGGTGATACAGACATAATCTAGTCTAATATACCTGATTGGTAATTTTTCGATAAAATTATCGACATTGCACAATACAAATGTACATCACTTGAGAAATGAGTTACGTCCCCCGCACACCCTTCCATACCACCTGAAATTGACTCGCGAAACTCAAAGCAAAATGCCGAACATGCGGTATCTATTGGGGGTAATCTGTGTTTGTATGGATAACATGTATTGTGCTCCCAGACAACCACTTAACTCACCCTTCAACCAAGACTCAGTTTATTTAATAAAAGTGTCCGATGTAGCATGTGATGTTACTTTATGTGTTGTGTGCACATAAAATAATGTGAATGAATATTTAATTGTATCTGGATTGAACTAGCCGTCTGTTCACACTATCTTTCAATTTTCATTGACAGTACCCTTTGTTTAAGGTTATTGGCTAAACAAAGCCCATTAAAGAGTTTGAATAAGTATCAATATTTTTTTAATGTTGTATTTTATCTTATTTATTGAGGAAACATAAACTTCTTATTTATTAAGCAAAATACACTCTATTTTACTTGCAGATACAAGTTAATAAATGACATTATTTTATATTCAAATTTTATTGCTGTACCTATTTGCAGAAAACTGCCAAAACTAACTATTAAAAGATTTTTTTACCTTTGAGCTTTTTTTATGCAATATGGGTTTGCACTTTACTACAATGCTATGTATTATGAAGTGTCCTGGCCTTATCAAGGTACTCGGATCTCATTATCTTTTTACATTGCAGATTATATTTGAGATGGAACTTTATCAAAAGGATTGAAGGCTTAGATACACTTGCAACACTTGTTGAGCTCGAGTTGTACGACAATCAGATAACGGTCATTGAGAATTTGGATAATCTTGTGAATCTTGAGTAAGTATGAAGTGAGGTACATTAAGACATGCAGCTGATTGTATTCATTACAACAAACTAGTTAGGAAATACTAATAGAATAGTACATGTTTTATTTGGTATGTAATACAAAACACACATAGTTATATTGAAAATAGGATACTAGCATAGAAAAAATATTTTTTAAATAGCATACCTTTGTTTAAAGCAATAAGGCTGCCTAATTGTACAACTAATGTCTATTTTAACTTAGTTTATAGTCAATTGTTTGGTGTGCAATAAAGTATACACTTTCCTTTATCCACTAGCAGGAATTAACACACATAATAACAGCATAGCAAACCACCAAATAGTCCACCAACCATACACCCAACGCAACACTAAATATTTAAAAAAAGTGTAGGTACATACATCTGACTAGCTAAGTATAGAATGAAATGAAACTGATTTGGTATTACTTTTTAATTTATATTGTCATCAAAACATGTATTAAGAATACAAAATGTGATAGCTATACTAAATTTCATTTATTTATTTATAGGATCCTCGACCTGTCATTTAACAGGATAAAAGAAATATCTGGTTTAGATAATTTGTTGAATCTGAAGAAACTGTTTATGAGCTCCAACAAGATCTCGGAGATCAAGAATGTCAACCACCTGCCAAAGCTGGAACTTTTGGAGTTGGGTGACAACCGGATCAGGGTATGTGTCTCTTGAGTCTGTTAGTAGTAGTTAGTAGCATGGATGTAGCATAGTATGGGCAGGGAATGGCAGGTAATATACCTGGCGGGGTGCCAAGTGATGCTTCTTATTATTACACTAGCTGTGCTCGCGACTTCGTCCGCGTGGAATAGTTATTTTTTCCCCATTTTTTTTTACATTTTCCATTATTTCTTCGCTTCTAATAGTTGCAACGTGATGTTATATAGCCTAAAGCCTTCCTCGATAATCTATTCAACGCAAAAAGAATTTTTCAATTCGGACCAGTGGTTCCTGACATTAGCGAGTTCAAACAAACAAACTCTTCAGCTTTATAATATTAGTTAAGATTAAAGACTATAGACCAAAGAACAGTCTCAAGTCACTTGTGTGAATGTGACTTATTTATCACACAAACTAAGTTTTATTGAGAGTGCCAAGTTTACATTTTGTGGTTCACACAATTTTTTTTATTATGCCATTTACTGATTTGAAGCCTACAATGGAGCGCACACACTTGACTTGAACACCTGGAGATACCAACATAATTCTAATAAAATTTTCGTTTTCAGGAAATTAAAAACTTAGATGGCATGAAGCCCCTAAAACAGCTCTACCTGGGCAAAAACAAGATATGCAAAATACAAAATTTGGACGACCTCACACAGCTCGAGATCCTCGTCCTTCAGAGCAACCGTCTCACCAAGATAGAGAATCTGGAACTACTAACAAACTTGGAGCAGCTGTATATTTCGGAGAACGCCATATGCATTATGGAGAATATGGAAAGCCAAGGGAAACTGGAGACTTTGGACTTGGCAATGAATAGGATCACATCAATTAATGGTGTGAGGCATATGAGCAATTTGGAGGAATTATGGGTTCGTATTATTCAGTTTTTTCCCACGCAAGACGAAGTGTGTTATAATAAGTTTAAGGTGTTTGTCTGTCGGTCTGCTTATGTGTGTGTATCTGTGGCATAGTAACTTCCGAACGGGTGACGTGATTTTGACTTAGTTTTTTCGTTTGAACAGTCATTTAATCATGTTTATGGCCTCTACCCACGAAATCTTAAAAAATATGCTGCCATCAACGCATATTGTAGCATTACCGGCATTCAAAGATCAGTATAGCGTGAACATGGTAGGTGTAAGAACTCGTCAAAATAATTTAAAAAACCAAATTTTCCACATTCCAGCTGAACGACAACCAGATAACCGACTGGTCCTCAGTGGACTACCTTCAGAACAACAAGAAGCTAGCGACGATATACCTCGAACGGAACCCCATCGCCTCGGACGCGGCGTACCGGCGCAAGCTCAAGCTGAGCCTGCCGTCCCTGCAGCAGATCGACGCCACCTTGTGTAGATAAGAGCTTGTTACGTTTGTAGAGGTAGATGGTGTAGTAACAGACTTTAGTTCTGCAGTCTTAAATTTGAGACTTTCGTCTTCCGTACAGTCTTGAGACCTGCAACTTCGAGGCTATTAAAGCCTCCCGAATTATCAGTGATTTTGCACAACACAAGAAACAGGCTTAAGTAATGCAAGACTTTAGCTCTGCAGTCTTAAATTTTAGACTTTCATTTTTCGTAGTCTTGAGCCCTGTTATGTTATTGGAGACTAATAGAGTCTCGCGAATCATGAGTCTTTTTTCATAATTAAAGAAATCGGCATAAGTCATGCAAGATGACTTGAGTCATGAGTCCACTTGCCTGGAGACACTAATAGGCACTAGTCATGCACAATGAACTGGGATTCATTGAGTCTCGCGCGATATGTGTATATTTAAATTGATCAAGAAATAAGCATAGATCATGCAAGAGACTAATTGACTCTCGCTAGTCATGAGTCTTTTAACTTTACTCAAAACTGAAGATTAAGTTAAGTTAAATGACTCGAAACCACCTAATTTAGACTCTCACGAATGAGACCTTTAAGTCGTTTAACGTAAAATAGAAACACATAGAAATCAGTGAAAGGAATAAATTTATAGATTGCACTATAAAAGTATATTTGTTATGTTTCATTTTTAATTTTTTTTTTCTTAATAATAAAAAGGTGCATTTGCGTTAACTTGTTTGACTTGATTTCAGCTAACGACTCGAAGGACTCATTCTTGAAGGGCTATTCGTTTTGGAAAGGGAAATTGGCTCGGATTCGAAAACGTCCCGTACGGAAACCAATTAAAGCTATTCAGCAGCTATTTACTTACACCGTTCGGATAAATTTGACATTAGTTTTCGAGAATTGCGACAGTTCTAATCGGAAAATTTGCGAGCGCCCTGATGCTGGCGAGAACTCGACATACGGATCGAATACGAATACTTCGTCGAGTGAGACGTCATTGGACTCGGACTAAAAGAACTTGAGTCTTCATACATAACTAAGTCTCAATGTTATAAGACTTGAGCCTTAAGTCTCTTACAACACTAGATTAGCTGTCTATATTAGCTTCATGACACAAAGTCTGATTTGTTGGTTTTCTAAATGTAAGGACAGGTGGTTACATCAATGGACAATCACAGCACGAGGGGCGAAAGTGTACATTTCAGTCCAAGCCCAAAATTATTTTTCGTGAATTATAATATTTCTTTGTTTAATGGAGTCTATGTTGTGAATATGTTATAAGGCAGATCATCGGTAGTCCATTACGTTTTCGTGGGTTCGATCCCGGGACAAATGTTCATGCGATGAACATTCGTGCTTGTTCCGTGTCTGGGTGTTAGTATTTGTATTTAACTGTATATTCGTGATCGTTGAGATCGGGAACAATGTATATGAACATCTGATAATTATTTATTTACTTAAATTTAGTTTTGATGTAAGATCAGGGTTTTGTCCGTTTGATCATTCAAATGCATTTTTTTTTATAAAACTACAATAGCAATAATTAAGACTATTGCATTTAACAAAATATTTTATAAGAACATTTATTGTTAATTCTAAATAGCATTTTTATGTATAAAGCAATAAATATCAATTAAATTTACACATAACGACAGTAGCATGGAAGTGAAAAGTAAATAAAATAATAATAATTTTATAAAAAAGATTCACGTCACGTCAATATTTGCACGTCAAACATTTTTCCTACCAGCACTTCGGCGTAAGGCCTGATGAGAAGAAGCGACCAGTTTGCCTTTTATTTTTTAAAATACATTTACTTTTTAATGTCTTAAAATAATACAATATTTGCCAAGTCTACCTTTACCTGCCTGTATAGCAAGCGATATCTATCGTTATTAATATTATGTTTAAAGTTAAACTAAAAAAATGATTTAAATTTCAAGCAGGTTTGAAGGTTTTGTTATTTTATATCAGTAAAAATACGACAATACAATTAGATTCTGTGACGACTGTGACTGATTTAGAACAAACGGTTTTGACGTTTCGTTTATACTACAAATAAGGTTATTTTAGACTAGCTGTGCCAGCAGCGTCGCTCGCGTGGATATCGGGTTTCAAAAATAACGGACTTCCATATAATACCCATCTATACCTTGTGCCTAAGTTTTAAGTTAGACCTCTAGCAATACATTGGTGAAAACCGCATTCAATTCTATGCAGTAGTTTTCGCATAATACGCGTTCAAACATACAGGTTTAAATTTCTCGCGTTTTCCCAACACTTCCCGTCACTGCTTCGCTCCTATTGATTGTAGCGTGATGAAAAGTATCCTATAACCTGCCCAGGAGTATGAAGAATAATTGTACCAAGTTTCGTCAAAATCTGTTCAGTAGTTTTTTTTTCTATAACGAACATACAGACAGACAGACAGACAGACAGACAAAAATTTTACTGATTGCATTTTTGGTATCAGTATCGATCACTTATCACCCCCTGATAGTTATTTTGAAAAAATATTTTATGTACAGAATTGACCTCTCTACAGATTTATTATAAGTATAGATTAGAGTACCTACTGTAAACAAAGTTTTGTATAAACTACAATAATAGTATCATCCTTTTTATTGTATCATAAGAAGAAAGCAATAAATAAAATAGATGGATTATGCATTCCGTATATCGAACCCCAAAGCAGGTATTCCATTTCACTCCATTTAATTTAGTACCTACCCTCTCCATCCAACCTCGCGGAATATTCAAAATACTCTTAAATTGCATAACTACAAAGAACTTGATAAAATGATATCCCTGAATAAGATGGACTCTTATTTGTATTTTGTATATTTTCCATAGACTCCACGTATAGATCTGCGCCTGCCCCCTTGCATGTCATAACGCCCTTCATTTGCTTTTGCACTCCCCCCGAATAAACCCCAGCGCCCCATATGATGGGCAATTCCATCCAGTCCATGCATTGTAAATTGACCATGCATTCAGTATATCGAACCCCTTAGTACATACGTGTTCCTTTTCCCTCCATCATTTAGAACCTTCATCCAATCTCGCAAAATATTTAAACAACTTTTACACCTGTATTCACAAACGTTATTATGAGGTCTCACAGTACTTACGCGCGGACGCACAAGTACCCTGGTAGGTATTCGTAGAGAACACTTGAGTGGCGGTCGGCATTGTAAATGCCTTACTTCGCAAAGTATAGTTAGTTTTCATAGACAAGTATAGTTTGTGAATACGGGTGTTATTACACCAAGGACTTGATTAAGTGCCTATTTCATAAATTGTCCAAAATTTGAGGTATTTTGTACATAGGTAGTCTAATATGGGATAAAGTAATGTAATGTAGCATGTTTGTATTATGTAGACTAGTGGATAAATTATTTTATCATCAATTTGATATTACTTACATGTATTTATGTTCGTGTATGTTGTATGAGGATCTGTGTACGTTTCGTTGTTGAAAATAAATTTATTAACTCATTTTGTTTTTATAATGTACTTCCGTATAATGTATTTATATATATTGTGTCTAGAAATATGATATGGTGTAGACCCGTTAATTGCAGTCCTTCGTAAAAATCCGGAAATCCTATGACTTTCTGTCAAATTTCCCCAATACATTATCAACTAGCTAAAAAGACATACTCGTAGACCATTCTATCGAGCTACTTTCACAGGGCGACTTGTTCCGTGAGCAATGTCTCGTGCTACAAACTTAAAACAAAATGAACGCATGAATAAAAGATACATAAATAATCTACCGAAACGAAAATAAACTATGTACCTATGTAATGTTAACACTCCGGCGCTTCCTCCTTCGTTTATATTTACAATACATGTATACCTATTATCTAATTGTACCCTAATTCATACTTCAAAAATTGTACCTAAAAATAGTGCCAAACGGTGTCCAAAAAGAAAGACTCCGGAGTTATCGTGAGTTTATACGTACTTACTGGGCGTAGATTGAACGCCCAACATTGTCAATGACTAAATGATGGCTAAACCCAGCATAGTTAGGCTCACTGAACGAAGCTTGTAACTCCGGAGTGCTCCGGAGTTATTAGAGCACTATTTTTTTTAAGCACTATCTCAACATAACATTCATGAAGTACCAGGGCTCCATGGGGTATGCTAGACGAAAGGACACAAATTATATAGGTACCTATCATCATGGTTAGTGTCAAGGGTTAACATGATCCGATCAATGATACAGCTCCCCCCTTTCTAGGCAGTCGCGGACAGCGACAGGACGCCCCCGGAGGCCCCTCGCGCCCCGCCGCCCTCCATACTCGCTAAGGCCCACTGTCTGCCCCGCTGTACATAGTCAAGAATCAACAATAGACTTATTTAAGTACTATTTAGTAGCTAGTTGTGTTTGTAATAAAGACTGTTATTGTAGTTTGTGTTTGGTTGGGGTTCTTTTGTTACTTTTTTAAATAATAACTTTTGCGTGTCATCTTTTCACTCTAAGCCACTCTCACCTGCCTGGTGAGGGTCAAACAAACGAACGAGGCTCTGGCAGTATAACCATCACGATTGAAGGCGTATCTAAATACCATAGGCCGATGACGGCTGCAGCGTCACCGGAGCGAGAAGCTAGGCCCTGCGATCGCCAATCCGCCTGCCCAGTGTGGCGATTGACTGACTGAGGTGGAGCGGAGACAAGCTGTGTCGCACATGGCTTAAATCCATACGGATTTGAATTTTAAGCCATGTGATGCTCATCTCCGCTCTGCCTCATGTAACATTTTGTGTCTATCGCCGACCAAAGGGCTTACCAAAACATGTTTTATTGTCCGATCCTGCGATGACAGTGTTGAGACCTTACTGGAATATCATAGTTGATTAAAAAAACAAAGTTGTTTAATAATACGTAGGTATTTCGTAAGACTGCGCAATAAACATGTTTTGTTGTGCCAATAATAAAAAAGACTAATTAATGACCTTCATTTGTAGGTAGGTGCCATCTGAAAGTGACTACGATTCATAATGTTCATAGGACCAAAGGCATAATTAGAACAGGGTGGCAAGGCAGCACATTACCACGGGCCCTCAGCCGTAATTTAAGGGACCCCCGGTTAGAAGAGAATCTCAACTCTCAACATTGATTTATTAAACATTTTGTAAAATCCTATGAATTTGCCACGGACTTCGAATATAGTTACGCCACTGCATAGGAGCCATAAGTCTTATTGAATAGGTAGTGAACTTTAACGTCTTAAAACAAAGAAAAAACTTTATTTACATGTGTGTAAATAAACGTCTTCCGCAAAATTCATAATTTACTAAAAGGTACAGAAGTAAAAAAGATTCACTTATCTACTTACACTACTGCATTTTTGTTACTAAGACACCTTCGTTGATAAGATGACATTGATAACTCGCATGACCTTGACATTTGGAGAAAGCTCTACCACTTATATGTATACCTCACCCACGCCGGCCGGCATACAACTGACTATAACGATATTACCATACCTACACTACACTAGTCTGTCAAGAAACGACCGTGGGACCGGTCGCACGCGGTAAAGCAACATAATAAATTCATTTACGCCGCGATCTTCGACGCATACGCACGCCACCATGAAATCCTACATCGAATACGATCTAGACACTGATTTCCCCATTGAAAATCTGCCCTACGGAGTCTTTACATCGCCCAAAAATGTAAGTAACCTTTATTTGTCGATTCTACGACAGTTTTCAACTTTAAACCTTAAGTTAAAAGTGCACAAAGTCTATATTTGTTTTGTGTCAATGTAAATATCTTGTTATCTGTATTACGCGGTTATATACAAAGTTCTTTCTTTGTCCGTTTGCTATGCCATCTGTAAGTAACTCATTGCTATTTGGTCGGTTAATGTATGTTTAATATTTTTCAGGCTCAAAAACACATAGGAGTTGCTATAGGCGATTTAATCTTGGATCTCAATGTTGTCTCACATCTGTTTGATGGACCTCTGCTGAAAGATAAACAGGATGTTTTTAAGGTAATCTAAAATTATTTGATTAATTAAAACATTTATAACTTTGCTTATATACTTAGGTAGGTATAAACGGCGAATGATAAATATTCCATCAAGTTTAGAGTCATTGAAAGTAGGTATTATACAGAATTGGTAGGTATGTAATCATTTTATAAATAAGTGATATGGGTTACCTAATTGGATTACTTACAATAAATAGGGGACACCTGGTACAAAAGTAACGCGGGTCGAAACCAATAGTGCTGGTCTATCACCTGAAGTCGGAAAGCAACCTTTTGCCCATTGTATAAATCTAGAGAGCGCTTGTTACTTTCGCCCCGGTTACTTTCGTACCCGGTCTCCCTTAATATTGAATACATACTTATCTGACTGGGTCGTAAGTTCATTTGGAAGCCCTTAGATTGGATTGGCATGGATCTGAATAATACCGAAAAGTCGTTTCATTACAGAAACACCCACTAACAATTACGACCCAGTATTCGAACCCGGGACCTTGCGATCACTAGAGCAACGAGCCATTAATGAAAATTTGTCATTATAACGTATCCTCTACACAGTAAGTGGGTGTGTGCCCATAAAATTTGTAAGCCATGGAGTTACCTGACCGGTACCTACAGGTTTTCTGCTAGATGTACCTGTATAATGCAAATGAGTTGTTTACGAGCAAACTCCAGTATGGAAATCGGAGTCTTGTTAGCCTCTGTAACATATTTCGCAATATTTAATTATGAATGCGTAACTTTAAAATAGTTCCTAGTTTTAATAGCTTCATAACACATACCTAAGTGTGTTTGTGCTTGTTTTTATTAAACACATAGACTTCGATAGCTCATGTACCTATCTCCACTTAGAGGTCTGAGCCTACCTTAAACTAGAGCAAAAGAAACCTGGTCTTCCAACATTTTATTGGACATCCTGTTTCGAATGGTTGTCTAGGTACAAGTGATCGCTTAGAATAATATAATTAAACCACATTCTTAAATTGTACGACAAATGCCTACTGTACATACCTACTTACTTACTACTTTAAATATAATACTCGTAGTATGGTGTGCAGTACCTAAAACATATCCTTTTTATTAGGCGCTTGATTTCGCCTAATAATCTTAGTCGCTTAGTTATATTCTTGTCTTTGTTTTACATCAGGCTGCTATTTTGATGTAAAAAAGCCGTAAATAATATCATCATCGTCATCATCATCAGCCTGTTGCAGTCCATATTTTGCATTGTCCAGTGCTGGACATAGGCCTCTCCAGACCTCTCCTCTCTAAATAATGTAATTTAAAAAAATCCTAAAACGCGGACGGTTACAGATTCCGGGATCGATTCCAGGTCTTAGGAAATACAACTTTACACAATTGTCTCTGTTCAAAGTGTTGTAGAGACACCTAATCACAGTAAACATCGGGTATTCAAAAGTTTCAAAAGAACCCCTTGGTTTGATGAAGTCAGATTCTTTGTGTTATTCTGCGCATTAATTTAATTCTACTTAATCCATTTCACCTTCTAGGCAGAAACGCTCAATAAGTTCATGGGGCTTACTAAGCCACATTGGATCGAAGCAAGAAAAACACTGCAGAATCTATTACAGGTGACCAATACCAGCTTGCAAAATGATAGTGCACTTAGAGATAAGTAAGTATTAAAGCACAGGTATAATTGATGTTATAAAATGTTATAGGTAACGATTCTTTGTTTGTAAAGGTTTAAAAAATACGGCTCGAATAGTTATTATGTGAATATCTTCTACAACCTAGCTACCATCATTTGTTATTTATTTGTTTAGCGTCTGTATGCAGCATTGGATGTTTGCAGGATGAACATCTTTAAGACTGCATAACGTTTCTTATTTCCTTACAATCTTCAGGTATGGTGCCGTCCTCCAGTTCTCGCGGATGGCGTGAGTCTCACATACCCGTCGAACCCGCGAAAAGGGAAAATCATGACATCCCGTGATACAAAACAACCCTTGTTCAGAACCATCTTCAAAGTTGGCCAATTGCAGGGCCTTCGTGAAGCAGAGCGACGCTAAGATGCACGTCCCCGCGGACATCGGCGACTACACAGACTTCTACTCGTCCATTCACCACGCCACCAACGTCGGCATCATGTTCCGCAGCAAGGAGAACGCCCTCATGCCCAACTGGTGAGTTTAGCCCATAACTGATAAGGGGCCCTACTACAGAAAACGAAAACGATCGTTCGTTGAACGGATCGCGTACTTCTGCACCATAAAAGCACCTCCCGTGTTCGAATATACATATGAATTAAATTAATGAAAATCGAGTTTGACGAATTTTAGTTCCTATAAATATTCGAACTTTGTCCCTCACAAATGGGAGGGATATGGTGCCAAAATACGCGATCCGTTCAACGAACGATCGTTTTGATGACATATCGATACAGTCCTATCGGACTATGGCAGTAATGGAACGGAGGGCAGGGCAGTAATGGAACAGAGAGTGCAGCTGTGATTGCGCACACGTTTGTCTACTATTATCTCCTGCGTACTTGTTTTGTTGGAGCTGCTTGCTTAGTAGACCTTTTGTAGCCGAAATTTGGCCAGGACGGTATATTATTGTTAATTTGCCTGATGCACTTTCAGGAAGCACTTGCCTGTGGGATACCACGGACGGTCCAGCTCTATCGTTATATCGGGCACGCCGATCAGGAGGCCGTATGGACAAACGTTGCCTGTTGAAGGTAGGAAATCACCCAAACATTTCTAAGGGATTATTGAAAGTCCCGGCTAGCTTAAACGAAATTAACCTGTCGTACATAAAATTAGTTACCATTATCAAATAGCAGCAAGTCGGTGTCTGTCACAGTTACCTACTCAGGCTTCTCTTTCGCTTTCAATTGGGCTTGCTGCAAGCTTGAATAAAAAAAACAAAAATGATATAGGTATACTTATTCAAGCCAAAAGCATAACTGCGAAGAATAAAATAAAATCGACTGATAGGTCGGTTAATAGCTAATACTATTAAATCTCATACAGACAGGCTCGGTGGCTCATTTGGTAGTGACCTCTGCCCTCTGAGCCAAGGGTCGTGGGTTCGATTCCCGCACAGTACAAACATTTGTGTTCATGAACATGTCTGTTTGTATTGGTCTGGGTGTTTTCTATGTATAATATGTATTTATTTACAAAAAAAAATGTATCTAAGTAAGTTTATCAGTTGTCTAGTACCCATAGTACAAGCTTCGGCTTAGTTTGGGGCTAGGTGGCGCTGTGTGGCCCAGCGTGGCATGTCTTGGGTTATTTATTATTATTTATCATACCGATTTTCAGGCGCAGACCCTCACTTCGGTCCCTGCCGTCTGATGGACTTCGAGCTGGAGATGGGGTGCTTCGTGGGGGGTCCGCCCACCCAGCTGGGGGAGAGGGTCACCGCCAAGGAAGCGGGAGACAGACTCTTTGGGTTTGTCCTGCTTAATGATTGGAGTGGTGAGTCATGGGTCATCTACGCAACTAACTAGCCGTTCGTATCACTGCAGAATAAATCCAAACCCCGATCCATATACAATCCTTCTCAATTGGCTCGTTGTTCTCTCGACTGGCTCGTTGGCTCATTTGGTAGTAACCTCTGCCCTCTGAGCCAAGGGTCGTGGGTTCGATCCCCTCACAGTACAATCATTTTTGTTCATGAACTGTTTGTATTGGTCTGGGTGTTTTTTATGTATAATATGTATTTATTTAAAAAAAAAAGTAAGTTTATCAGTTTTGTAGTACCCATAGTACAAGCTTCGGCTTAGTTTGGGGCTAGGCGGGGCGCTGTGTGATCCAGCGTGGCATGCCTTGGGTTATTTATTTATTTATTATTATTTATTAATTGTAATTCGAATTTCTATGCCATACCTTCTTTTCGTCAGAAATATCTTTACGACCATACCAGGTGTCCCGTACCCAGGACCCTCCAGGTATGGGACGCCTTGGCTTATTCCTATCTAGAGGAGAATACGAGAATACTCACTAAAATCGTATATTATAACTTTAAGTAGGTATCTTGTATGTAATATTATTATCTAAAATATATATATGTATGTACAGTACTTGTATGTACGTCTACGTATGTCTTGACAGACTCGGTGGCTCAATTGGTAGTGAGCCCTGCCTTCTGAACCAAGGGTCGTGGGTTCGATTCCCACCCGGGACAAACATTCGTGTGATGAACACTTGTGTTTGTTCCGTGTCTGGGTGTTTATATTTGTATTTAAGTATATATTTGTGGTACCTTCGTTGTTCTGATACCCATAACACAAGTGCTTAAGCTACTTACTTTGGGATCGGAGCAATGTATGTGATGTTGTCTGATATTTATTTATTTTATTTATTTATTTGTAATATTAGTGGATATAATTATAGCAGTTAGAATGCCCACACATTACAGTTTTCTGGCTCTCCCTATGGTTGACTGGAAGAGAAAGCCACACTACTTTCCTTGTGCAATAAAGTTTAAATCTAAACTTCTAATATTATAAAGCCGAAGTTTGTTTCTTTGAACGCGCTAATCTCAGGAACTACTGGTCCGAATTAAAAAAATATTTTTGTGTTGAATAGATCATTTATCGAAGAAGGCTTTAGGCTATATAACATCACCCTGCAACTATTAGGAGCGAAGAGATAATGGGAAATGTCAAAAAAAACGGGGAAAAAATAACTATTCCACGCGGACGAAGTCGCGAGCACTGCTAGTATCTAAATAAAACCCTAATTTCCAGCGCGCGACATCCAAAAGTGGGAGTACGTGCCTCTGGGTCCGTTCACGTCCAAGAACCTCGGCTCCAGCATCTCCCCGTGGGTGGTGACCGTGGAGGCCCTGCTGCCGAGCGCCGTGGACAACTTCCCGCAGGACCCCGCGCCCTTCCCCTACCTCCGGCACGACGACAAGTTCAACTTCGATATACAGCTGGAGGTGGACTTGAAGAGTAAGTACCTAATAACAAGGCTTTGTTTTTGTGTTACCGGAGAAAATGCATTTAGGCATTCCCGCTGCTTGGGGAGCAGCGGGACATGTGGAACTTACCCCGCCTCGAAGATGGAAGTGAAGGAAATAAGTTGTTCCCTAAATTCTTAAAACAGTGGTTATTTTTTTTATAGTAGGTCGACATCATGGCTTCCTGCATAATGGCTCGACACAATGGCTACGCCTGGAAATGAAAGGAAATGGAAAGCGAAAGAGAAGCCCAAGTCGCTGTGACAACGGGCAAGTTACCGGTCACTTACCTGTCAGTTGCCACCGCCATGCCGGCCTAACCCTAATCCCCCACGACCTCCGGAACCCTTACTCACCGGCAGGCACACGACCTGGAGGTCATAATTTGGCTGCGGTATTCTATAGGGTGGAGGTCCTTCCCCGGACGGGCGGCTCAATTCGAGCGGAGATTCGCTATGCCCTCTCTTATTCTTATTCGTTCCCAGGCGAGAAGGGCCCAGTGACGACGATCTGCCGCTCCAACTACAAGTTCATGTACTGGACGGTGAAGCAGCAACTAGCGCAGCAGACGGTCACCGGCTGCAACCTGCGGCCCGGGGACCTGCTCGGCTCCGGCACCATCAGCGGAGACGTGAGTCATCATCATCATCATCATCTGTCGCTCCAACTGCAAGCTTATGTACTGGACTGTGCCAGAATGCCATCGAGCGACCGATCATCTTTTCGCTCCAAGCCACCCTCACCTGCGCGTGTGCATCCTGCCGAAGAACAAACGAGGCTCTGGCAACCGAAAGTGCTAGAAGTGAGAACCTTCCGCTTAGGGGTGAGAGCCTCCCGCTCCCCCAACAGTCCGGTGATGATGACAAGGCCGGCCTGGCCATCATTGTAGTCATTTAAAAAAAAAATACCGAAAGTGTAGCCAAATACCACAGGCAGCGTAGATGAACAGCAGCATAACCTCGGTGACACTGCAATAATATGATACCATGAAGCTGATCTCAAAATGGAGTCGGAAGGTAGCCATTGGAACTCCTAAACGAGATAAAACCTTTTTTTCGTTTAAGAGCATTTAAAAAAAGTTTTTTGAAAGAAAGAAAAATGTTCATTAGTATCACGTATTAAAGTTGACTTGAATTGACTGGCTCGGTGGCTCAATTGGTAGTGACCCCTGCCTTCTGTACCAAGGGTCGTGGGTTCGATTCCCACACGGGACAAACATTCGTGTGATGAAACTCCGTGTCTGGGTGTTTATATTTGTATTTAAGTATTTATTTGTGGTACCTTCGTTGTTCTGATACCCATAACACAAGTGCTTAAGCTACTTACTTCGGGATCGGAGCAATGTATGTGATGTTGTCTGATGAAGTACAATAAAAGTACACTAAAAAGTGTCCACTCAGTATAAGCCGTAGACACCAAGAGGTCGGCTGGGCGCAGCGACAACATAACAAAAGTAACAATTTTTTTGTTTTTGTTTATTTGCCAAAGGTGTATTTTTTGTTCTCTTTGCGTTGTGTCCAAATAAAGTTCTCTTATAAATCTGCCCAGCGTGGCGATTATGGGTATATCCTCCAGATGTTTGCCCTAAGTGGCGAACACCTGCAGAGGCCTATGTCATCATCAGCCTATTGCAGTCCTCTGCAATGATGAAATCTAATTATATTCTAATTTCTCCAGACGCCCGACTCGTACGGCAGCATGCTGGAGCTGGCGTGGAAGGGCACCAAGCCGCTGCGGCTGCTCAACGGGGAGCAGCGCAAGTTCGTGCAGGACCTCGACACGGTGACGCTGCGCGGGCACGCGCGTCTCCCGGGTGGGGCGCGGGTCGGCTTCGGCCGCTGCGAGGGGCAGCTGCTGCCCGCGACGCCGTTTGAACAATAACGACACTAATCTAGCATTATTCATGTCCATGTGGTCTCAGATCCCGCCATACAACGACCTTCACCGAGACGTTAATTGGATGAAACTGATTTTATATGTAATTAAATATGTCAATAAACATAATGCTTGTGGGTTGCCGATCAAATTTTGGTCCAGGGTATTTTTTTTTTTTTTTTTTTTTTATAGTGGCTCGACATAATGGCTTCCCTACGCCTGATGGAAAGCGAAAGAGAAGCCCAAGTCGCTGTGACAACGGGCAAGTAACTGGTCAGTTACTTGTCAGTTGCCACCGCCATGCCGGCCCAACCCTAACCCCCCATGAGCTCCGGAAACCCTACTCACCGGCAGAAACACGACCCAGAGGTCATTTGACTGCGGTATTCTATAGGGTGGAGGTCCTTCCCCGGACGGGCGGCTCAATTCGAGCGAAGATTCGCTATGCCCTACCTCTCTTAAAATGATTTGCTGGATGGTGGAAGAACGGGATGGAGAAATAAGTTTCATCCAATTAACGTCTCGGTGAAGGTCGTTGTATGGCGGGATCTTAGACCATCATGTGTTTCCTTCCTCTTACAATCCTGGGTTCTTTAGGCGGGGCGTGAAACGGCATCTCAGTGGGTATTCAGGGTGAGGGCGACAGGCGCGGTGGGTATGCCCTATTGTGCCTGTCGACCTAACATTTGGACCTCACGACCGCTTACCATCAGATGGAGTGAGATCATCCTGAACGCTCTTTTAATAAAAAAAAATTGATATCCATGGGAGGCGGTTACTGTTTAACATCAGACGCTTGCTCGTCTACTACGGTACCAACAGAAATAAAAACTACTTTTAGAGCGCCTTCACACTAGCGTTTGTCCAGCGTAGCCGTTCGATGAACGTATGCGCAGCGCAGACGGTGCGACAACGCGACGCGTGTGTCGCGTTGCGCTTATAATGAAAACTTTTCGTCCAATTTCATTGGATTAATTTAACAGGTTCCTTGTCCCGTGTATCACATTTGATACATAACAATTAAAATACTATTATGTCTGGAGGTGGACAGGGAATGGGTGTACATAATAAAAGACCCAAATTGTTCTTTTTAAAAAAAAATTGTTTTTTTTTTTTTCAATATCAAGGCAAGCGAGCATTGTCAGCGTTATCAAGCCCGCGACGCAAAAAATGAGTTAAGTTTCTTGTACAAAACTAAAAATTAAGGTATGTAAGCGAACAATTTTATAAAAATAAACTTTGGCTTACAAGATAAAAAAATGTAGTTTTGCTTTTATTTTCTATTGTTATAGAATAAAAAGTAAATCTGTCATGAGTGATTATTTTAGTACAGACAGGCCCTAAAACGATAGTTCGATAGACGGATCGTGTCCATTGAAAATAAGTACCTACATAATTCCAAATTTTATACAAAATATTGATCAAAAATGTGTTGATCAATCTATTGTATAAAACTCACCCACAACAGACTCACTATGAAACACTAATAGAGCTAAAATTAAATCCATGCATCCAGGGGCGTAAGTTATTTAAATAAAACGGATGGACCAACATTGTCATAGAATATGCGTCGGCTTAGGACTAGATGGCGCTGTGTAGCATGTCTTGGGTTTCAAATGGAATATGTTTGCATCACAGTACAAACACTTGTGTGCATGAACGAACATGTCTGTTTGTATTGGTTACACCTTTGTAAGTACGCTGTGACGCACATGCATGACGTTTTCCGAAGCGTAGCGTGCCACCACCTAAACCGCCTACAGGTATGTACTAAAGGAAACACAAGCAGGTACAATATCTCCGTTTATTAGTTACTAGTCATCATCTCCCCCCCCCCCCCCCCCCCTGGTCGCGCGTCCCCTGGTGGTGCGTGCGGAGCGGTCGCGCTCACAATAGGCTATTATGGCTAAAAATTGTAATTAGTCCGTCTTTTAGCTTATTCAAAAATAAAATACACGTATTTTTCCTTTTTTCATTCAAATAAACAATAGCAAAGATACAAGGCATCAAAAGTTAGGAGTGGGAGTGTTTGACGTCACTTGCTTCCGTAAAAATGCCTCACAGAGTGACGTCACACGTAATTTGAACGGGCTATAACTTTGTAAATACGTGTCTTTTATTTTTGAAAAAGTCGGACTATAGTTCATTCGCGTTAAGAAAATAGTGACTGACAGGTCCCTGACAGGCCACTAGTCAATTAAAACGCTAGAAATTTAATTTCTAGTGACCTGTCAGTCACTATTTTCTTAACGCGAATGAACTATAATTAAAATTTTTAGCCATAATAGCCCATTGTTTGTGACGCACATGACGCTGTGTGTGGCGTAGCGTACCATGTCAACTATATAAATCGATGTCCGTAGGTATCAAATAAAACAAGTAGGTACATATGTCTCCGTTTATTGCTAGTCGTCATCTCCCGCCCTGGTCGCGCGTCGTGCGCGGGCGGAGCGGTCGCGCGCCGGCCACGGCACCTTCTGGTGCATGTGCCGCTCGTGCAGCGTCAGACTCTCCCAGTAGCGGAACTTCTTGCCGCAGTACTTGCACTCGTACGGCGTCTCGCCGGTGTGCATCTGAGGATAGAAAGGGATAATTTTAGTATGTATTGACAATAGGAGGAACACTCATTTTTGCAACCTTAACGCAAATAGTGGAACGTCAACTAATGACGTTTCTGCCTGTCTCTATTATATTCACATAGCCGTATGACGTAACAAGATGGCGCCAACGAATCATGGGTCAAAGTAACAAAAGAGCTGAATTTTAAAATAAATTTCCGTAAAAGTTTTCCCATTATTTTTGGCCTAAGCTAGTATCTTATATTTTTATTTTTTAAGTAAAATATATCACCAAAATGCAACTGTTATGAAAGTCTTTACTCCTCCTACGGCCAAGTCTGACGGTGATAATGACTCACCCTGAGACTTCAGCATACGGCTGACCAATAGAGATGATGGTGATGATTAATATGATCATGGCGACTCACCCGCAGGTGCCGCTTGTAGTTGGACTTGACCTTGAAGGCGCGGCCGCACTCGGTGCACAGGTACAGTGACCTACTACAGCTGATGATGATGATGATGACTCACCCGCAGGTTCCGCTTGTAGTTGGACTTGACCTTGAAGGCGCGGCCGCACTCGGTGCACAGGTACAGTGACCTACTACAGCTGATGATGATGATGATGACTCACCCGCAGGTGCCGCTTGTAGTTGGACTTGACCTTGAAGGCGCGGCCGCACTCGGTGCACAGGTACAGTGACCTACTACAGCTGATGATGATGATGATGATGATGACTCACCCGCAGGTGCCGCTTGTAGTTGGACTTGACCTTGAAGGCGCGGCCGCACTCGGTGCACAGGTACAGTGACCTACTACAGCTGATGATGATGATGATGACTCACCCGCAGGTGCCGCTTGTAGTTGGACTTGACCTTGAAGGCGCGGCCGCACTCGGTGCACAGGTACAGTGACCTACTACAGCTGATGATGATGATGATGATGACTCACCCGCAGGTGCCGCTTGTAGTTGGACTTGACCTTGAAGGCGCGGCCGCACTCGGTGCACAGGTACAGTGACCTACTACAGCTGATGATGATGATGATGACTCACCCGCAGGTTCCGCTTGTAGTTGGACTTGACCTTGAAGGCGCGGCCGCACTCGGTGCACAGGTACAGTGACCTACTACAGCTGATGATGATGATGATGATGACTCACCCGCAGGTGCCGCTTGTAGTTGGACTTGACCTTGAAGGCGCGGCCGCACTCGGTGCACAGGTACAGTGACCTACTACAGCTGATGATGATGATGATGACTCACCCGCAGGTGCCGCTTGTAGTTGGACTTGACCTTGAAGGCGCGACCGCACTCGGTGCACAGGTACGGGCTCTCCGGCGTGTGCGCATACTGGGGTGCAAAGTGCCACTTTTAACACAAACACACGCAACCACGACATTTTGTATGGAGAAGGACATTTAGTTAATTAACGCATCCTTTGTGCGGATTATAACAATAGAGTTATGTTATACACAACTTGGATTTTTGCTTATACGGAAACAAAAACACTGGTCAAATATTTTCATTATTAACCGACTTCAAAAAGAAGCAGGAGATTTTTTTTTGTTGTGGTATGGTTGTAACCACATATCCCCGAGAATTGTGAACCGATTTGAAAAATCCTTTTTTTTTCCGAAAGGGTGTCCTAGTTGGTTCCATTGTCAACATATTGAAGTCGGATTTTTTTACTAAAAAATGCTGTTATATTTTTACAACGAAATTGACCAATGGCATTGCTCAAATCATACACGTCATCTACGCCCCACTTCTCAGTGGTCAATTTTCGTCCGTCCATTGCACATCTTTACGCAAACCCGCGCGTAACGCGAACTGTCTGCGGAAACGCACCCTTAATATCAGCTGTTAACGTCATCTATTGCGTACCTTGATCGCTCGAATCTTACTCAACTGACAAACGTAAAAGTAAACCCTCAAATTAGTCGCTATAAGTAATGCTAATTATATTGAAGTTTCTTGCCCTCGAATTACACAGCTGTCTATTTCTCCATACATTTGTGCGGAAGTGTGTTACGCTAGTTTGCGTTAAAATTTACACTTGGTACCCTCGCGAGATTGATGGTTATTCTCCAGTGTGTCCTACTATATATGTAGCTCTAGACGTATTTCAAGCGCCTGTTCCTTATACATATCGCGTCAGTGCTCTAGACAAACGCCAATAGTCTATTCCTTGTAACACTAATGGGGTAACCGTGATATCAAGGCGAATATATTTAACAACTCCAACAGGCATTAATCTGCGTGTTGGACGCTCAACGCGTTACGAAATAGTAACCAGACTATATTAAGATGCAGTTAAAGGTGAAAAGAAGAATGGTGCACTGAATAAAATAGTGATTCTCTCTACTGTGCAAAAAGTATATTCTACATAGAAGTGAGACTGTAATACTGTGGTACTAACCATTGCGTGCTGCATTGTTTGTAGTGTCGCCGCACTGTATGTAGCGTCGCCTCATTGTTTGTAGCGTCACGGAACTGCATGTAACGTCGCTGGGTGAGGCTGCTACAGTAGTACCCGCTCGAGACTAGTCTATTTGTAGCGTCGCCGCACTGCACGTAGCGTTCCTGTGTGAGGCTGTTATACTACTGACCCGCTCGAAGCTAGACTATTCGTAGCGTCACCGCACTGTTTGTAGGGTCGCTGTACTGTTTGTAGCGTCGCCGCACTGTACGTAGCGTCGCTGTGTGGCTGCAGTACTGACCCGCCGGTGTCGCTCTAGGTTGCCCTTGACCTTGAAGGCCTCCCCGCACTCGGCGCAGGCGAAGGGTCGCTCGGGCTCGTTGTATGTAGCGTCGCCGCACTGTATGTAGCGTCGCCGCACTGTATGTAGCGTCGCCGCACTGTACGTAGCGTTTCTGTGTGAGGCTGGTATACTACTGACCCGCTCGAAGCTAGACTATTCGTAGCGTCGCCCCACTGTAGCCTCGCCGCACTGTATGTAGCGTCGCAGCACTGTACGTAGCGTCGCTGTGAGGCTGCTATGCTGCAGTACTGACCCGGCGGTGGCGCTCCAGGTTGCCCTTGACCTTGAAGGCCTTCCCGCACTCGTCGCAGGCGTGCGGCCGCTCGGCCTCGTGGGCTCGCTGTATGTAGCGTCGCCGCACTGTACGTAGCGTCGCTGTGAGGCTCCTAAGCCGCAGTACTGACCCGGCGGTGGCGCTCCAGGTTGCCCTTGACCTTGAAGGCCTTCCCGCACTCGTCGCAGGCGTGCGGCCGCTCGGCCTCGTGCGCTCGCTGTATGTAGCGGTGCCGCACTGCACGTAGCGTTCCTGTGTGAGGCTGTTATACTACTGACCCGCTCGAAGCTAGACTGTTCGTAGCGTCGCCCCACTGTAGCCTCGCCGCACTGTATGTAGCGTCGCCGCACTGTTTGTAGCGTCGCCGCATTGTTTGTAGCGTCGCCGCACTATTTGTAGCACCGCCGCACTGTACGTAGCGTAGCCGCACTGCATGTAGCGTCGCCGCACTGCTTGTAGCGTCGCTGTGAGACTCCTAAGCTGCAGTACTGACCCGGCGGTGTCGCTCCAGGTTGCCCTTGACCTTGAAGGCCTTCCCGCACTCGTCGCAGGCGTGCGGCCGCTCGGCCTCGTGCGCTCGCTCGTGCTTGCGCAGCGAGTACGCGTCGTGGAAGGCTCGCGGGCAGGCGCTGCACTGTAGCGTCGCGGGACCGCGGTGCTTCTGCTCGTGGCGAGTCAGCATCGTCTTGCTCTGGGACCGATTTTTTTTTATTAGTATATAGTATACCAGCAGTGGAGGATGGAGGCGGATCGGGCAGTTAAGCGAGCTTACATGGGACGGCCAAGCGGACGACGCCCGGTTGGGCGTCCCAGGTACCGCTGGAAGGAGGAGGTGGAGATCCTTGCTTGGGCTACAGATCGGAAACTGGTCTGAGCTGGCTCAAGATAGGGAAGAGTGGCGTCTTGTTGTGAGGCCAAGATCCACTACGGGTCGCTGAGCCAGCGGAGTAAGTATACCAGCAGTGGGCTCCTGCCACAGTAGGGTAAGCGAAAGAGAACTTCAAGTCGCTAAGGCAACGGACCGCAGTGGGCTCCCGTCGCCTGAAGATAGCCGAAAGAGATCTGCAGCATCTTTTCGCCCCAAGTCACCCTCACCAGCCCATGGAGCGTCTTGTCGAATAACAATTATGGGTAAAGCCTCCAAATTTTTGTCCAAAGCGGCGAACAACTGGAGAGGCCTATGTCTAGCGTGGACTGCGATAGACTTGTGAAGTTTGTCAGTTGTTCAGTACCCATAGTACAGGCTTCGGCTTAGTTTGGGACTAGATGGCGCTGTGTGGCACAGCGTGGCATGTCTTGGGTCGCAGGATTCAGCTAGTATCATACATACAACACTCATACACACCCTGAAACCTTTCCCGCAGGTAGCGCATATTGCTGTGACGATGCTCCGGTAGAGATGCTTGTGCTCGGGGTGTTCCCGGCGGACGTGGCACCAGTGCTCGAAACGGGATTTGATCTCTATGTTGCACTGAAAGTTTAATAAACACTTGAATGTTGAATGATTGGGATCACAACCCGCTTGGCTGGCCCGCATCGCTAGATGGCGTTTACTCGAATGTGGTAGGTACAGAATTTTATACAAAGTGTAATATGTAATATATTCGTACAATCAACAGCTTAGGTGGAAATCGAGCCTAAGAATGGAGCTGAACGTAAAGTACTAGTTGTTATAGGCTCTACCACCAAAATCGCAAACGATCGTTCGTTGAACGTATCGCGTAATTTTGCACTATAAATCCCTCGAATTCGTCCCTCCCGCGTTCGAATATACGAACTAAATATCGTCAAAGTCGATTTTCATTCATTTAATTAATATGTTCTAACACGGGAGGGACAAATGGGAGAGATTTGTGGTGCAAAAGTACGCGATCCGTCTAACGAACGATCTTTTACGATTTTGGTGGTAGGGGCCCAGTTGTTGTTCGACGCTGCCACACTGGCTATATAGGGCTCGCCCGGCGCAGCCGGAGGCGTTATAATCCGCTATATGACTAGATACGCTAGGTCGCTCACGTGGTCGCAGGGCCTGGGATAGGGCTCCGCGTCTCTTCTCCTGCGTGTGCGCACAGTTCTCTCACGCGCGTGAACACGTACCACACGCGTGACGTATGATCCGCTACTGGACTGGTCAAGTAAGCTAGTTGACTCACGTGGTCGCAGGGCATGGGGTAGGGGTCCGCGTCGTGTCCGCGGACTCTGACGCCGCGGCCGGACGCGTACTTCTTGTGTTTCTGCTGCGTGTGCGCCCACAGCTCGCGTAATCGACTGAACACGGCTCCGCACCGCTTGCACGTCGGCTTCGGCGGCGGGTCGCCGGGGGCCCTGACGAAATAACCGGTTATTTGACTGTGTTACGTTTTGTTTTTTTTTATAGTAGCTAGACTTAATAAGCTATTATTGCGCCTGATGGAAAGCGAAAGAGAAGCCCAAATCGCTGTTACAACGGGCAAGTAACTGAGCAGTTACCTGTCAGTTGCCACCGCCATGCCGGCCCAACACTAAACCGGCCTAAACACTAAGCCTGCCGAATATCAATCGGCTGCCAGAGCTCGATTGATATTCGGCAGGATGCACCACGGGCAGGCGAGTGTGGCTTTGAGCGAAAAGATGATGGGTTGCTCCCTTACATCCCCAATTGTAGTACAAACGTTTCATAATTACTAAGTTTATATGGATCGATTTTACGTGCATACTAAAATACCCAAAATTTGATTTGTCTAACTATGCAATCAGTAAATTTTTTGTCTGTCTGTCTGTATGTTCGTTATAGAAAAAAAAACTACTGGACGGATTTTAATGAAACTTTGTACGATTATTCTTCATTCTCCTGGGCAGGTTATAGTATACTTTTCACCACGCTACAATCAATAGGAGCAGAAGAGTAAAGAGAAATGTCGGGAAAACGGGAGATTTTTTTATCTGTATGTTTGAACGCGCATCACGCGAAAACTACTGCATGGAATTGAATGCGGGTTTCACCAATGTATTGCTATAGGTTTAACTTAAAACTTAGACAATAGGTATAGATAGGTATTTTATGGAAGTCCGTTATTTTTCAAACCCGATACCCACGCGTGCGACGCCGCTGGCACCGCTAGTATGACTTAGATTCATTCACTTACGCTTTCTGGTCTTTGTGTTGCTTCGACACCAGTCGGTGCACGCGCAGCGCTCCCTCGGAATGGAACACGATATTGCACTCCTCACACGGGTACGGGTCCTTCGGCTCTCCATCCTGAACATATACAACATTATATCTTAACTTAGAGATACCTATAATCTTCAGATTTTCAAGGCAAAAGCGAAACAGGTGAATTGTTTTTGGGCGAGCGCGCTCTATTGTAGACTTAACATCAGCCGATTTGGGGTAAGCAGTAACCACCTTTAAAAAAACTTTGATTAAGTCAACTACGTGGTCGCAGGGCCGCGGGTAGGGCTCCGAGGCTTCCCTACTTTCGACAATCAGTTTGGTTGAGTGGTAGTGAACGTTGCTTCTGACACAGCGGTGGCGGGTTCGATCCCCGCACAGTACAAACATTTGATTGCATAAACACGCCTATTTGTATTGGTCTGGAACTCTGGGTGTTTTCTATGTATAATATGTATTAATTTACAGCCCCGGAGATGAAGCCCGGGCAAAGATCCGAAGATCGAGGCCCGCACCCGAGCACCGCAAAGAGCGGCTCGAAGAACCAGAGAAGAGATGTATTTATTTAAACAAGTATCTAAGTAAGTTTATCAGTTGTCTAATATTCATAGTATAAGCTTCGGTTTAGTTTTGAACTAGATGGCGCTGTGAGAGCCGACCTGCCCCGGGTGCGCCATGGCGGCGTGCGTGCCGAGTCCCTTGGCGTTGATGAAGGTGTGTCCGCAGACGGCGCAGTGGTGCGTGCGACAGAGACAGAGAGAGAGCGAGAGAGAGCCGACCTGCCCCGGGTGCGCCATGGCGGCGTGCGTGCCGAGTCCCTTGGCGTTGATGAAGGTGTGTCCGCAGACGGCGCAGTGGTGCGTGCGACAGAGACAGAGAGAGAGCGAGAGAGAGCCGACCTGCCCCGGGTGCGCCATGGCGGCGTGCGTGCCGAGTCCCTTGGCGTTGATGAAGGTGTGTCCGCAGACGGCGCAGTGGTGCGTGCGACAGAGACAGAGAGAGAGCGAGAGAGAGCCGACCTGCCCCGGGTGCGCCATGGCGGCGTGCGTGCCGAGTCCCTTGGCGTTGATGAAGGTGTGTCCGCAGACGGCGCAGTGGTGCGTGCGACAGAGACAGAGAGAGAGCGAGAGAGAGCCGACCTGCCCCGGGTGCGCCATGGCGGCGTGCGTGCCGAGTCCCTTGGCGTTGATGAAGGTGTGTCCGCAGACGGCGCAGTGGTGCGTGCGACAGAGACAGAGAGAGAGCGAGAGAGAGCCGACCTGCCCCGGGTGCGCCATGGCGGCGTGCGTGCCGAGTCCCTTGGCGTTGATGAAGGTGTGTCCGCAGACGGCGCAGTGGTGCGTGCGACAGAGACAGAGAGAGAGCGAGAGAGAGCCGACCTGCCCCGGGTGCGCCATGGCGGCGTGCGTGCCGAGTCCCTTGGCGTTGATGAAGGTGTGTCCGCAGACGGCGCAGTGGTGCGCGTGCGCGTGCTGCGTGCGCACGTGCTCCCAGGCGGTGGAGCGGCGCGTGGTGCGGTACGCGCAGTGCGGGCAGGCGTACTCCTGCCCCGAGTGGAACGTCTCGTGCCGCTGCGCCTTATCGCTGCCGAGGGGAGGTGACACGCTCAAATTAGATCCTAAGGCTATACTGAGGTGAAACGCTCAAATTAAGATCCTAAGGCTATACTGAGGTGAGAAAGGGAGAAATTCGAAATCTGGAATAACAGGACCAAAATCTCTGGTCTCTCTCTGGAACGATTTAGGGGCCTTTAACAAACTTCAACGAAGTCATGCACTTAATTATATATCTATGCTAAAACTGACTATAAATGAATATACTAAGAAATTGCGCGCGCATTTGAACACAAAAGCGAACTCGACTTACAGATTATGAAACACCTTGGAACACTCCAGACAATCATATCTCTTCGCGTGGTTGCGCGTCGTGTGCGCACAGAAACGGGTTAAATTCCGAAACCGCTCTTTACACACAGGACATTGAAATCCGCCTCGAGACTGAAAAAGCAATGAAAATGTAGATATAGCTGAGTAGCAATAGTCCGTATTTTAAGTTATTATTTAATTATTTTTTAAAAAATATTGGACACTTCTTTTTTTCCGATTAAACAAAAAATAACAAAGATACAAGGCATTTAGGAGTGAGTCTTTGACGTCATCTCATGCGAAAAAATTCCACGAGGAGTGACGTCACACGTAACTTTATCGCGCTATACCTTGCGTCTGGAATGTGGACAGGGAAAGGGTTAAGTAATTTCGGCCCAACCACGCGCAAAATGGGCGCTCAGACGCCCGGTTGCGGAAACTGACCCGTTTAAACTAAGTAGCTAACATTAGATCGAGGGGTCGGATTAAAGATAATTAGAGAACACGTGTACTTACCGGGTCATGACGCGGTAGATGCATCTCATAAGCTTTTTTCCTAACGAATTTCTTTGTGCAAACTGCGCATTCAAACTGGGAATGCTGTGGAGGCTGTTCGTTTTCCGTGTTCCATGTCTCTATTTGTTCCTTTAACTATGGGAAATAGATTACAATTTGTAACATGGTATTAATAAATAATAACAAATTATTTTATTTTTTGATGTTTATTTGAAAGGTTCTAAAACTTACAGATAAATTTGTCACAGTAAAACATTTCAACTTCGCTATAGCAGAATCTACGGGCGTGGCTAGCTGACCTGCCTAAAAAGTAGAAAAACATTATTGGTAGCCAAATCATAAAATATATACATATAGTATATCGTTTCCGAAAGAAAAGAATTATAAAAACCTGTTGTATAGCTCTTACTTCTTTTTTTACTAACGCATTTAGTTTTGTGTTAGCCTTTTTATTTATCACCTTCTTGTCTTGAGTATTTTTGCTAAGTTTGGCTTTGTTTTTCAAACTCTGAAGAAATTCATCGTCACTGCTATCACCATCAGATAAATCACCAGCATTCACCATACCATCTTCACTATTGTGATCAGATTCCTCAATATTTTTTAAAACATCATTCAAGCTCCCAAAAACTTCAGTTATATCTTCAGAATCTACTTTTCCAACACTACAGCATTCTATATTTTTTCTTTTAGTTCTTGGTTTGTTATCTTTTTTTAATTTACTAGTATTTTGGCGCCTGCCTTTACTAGTTTCTGCTAAATCATCTGTATATGAATCAACATTTTCATATTTAGTAACTGGAAGTACAATTTTTATTAATGGTTTAATTTCATCAATATCTTCAGTTTTGAATTTTTGTTTATCTATACCAACATCTATATTATCAGAATCTATATCGATCACTTCAGATTTAAGATCAACACACATCTGTTGTTCATAAGCATCTTCATTCGGTGTAATTTCTTTAGAATCTGGATCTAATTGCTTCAGATCTGATTTATTACTATTGCTACCAAATTTTTTATTACTTCTATTAATTGTAGGTTTATTTTTATTCGAATTATCATTCTGTACTATTTCTTCAAATTCATCTTGACATTCAAGAATTTCAGGTTCATTACTATTATCATTGAACTCCAGGATCCCATCATGGTCACCATAGTTTGTAAACTCAATGACATCTGCTGGTTGACAATAACCCAATGATGACTGCAAATTTAAATCTTTCCTATTTTTTTGTCTGACTAGATGTTTTGTTATCTGAAATATTTTATTTATTTACTCATAACCCCTCTTACTACTAAATGAATATTAGAAGCAATGACGAACATGTGTGAGTCCATAATATAATTAGCAAACAATGGTTTTATATAATTAGAGTGGTCCTAATTAAATTTAGGATCATCTTGGTACAAAGGTTAGGAATATGTAGGTATGACTTTCTTTAGCTTTAATACAATCTCCAAAGTATAAAATAATGGTGACAAGAATCATTAAGTATACTTTCAGTTAAATTATACAAATGTTAGTGTAATGTGTGTACTCACACGACCATTGTCTGCAAATATGTCCAGTAATGTAGCCTGTGCTATCAAACTTTTCTCAATCAGTCTGTAGTATTTTACCAGTTGTGCTCCACACTCGTAACAAACAAACTGAGGGAGATCCAGCATATCTTGTTTATCCTGAAATGAGCAGATTCAATATTTAATAAACTTAAAAAGCTTTTAGGGCTCGTAATATCGGAGTCTATTATAGACAATCCTGTGTGTTGGAAAATTCACCTTTCTACAGTTAGACACCTTCTTTTATAGACCTAAAATTAGTTGAATAAGTAAGTGAAGTTAAACTTACATTCATTTCAGAAAGGGCCTCCATACATACTTTCAATATGCCATATTCTAGACTGAATAACTTGTTGTCAGTAGCCAGGCATATCCTGCATACTTTCAAATCATATGTAGAAAAAGAATTGGCAAGCTGTAATAAAAATGTTACAGATTATACATGTGAAACCATACCCAAACATGGCAAAAATCTTAAGAATCTCAATGGTTGTCAAACTAAATTATAGAATAAAATGTATATTTACATACTGGTAGTGCATTGACTGGGCATGCATCCTCCACGATCCGTATCCTGTTGCCATCATGGTTTAACTGATCGGCATTGAAATGTTCACTACACACGCGAGCAGAGCCGGGTGGGTCCCAATAAGGGCGATTAATGGCCCGCAACCACTTTTTTCTAATCTCTGGTTTAGATGGAAACCTATAAAATGAATGAGTAAGGTAAATAAAAACGATATGTAAATAAAGTAGAAAGCTTTTTTTGAGGAAAAACAATTTATTTTTAGTAGGCAGTAAATAAAATAAGTTTAAGAACCTCTGATCTAGAAGATAAATGCTCCTGTAATTTCATGCAAGAGCGATGCTAATTAGGTACATTAGAATAAAGTATAACATTTTAAATTATCTAGAAGAACCGTACCTATATTTACAAAATGCCATTGAGTACTAATAAATGAATCAATGAATCTAAATTCTAATGATCAAGCAAAGATCCAAAATATTAGTAAAATGATATGAAAACAATAACAATCAATACATACACGTGAAATGCTATACCAGGCGAATTCTTCTTAGTAACATTACTTTTATTGGTACAACCTTTAACGCAGCAATTAGACACCATTTTCATTTAAATAAATTACATTTCAGCATTTCAAAAATTTACAATTTTTCGTACACTGTTGTAAAAAAGAAAACATCTATCTGGCTGGATGACATTTTCTTGATCTCTATTCTATTTTTTTCATGGAAGTAAAAGTACTTGATACTTCCATGATTTTTTTAATCTGTCTGTGGTCTGGTGGTCGTCGTCATGACGCTTTTTTTTAAATTTGATTGAGGCCCGTTCTAAACACATACGATCTTTTTTTGCGACCTTTAATGAGGAGTTCTCTTTGATTAATCAAGCCAGGCCAAAGCATGGAAGTATTAAGTACTTCCATGGGCCAAAGCTTTTATCTTACTGTACAAGTGGTGAACTTTTCCAACACATTTTTATTTATAAATATCTTGTTGGGAATGAAATTAAATGTTATTTTCAGAACAGCGCTCAATGCGCATCTTTGAGCAGTTTTTGAGCATGATTGATGTCAAAAGATATGACAGACTGACTGATGGACGGAACCCAATGAATTAGCCCGTTTACACTCGCGTGCGAGTGACGAGGCGACGCGCGAGGCGAGCGACGAGGCGAGAGTGTGAACACTCGCTCGCGCCTCGCCTCGCGCCTCGCCTCGTCACTCGCAGCGCTCGCGTCGCGAGCGGTTTTTTGGTCACGAGTCAAAGGGCCTCGCGACGAACGCGAGCGGGGTGTTTACACTCGCGCTCTCGCTTCATTCGCGGTTCAGCGTTGTGCCGCGCAGGTCGTTAAAATGGATTAGTCTTATGAGGAAACATTTAGATTTATTGGAGCATTTCAAAGGGAACCAATAGGCTATTATGGCTAAAAATTTTTAATTTGTCCGTCTTTTAGCTTATTCATAAATAAAAGACACGTATTTTTCCTTTTTTCAATTAAATAAACAATACCAAAGATACAAGGCATCAAAAGTTAGGAGTGGGAGTCTTTGACGTAACTCGCTCCCGTAAAAATGGCTCACCGAGTGACGTCACGCGTAATTTCAACGGGCTATAACTTTGTAAGTTTTAGTCTAATTTACAAATAAAAAAATACGTGTCTTTTATTTTTGAATAAGCTAAAAGACGGACTAATTACAATTTTTAGCCATAATAGCCTATTCTGTGGAACCCAAAAATAAATACCATAAAATGAACCAAAAAGTAAACGATGCGTGGAAGAGGTTGTCATTACAAATGAAATGAATAGACCTTTAATTGATTTAAAACATAAGACATTTTACTTTTTTATTTGTATTTAATGTGTGTAGTTCAATAAACCATGACTTGTTGCCGCTAACATTTCGACGTCCTCCATTGTCGCGAGCTCAAAGACAACTGAACTCGTGACGAGAGTGTAAACACCAAGCTCGTTTCGGGGGGCGTGGCGCGAGTCACGAGGCGAGGTAGGAGGCGAATCGCGAGGCGAGAGTGTAAATGGGGTATCACGAGTCAAAGGGCCTCGCGACGAACGCGAGCGGGGTGTTTACACTCGCGCTCTCGCTTCATTCGCGGTTCAGCGTTGTGCCGCGCAGGTCGTTAAAATGGATTAGTCTTATGAGGAAACATTTAGATTTATTGGAGCATTTCAAAGGGAACCAATAGGCTATTATGGCTAAAAAATTTTAATTTGTCCGTCTTTTAGCTTATTCATGAATAAAAGACACGTATTTTTCCTTTTTTCAATTAAATAAACAATATCAAAGATACAAGGCATCAAAAGTTAGGAGTGGGAGTCTTTGACGTAACTCGCTCCCGTAAAAATGGCTCACCGAGTGACGTCACGCGTAATTTCAACGGGCTATAACTTTGTAAGTTTTAGTCTAATTTACAAATAAAAAAAATACGTGTCTTTTATTTTTGAATAAGCTAAAGACGGACTAATTACAATTTTTAGCCATAATAGCCTATTCTGTGGAACCCAAAAATAAATACCATAAAATGAACCAAAAAGTAAACGATGCGTGGAAGAGGTTGTCATTACAAATGAAATGAATAGACCTTTAATTGATTTAAAACATAAGACATTTTACTTTTTTATTTGTATTTAATGTGTGTAGTTCAATAAACCATGACTTGTTGCCGCTAACATTTCGACGTCCTCCATTGTCGCGAGCTCAAAGACAACTGAACTCGTGACGAGAGTGTAAACACCAAGTTCGTTTCGGGGGGCGTGGCGCGAGTCACGAGGCGAGGTAGGAGGCGAATCGCGAGGCGAGAGTGTAAATGGGGTAAATGACGTTTGTTGTTAATGGATTGGATTTTTATGTACAGTACAGTACGAAACAACCGCATAGATATGAAATGAGATAAACATTCGAATTTATTTATAATTCAATGCTTTGGTAACCAAAATTAATGACAATGGTGTCATATTGTTGTGTGACTGGCTGTAATAATAATAGTAACAATGTTACATCAAATGCAATGGACATAACATTTCATGAGTAAGGATCTATTCAGTATTGATTACTTGTCCATAATTTGTGTACCTAGTTTGTTTATGTTCTGAATTAAATCACATAAAACTAAAACTATGACTCACCCATATTTAGTAATTGTGATCTAACAAGAAATAATCTACTTAAATTTATAAATTACTCCTTTCATGGCTATGTTCCTGGCTTTAAAATGTAATTTTAGGTTTCCATCAAAACCTGAGCTTAAACAACAGTGGCTGCAAGCAATATGCCGCCCCCAATGGGACCCACCAAGCTATACTCGTATCTGTAGCACACACTTTGATGCTGACCAAATGTATTATGATGGTTCTGTTCAAATCAAAGAGGAGGCATGTCCACTTAATGCTTTGGTATGTACCAATAATTAAATAGTTCATAAAAATGTTCAACTCAAGCAGAATAGTTAGAAAAAGATATATTCTGACAATCTATTTACTTAGATCTGCCTCTCCGGTTTGCTGGATTGCAATAAAAACAAAATAATTACTGTGTTCCAACATTTCTCCATTGTTTTAAAAATAAGACCTACTATTGCAGCTCTGTTCATAATCTTTCAGAATAAATAATAAGTTGGCTTTCAAAGGATATAGAAAGTTAATATATTATCTATTGATAAATAAATAAACACTGCTGGGTGGTTAGTGTCAGAAAGGCAAAAATTCAACATTAAGTATGTACAATAAAGGAATAAATTATAGCTGTTTGTCTCATCCTCAGGCAGCTGTATATGCCTACTATTCATATTATAATGAATTCTGGTTGACACACCTATACACTTATCAGTCCTTTTATTTGTTTACTAGCTGTGCTCGCGACTTCGTCCGCGTGGAATAGTTATTTTTTCCCCGTTTTTTTACATTTTCCATTATCTCTTCGCTCCTAATAGTTGCAGTGTGATGTTATATAGCCTAAAGCCTTCCTCGATAAATGGTCTATTCAACACAAAAATAATTTTTCAATTCGGACCAGTAGTTCATGAGATTAGCGTGTTCAAACAAACAAACTCTTCAGCTTTATAAAGATGTATTCTATTGCAGCCTAAGTCATTAGAAGCTTCAAATATGGAAATATGCATAATTTGCTTGGCCATGGATGTGAAGATGTTCACTACTCAAAGTGGTATACTGAAGCAATGTATAGAGACTCTATCTTTATTGAGTGTAAGTGTAATTAATTTCCTCTTAAAATAAGCAATTCTTTCTCTCTACCAGTATCACACCATCTTGATCCTTGTACATATCATCACCATAATTTCTCAGTCTATTGCAGGCCACTGTTCTGCCATCCTATTAATAAAAAGGCTGTTAAGCCCAATTAGGATAGGATAGCAGTGCGGGCTGGATGCACTATGGGCAGGTGAGGTGGCTTGGAGTAAAAAAATAGGTCATTCCATGGTTGACAATTGCTTGGGAAATGTGACGGACAGAGGCTGTCAAAAAAGGGATAGGTCGATCTATATGTACACAGGGGCGTAGCTATCGCCGTATCTGCCGTATCAATATGCCGTATTATACGGGAGCCCCGGACCATGGAGGCCCCTGAAGTGCATAGCAAAAACTTCCCAAATTTTGTGACAAATCTTTTCGCTTCCTAAGCGCAAACAATTTTTTATATGGGGCCCCACCAAAACACGCTACGCTTCTGTATGTACACAACCATTCATAGAAAAAATAATTTCCTATTTCAAATATTACAATTAAAAACAGTTTTGAGGGTAGTGATTGTTTCAGGACAAACATAGTGTGGAAGACTTCCCACATTTTGTTTGCTACGAGTGTGGAGCACAGCTGTTGAAATATTACAGACTTATTGAGAAAAGTATTACAGCACAGGCGACGTTACGTCAGATACTTGAGGAGAATGGCCATGTAAGTGCTGTGATTTAGTGTAAATCCAATTTAGGCATTTTCTCCAATTACCCAGCGATCATATAGGTGCGTTTAAGGAAAAAAAAGACCGTCGCGCGTTGAATTTCCCTGTTCGTCAGTGAAAAATGCATGCATGCTTTATTTCTCCCTAAATGGCTATGATGACAGCCAAGGCGACCTTGTCATCATCACAAAAGCAGCGGAGGAGCGGAATGGTGTCACATGTATCTTGGAGTCATGTTCAGGACCCTCATCATCAAGTCCTACATACCTTTTAATGACAACGATCCATGCGCTTTTACTTAACAGCATTTTCACATTTACACACTTGTTTCAGATAACAAAACCGTTAGTGAGACAAAAGGATAGAAAACAGTTAAACTTACAATCCTTATTAGGGTATGCAGAACCCAGTGCTGTCATTGCCATAGAAAACATTGTAGATAGGAATGTAAGTCTTGAAGATTGTAGTGACACTGAAGAAACTTATTCATCAGACTTGAGCTTGCAGAAAAATGTATGTGAAAAAGAGTTTAAAAATCTTAGAAAAAGGAATCTCAGATCAAGAAATAAAAGTAGAAAAGACAAAAATAACATTTTCATTAAATGCAATAAAAATAGCAAAAAATCTATTAGTGTTATTCAAAAAGTTACACAAAATAAAACTATTGAAGTCAGTGTTACTCTAAAATCTGAAGCAACTGAAAGTGATATTGAAAATATACAGTCTTATGTTACAGAAAATGATGTTATTTTTAAAGAAAGCGATAAACCAATAAATAACACTTTGAAAGTTGAATTGGAGAATCCTGAATGTAAAGTTGAAAAGTTTGATTCAGACAGTGAAGACTTCACTGAAACTCTCAAGGT
The DNA here is from genome assembly GCA_031163375.1 of Conogethes punctiferalis. Lineage (NCBI taxonomy): Eukaryota > Metazoa > Arthropoda > Insecta > Lepidoptera > Crambidae > Conogethes > Conogethes punctiferalis. The sequence continues at coordinate 12,740,209 of CM062090.1, read as the reverse complement.
TTGGAGAGAAAGTAATGAAAAAAGTAAAAATGTTAAACCTGAGAAAAATGAAGGGTCCGATTACGACGATAATGCTGAAAATAATGATAGCAGGAGACCAACCGTTAAATCATCGAAAGCCAAAGGACTTAAATACATTAACACTGTTAGTTGTGGAAATAACGAGAGTGAAGGTGATTTTGGTTCAAATACTAATCTTAAACACACAAAACGATCGACAAACGATTCTTCAGCTAGCAAAATGAAAAGTTCAAAAACACCTCGTAAGAAAAAGGTAATTAATATTGAAGTTATATTTTCATAAACATCTGAAGATATTTGACATTTTGTATTAGGTTGATGAACTCTTAGCATAATCAGTTTATTCCAAATATTTTTAATTGTTATGAAGCAATAAGTTGTATGTTTTTTTATGTTTTCAGACAAATGACAAGTTATCTCCCCAAGAATCGGCCATAGGAAAGTTAAAATGCTACAAAATCGTTAATTTATCAGTAAGTCCTTGCATTATAAATACATGCGTTTTATTTATTTTTGCGAAAGATTTTTTGATAGATGGATGTTGGTTACTCTTGCACATACTACTAATTGATTTGAATGAGACTACTTTAGTAACATTGCTCAACGTTGCTGCATCGTTTCGTCCAGCAGTGGACTGCATGATGATGATGATGACTGTCTTTGTATAGTTACAGGACCAAATAATCGAATGGAAAAAGGAAAACGCCCAGCCGACGCACTACAGGGACCAAGTGTTCCAGTGCGAGGTGTGCACGCAGAAGTTCCTCAGGAGGAAGGCGTACGAACAGCACTTGGACCGACACAAACCGGTAGATATTGACATCATAATTGTGATAATGATAATAGCCCTTTTATTCCGAGACTAAAGTATGTCCCTTAGCTCGGCGTGCCTTTTGGCATAGGCCTCCTCCAGCACTCTCCATTGGGCTCTGTCCTCCGCCACCCTGGTCCAGTATGGTCCCGGTGTTAGGCAGATTTCATCCGTCCATCTCACTCTTGGCTCTCTCTCCTTCTACAGTTTTCTCTGGGGTACCATAGCGTGACTCGTCTGCTCCATTTGTCGATTCTACATCGCAGCATGTGCCCCGTCCAGCCCCACTTTAGGTGGTCCGTGTGAGCAATTATGTCCGAAACCTTCGTTACTTCTCTGATTTAGTAGTTTATTATCCTGTCTCGGGGATGTAAGGGAGCGGCCTATCATCTTTTCGCTCCAAGCCAACCTCACCTGCCCGTGGTGCATCCTGCCGAATAACAAACGAGGCGCTGGCAACCGACTGGTGGCGGTATAACCATCACAATTGAAGGCGTAGCTAAATACTAAAGACCGGTGACGGGCAGCAGCGTCACCGGAGCAAGAAGCTACGCCCTGCGATCGCCAACCCGCCTGCCCAGCGTGGCGATTATGGGTATATCCTCCAGATGTTTGCTCTAAGTGGCGAACAACTGGAGAGGCCTATGTCCAGCAGTGGACTGTAATAGGCTGATGATGATGATGATGATTATCCTGTCTCTCAGTCTGATTCCCTGACATCATATACTTTAAGATATAGTTTTCTTGTTGAACTAGCTGATTCGGCGAACTATGTATCGCCAGGTTAAGAAAGCTATTGGGAAGTGAATTTGTGCATACAGTTGAAATGTCAAATAACATTGTTTCTGCGTTTTGACGTGTCTCTCTAAACACTTGACATTGGCGAATTAACCGCGTTAACTCTACACGCGTGACAGAGCCCATTCCCAACAAAAAAAAAGAGATTTTCGAGTTTCATCATCATCATCATCCTAGCCTTTTTCCCGATTGTCTCAGGGTCGGCTTCCCAAACTGAGAGATTTGGCGAGGGCTAAGGGATTTTCGAGTTTCAAAAAAAAAAAATATTTTGCCATATCTGACATTGCTTATGGAATACATAAGTTACGGCTTTGGCGTTCCATAAAGGAGGCATATGTTCAGCAATGGACGCATAAATGCTGAGAATTAGAATGACAATTGTAATTTTTGGAGGGCTTTCCTTAGTCACCACTACTCACCACGCTTGGCAGGCGGGTTGGCGACCTCAGTAGGTTTTATTTGTACCCAGGAAAACGCTGCTTGTGGTCCACAACTACCCAGAAACCACCGGGATGTCGTACAAGACAACTAAGGATATATGAGGAAACGGGGAGCAGCGTTTGTGGTCCTATCCTAAGTCCGGAAACCACACGCACAGGCAAAGGTCATCACTTTCGAAGTCCGCTGCCTCTCCAATTCGGCATCTTGCGCAAATCGTCACTCCACCTGGCCTGAGGATTTTATTCTATTATATCATTTACAGTCCAGAGGTGACGTGGAGTGCCCAGTCTGCAAGGAGCGCTTCCAGAGCGAGACGCGCCTCACCGCGCACACGACGCGCACACACGCCAAGCGCTACGAATGCACCAAGTGTCCCAAAGTGTTCTACAATCTGTAAGTATGCATCATCGTCTGCCTTTCACATTCCATTGCATATGGACATAGGCCTCTCCAGTTGCCCGCCACTTTGAAACAGCTGGAGGCTTTAGCCATAATCGCTCGCAGGGCCTGTGGTATTTAGCTGCGCCTTCAATCACGATAGTTATACCGTCACCATTCGGTTGCCAGAGCCTCGTTTGTTATTCAGCAGGATGCACCACGACCCCCATTTGATCCCCCGTTCTGGGGGATCAAATGAGGCAATCAAAGTGGCCATGCGTGGTATTCGTATAGTGTTGAGAGCCTTCCGCTCTCCCAATAGCCCGGTGATCATGACTAGATTGCCTTGGCTATAATCGTAGTTGTCGCGGCGGACCGGCCGACGCACGGGAGGAGACGCGCGGGCGGAAGGTCCTGGGGCCCTACTACAGAAAATGAAAACGATCGTTCGTTGAACGGATCGCGTATTTTTGCCCCATAAATCCCTCTCATTTGTCCCTCCCAATATAATATATCAATTAAATTGTCGAAAATCGACGTTGACGAATTTTAGTTCGTATATTCGAACACGGGAGGGACAAATGGAAGGGATTTATGGGGCAAAAATATGCGATCCGTTCAACGAACGATCGTTTTCGTTTTCTGTAGTAGGGCCCCTGACGTCAGCGCGCGCGCAGTCATCGCCACAGTCGTCCCTATTAACTCACTACATGCAGACGGCTACCACGCTCCAACCTCGATCGGGAACTTCCAACCGCCCTCAATATTGTATCAACACGTTCGTCAGCTGTGTCTTCAAGGATTACAATAAATCAGCGCCTATCAAATTTACAGTCCAATCATTTACTACCAAGATCCATCGAAGACAGTAGTCAAATGTATAGAGAAAAAATGAAAAATAAATAGTAAAGACCGTATTATGTATGTTGTTGACAGTATCAGGGCTCGTAGACACGAAATCCAGCACTCCGGGCAGACGTACACCTGCCCGCACTGCCCGTACAGCACGCGGCACCGCTCCGCCGTGTGGGAGCACGCGCGGCGGCAGCACCCGCACGACCAGCACTGCGCCGTCTGCGGACACGCCTTCATCAACGCCAAGGGACTGGCCATGCACCGCACCATCGCGCACCCGGACCAGGTGAGCCACGCACACCCATCAGGTGACAGCATCCGCACGACCAGCACTGCGCCGTCTGCGGACACGCCTTCATCAACGCCAAGGGACTGGCCATGCACCGCACCATCGCGCACCCGGACCAGGTGAGCCACGCACACCCATCAGGTGACAGCATCCGCACGACCAGCACTGCGCCGTCTGCGGACACGCCTTCATCAACGCCAAGGGACTGGCCATGCACCGCACCATCGCGCACCCGGACCAGGTGAGCCACGCACACCCATCAGGTGACAGCATCCGCACGACCAGCACTGCGCCGTCTGCGGACACGCCTTCATCAACGCCAAGGGACTGGCCATGCACCGCACCATCGCGCACCCGGACCAGGTGAGCCACGCACACCCATCAGGTGACAGCATCCGCACGACCAGCACTGCGCCGTCTGCGGACACGCCTTCATCAACGCCAAGGGACTGGCCATGCACCGCACCATCGCGCACCCGGACCAGGTGAGCCACGCACACCCATCAGGTGACAGCATCCGCACGACCAGCACTGCGCCGTCTGCGGACACGCCTTCATCAACGCCAAGGGACTGGCCATGCACCGCACCATCGCGCACCCGGACCAGGTGAGCCACGCACACCCATCAGGTGACAGCATCCGCACGACCAGCACTGCGCCGTCTGCGGACACGCCTTCATCAACGCCAAGGGACTGGCCATGCACCGCACCATCGCGCACCCGGACCAGGTGAGCCACGCACACCCATCAGGTGACAGCATCCGCACGACCAGCACTGCGCCGTCTGCGGACACGCCTTCATCAACGCCAAGGGACTGGCCATGCACCGCACCATCGCGCACCCGGACCAGGTGAGCCACGCACACCCATCAGGTGACAGCATCCGCACGACCAGCACTGCGCAGTCTGCGGACACGCCTTCATCAACGCCAAGGGACTGGCCATGCACCGCACCATCGCGCACCCGGACCAGGTGAGCCACGCACACCCATCAGGTGACAGCATCCGCACGACCAGCACTGCGCCGTCTGCGGACACGCCTTCATCAACGCCAAGGGACTGGCCATGCACCGCACCATCGCGCACCCGGACCAGGTGAGCCACGCACACCCATCAGGTGACAGCATCCGCACGACCAGCACTGCGCCGTCTGCGGACACGCCTTCATCAACGCCAAGGGACTGGCCATGCACCGCACCATCGCGCACCCGGACCAGGTGAGCCACGCACACCCATCAGGTGACAGCACCCGCACGACCAGCACTGCGCCGTCTGCGGACACGCCTTCATCAACGCCAAGGGACTGGCCATGCACCGCACCATCGCGCACCCGGACCAGGTGAGCCACGCACACCCACCAGGCAACCCACGCCCACTTACCAAGTGAGACACACCCACACACCCGGTGACACACCCACCCACCAAGTAAGCTACGCCCACCCACCAGATGAGCCACGCCCACCCACCTGGAACAGGTGAACCACGCCCACGAGGCACGTGACATATTAGGCCACACCCTTTGACATAGTAGACTCCGCCCCTTGATATATTAGACTCCGCCCCTTGACATATCAGACTCCGCCCCTTGATATATAAGACCTCGCCCCTTGACATATTAGACCACACCCTTTGACGTAGCAGACCCCGCCCCTTGATATATTAGACCCCGTCCCTTGATATAATATCGACTGGCTCGGTAGTGACCCCTGCCTTCTGAACCAAGGGTCGTGGGTTCGATTCCCACCCGGGACAAACATTCGTGTGATGAACACATGTGTTTGTTCCGTGTCTGAGTGTTTATATTTGTATTTAAAAGTATTTATTTGTGGTACTTTCGTTGTTCTGATACCCATAACACAAGTGCTTAAGCTACTTACTTTGGGATCGGAGCAATGTATGTGATGTTGTCTGATTTTATTAATATTAGACCTCGCCCCATGAAATATTTTGTTGAAAAAAGCGCGGCCCTCTATGTCTGGTCTATTTCCAGGTGGCCGAGCCGAAGGAGCCGCACCCGTGCGCGCAGTGCAACATAGTGTTCCACTCGGAGGGCGCGCTGCGCGTCCACCAGTTCACGTCCAAGCAACACGGCGAAAAGGAACCGTACGTACGAGTACTAGTGGTTTTTTTTTCTTTTTCTTTTTTTTTTAATAGTAGCTCGACAGTTACCTGTCAGTTGCCACTGCCATGCCGACTCAACCCTAACCCTTCTCGAGCTTCGGAAACCCTACTCACCGGCAGAAACACGACCCGGTTTCTGCCGGGTCTTTGTCCGTTGTCACAGCCACTTGGGCTTCTCTTTCGCTTTCCATCAAGCGTAGGGAAGGCGTTATGTCGATCCATTATAAAAAAAATCACCAAGATTTTCTTTACGATTGTGAGTGTTGTTTTGAAATCTATACAAGTACTAGCTTTCGCCGCACGCTCTTCGCGCGTGCGTGCTCAAGCTAGGTCTGCGACGCTGGACGCTCCGGGCTTCGCCCTACGCGGAGCTCGGCCTGCGGCCTCGCGATACGCAGCTCGGCCTGCGGCCTCGCGAAATTACTTTTCTGGGTTATACCGTCCGCGTGGGCGGGCGCGGTGGGCTTTTTTGTGGTTCGTTGATTAGGTTTTGCGTGGGGGCTCCTTGGGGCGCCAGCCGCTCCGGGCTTCGCCCTCCGCGGCGTTGTTTTGGCGGCTTGGGTCGGCTCGCTCGGCCTGCGGCCTCGCAAAGCTTCTTTTTTCATTAGTGGGTGCATACTCCTTGGGGCGCTGCTCCGGGCTTCGCCCTACGCAGGGCTCGACCTTCGGTCTCGCATGTCATGATAGATACCATAAAAATGTTAGTCACGTTATACTTAACGTTCCCATACAAGTGACGAACATTCTTACATTACTTAACGTGACTAACATTCTTACACAGTAACGTAAGTATGTTCGTCACATCAAGTATGGTAAGTATGTTCGTCACATCAAGTATGGTAAGTATGTTCGCCACATCAAGTATCGTAAGTATGTTCGTCACTTGTATGGGAAATCGTGATTTTTGAATTAATCTTTTTTTCTTCCTGGTTTATTTATGGGGCCTTTTGGGGCTACTACGTAATCTGTGGATCATTTTTGACAGGACCTCATACTTGGTTTTCAAGATTTCGCGAATTTACGTTTCGGGGTAAATCTCGGAAATTACCCTAAAATTGGGGTAAATTTTTTCATTATATAATAGGCAATCCTAAGACCTTTAAAAGAGCCCCCGGACTTTTATTTGTCAGACGTACCCTTCCACCCCAAAAACCACATTTAAATTTTCGCAAATCTAACTTTTTTACAAAATGGCCGCCTGTTTATCCGCCATTTTGTTTTTCCAACTTTTGGTAGCCAGTAGTCAGTAACAACTATATGACACAGTAAATGGCATTCACACTTTTTTTTCGCGTCATACAAAGTGGGCGACCAGGACCCCTCGAAGGGACCCCTTTGAAAAAAGTTTGAGCCACCGTCCATCTCAGTGTTGCCAGATGACGGAGATAAAAATAGTCAAATGTCATTTTAATGGGCCCCATCTCTATGCTCCTGGGAATAATTTTTGCGAAATGTCGTTATTTCTATTTTCGACTTTTTCGGGGCATTTCTCAAAAACTACCAAAAATGCCGAAATTATTTTTTTACCTGGCAATACTCTATGACCATACACACATTGGCCTAGTACATTGCACCCCGCTCAAATGTTGCCATCTACCCGAAAATTAATTTTTTAACTTTCGAAAACGCGATTTTTTTACAAAATGGCCGCCACCGCAGCCGCCATCTTGAAAGTCTGACGTTTCATATTTTTCCTATATACTACACTATATATGACGTCGATTGGCATTTTTACTTTTTTCTTGCCAAGCATCTTGGCGGCCAGCTAGCTCGCCGAAAAAGGCATGGCCAAAAAATTTGTTTTCCCTGCCTTGCCGAGTGTTGCCAGGCCACCATGATAAAAATAGTCAAATGTCATTCTAATAGGCTAAACCTGTAAGTGCATGGCAACTTTTTATTTAAAATATTGGTCCTTCTACTTTCGACCTTTTTGGGCTATATCTCAAAAACTATCAGAAACGTCGAAAATATTTTTATACCTGGCAACACACAATAGCCCAACGGATAACCGACCAGTACATTGCAATGCTGTAAAATGTTGCCATCATACTAAAATTCCATTTTGAAATTTTCGAAAATCAATTTTTTTCACAAAATGGCCGCCAGCGCTGACGCCATCTTAAAAATCGAAAATATCGGAATTTTCCCATATACCTGACTATATATGGCAACATTTGGCTTTTTTACTTTTTTTCTGCCATTTGCCGGAATGCTCAAAGTATAAGCCAAAAAAGGGTCTGCCAAAAAATTATTTTGCCCGCCAAAACCAGTGTTGCCAGAATTTTTCTTCAAAACTACCTTGAGGCTAATACCAGTCAGGGTTACCATAAATCTGCATACTCGCAATTTGGATACAAGTTAAAATTTTTCTACTCATATTTAGGGCGCTGTGCCAAAAACTACCATGAATTTGGTAGAAATTAAAAAATCTACCAATAGACCGATAAATACCCTACCACCGCCCTATACTAACCAAATCGATTCAGTGTTGCCATCATTGAGAAAAATCAGTTTGAAAATGGAAAAAAAAATCCCGGAACAAAATGGCCGCCAGCGGCGCCGCCATCTTGTTTTTCTATAATCTATGGTCACCGGTTGACAGTTGACTTTACCTGTGGCGATATTTTAAAGAAAATTTTCCGTTATCTCTGCGCATCGCGACAATACGACCACGCAAACATGGGTCCAAAACCAATTTTCAATCCAAGATGGCGGCGCGGACATGTTGTTTTTTTATTTTTTTCCAACTTTGACGTTTCTCTCTTCCATAGACAATTCGTACGCAGTATGCGCCGCTTGGGCATTCCATACATTTTTTCAAACTTTTTTTTCGAAAAACCGCCGCCATCTTGGATTTTCGGAAAAAAAATTAAAAAAAGCTGGATTGATTAAAAAAATACACAACCCCCCCATACAACAAAACAACGAATTCAACCCCCTTCCACCCGAAAAAAACCCCTGATGAGTCAGTGAGTCAGTCAGTGGTAATTTAGCTTTATATATTATAGACTAGCTTTCGCCGCACGCTCTTCGCGCGTGCGTGCTCAAGCTAGGTCTGCGACGCTGGACGCTCCGGGCTTCGCCCTACGCGGAGCTCGGCCTGCGGCCTCGCGATACGCAGCTCGGCCTGCGGCCTCGCGAAATTACTTTTCTGGGTTGTACCGTCCGCGTGGGCGGGCGCGGTGGGCTTTTTCTGCGGTTTGTTGATTAGGTTTTGTGTGGGGGCTCCTTGGGGCGCCAGCCGCTCCGGGCTTCGCCCTCCGCGGCGTTGTTGGGTCGGCTCGCTCGGCCTGCGGCCTCGCAAAGTTTTTTTTTTCATAGGTGGGTGCATACTCCTTGGGGCGCTGCTCCGGGCTTCGCCCTACGCAGGGCTCGACCTTCGGTCTCGCATGTCATAGTAGGTACCATAAAAATGTTTGTCACATTATACTTAACGTTCCCATACAAGTGACGAACATTCTTACACAGTAACGTAAGTATGTTCGTCACATCAAGTATCGTAAGTATGTTCGCCACATCAATTAACGTAAGTATGTTTGCCACATCAAGTATCGTAAGTATGTTCGCCACCTCAAGTATCGTAAGTATGTTCGTCACTTGTATGGAAAATCGTGATTTTTGAGTTGGCTGTTTTTTTATTCCTGCTGAATTTATAAGGTCATTTGGGGCTTCAATGGAGTCTGTGGACTATTTTTGACAGGACCTCATACTTTATTTTTAAGATTTCGCGAATTTACGTTTCGGGGTAAATCTCGGAAATTACCCTAAAAATGGGGTAATTTTTTATGCCAGTTAATAGGTAATTAGGAGACCTTCAAAAGAGCCCCCGGACTTTTTCTTCTCAAATACTCCCTTCTACCCCAAAAGTCACTTTGAAATTTTCGAAAACCTAACTTTTTTACAAAATGGCCGCCAGTGCATCCGCCATTTTATTTATCCAACTTTTGGTACCTAGTAGTCAGTAAGATCTATATTACACACTAAATAGCATTCACAGTTTTTTTTTGCGTCATACAAAGTGGGCGACCAGGGCCCCTCGAATGGACCCCTTTGAAAAAAGTTTGAGCCACCGTCCATCCCAGTGTTGCTAGATGACGGAGATAAAAATAGTCAAATGTCATTTTAATGGGCTCTTTCTCTATGCTTCCGGCAATAATTTTTGCGAAATGTCTTTATTTCTATTTTCGACTTTTTCGGGGTATTTCTCAAAAACTACCAAAATTGCCAGAATTATTTTTTTTCCTGGCAATACTCTATGACCATACACACATTGGCCTAGTACATTGCACCCCGCTTAAATGTTGCCATCTACCCGAAAATTCATTTTTTAACTTTCGAAAATGCAATTTTTTCACAAAATGGCCGCCAGCGCGGCCGCCATCTTGAAAGTCTGACGTTTCGGATTTTTCCCATATACTACACTATATATGGCGTCGATTGGCATTTTTACTTTTTTCCTGCCAAGCGTCCTGGGGGCCAGACAGCTCGGCGAAAAAGGCATTGCCAAAAAATTTCTTCTCCCCGCCGTGCCGAGTGTTGCCAGACCACCAAGATAAAAATGGTCAAATGTCATTCTAATGGGCTAAATCTGTAAGCACATGGCAACTTTTTATTTAAAATGTTGGTCCTTCTACTTTCGTCTTTTTTGGGCCATATCTCAGAAACTGTCACTAAAGTCAAAAATATTTTTATACCCGGCAACACACAATGACCCAACTGATAACCGACCAGTACAATACAATTCTGTAAAATGTTGCCATCACACTGAAAATCCATTTTGAAATTTTCGAAAACCAAACTTTTTCACAAAATGGCCGCCAGCGCCGCCGCCATCTTGGATATCAACTTGGCCGTATTTTTCCTGTATTCTAGACTATATATGGGACCAGAGACAATTTTTACTTTTTTTTTAAATCAATACCCTGGACCCAGAGAGACTTTGGAAAATGACCACTGCGAAAACACATTTTTGCCCGTCAAAACCAGTGTTGCCAGAATTTTACTTCAACACTACCATGAGGCCAATACCAGCCGGGGTTGCCATAAAACTGCGTACTCGGAATTTGAATACACGTCACACTTTTGCCACTCATATTTGGGGCCCTGTGGCAAAAACTACCATCAATTTGGTAGAAATTAAAAAACCTACCAAAAGACCGATAATTGACCTACCAACGCCCCATACAATCCCAATCGATCCAGTGTTGCCAACAGTATGAAAAATCAATTTGAAAATTGCAAAAAATTTTCATGGGACAAAATGGCCGCCAGCACCGCCGCCATATTGTTTTTCTATAGTCTATGGTCAGTGGTCGACACTCGACTATATCTTTGACAGTTACAAGAAAAAAGTTTACCATAATCTCCATAGACCGCGACACTATGGCTACGCAAACATGGGTCTCGAAACGGTCAAAATCGCATTTTCAATCCAAGATGGCGGCGCCGCCATTTTGTTTTTTCGACATTTTATTTTTTTAAATTTAATGATTTAACCCACTCTACGGACCCCAAAAATTTGACAGCGATCCGATAGATAGTTATAGAGATACAACCACCAACATGGCCGCCATCTTGGATTTTGAAAAAAAAAACTACAAAAACCTGCTTCGATTGGCACCCGATTTACAGTCACCCTACATCATTTTCCCATTTTATCCCTCTAAATGACCGAAAAAAGCCCCCGATGAGTGAGTCAGTGAGTGGTAATCGAGCTTTATATAATATAGACTAGCTTTCGCCGCACGCTCTTCGCGCGTGCGTGCTCAAGCTAGGTCTGCGACGCTGGACGCTCCGGGCTTCGCCCTACGCGGAGCTCGGCCTGCGGCCTCGCGATACGCAGCTCGGCCTGCGGCCTCGCGAAATTACTTTTCTGGGTTGTACCGTCCGCGTGGGCGGGCGCGGTGGGCTTTTTTGTGGTTCGTTGATATTGTTTTTGTGTGGGGGCTCCTTGGGGCGCCAGCCGCTCCGGGCTTCGCCCTCCGCGGCTTTGCTTTGGCGGCTTGGGTTGGCTCGCTCGGCCTGCGGCCTCGAAAACTATTTTTTTTTCATTATTGAATGAATATTCCTTGGGGCACTGCTACGGGCTTCGCCCTACGCAGGGCTCGACCTTCGGTCTCGCGTATTATGGTAGCGTAATTTAAAGAGGATGGGCTCGCTCGGCCTACGGCCTCGCATAGTTTTTTTTTTCATAAGTAGGTGATTATTCCTTGGGGCACTGCTACGGGCAACGCCCTACGCAGGGCTCGACCTTCGGTCTCGCGTATTATGGTAGCGTAACTAAAAGAAGATGGGCTCGCTCGGCCTGCGGCCTCGCATTGTTTTTTCATTAGTAGGTAAATACTCCTTGGGGCACTGCTCCGGGCTTCGCCCTACGCAGGGCTCGACCTTCGGTCTCGCCTGTTACAGTACCGTAACTAAAAGAGCTTGGGCTCGCTCGGCCTGCGGCCTCGCATAGTTTTTTTTTCATAAGTAAGTGAATATTCCTTGGGGCACTGCTACGGGCTTCGCCCTACGCAGGGCTCGACCTTCGGTCTCGCGTATTATGGTAGCGTAATTTAAAGAGGATGGGCTCGCTCGGCCCACGGCCTCGCATAGTTTTTTTTTCATAAGTGGGTGAATACTCTTTGGGGCACTGCTCCGGGCTTCGCCCTACGCAGGGCTCGACCTTCGGTCTCGCGAATTACAGTAATGTAACTAAAAGAAGGTGGGCTCTCTCGGCCTTCGGCCTCGCAAACTGTTTTTTTTTTTTCATTAGTGCGTGAATACTCCTTAGTACACTGCTCCGGGCTTCGCCCTGCGCAGGGCTCGACCTTCAGTCTCGCGTATTAAGGTAGCGTAACTAAAAGAGGATGGGCTTTACTGGGCTTTAGGATTACTTTTCTGGGTTGTACCGTTCCGCGTGGGCGGGTGTTGGGCTTTTCTTGCGGCTTGTTGATTAGGTTTTGTGTGGGGGCTCCTTGGGGCGCCAGCCGCTCCGGGCTTCGCCCTCCGCGGCGTTGATTTGGCAGCTTGGGTGGGCTCGCTCGGCCTGCGGCCTCGCAAAGTTTTTTTTTTCATAGGTGGGTGCATATTCCTTGGGGCGCTGCTCCGGGCTTCGCCCTGCGCAGGGCTCGACCTTCGGTCTCGCATGTCATAGTAGATACCATATGAATGTTCGTCACGTTAAGTAATGTATGTATGTTCGTCACATCAAGTATCGTAAGTATGTTCGTCACACCAAGTATCGTAAGTATGTTCGTCACATCAAGTATCGTAAGTATGTTCGTCACCTCCAGTAACGTAAGTATGTTCGTCACCTCCAGTAACGCAAGTATGTTCGTCACCTTCAGTAACGTAAGTATGTTCGTCATATATTATGTAAGAATGTTCGTCACTTGTATGGGAAATCGTGATTTTTGAGTTGGCTTTTTTTTTATTCCTGCTGAATTTATGAGGTCATTTGGGGCCTAAATGGAGTCTGTGGACCATTTTTGACAGGACCTCATACTTGGTTTTTAAAATATCGCGAATTTACGTTTCGGGGTAAATCTCAGAAATTACCCTAAAAATTGGGAAAATTTTTATACCATTTCATAGGTTATTAAAAGACCTCCAAAAGAGCCCCCGGACTTTCTTTTCTCAGACGCACCCTTCTGCCCTTGAAATCACTTTGAATTTTTCGAAAACCTAACTTTTTTACAAAATGGCCGCCTGCCCATACGCCATTTTGTTTTTCCAACTTTTGGTAGCCAGTAGTCAGTAACAACTATATTACACAGTAAATGGCATTCACACTTTTTTTTCGCGTCATACAAAGTGGGCGACCAGGACCCCTCGAAGGGACCCCTTTGAAAAAAGTTTGAGCCACCGTCCATCTCAGTGTTGCCAGATGACGGAGATAAAAATAGTCAAATGTCATTTTAATGGGCCCCATCTCTATGCTCCTGGGAATAATTTTTGCGAAATGTCATTATTTCTATTTTCGACTTTTTCGGGGCATTTCTCAAAAACTACCAAAAATATCGGAATTATTTTTTTACCTGGCAATCCACGATCACTACACACACATTGGCCTAGTACATTGCATCCCGCTCAAAAATAGCCATCTACCCGAAAATCCATTTTTTAAGTTTCGAAAACGCAATTTTTTCACAAAATGGCCGCCAGCGCGGCCGCCATCTTGAAAGTCTGACGTTTCGGATTTTTCCCATATACTACATTATATATGGCGTCGATTCGCATTTTTACTTTATTTCTGCCAAGCGTCCTGGCGGCCAGACAGCTCGGCGAAAAAGGCATTGCCAAAAAATTTCTTCTCCCCGCCGTGCCGAGTGTTGCCAGGCCACCAAGATAAAAATGGTCAAATGTCATTCTAATGGGCTAAATCTGTGAGCACATGGCAACTTTTTATTTAAAATGTTGGTCCTTCTACTTTCGACCTTTTTGGGCCATATCTCAAAAACTATCAAAAAAGTCAAAAAAAAATTTATACCTGGCAACACACAATAACCCAACTGATAACTGACCAATACAATGAAATTCCGTAAAATGTTGCCATCATACTGAAAATCCATTTTGAATTTTTCGAAAACCAAACTTTTTTACAAAATGGCCGCCAGCGCCGCCGCCATCTTGAATATCAAAATGTCTATAGTTTTCCTGTATTCTAGACTATATACCGGACCAGAGCCAATTTTTACTTTTTTTTTTAATCAATACCCCGGACCCAGAGAGACTTTGGAAAATGACTACTGCGAAAACACATTTTTGTCCGCCAAAACCAGTGTTGCCAGAATTTTTCTCCAAAACTACCATGAGACCAATACCAGCCGGGGTTGCCATAAAACTGCATACTCAAAAATTGGATACACGTCAAAACTTTTTCACCCATATTTGGGGCCCTGGGCCAAAAACTACCATCAATTTGGTAGAAATTAAAAAACCTACCAATACACCAATAAAAATCCTACCACCGCCCCATACTACCCGAATCGATCCAGTGTTGCCAACAGTATGAAAAATCAATTTGAAAAACGCAAAAATTTTTCTTGGGACAAAATGGCCGCCAGCGGCGCCGCCATATTGTTTTTCTGTAGTCTATGGTCATCGGTCGACACTCGACTATATCTGTGGCAATGATGAAAAAAAATCTTGCCGCCATCTGTAAACACCGCGACGCTATGACCACGCAAACATGAGTCCAAAACCAATTTTCAATCCAAGATGGCGGCGCGGCCATCTTGTTTTTTTATTTTCTTTCAACTTTGACGTTCACATCTGCCATAGACAATTCAAAGACAGTATGCGCACCACGGTCATTCTATACATTTTAATTTTTTTTTTTCGCGAAAAACCGCCGCCATCTTGGATTTTTTTTATTTTCTCCCCGTAAAGCTGCTTTGATTAAAAAATTAAATACCCTAAAATCAACATTCCACCCAAAATCACCCCCCAACTACCCGAAAAAAACCCCTGATCAGTGAGTCAGTCAGTCAGTGGTAATCGAGCTTTATATATTATAGACTAGCTTTCGCCGCACGCTCTTCGCGCGTGCGTGCTCAAGCTAGGTCTGCGACGCTGGACGCTCCGGGCTTCGCCCTACGCGGAGCTCGGCCTGCGGCCTCGCGATACGCAGCTCGGCCTGCGGCCTCGCGAAATTACTTTTCTGGGTTGTACCGTCCGCGTGGGCGGGCGCGGTGGGCATTTTTGTGGTTCGTTGATTCGGTTTTGTGTGGGGGCTCCTTGGGGCGCCAGCCGCTCCGGGCTTCGCCCTCCGCGGCGTTGTTTTGGCGGCTTGGGTGGGCTCGCTCGGCCTGCGGCCTCGCAAAGTTTTTTTTTTTCATAGGTGGGTGCAGACTCCTTGGGGCACTGCTCGACCTTCGGTCTCGCATATCCCATACAAGTGACGAACATTCTTACGTTACTTGACCTGACGAACATACTTACGTTACTGTGTAAGAATGTTCGTCACTTGTATGGGAAATCGTGATTTTTGAGTTGGCTGTTTTTTTATTCCTGCTGAATTTATGAGGTCATTTGGGACCTCAATAGAGTCTGTGGACCTTTTTTGACAGGACCTCATACTTGGTTTTCAAGATTTCGCGAATTTACGTTTCGGGGTAAATCTCAGAATTTACCCTAAAAATGGGGTAAATTTTTACACCAGTTCATAAGTAATTAAGAGACCTTCAAAAGAGCCCCCGGACTTTTTATTCTCAGAGCCACCCTTCTGCCCCAAAAGCCACTTTGAAATTTTCGAAAACTTAACTTTTTTACAAAATGGCCGCCTGCCCATACGCCATTTTGTTTTTCCAACTTTTGGTACTCAGTGCTCAGTAACAACTATATTACACACCAAATGGCATTCACACTTTTTTTTCGCGTCATACAAAGTGGGCGACCAGGGCCCCTGTTAGGGACCCCTTTGAAAAAAGTTTGAGCCACCGTCCATCCCAGTGTTGCCAGATGACGGAGATAAAAATAGTCAAATGTCATTTTAATGGGCCCCATCTCTATGCACCTGGGAATAATTTTTGCGAAATGTCATTATTTCTATTTTCGACTTTTTCGGGGCATTTCTCAAAAACTACCAAAAATGTCGGAATTATTTTTTTACCTGGCAATCCACCATCACTATACACACATTGGCCTAGTATATTGCACCCCGCTCAAAAATTGCCATCTACCCGAAAATCCATTTTTTAACTTTCGAAAACGCAATTTTTTCACAAAATGGCCGCCAGCGCGGCCGCCATCTTGAAAGTTTGACGTTTCGGATTTTTCCCATATACTACACTATATATGGGGTCGATTGGCATTTTTACTTTTTTTCTGCCAAGCGTCCTGGCGGCCAGACAGCTCGGCGAAAAAGGCATTGCCAAAAAATTTCTTCTCCCCGCCGTGCTGAGTGTTGCCAGGCCACCAAGATAAAAATAGTCAAATGTCATTCTAATGGGCCAAGCCTGTGAGCACATGGCAACTTTTTATTTAAAATATTGGTCCTTCTACTTTCGACTTTTTTGGGCCATATCTCGAAAACTATCAAAAAAGTCAAAAATATTTTTATACCTGGCAACACACAATGACCCAACTGATAACCGACCAGTACAATGAAATTCTGTAAAATGTTGCCATCACATTGAAAATCCATGTTGAAATTTTCGAAAACCAAACTTTTTTACAAAATGGCCGCCAGGGCCGCCGCCATCTTGGATATCGACTTGGCCGTATTTTTCCTGTATTCTAGACTATATACCGGACCAGAGGCAATTTTCACTTTTTTTTTTAATCGATACCCCGGACCCAGAGAGACTTTGGAAAATGACTACTGCGAAAACACATTTTTGCCCGCCAAAACCAGTGTTGCCAGAATTTTTTTCTAAAACTACCCTGAGATCAATACCAGCCGGTGTTGCCATAAAACTGCATACTTGGAATTTGAATACACATCACAATTTTGCCACTCATATATGGGGCCCTGTGGCAAAAACTACCATTAATTTGGTAGAAATTAAAAAACCTACCAATAGACCGATAAATAACTTACCAACGCCCCATACAATCCGAATCGATCCAGTGTTGCCATCAGGGAGAAAAATCAATTTAAAAAATGCAAAAATTTTTCATGGGATAAAATGGCCGCCAGCACCGCCGCCATATTGTTTTTCTATAGTCTATGGTCACTAGTCGACACTCGACTATATCCGTGACAGTTTAAAAAAAAAAGATTGCCAATATCTCAATAGACCGCGACGCTATGACCACGCAAACATGGGTCTCGAAACAGTCGAAATCGCATTTTCGATCCAAGATGGCGGTGCCGCCATTTTGTTTTTTCGACATTTTATTTTTTTTAATTCAATGATTTAACCCACTCTACGGACCCCAAAAATTTGACAGCGATCCGATAAATAGATAAGGAGATACAACCACCAACATGGCCGCCATCTTGGATTTTGAAAAAAAAAACCACAAAAACCTGTTTCGATTGGCACCCGATTTACAGTCACCCTACATCATTTTCCCATTTTATCCCTCTAAATACCCGAAAAACACCCCTGATCAGTGAGTCAGTGAGTGGTAATCGAGCTTTATATAATATAGACTAGCTTTCGCCGCACGCTCTTCGCGCGTGCGTGCTCAAGCTAGGTCTGCGACGCTGGACGCTCCGGGCTTCGCCCTACGCGGAGCTCGGCCTGCGGCCTCGCGATACGCAGCTCGGCCTGCGGCCTCGCGAAATTACTTTTCTGGGTTGTACCGTCCGCGTGGGCGGACGCGGTGGGCTTTTTTGTGGTTCGTTGATTCGGTTTTGTGTGGGGGTTCCTTGAGGCGCCAGCCGCTCCGGGCTTCGCCCTCCGCGGCGTTGCTTTGGCGGCTTGGGTTGGCTCGCTCGGCCTGCGGCCTCGCAAACAATTTTTTTTTATTAATGAATGAATAATTCTTGGGGCACTGCTCCGGGCTTCGCCCTACGCAGGGCTCGACCTTCGGTCTCGCATATTTTAGTAGCGTAAAAAGAAGGAGGGCTCGCTCGGCCTTCGGCCTCGCATAGTTTTCTTTTTCATTAGTAGGTAAATACTCTTTGGAGCACTGCTCCGGGCTTTGCCCTACGCAGGGCTCGACCTTCGGTCTCGCCTGTTACAGTAGCGTAACTAAAAGAGCTTGGGCTCGCTCGGCCTGCGGCCTCGCATAGTTTTTTTTTTCATAAGTAGGTGAATATTCCTTGGGGCACTGCTACGGGCTTCGCCCTACGCAGGGCTCGACCTTCGGTCTCGCGTATTATGGTAGCGTAACTGAAAGAGGATGGGCTCGCTCGGCCTACGGCCTCGCATAGTTTTTTTTTTCATAAGTAGGTGATTATTCTTTGGGGCACTGCTACGGGCTTCGCCCTACGCAGGGCTCGACCTTCGGTCTCGCGGATTATGGTAGCCTAACTAAAAGAAGATGGGCTTGCTCGGCCTGCGGCCTCGCATAGTTTTTTTTTTCATAAGTGGGTGAATACTCTTTGGGGCACTGCTCCGGGCTTCGCCCTACGCAGGGCTCGACCTTCGGTCTCGCGTATTACAGTAATGTAACTAAAAGAAGGTGGGCTCGCTCGGCCTTCGGCCTCGCAAACTGTTTTTTTTTCATTAGTGCGTGCATATTCCTTAGTACACTGCTCCGGGCTTCGCCCTACGCAGGGCTCGACCTTCGGTCTCGCGTATTATGGTAGCGTAACTAAAAGAGGATAGGCTCGCTCGGCCTGCGGCCTCGCATAGTTTTTTTTTCATTTGTGGGCGCATAATCCTTGGGGCACTGCTCCGGGCTTCGCCCTGCGCAGGGCTCGACCTTCGGTCTCGCATGTCATAGTAGATACCATATGAATGTTCGTCACGTTAAGTAATGTATGTATGTTCGTCACATCAAGTATCGTAAGTATGTTCGTCACACCAAGTATCGTAAGTATGTTCGTCACATCAAGTATCGTAAGTATGTTCGTCACCTCCAGTAACGTAAGTATGTTCGTCACCTCCAGTAACGCAAGTATGTTCGTCACCTTCAGTAACGTAAGTATGTTCGTCATATATTATGTAAGAATGTTCGTCACTTGTATGGGAAATCGTGATTTTTGAGTTGGCTTTTTTTTTATTCCTGCTGAATTTATGAGGTCATTTGGGGCCTAAATGGAGTCTGTGGGCCATTTTTGACAGGACCTCATACTTGGTTTTTAAAATATCGCGAATTTACGTTTCGGGGTAAATCTCGGAAATTACCCTAAAAATGGGGTAATTTTTTATGCCAGTTAATAGGTAATAAAGAGACCTTCAAAAAAGCCCCCGGTCTTTTTCTTCTCAAATACTCTCGTCTAACCCAAAAATAAATTTGAAATTTTCGAAATCCTAACATTTTTACAAA
This sequence comes from Conogethes punctiferalis, assembly GCA_031163375.1. Classification (NCBI taxonomy): domain Eukaryota; kingdom Metazoa; phylum Arthropoda; class Insecta; order Lepidoptera; family Crambidae; genus Conogethes; species Conogethes punctiferalis. Next base: position 12,720,623 of record CM062090.1, on the reverse strand, counting down.
ATGGCCGCCTGTGCATCCGCCATTTTGTTTTTCCAACTTTTTGGTACCCAGTGCTCAGTAACAACTATATTACACACCAAATGGCATTCACAGTTTTTTTTCGCGTCATACAAAGTGGGCGACCAGGGCCCCTCGAAGGGACCCCTTTGAAAAAAGTTTGAGCCACCGTCCATCCCAGTGTTGCCAGATGACGGAGATAAAAATAGTCAAATGTCATTTTAATGGGCTCCATCTCTATGCTCCTGGGAATAATTTATGCGAAATGTCATTATTTCTATTTTCGACTTTTTCGGGGCATTTCTCAAAAACTACCAAAAATGCCAGAATTATTTTTTTACCTGGCAATACTCTATGACCATACACATTTTGGCCTAGTACATTGCACCCCGCTTAAATGTTGCTAAATATCCGAAAATCCATTTTTTAACTTTCGAAAACGCAATTTTTTCACAAAATGGCCGCCAGCGCGGCCGCCATCTTGAAAGTCTGACGTTTCAGATTTTTCCCATATACTACACTATATATGGCGTCGATTGGCATTTTTACTTTTTTTCTGCCAAGCGTCCTGGCGGCCAGACAGCTCGGCGAAAAAGGCATTGCCAAAAAATTTCTTCTCCCCGCCGTGCCGAGTGTTGCCAGGCCACCAAGATAAAAATGGTCAAATGTCATTCTAATGGGCTAAATCTGTGAGCACATGGTAATTTTTCATTTAAAATGTTGGTCCTTCTACTTTCGACCTTTTTGGGCCATATCTCGAAAACTATCTAAAAAGTCAAAAATATTTTTATACCTGGCAACACGCAATGACCCATCGGATAACCGACCAGTACAATAAAATTCTGTAAGATGTTGCCATCACATTAAAAATCTATTATGAAATTTTCGAAAACCAAATTTTTTTACAAAATGGCCGCCAGCGCCGCCGCCATCTTGGATATCGACTTGGCCGTATTTTTCCTGTATTCTAGACTATATACCGGATCAGAGCCAATTTTTACTTTTTTTTTTAATAAATACCCCGGACCCAGAGAGACTTTGGAAAATGACTACTGCGAAAACACATTTTTGTGCGCCAAAACCAGTGTTGCCAGAATTTCACTTCAAAACTACCATGAGGCCAATACCAGCCGGGGTTGCTATAAAACTGCATACTTGAAATTTGAATACACGTCACACTTTTGCCACTCATATTTGGGTCCCTGTGGCAAAAACTACCATAAATTTGGTAGAAATTAAAAAACCTACCAATAGACCGATAAATAACTTACCAACGCCCCATACAATCCGAATCGATCCAGTGTTGCCATCAGGGAGAAAAACCAATTTAAAAAATGCAAAAATTTTCCTTGGGACAAAATGGCCGCCAGCGGCGCCGCCATATTGTTTTTCTATAATCTATGGTCACTGGTTGACACTCGACTATATTTGTGATGGTGATAAAAAAAAAGTTTGCCAATATCTCAATAGACCGCGACGCTATGACCACGCAAACATGGGTCTCGAAATGGTCGAAATCGCATTTTCAATCCAAGATGGCGGCGCCGCCATTTTGTTTTTTCGACATTTTATTTTTTTTAATTCAATGATTTAACCCACTCTACGGACCCCAAAAATTTGACAGCGATCCGATAGATAGATAAGGAGACACAACCACCAACATGGCCGCCATCTTGGATTTTGAAAAAAAAAACCACAAAAACCTGTTTCGATTGGCGCCCGATTTACAGTCACCCTACATCATTTTCCCAATTTATCCCTCTAAATACCCGAAAAACACCCCCGATGAGTCAGTCAGTCAGTGGTAATCGAGCTTTATATAATATAGACTAGCTTTCGCCGCACGCTCTTCGCGCGTGCGTGCTCAAGCTAGGTCTGCGACGCTGGACGCTCCGGGCTTCGCCCTACGCGGAGCTCGGCCTGCGGCCTCGCGATACGCAGCTCGGCCTGCGGCCTCGCGAAATTACTTTTCTGGGTTGTACCGTCCGCGTGGGCGGGCGCGGTGGGCATTTTTGTGGTTCGTTGATTCGGTTTTGTGTGGGGGCTCCTTGGGGCGCCAGCCGCTCCGGGCTTCGCCCTCCGCGGCGTTGTTTTGGCGGCTTGGGTGGGCTCGCTCGGCCTGCGGCCTCGCAAAGTTTTTTTTTTTCATAGGTGGGTGCAGACTCCTTGGGGCACTGCTCGACCTTCGGTCTCGCATATCCCATACAAGTGACGAACATTCTTACGTTACTTGACCTGACGAACATACTTACGTTACTGTGTAAGAATGTTCGTCACTTGTATGGGAAATCGTGATTTTTGAGTTGGCTGTTTTTTTATTCCTGCTGAATTTATGAGGTCATTTGGGACCTCAATAGAGTCTGTGGACCTTTTTTGACAGGACCTCATACTTGGTTTTCAAGATTTCGCGAATTTACGTTTCGGGGTAAATCTCAGAATTTACCCTAAAAATGGGGTAAATTTTTACACCAGTTCATAAGTAATTAAGAGACCTTCAAAAGAGCCCCCGGACTTTTTATTCTCAGAGCCACCCTTCTGCCCCAAAAGCCACTTTGAAATTTTCGAAAACTTAACTTTTTTACAAAATGGCCGCCTGCCCATACGCCATTTTGTTTTTCCAACTTTTGGTACTCAGTGCTCAGTAACAACTATATTACACACCAAATGGCATTCACACTTTTTTTTCGCGTCATACAAAGTGGGCGACCAGGGCCCCTGTTAGGGACCCCTTTGAAAAAAGTTTGAGCCACCGTCCATCCCAGTGTTGCCAGATGACGGAGATAAAAATAGTCAAATGTCATTTTAATGGGCCCCATCTCTATGCACCTGGGAATAATTTTTGCGAAATGTCATTATTTCTATTTTCGACTTTTTCGGGGCATTTCTCAAAAACTACCAAAAATGTCGGAATTATTTTTTTACCTGGCAATCCACCATCACTATACACACATTGGCCTAGTATATTGCACCCCGCTCAAAAATTGCCATCTACCCGAAAATCCATTTTTTAACTTTCGAAAACGCAATTTTTTCACAAAATGGCCGCCAGCGCGGCCGCCATCTTGAAAGTTTGACGTTTCGGATTTTTCCCATATACTACACTATATATGGGGTCGATTGGCATTTTTACTTTTTTTCTGCCAAGCGTCCTGGCGGCCAGACAGCTCGGCGAAAAAGGCATTGCCAAAAAATTTCTTCTCCCCGCCGTGCTGAGTGTTGCCAGGCCACCAAGATAAAAATAGTCAAATGTCATTCTAATGGGCCAAGCCTGTGAGCACATGGCAACTTTTTATTTAAAATATTGGTCCTTCTACTTTCGACTTTTTTGGGCCATATCTCGAAAACTATCAAAAAAGTCAAAAATATTTTTATACCTGGCAACACACAATGACCCAACTGATAACCGACCAGTACAATGAAATTCTGTAAAATGTTGCCATCACATTGAAAATCCATGTTGAAATTTTCGAAAACCAAACTTTTTTACAAAATGGCCGCCAGGGCCGCCGCCATCTTGGATATCGACTTGGCCGTATTTTTCCTGTATTCTAGACTATATACCGGACCAGAGGCAATTTTCACTTTTTTTTTTAATCGATACCCCGGACCCAGAGAGACTTTGGAAAATGACTACTGCGAAAACACATTTTTGCCCGCCAAAACCAGTGTTGCCAGAATTTTTTTCTAAAACTACCCTGAGATCAATACCAGCCGGTGTTGCCATAAAACTGCATACTTGGAATTTGAATACACATCACAATTTTGCCACTCATATATGGGGCCCTGTGGCAAAAACTACCATTAATTTGGTAGAAATTAAAAAACCTACCAATAGACCGATAAATAACTTACCAACGCCCCATACAATCCGAATCGATCCAGTGTTGCCATCAGGGAGAAAAATCAATTTAAAAAATGCAAAAATTTTTCATGGGATAAAATGGCCGCCAGCACCGCCGCCATATTGTTTTTCTATAGTCTATGGTCACTAGTCGACACTCGACTATATCCGTGACAGTTTAAAAAAAAAAGATTGCCAATATCTCAATAGACCGCGACGCTATGACCACGCAAACATGGGTCTCGAAACAGTCGAAATCGCATTTTCGATCCAAGATGGCGGTGCCGCCATTTTGTTTTTTCGACATTTTATTTTTTTTAATTCAATGATTTAACCCACTCTACGGACCCCAAAAATTTGACAGCGATCCGATAAATAGATAAGGAGATACAACCACCAACATGGCCGCCATCTTGGATTTTGAAAAAAAAAACCACAAAAACCTGTTTCGATTGGCACCCGATTTACAGTCACCCTACATCATTTTCCCATTTTATCCCTCTAAATACCCGAAAAACACCCCTGATCAGTGAGTCAGTGAGTGGTAATCGAGCTTTATATAATATAGACTAGCTTTCGCCGCACGCTCTTCGCGCGTGCGTGCTCAAGCTAGGTCTGCGACGCTGGACGCTCCGGGCTTCGCCCTACGCGGAGCTCGGCCTGCGGCCTCGCGATACGCAGCTCGGCCTGCGGCCTCGCGAAATTACTTTTCTGGGTTGTACCGTCCGCGTGGGCGGGCGCGGTGGGCTTTTTTGTGGTTCGTTGATTCGGTTTTGTGTGGGGGCTCCTTGGGGCGCCAGCCGCTCCGGGCTCCGCCCTCCGCGGCGTTATTGGGTCGGCTCGCTCGGCCTCCGGCCTCGCAAAGCTTTTTTTTCATTAGTGGGTGCATACTCCTTGGGGCGCTGCTCCGGGCTTCGCCCTACGCAGGGCTCGACCTTCGGTCTCGCATGTCATTAAAATAAAAAAAATACCATAGATACCATAAAAATTTTAGTCACGTTATACTTAACGTTCCCATACAAGTGACGAACATTCTTTACACAGTAACGTAAGTATGTTCGTCACATCAAGTATGGTAAGTATATTCGTCACATCAAGTATCGTAAGTATGTTCGCCACATCAAGTATCGTAAGTATGTTCGTCACTTGTATGGGAAATCGTGATTTTTGAGTTGGCTGTTTTTTTATTCCTGCTAAATTTATGAGGTCATTTGGGGCCTCAATGGAGTCTGTGGACCATTTTTGACAGGACCTCATACTTGGTTTTCAAGATTTCGCGAATTTACGTTTCGGGATAAATCTCAGATTTTACCCTAAAAATGGGGTAAATTTATACACCAGTTAATAGACACTTAGGAGACCTTCAAAAGAGCCCCCGGACTTTTCATTATCAGAGGCACCCTTCTGCCCCAAAAGCTACTTTGAAATTTTTTAAAACCTAACTTTTTTACAAAATGGCCGCCTGCCCATACGCCATTTTGTTTTTCCAACTTTTGGCACGCAGTTGTCAGTAACAACTATATTACACACTAAATGGCATTCACAGTTTTTTTTCGCTTCATACAAAGTGGGCGACCAGGGCCCCTGGTAGGGACCCCTTTGAAAAAAGTTTGAGCCACCGTCCATCCCAGTGTTGCCAGATGACGGTGATAAAAATAGTCAAATGTCATTTTAATGGGCCCCTCCTCTATGCTCCTGGGAATAATTTTTGCGAAATGTCATTATTTCTATTTTCGACTTTTTCGGGGCATTTCTCAAAAACTACCAAAAATGCCAGAATTATTTTTTTTCCTGGTAATACATAATGACTATACACACATTGGCCTAGTACTTTGCACCCCGCTCAAATGTTGCCATCTACCCAAAAATCCATTTTTTAACTTTCGAAAATGCAATTTTTTTCACAAAATGGCCGCCAGCGCGGCCGCCATCTTGAAAGTCTGACGTTTCGGATTTTTCCCATATACTACACTATATATGGCGTCGATTGGCATTTTTACTTTTTTTCTGCCAAGCGTCCTGGCGGCCAGACAGCTCGGCGAAAAAGGCATTGCCAAAAAATTTCTTCTTCCTGCCGTGCCGAGTGTTGCCAGGCCACCAAGATAAAAATGGTTAAATGTCATTCTAATGGGCTAGATCTGTAAGCACATGGCAACTTTTTATTTAAAATGTTGGTCCTTCTACTTTCGACTTTTTTGGGCCATATCTCAAAAACTACCGAAAAAAGCAAAAATATTTTTTCACCTGGCAACACACAATGACCCAACTGATAACCGACCAGTACAATACAATTCCGTAAAATGTTGCCATCACACTGAAAATCCATTTTGAAATTTTCGAAAACCAAACTTTTTTACAAAATGGCCGCCAGCGCCGCCGCCATCTTGGATATCGACTTGGCCGTATTTTTCCTGTATTCTAGACTATATATCGGACCAGAGCCAATTTTTACTTTTTTTTTAAATCAATACCCTGGACCCAGAGAGACTTTGGAAAATGACTACTGCGAAAACACATTTTTGCCCGCCAAAACCAGTGTTGCCAGAATTTTTATCCAAAACTACCCTGAGGTCAATACCAGCCGGGGTTGCCATAAAACTGCATACTCGGAATTTGAATACACGTCACACTTTTGCCACTCACATTTGGGGCCCTGTGGCAAAAACTACCATCAATTTGGTAGAAATTAAAAAACCTACCAAAAGACCGATAATTGACCTACCAACGCCCCATACAATCCCAATCGATCCAGTGTTGCCAACAGTATGAAAAATCAATTTGAAAATTGCAAAAAAATTTCTTGGGACAAAATGGCCGCCAGCGGCGCCGCCATATTGTTTTTCCATAGTCTGTGGTCACTGGTCGACACTCGACTATATCCGTGACAGTTTAAAAAAAAAAGTTCACCATAGTCTCCATAGGCCGCGACGCTATGACCACGCAAACATGGGTCTCGAAACGGTCGAAATCGCATTTTCAATCCAAGATGGCGGCGCCGCCATTTTGTTTTTTTGACATTTTATTTTTTTTAATTCAATGGTTTAAGACACTCTACAAACCCCAAAAATTTGACAGCGATCCGATAAATACATAAGGAGATACAACCACCAACATGGCCGCCATCTTGGATTTTGAAAAAAAAACCCACAAAAACCTGTTTCGATTGGCGCCCGATTTACAGTCACCCTACATCATTTTCCCATTTTATCCCTCTAAATGACCGAAAAACACCCCTGATCAGTCAGTGAGTGAGTGGTAATCGAGCTTTATATAATATAGACTAGCTTTCGCCGCACGCTCTTCGCGCGTGCGTGCTCAAGCTAGGTCTGCGACGCTGGACGCTCCGGGCTTCGCCCTACGCGGAGCTCGGCCTGCGGCCTCGCGATACGCAGCTCGGCCTGCGGCCTCGCGAAATTACTTTTCTGGGTTGTACCGTCCGCGTGGGCGGGCGCGGTGGGCTTTTTTGTGGTTCGTTGATTCGGTTTTGTGTGGGGGCTCCTTGGGGCGCCAGCCGCTCCGGGCTCCGCCCTCCGCGGCGTTATTGGGTCGGCTCGCTCGGCCTCCGGCCTCGCAAAGCTTTTTTTTCATTAGTGGGTGCATACTCCTTGGGGCGCTGCTCCGGGCTTCGCCCTACGCAGGGCTCGACCTTCGGTCTCGCATGTCATTAAAATAAAAAAAATACCATAGATACCATAAAAATTTTAGTCACGTTATACTTAACGTTCCCATACAAGTGACGAACATTCTTTACACAGTAACGTAAGTATGTTCGTCACATCAAGTATGGTAAGTATATTCGTCACATCAAGTATCGTAAGTATGTTCGCCACATCAAGTATCGTAAGTATGTTCGTCACTTGTATGGGAAATCGTGATTTTTGAGTTGGCTGTTTTTTTATTCCTGCTAAATTTATGAGGTCATTTGGGGCCTCAATGGAGTCTGTGGACCATTTTTGACAGGACCTCATACTTGGTTTTCAAGATTTCGCGAATTTACGTTTCGGGATAAATCTCAGATTTTACCCTAAAAATGGGGTAAATTTATACACCAGTTAATAGACACTTAGGAGACCTTCAAAAGAGCCCCCGGACTTTTCATTATCAGAGGCACCCTTCTGCCCCAAAAGCTACTTTGAAATTTTTTAAAACCTAACTTTTTTACAAAATGGCCGCCTGCCCATACGCCATTTTGTTTTTCCAACTTTTGGCACGCAGTTGTCAGTAACAACTATATTACACACTAAATGGCATTCACAGTTTTTTTTCGCTTCATACAAAGTGGGCGACCAGGGCCCCTGGTAGGGACCCCTTTGAAAAAAGTTTGAGCCACCGTCCATCCCAGTGTTGCCAGATGACGGTGATAAAAATAGTCAAATGTCATTTTAATGGGCCCCTCCTCTATGCTCCTGGGAATAATTTTTGCGAAATGTCATTATTTCTATTTTCGACTTTTTCGGGGCATTTCTCAAAAACTACCAAAAATGCCAGAATTATTTTTTTTCCTGGTAATACATAATGACTATACACACATTGGCCTAGTACTTTGCACCCCGCTCAAATGTTGCCATCTACCCAAAAATCCATTTTTTAACTTTCGAAAATGCAATTTTTTTCACAAAATGGCCGCCAGCGCGGCCGCCATCTTGAAAGTCTGACGTTTCGGATTTTTCCCATATACTACACTATATATGGCGTCGATTGGCATTTTTACTTTTTTTCTGCCAAGCGTCCTGGCGGCCAGACAGCTCGGCGAAAAAGGCATTGCCAAAAAATTTCTTCTTCCTGCCGTGCCGAGTGTTGCCAGGCCACCAAGATAAAAATGGTTAAATGTCATTCTAATGGGCTAGATCTGTAAGCACATGGCAACTTTTTATTTAAAATGTTGGTCCTTCTACTTTCGACTTTTTTGGGCCATATCTCAAAAACTACCGAAAAAAGCAAAAATATTTTTTCACCTGGCAACACACAATGACCCAACTGATAACCGACCAGTACAATACAATTCCGTAAAATGTTGCCATCACACTGAAAATCCATTTTGAAATTTTCGAAAACCAAACTTTTTTACAAAATGGCCGCCAGCGCCGCCGCCATCTTGGATATCGACTTGGCCGTATTTTTCCTGTATTCTAGACTATATATCGGACCAGAGCCAATTTTTACTTTTTTTTTAAATCAATACCCTGGACCCAGAGAGACTTTGGAAAATGACTACTGCGAAAACACATTTTTGCCCGCCAAAACCAGTGTTGCCAGAATTTTTATCCAAAACTACCCTGAGGTCAATACCAGCCGGGGTTGCCATAAAACTGCATACTCGGAATTTGAATACACGTCACACTTTTGCCACTCACATTTGGGGCCCTGTGGCAAAAACTACCATCAATTTGGTAGAAATTAAAAAACCTACCAAAAGACCGATAATTGACCTACCAACGCCCCATACAATCCCAATCGATCCAGTGTTGCCAACAGTATGAAAAATCAATTTGAAAATTGCAAAAAAATTTCTTGGGACAAAATGGCCGCCAGCGGCGCCGCCATATTGTTTTTCCATAGTCTGTGGTCACTGGTCGACACTCGACTATATCCGTGACAGTTTAAAAAAAAAAGTTCACCATAGTCTCCATAGGCCGCGACGCTATGACCACGCAAACATGGGTCTCGAAACGGTCGAAATCGCATTTTCAATCCAAGATGGCGGCGCCGCCATTTTGTTTTTTTGACATTTTATTTTTTTTAATTCAATGGTTTAAGACACTCTACAAACCCCAAAAATTTGACAGCGATCCGATAAATACATAAGGAGATACAACCACCAACATGGCCGCCATCTTGGATTTTGAAAAAAAAACCCACAAAAACCTGTTTCGATTGGCGCCCGATTTACAGTCACCCTACATCATTTTCCCATTTTATCCCTCTAAATGACCGAAAAACACCCCTGATCAGTCAGTGAGTGAGTGGTAATCGAGCTTTATATAATATAGACTAGCTTTCGCCGCACGCTCTTCGCGCGTGCGTGCTCAAGCTAGGTCTGCGACGCTGGACGCTCCGGGCTTCGCCCTACGCGGAGCTCGGCCTGCGGCCTCGCGATACGCAGCTCGGCCTGCGGCCTCGCGAAATTACTTTTCTGGGTTGTACCGTCCGCGTGGGCGGGCGCGGTGGGCTTTTTTATGGTTCGTTGATTCGGTTTTGTGTGGGGGCTCCTTGGGGCGCCAGCCGCTCCGGGCTTCGCCCTCCGCGGCGTTGCTTTGGCGGCTTGGGTGGGCTCGCGCGGCCTGCGGCCTCGCAAACTATTTTTTTTTTCATTATTGAATGAATGATCCTAGGGGCACTGCTCCGGGCTTTGCCCTGCGCAGGGCTCGACCTTCGGTCTCGCTTATTTTAGTAGTGTAACAAAAAGAGGGTGGTCGCTCGGCCTTCGGCCTCGCATAGGTTTTTTTTTTCATTGATGGGTAAATACTCCTTGGGGCACTGCTCCGGGCTTCGCCCTACGCAGGGCTCGACCTTCGGTCTCGCCTGTTACAGTAGCGTAACTAAAAGAGCTTGGGCTCGCTCGGCCTGCGGCCTCTCATAGTTCTTTTTTCATAAGTAGGTGATTATTCCTTGGGGCACTGCTACGGGCTTCGCCCTACGCAGGGCTCGACCTTCGGTCTCGCGTATTACAGTAATGTAACTAAAAGAAGGTGGGCTCGCTCGGCCTTCGGCCTCGCAAACTGTTTTTTTCCATTATTGCGTGAATATTCCTTAGTACACTGCTCCGGGCTTCGCCCTACGCAGGGCTCGACCTTCGGTCTCGCGTATTATGGTAGTGTAACTAAAAGAGGATGGGCTCGCTCGGCCTGTGGCCTCGCATAGTTTTTTTTTTCATTGATGGGTAAATACTCCTTGGGGCACTGCTCCGGGCTTCGCCCTACGCAGGGCTCGACCTTCGGTCTCGCCTGTTACAGTAGCGTAACTAAAAGAGCTTGGGCTCGCTCGGCCTGCGGCCTCGCATAGTTTTTTTTCATAAGTAGGTGAATATTCCTTGGGGCACTGCTACGGGCTTCGCCCTACGCAGGGCTCGACCTTCGGTCTCGCGTATTATGGTAGTGTAACTAAAAGAGAATGGGCTTGCTCGGCCTACGGCCTAGCATGGTTTTTTTTCATAAGTAGGTGAATATTCCTTGGGGCACTGCTACGGGCTTCGCCCTACGCAGGGCTCGACCTTCGGTCTCGCGTATTATGGTAGCGTAACTAAAAGAGGATGGGCTCGCTCGGCCTGCGGTCTCTCATAGTTCTTTTTTCATAAGTAGGTGATTATTCCTTGGGGCACTGCTACGGGCTTCGCCCTACGCAGGGCTCGACCTTCGGTCTCGCGTATTACAGTAATGTAACTAAAAGAAGGTGGGCTCGCTCGGCCTTCGGCCTCGCAAACTGTTTTTTTCCATTAGTGCGTGAATATTCCTTAGTACACTGCTCCGGGCTTCGCCCTACGCAGGGCTCGACCTTCGGTCTCGCGTATTATGGTAGTGTAACTAAAAGAGGATGGGCTCGCTCGGCCTGCGGCCTCGCATAGTTTTTTTTTTCATTGATGGGTAAATACTCCTTGGGGCACTGCTCCGAGCTTCGCCCTACGCAGGGCTCGACCTTCGGTCTCGCCTGTTACAGTAGCGTAACTAAAAGAGCTTGGGCTCGCTCGGCCTGCGGCCTCGCATAGTTTTTTTTCATAAGTAGGTGAATATTCCTTGGGGCACTGCTCCAGGCTTCACCCTACGCAGGGCTCTACCTTCGGTCTCGCGTATTACAGTAATGTAACTAAAAGAAGGTGGGCTCGCTCGGCCTTCGGCCTCGCAAACTGTTTTTTTTTTTATTAGTGCGTGAATATTCCTTAGTACACTGCTCCGGGCTTCGCCCTACGCAGGGCTCGACCTTCGGTCTCGCGTATTATGGTAGCGTAACTAAAAGAGGATGGGCTCGCTCGGCCTGCGGTCTCTCATAGTTCTTTTTTCATAAGTAGGTGATTATTCCTTGGGGCACTGCTACGGGCTTCGCCCTACGCAGGGCTCGACCTTCGGTCTCGCGTATTACAGTAATGTAACTAAAAGAAGGTGGGCTCGCTCGGCCTTCGGCCTCGCAAACTGTTTTTTTCCATTAGTGCGTGAATATTCCTTAGTACACTGCTCCGGGCTTCGCCCTACGCAGGGCTCGACCTTCGGTCTCGCGTATTATGGTAGTGTAACTAAAAGAGGATGGGCTCGCTCGGCCTGCGGCCTCGCATAGTTTTTTTTTTCATTGATGGGTAAATACTCCTTGGGGCACTGCTCCGAGCTTCGCCCTACGCAGGGCTCGACCTTCGGTCTCGCCTGTTACAGTAGCGTAACTAAAAGAGCTTGGGCTCGCTCGGCCTGCGGCCTCGCATAGTTTTTTTTCATAAGTAGGTGAATATTCCTTGGGGCACTGCTCCAGGCTTCACCCTACGCAGGGCTCTACCTTCGGTCTCGCGTATTACAGTAATGTAACTAAAAGAAGGTGGGCTCGCTCGGCCTTCGGCCTCGCAAACTGTTTTTTTTTTTATTAGTGCGTGAATATTCCTTAGTACACTGCTCCGGGCTTCGCCCTACGCAGGGCTCGACCTTCGGTCTCGCGTATTATGGTAGTGTAACTAAAAGAGAATGGGCTTGCTCGGCCTACGGCCTAGCATGGTTTTTTTTCATAAGTAGGTGAATATTCCTTGGGGCACTGCTACGGGCTTCGCCCTACGCAGGGCTCGACCTTCGGTCTCGCGTATTATGGTAGCGTAACTAAAAGAGGATGGGCTCGCTCGGCCTGCGGTCTCTCATAGTTCTTTTTTCATAAGTAGGTGATTATTCCTTGGGGCACTGCTACGGGCTTCGCCCTACGCAGGGCTCGACCTTCGGTCTCGCGTATTACAGTAATGTAACTAAAAGAAGGTGGGCTCGCTCGGCCTTCGGCCTCGCAAACTGTTTTTTTCCATTAGTGCGTGAATATTCCTTAGTACACTGCTCCGGGCTTCGCCCTACGCAGGGCTCGACCTTCGGTCTCGCGTATTATGGTAGTGTAACTAAAAGAGGATGGGCTCGCTCGGCCTGCGGCCTCGCATAGTTTTTTTTTTCATTGATGGGTAAATACTCCTTGGGGCACTGCTCCGAGCTTCGCCCTACGCAGGGCTCGACCTTCGGTCTCGCCTGTTACAGTAGCGTAACTAAAAGAGCTTGGGCTCGCTCGGCCTGCGGCCTCGCATAGTTTTTTTTCATAAGTAGGTGAATATTCCTTGGGGCACTGCTCCAGGCTTCACCCTACGCAGGGCTCTACCTTCGGTCTCGCGTATTACAGTAATGTAACTAAAAGAAGGTGGGCTCGCTCGGCCTTCGGCCTCGCAAACTGTTTTTTTTTTATTAGTGCGTGAATATTCCTTAGTACACTGCTCCGGGCTTCGCCCTACGCAGGGCTCGACCTTCGGTCTCGCGTATTATGGTAGCGTAACTAAAAGAGGATGGGTTCGCTCGGCATGCGGCCTCGCATAGTTTTTTTTTTCATTGGTGGGCGCATACTCCTCAGGGCACTGCTCCGGGCTTCGCCCTGCGCAGGACTCGACCTTCGGTCTCGCATGTCATAGTAGATACCATAAGAATGTTCGTCACGTTAAGTAACGTAAGTATCGTAAGTATGTTCGTCACACCAAGTATCGTAAGTATGTTCGTCACACCAAGTATCGTAAGTATGTTCGTCACATCAAGTATCGTAAGTATGTTCGTCACGTCAAGTAACGTAAGTATGTTCGTCATTTGTATGGGAAATCGTGATTTTTGAGTTGGCTTTTTTTTTATTCCTGCTGAATTTATGAGGTCATTTGGGGCCTCAATGGAGTCTGTGGACTATTTTTGACAGGACCTCATACTTGGTTTTTAAAATTTCGCGATTTTACGTTTCGGGGTAAATCTCGGAAATTACCCTAAAAATGGGGTAAATTTTTATACCATTTTATAGGTTATAAGGAGACCTCCAAAAGAGCCCCCGGACTTTCTTTTCTCAGACGCACCCTTCTGCCCTTAAAATCACTTTGAATTTTTCGAAAACCTAACTTTTTTACAAAATGGCCGCCTGCCCATACGCCATTTTGTTTTTCCCACTTTTGGTACCCAGTAGTCAGTAACAACTATATTACACACTAAATGGCATTCACACTTTTTTTTCGAGTCATACAAAGTGGGCGACCAGGACCCCTCGAAGGGACCCCTTTGAAAAAAGTTTGAGCCACCGTCCATCCCAGTGTTGCCAGATGACGGAGATAAAAATAGTCAAATGTCATTTTAATGGGCTCTATCTCTACGCTCCTGGGAATAATTTTTGCGAAATGTCATTATTTCTATTTTCGACTATTTCGGGGGATTTCTCAAAAACTACCGAAAATGTAGAAATTATTTTTTTACCTGGCAATACATCATTAGTAAACACACATTGGCCTAGTACATTGCACCCCGCTCAAATGTTGCTATCTACCCGAAAATCCATTTTTTAACTTTCGAAAACGCGATTTTTTCACAAAATGGCCGCCACCGCAGCCGCCATCTTGAAAGTCTGTCATTTCATATTTTTCCCATATACTACACTATATATGACGTCGATTGGCATTTTTACTTTTTTCCTGCCAAGCATCTTGGCGGCCAGACAACTCGGCAAAAAAGGCATTGCCAAAAAATTTGTTTTCCCCGCCGTGCCGAGTGTTGCCAGGCCACCAAGATAAAAATGGTCAAATGTCATTCTAATGGGCTAAATCTGTGAGCACATGGCAACTTTTTATTTAAAATGTTGGTCCTTCTACTTTCGACTTTTTTGGGCCATATCTCAAAAACTATCAAAAAAGTAGAAAATATTTTTATAGCTGGCAACACACAATAGCCCAACGGATAACCGACCAGTACATTGCAATTCTGTTAAATGTTGCCATCACACTAAAAATTCATTTTGAAATTTTCGAAAATCAAACTTTTTCACAAAATGGCTGCCAGTGCCGACGCCATCTTGAAAATCGAAAAAATCGGAATTTTCCCATATACCTGACTATATATGGCAACATTTGGCATTTTTACTTTTTTTCTGCCATTTGCCGGAATGCTCAAAGTATAAGCCAAAAAAGGGTCTGCCAAAAAATTATTTAGCCCGCCAAATCCAGTGTTGCCAGAATTTTTCTCCAAAACTACCCTGAGGCTAATACCAGTCGGGTTTGCCATAAATGTGCATACTCGGAATTCGGATACAAGTCAAAATTTTTTCACTCATATTTAGGGCCCTGTGCCAAAAACTACCATGAATTTGGTAGAAATTAAGAAACCTACCAATAGACCGATAAATACTCTACCACCGCCTTATACTAACCAAATCGATTCAGTGTTGCCATCATTGAGAAAAATCAGTTTGAAAATAGAAAAAAAATTCACGGAACAAAATGGCCGCCAGCGGCGCCGCCATATTGTTTTTTTATAATCTATGGTCATCGGTTGACAGTTGACTATACCTGTGGCGATATTCTAAAGAAATTTTGCCGTTATCTCTGCGCACCGCGACAGTACGACCACGCAAACATGGGTCCAAAACCAATTTTCAATCCAAGATGGCGGCGCGGACATCTTGTTTTTTTATTTTTTTCCAACTTTGACGTTTCTCTCTTCCATAGACAATTCGAACACACTATGCGCCGCTTGGGCATTCCATACATTTTTTTAAACTTTTTTTTCGAAAAACGGCCGCCATCTTGGATTTTTTGAATTTTTTTTTTGTAAAGCTGCTTTGATTAAAAAATAAAATACCCCTAAATAAACATTTTTGGCAAAATCACCCCCTAACTACCCGAAAAAAACCCCTGATGAATGAGTCAGTCAGTCAGTGGTAATTTAGCTTTATATATTATAGACTAGCTTTCGCCGCACGCTCTTCGCGCGTGCGTGCTCAAGCTAGGTCTGCGACGCTGGACGCTCCGGGCTTCGCCCTACGCGGAGCTCGGCCTGCGGCCTCGCGATACGCAGCTCGGCCTGCGGCCTCGCGAAATTACTTTTCTGGGTTGTATCGTCCGTGTGGGCGGACGCGGTGGGCTTTTTTGTGGTTCGTTGATTCGGTTTTGTGTGGGGGCTCCTTGGGGCGCCAGCCGCTCCGGGCTTCGCCCTCCGCGGCGTTGCTTTGGCGGCTTGGGTTGGCTCGCTCGGCCTGCGGCCTCGCAAACTATTTTTTTTTTTCATTATTGAATGAATAATTCTTGGGGCACTGCTCCGGGCTTCGCCCTACGCAGGGCTCGACCTTCGGTCTCGCATATTTTAGTAGCGTAAAAAGAAGGTGGACTCGCTCGGCCTCTGGCCTCGCAAATTGTTTTTTTTTTTCATTATTGAATTAATAATCCTAGGGGCTTCGCCCTGCGCAGGGCTCGACCTACGGTCTCGCTTATTTTAGTAGTGTAACAAAAAGAGAGTGGGCTCGCTCGGCCTTCGGCCTCGCATAGTTCTTTTTTTCATTAGTAGGTAAATACTCCTTGGGGCACTGCTCCGGGCTTCGCCCTACGCAGGGCTCGACCTTCGGTCTCGCCTGTTACAAAAGAGCTAAAACTAAAAGAGCTTGGGCTCACTCGGCCTGCGGCCTCGCATAGTTTTTTTTTCATAAGTAGGTGAATATTCCTTGGGGCACTGCTACGGGCTTCGCCCTACGCAGGGCTCGACCTTCGGTCTCGCGTATTATGGTAGCGTAACTAAAAAAGGATGGGCTCGCTCGGCCTACGGCCTCGCATAGTTTTTTTTTTTCATAAGTAGGTGATTATTCCGTGGGGCACTGCTACGGGCTTCGCCCTACGCAGGGCTCGACCTTCGGTCTCGCGTATTACAGTAATGTAACTAAAAGAAGGTGGGCTCGCTCGGCCTTCGGCCTCGCAAACTGTTTTTTTTTCATTAGTGCGTGAATATTCCTTAGTACACTGCTCCGGGCTTCGCCCTACGCAGGGCTCGACCTTCGGTCTCGCGTATTATGGTAACGTAACTAAAAGAGGATGGGCTCGCTCGGCCTGCGGCCTCGCATAGTTTTTTTTTTCATTAGTGGCCGCCAAAACTCTTAGGGGCACTGCTCCGGGCTTCGCCCTGCGCAGGTCTCGACCTTCGGTCTCGCATGTCATAGTAGGTACCATAAGAATGTTCGTCACGTTAAGTAATGTAAGTATATTCGTCACATCAAGTATCGTAAGTATGTTCGTCACAACAAGTATCGTAAGTATGTTCGTCACATCAAGTATCGTAAGTATGTTCGTCACGTCAAGTAACGTAAGTATGTTCGTCACTTGTATGGGAAATCGTGATTTTTGAGTTGACTTTTTTTTTATTCCTGCTGAATTTATGAGGTCATTTGGGGCCTCAATGGAGTCTGTGGACCATTTTTGACAGGACCTCATACTTGGTTTTCAAGATTTCGCGAATTTACGTTTCGGGGTAAATCTCAGAAATTACCCTGAAAATGGGGTAAATGTTTATACCATTTTATAGGTTATTTGGAGACCTCCAAAAGAGCCCCCGGACTTTCTTTTCTCAGACGCACCCTTTAGCCCTTAAATTCACTTTGAATTTTTCGAAAACCTAACTTTTTTACAAAATGGCCGCCTGCCCATACGCCATTTTGTTTTTCCAACTTTGAGTACCCAGTAGTCAGTTACAACTATATTACACACTAAATGGCATTCACAGTTTTTTTTCGCGTCATACAAAGTGGGCGACCAGGACCCCTAGAAGGGACCCCTTTGAAAAAAGTTTGAGCCACCGTCCATCCCAGTGTTGCCAGATGATGGAAATAAAAATAGTCAAATGTCATTTTAATGGGCCCCATCTCTATGCTCCTGGGAATAATTTTTGCGAAATGTCATTATTTCTATTTTCGACTATTTCGAGGCATTTCTCAAAAACTACCAAAAATGTCGAAATTATTTTTTTACCTGGCAATACATCATTACCATACACACATTGACCTTGTACATTGCACTCCGCTCAAATGTTGCCATCTACCCGAAAATCCTTTTTTTAACTTTCGAAAACGCGATTTTTTTACAAAATGGCCGCCACCGCAACCGCCATCTTGAAAGTCTGTCATTTCATATTTTTCCCATATACTACACTATATATGACGTCGGTTGGCATTTTTACTTTTTTTCTGCCAAGCATCTTGGCGGCCAGACAACTCGGCGAAAAAGGCATTGCCAAAAAATTTGTTTTCCCCGCCATGCCGAGTGTTGCCAGGCCACCATGATAAAAATAGTCAAATGTCATTTTAATGGGCTAAACTTGTAAGTACATGACAACTTTTTATTTAAAATATTGGTCCTTCTACTTTCGACCTTTTTGGGCCATATCTCAAAAACTATCAACAAGGTCAAAAATATTTTTACACCTGGCAACACACAATAACTCATCGGATAACTGACCTGTACATTGTAATTCTGTAAAATGTTGCCATCACACTGATAATCCATTTTAAAATTTTCGAAAACTAAACTTTTTCACAAAATGGCCGCCAGCGCCGACGCTATCTTGAAAATTGAAAAAATCGGAATTTTTCCATATACCTGACCATATATGGCAACGTTTGGCATTTTTACTTTTTTTCTGCCACTTGCCGGAATGCTCAAACTACAAGCCGAAAAAGGGTCTGTCAAAAAATTATTTCGCCCGCCAGAACCAGTGTTGCCAGAATTTTACTTCAAAATTACCCTGAGGCCAATACCAGCCGGGGCTGCCATAAATCTGCATATTCGTAATTTGGATACAAGTCAAAATTTTTCCACTCATATTAAGGGCCCTGTGCCAAAAACTACCATAAATTTGGTAGAAATTAAAAAACCTACCAATAGACTGATAAATATCCTACCACCGCCCTATACAAACCAAATCGATTTAGGGTTGCCATCAGTGAGAAAAATTAGTTTGAAAATGGAAAAAAAATTCACGGAACAAAATGGCCGCCAGCGGCGCCGCCATATTGTTTTTCTATAATCTATGGTCACCGGTTGACAGTTGACTATACCTGTGGCGATATTCTAAAGAAAGTTTGCCGTTATCTCTGCGCATCGCGACAGTACGAACACGCAAACATGGGTCCAAAACCGATTTTCAATCCAAGATGGCGGCGCGGACATGTTGTTTTTTTAATTTTTTCCAACTTTGACGTTTTTCTTTTCCATAGACAATTCCAACACGCTATGCGCCGCTTGGGCATTCTATACATTTTTTTACACTTTTTTTTCGAAAAACCGCCGCCATCTTGGATTTTTGGAAAAAAAAATAAAAAAGCTGGATCGATTAAAAAAATACACAACCCCCCCATACAACAAAACAATGAATTCAACCCCCTTCCACCCGAAAAAAACCCCTGATGAGTCAGTGAGTCAGTGAGTGGTAATTTAGCTTTATATATTATAGACTAGCTTTCGCCGCACGCTCTTCGCGCGTGCGTGCTCAAGCTAGGTCTGCGACGCTGGACGCTCCGGGCTTCGCCCTACGCGGAGCTCGGCCTGCGGCCTCGCGATACGCAGCTCGGCCTGCGGCCTCGCGAAATTACTTTTCTGGGTTGTACCGTTCCGCGTGGGCGGGCGCGGTGGGCTTTTTTGCGGCTTGTTGATTAGGTTTTGTGTGGGGGCTCCTTGGGGCGCCAGCCGCTCCGGGCTTCGCCCTCCGCGGCGTTGTTTTGGCGGCTTGGGTGGGCTCGCTCGGCCTGCGGCCTCGCAAAGTTTTTTTTTTCATTAGTGGGTGCATACTCCTTGGGGCACTGCTCGACCTTCGGTCTCGCATATCCCATACAAGTGACGAACATTCTTACGTTCCTTGACCTGACGAACATACTTACGTTACTGTGTAAGAATGTTCGTCACTTGTATGGGAAATCGTGATTTTTGAGTTGTCTTTTTTTTTCTTCCTGGTGGGAAAAGGCGATCATTTGGGGCCTTAATGGAGTTTGTGGACCATTTTTGACAGGACCTCATACTTGGTTTTTTTAATTTCGTGAATTTACGTTTCGGGGTAAATCTCGGAAATTACCCTAAAAGTGGGGTAAATTTTTGCAACAGTTATTAGATAATTAGGAGACCTTCAAAAGAGCCCCCGGACTTTTTCTTCTCAGACGCACCCTTCTACCCCAAAAGTCACTTTAAAATTTTCGAAAACCTAACTTTTTTACAAAATGGCCGCTTGTTTGTCCGCCATTTTGTTTTTCCAACTTTTGGTACCCAGTGCTCAGTAACAACTATATTACACACTAAATGGCATTCACAGTTTTTTTTTGCGTCATACAAAGTGGGCGACCAGGGTCCCTCGAAGGGACCCCATTGAAAAAAGTTTGAGCCACCGTCCATCCCAGTGTTGCCAGATGACGGAGATAAAAATAGTCAAATGTCATTTTAATGGGCACCTCCTCTATGCTCCTGGGAATAATTTTTGCGAAATGCCATTATTTCTATTTTCAACTTTTTCGGGGCATTTCTCAAAAACTACCAAAAATGTCGAAATTTTTTTTTTACCAGGCAATACTCTATGACCATACACACTTTGGCCTAGTACATTGCACTCCGCTCAAATGTTGCTATATACCCAAAAATCCATTTTTTAACTTTCGAAAACGCCATTTTTTCACAAAATGGCCGCCAGCACGGCCGCCATCTTGAAAGTCTGACGTTTCGGATTTTTCCCATATACTACACTATATATGGCGTCGATTGGCATTTTTACTTTTTTCCTGCCAAGCGTCCTGGCGGCCAGACAGCTCGGCGAAAAAGGCATTGCCAAAAAATTTCTTCTCCCCGCCGTGCCCAGTGTTGCCAGGCCACCAAGATAAAAATGGTCAAATGTCATTCTAATAGGCTAAATCTGTGAGCACATGGCAAATTTTTATTTAAAATGTTGGTCCTTCTACTTTCGACTTTTTTAGGCCATATCTCAAAAACTATCAAAAATGTCATAAATATTTTTATACCTGGCAATACACAATGATCCAACAAATAACCGACCGGTACAATAAAATTCTGTAAAATGTTGCCATCACACTGAAAATCCATTTTGAAATTTTCGAAAACCAAACTTTTTTATAAAATGGCCGCCAGCGCCGCCGCCATCTTGGATATCGACTTGGCCGTATTTTTCCTGTATTCTAGAGTATATATCGGACCAGAGCCAATTTTTACTTTTTTTTTAAATCAATACCCTGGACCCAGAGAGACTTTGGAAAATGACCACTGCTCAAACACATTTTTGCCCGTCAAAACCAGTGTTGCCAGAATTTCACTTCAAAACTACCATGAGGCCAATACCAGCCGGGGTTGCTATAAAACTGCATACTTGAAATTTGAATACACGTCACACTTTTGCCACTCATATTTGGGGCCCTGTGGCAAAAACTACCATCAATTTGGTAGAAATTAAAAAACCTACCAATAGACCGATAAATGACCTACCAACGCCCCATACAATCCGAATCGATCCAGTGTTGCCATCAGGGAGAAAAATCAATTTAAAAAATGCAAAAATTTTCCTTGGGACAAAATGGCCGCCAGCGGCGCCGCCATATTGTTTTTCTATAGTCTATGGTCACTGGTCGACACTCGACTATATCCGTGACAGTTTAAAAAAAAAAGTTTGCCAATATCTCAATAGACCGCGACGCTATGACCACGCAAACATGGGTCTCGAAACAGTCGAAATCGCATTTTCGATCCAAGATGGCGGCGCCGCCATTTTGTTTTTTCGACATTTTATTTTTTTTAATTCAATGATTTAACCCACTCTACGGACCCCAAAAATTTGACAGCGATCCGATAAATAGATAAGGAGATACAACCACCAACATGGCCGCCATCTTGGATTTTGAAAAAAAAAACCACAAAAACCTGTTTCGATTGGCGCCCGATTTACAGTCACCCTACATCATTTTCCCATTTTATCCCTCTAAATGACCGAAAAACACCCCTGATCAGTCAGTGAGTGAGTGGTAATCGAGCTTTATATAATATATACTAGCTTTCGCCGCACGCTCTTCGCGCGTGCGTGCTCAAGCTAGGTCTGCGACGCTGGACGCTCCGGGCTTCGCCCTACGCGGAGCTCGGCCTGCGGCCTCGCGATACGCAGCTCGGCCTGCGGCCTCGCGAAATTACTTTTCTGGGTTGTACCGTCCGCGTGGGCGGACGCGGTGGGCTTTTTTGTGGTTCGTTGATTCGGTTTTGTGTGGGGGTTCCTTGAGGCGCCAGCCGCTCCGGGCTTCGCCCTCCGCGGCGTTGCTTTGGCGGCTTGGGTTGGCTCGCTCGGCCTGCGGCCTCGCAAACAATTTTTTTTTATTAATGAATGAATAATTCTTGGGGCACTGCTCCGGGCTTCGCCCTACGCAGGGCTCGACCTTCGGTCTCGCATATTTTAGTAGCGTAAAAAGAAGGAGGGCTCGCTCGGCCTTCGGCCTCGCATAGTTTTCTTTTTCATTAGTAGGTAAATACTCTTTGGAGCACTGCTCCGGGCTTTGCCCTACGCAGGGCTCGACCTTCGGTCTCGCCTGTTACAGTAGCGTAACTAAAAGAGCTTGGGCTCGCTCGGCCTGCGGCCTCGCATAGTTTTTTTTTTCATAAGTAGGTGAATATTCCTTGGGGCACTGCTACGGGCTTCGCCCTACGCAGGGCTCGACCTTCGGTCTCGCGTATTATGGTAGCGTAACTGAAAGAGGATGGGCTCGCTCGGCCTACGGCCTCGCATAGTTTTTTTTTTCATAAGTAGGTGATTATTCTTTGGGGCACTGCTACGGGCTTCGCCCTACGCAGGGCTCGACCTTCGGTCTCGCGGATTATGGTAGCCTAACTAAAAGAAGATGGGCTTGCTCGGCCTGCGGCCTCGCATAGTTTTTTTTTTCATAAGTGGGTGAATACTCTTTGGGGCACTGCTCCGGGCTTCGCCCTACGCAGGGCTCGACCTTCGGTCTCGCGTATTACAGTAATGTAACTAAAAGAAGGTGGGCTCGCTCGGCCTTCGGCCTCGCAAACTGTTTTTTTTTCATTAGTGCGTGCATATTCCTTAGTACACTGCTCCGGGCTTCGCCCTACGCAGGGCTCGACCTTCGGTCTCGCGTATTATGGTAGCGTAACTAAAAGAGGATAGGCTCGCTCGGCCTGCGGCCTCGCATAGTTTTTTTTTCATTTGTGGGCGCATAATCCTTGGGGCACTGCTCCGGGCTTCGCCCTGCGCAGGGCTCGACCTTCGGTCTCGCATGTCATAGTAGATACCATATGAATGTTCGTCACGTTAAGTAATGTATGTATGTTCGTCACATCAAGTATCGTAAGTATGTTCGTCACACCAAGTATCGTAAGTATGTTCGTCACATCAAGTATCGTAAGTATGTTCGTCACCTCCAGTAACGTAAGTATGTTCGTCACCTCCAGTAACGCAAGTATGTTCGTCACCTTCAGTAACGTAAGTATGTTCGTCATATATTATGTAAGAATGTTCGTCACTTGTATGGGAAATCGTGATTTTTGAGTTGGCTTTTTTTTTATTCCTGCTGAATTTATGAGGTCATTTGGGGCCTAAATGGAGTCTGTGGGCCATTTTTGACAGGACCTCATACTTGGTTTTTAAAATATCGCGAATTTACGTTTCGGGGTAAATCTCGGAAATTACCCTAAAAATGGGGTAATTTTTTATGCCAGTTAATAGGTAATAAAGAGACCTTCAAAAAAGCCCCCGGTCTTTTTCTTCTCAAATACTCTCGTCTAACCCAAAAATAAATTTGAAATTTTCGAAATCCTAACATTTTTACAAAATGGCCGCCTGTGCATCCGCCATTTTGTTTTTCCAACTTTTTGGTACCCAGTGCTCAGTAACAACTATATTACACACCAAATGGCATTCACAGTTTTTTTTCGCGTCATACAAAGTGGGCGACCAGGGCCCCTCGAAGGGACCCCTTTGAAAAAAGTTTGAGCCACCGTCCATCCCAGTGTTGCCAGATGACGGAGATAAAAATAGTCAAATGTCATTTTAATGGGCTCCATCTCTATGCTCCTGGGAATAATTTATGCGAAATGTCATTATTTCTATTTTCGACTTTTTCGGGGCATTTCTCAAAAACTACCAAAAATGCCAGAATTATTTTTTTACCTGGCAATACTCTATGACCATACACATTTTGGCCTAGTACATTGCACCCCGCTTAAATGTTGCTAAATATCCGAAAATCCATTTTTTAACTTTCGAAAACGCAATTTTTTCACAAAATGGCCGCCAGCGCGGCCGCCATCTTGAAAGTCTGACGTTTCAGATTTTTCCCATATACTACACTATATATGG
This sequence comes from Conogethes punctiferalis, assembly GCA_031163375.1. Classification (NCBI taxonomy): domain Eukaryota; kingdom Metazoa; phylum Arthropoda; class Insecta; order Lepidoptera; family Crambidae; genus Conogethes; species Conogethes punctiferalis. The sequence continues at coordinate 12,696,446 of CM062090.1, read as the reverse complement.
CGTCGATTGGCATTTTTACTTTTTTTCTGCCAAGCGTCCTGGCGGCCAGACAGCTCGGCGAAAAAGGCATTGCCAAAAAATTTCTTCTCCCCGCCGTGCCGAGTGTTGCCAGGCCACCAAGATAAAAATGGTCAAATGTCATTCTAATGGGCTAAATCTGTGAGCACATGGTAATTTTTCATTTAAAATGTTGGTCCTTCTACTTTCGACCTTTTTGGGCCATATCTCGAAAACTATCTAAAAAGTCAAAAATATTTTTATACCTGGCAACACGCAATGACCCATCGGATAACCGACCAGTACAATAAAATTCTGTAAGATGTTGCCATCACATTAAAAATCTATTATGAAATTTTCGAAAACCAAATTTTTTTACAAAATGGCCGCCAGCGCCGCCGCCATCTTGGATATCGACTTGGCCGTATTTTTCCTGTATTCTAGACTATATACCGGATCAGAGCCAATTTTTACTTTTTTTTTTAATAAATACCCCGGACCCAGAGAGACTTTGGAAAATGACTACTGCGAAAACACATTTTTGTGCGCCAAAACCAGTGTTGCCAGAATTTCACTTCAAAACTACCATGAGGCCAATACCAGCCGGGGTTGCTATAAAACTGCATACTTGAAATTTGAATACACGTCACACTTTTGCCACTCATATTTGGGTCCCTGTGGCAAAAACTACCATAAATTTGGTAGAAATTAAAAAACCTACCAATAGACCGATAAATAACTTACCAACGCCCCATACAATCCGAATCGATCCAGTGTTGCCATCAGGGAGAAAAACCAATTTAAAAAATGCAAAAATTTTCCTTGGGACAAAATGGCCGCCAGCGGCGCCGCCATATTGTTTTTCTATAATCTATGGTCACTGGTTGACACTCGACTATATTTGTGATGGTGATAAAAAAAAAGTTTGCCAATATCTCAATAGACCGCGACGCTATGACCACGCAAACATGGGTCTCGAAATGGTCGAAATCGCATTTTCAATCCAAGATGGCGGCGCCGCCATTTTGTTTTTTCGACATTTTATTTTTTTTAATTCAATGATTTAACCCACTCTACGGACCCCAAAAATTTGACAGCGATCCGATAGATAGATAAGGAGACACAACCACCAACATGGCCGCCATCTTGGATTTTGAAAAAAAAAACCACAAAAACCTGTTTCGATTGGCGCCCGATTTACAGTCACCCTACATCATTTTCCCAATTTATCCCTCTAAATACCCGAAAAACACCCCCGATGAGTCAGTCAGTCAGTGGTAATCGAGCTTTATATAATATAGATAGTATTTACCGCTTTTTATGACAAAAAGGTCAAACGAGCTTCATCGAAGGCCTCCTGATGGTAGATGATCACTTCAGTCCATAGACACCGCAACACACAAGTGCATTTGTCAGCTTTTGAAATTTTTTAGGGTCGCATTTTGAATGTTGAAGGTACGTTTGTTGTTAAAATATTTTTTTTTTATAGTGGCTCGACATAATGGCTTCCCTACGCTTGATGGAAAGCGAAAGAGAAGCCCAAGTCGCTGTGACAACGGACAAGTTTTCAAATATTGTGTCTAGTGACCATAACTGACCATAGACCACTATTCCCAGCGCCCCGCCGGACCAGCCGCCCAAGCTGTCGTGTAAGCAGTGCGGCGCCAGCTTCTCCCGGCGCAGGGCGCTGTGGGCGCACGCGCAGACGGATCACAACTGGGTGCCGCGGCCCACGCTGCGCAAGCGCGGCGTGCCGCTCGACCTGCGCACGTGCGAACATGTCGGTACACAGTTAGAAATCAAAATCGAAAATATCTCTATTCATATAGGCTTAAGACAAGCCTTATAAATCGTCAATATTGAATTAAAGTAAATTAAAAGGAACTAAACTTCCAACGTATTCGGAACGCAGCTTCTATCGAGAAGAACCGGCAATAAACTCGACATTTACTCTTTTTTTTCAATGCCAATTTTTCTTACAATATTTGTCATTTATTACATCATTATTAGATATTACATCATTATTTGATGCGAATTATGTGAGTGACTAAAATATGGTTGGTAGAGGCAAAGGCCTCCAAAACCAAGACAAAGCCACTCTATCACATACTGAACTGATTATAGTCGACTCGACTGGTGGCAGTTGGAAAGAAAACAAAAAAAAAGATATTACATCATTATTTAGAACTACTACTAAGGTGCAGCGCAGACGGCACACTTTTTGTACGATAGAGTCTGCGTCTGAGACATTTAAAAAGAGCGTCTAGGTCTGCCGACAGAATGATCGAAGATGTGCGTCGTGTGCGTTGAGTCTGTGAAATAACCGCGACAGATTTTTGCGCTTCGTGTGCGTTACTGCATATAATTGCAAAAAAGTGCGTCACGCATAATCTGTCGTCTGCGCTACCCCTTACTCTAAGGGGCACCTTATGTCATTTTAGAGTCTTGCCCACTTAAATCCTCGATACAGGATTCTTAGAACGAAAGCAAAGGGCCGTTCAAGTATTATCTAAGCAGATTTTACAATTATTAACCCCCCCGTCGCCCTTACCAGCAAAAGTAAACAAAGTCTAACTCCCTCCTGTTTACGTATTTTTTTTAAATCTAGCAACGCGCGGTATTTCCTCTACTTGCTTCTAAACGAGTGCCTAAACATTAAGAATTATTTGCAGGAATTCCCGAAAATGCATTTTGTTTTCAAGCAAAGAAAATGTGAGAGTTGCCATATGTGTAAAAAAGTAAATAACTACCGATGACATAATTTTTACTCCCACTCCTAACATTTGATGCCTTTTGCTATTTTTTATTTAAATGAAAAAAGGAAAAATACTTGTCCAATACGTTTTTATGATCTAAAATACGGACTAAATATAATGTAATTATTTTGACCCCCAAAACATATCTATTGTTGCAGTGCAACAAAGAGGTGAAGACCCGTCTGGAGTACTGGAGCCACCTGAAGCGAGAACATCCCAAGTTGAAGCATACGTACCGGCGCGTCGTCACCGCCGTCTGCGACAAGTGCGGCAAGGGGTTCTACGTACGTCGCCTTGTCTGTTTGTACTCATCATCATCATCATCATCATCACCAGTCTGACGCACACGTACCGGCGCGTCGTCACCGCCGTCTGCGACAAGTGCGGCAAGGGGTTCTACGTACGTCGCCTTGTCTGTTTGTACTCATCATCATCATCATCATCATCACCAGTCTGACGCACACGTACCGGCGCGTGGTCACCGCCGTCTGCGACAAGTGCGGCAAGGGGTTCTACGTACATCTTTAATGTACTAAACATTTTTAATGTACTTGCAGAACGCGAGCCTTCTCAAAGTACACGCTCTGAGCCACGGCAGCGCCCAGTTCGCTTGCACCAGCTGCCCGCGCGTGTTCCACGACCGGCAGGCTCTGCTGCGGCACGCCTACACGCACACGCCCGAGCGGCCCTACCCCTGCGACCGCTGCCCGCGCGCCTTCAAGCTGAAGGGGAACCTGGAGCGACACATGCGGGTCGGTGACAGCCTCTTCCCCCTCCTTGCAGGACTACAGCCAACCCCTTCCCCCTTGCAGGGCGCGAGGCTCCTCAATTTTCACGCCCGGCAAGCTCTCTTGCGGCACGACTCGGTGAAAATCAGAAGGCAGCAGGGATCACTACCAAATGAGCTAAAAAGCTATTCGTCTGTTTGTATTTGTCACCGGAAAATAGCAGGAATCGTAAGTTGATCAATTTCCTAGGTAGTTGATTAACTTACGGAATATAATAAACGGTAGTTAAAATGTATTATTTAGAGCAATGGATTTCAGTAAATTCATCAACTACGGCATCTGACAGTAATTTAATAAGTTACGATTTTGACACAAGTAAAATCGTCCTCAAATGGGCCAATCGTGGCTCAATGTACTATGTATTTAGCCGACTGCCAAAGAGGGAGGGTAATGTTATGGGAGTGTATGTAAGTATGTATGTATGTCTGTTCCTTTGTGACCTCCTGTAGCCTAAACGGCTTGATGGATTTTGATGTATGAGGTATCGTTAGATTTGTCTTGATTACGGGAGTGTCATAGGATACATTTTATCCTAAAAGTCCCACGGGATAAAGACATGCAGTGTGCAGTCGGGTATTTTGTTTTTTTAATAATTAAGTCGGGTTATTGTATTATTGTGATTAAAGTGGTAACAACAATGTTTTGGCACATAGGTGACATTGACATGAGGGCGATATTGTGAAACAAATATGTCAAAAATCGACGTCAAAAGTGACGTTTCGTATGAGAACGGGCATCAGTTCCAATTTCGGCCACATGCTAACAAAAATAATCTATAACACTCTTGTTGTTTCATCTACAGACGCATACAGGAGAGACACCGTATGAATGCAGCTTTTGCGGCAAAAAGTTCAAGTATTGGGGCAGTATGAATGAACATGAGAAGCACATGCACCAGAAGATACCGTGGCCCCCGCGCGACAGGCAGACGGCGCGGCCGAAGAAGGGGGCCGATTATAAAGGAACCGATTAATTATGTGAACCCAAGAACCATATGAACATTGTATAAAATTGTAAATAAATTTCAAAGAACAATAAATTTCACATACATATGTTGGACACTAATGGTATCAGATTCGATTATGGTACCACATTGACATCGAGAATATCGATTAGTCGATTCTGGGTGAATATGAACCATTAATCGATAGCTGATTATTTTGCAATCCTACGGCCTAGTCAACTACTATACTGTCTTCCACCATGATTCTCTTCCTGTTGTATGTTGTGCGATTCCATTATTTAAGATACCTATAGTATAGGTAATTATCACGGAATATTAAACACAAGAGGAAAGGGCATAATCTAGTCAGTTCATAGAAAACTGCTGTCGCCAAACTCACACAATAACATTATACGCACACATAAAATTACCAATCATAACTATAATAATTTCTTGAAATCACAAAGATGTAACCGCTACTAACAATAACATAAAAACTACCATAATGCATTTGAGATAAAGAAGAATTTAGAAATTACACTTTGAGGGTTTTACGGCATATCATCGAAGTGCTTTTGGCCTGCTTTGACTAGTTAGTTCATCTACTGAACGCTAGAGGACACTCTTAAAAGTTGTACGCTGTTTAACACCTTACGACAATTAGCGTAAGGTTTTAATTTATACGCATGCACTTGCTTTTTTTCTAGAATGTTTATCATGACATTTATTATCGTCGCTACTCAAATAGGGATGGGATTAATACGAATATTATTGGTGATGAAAAATCGATTACTTCTAAAATAATTAATTAGGTAATATTAGAATAGATATACATTAACATTTAAATACACTGACAGAAGTTTCACATTTAATGTATATGTTACGGGTAATCAGGTAATCGGGTAATACAGGTAATGTGGGTAATCCTAAGTAAACCCGGGTAAACCTAGGTTTACTCCAACTTCTAGCATTACCCGTAACATATATAAATATTATTTGTGTTAACAGATCTAAAAAACCCTATAATAATAGAAATTATTATTGGGTTTTTTAGATCGTAAGGCCTACTTACACGACAAGAAGTATTGACTAGATCTACAAATGTATTATCTACGAGCCGTTTTCTGCTTAAAAAGCTAGCAGCTCCAATATAATCAATTATATGACGTTCAACGAGCTTTGAATGGAATAGAAAAATCCTGTCATTTTATGACATTGAAAAAAGTATTTAATGTAACAGTCTGAAATGGGTATTTTAAGATCATCTAGGGAGCTACACCGAACCATATTTTTAAAAAGAAAACAGCTCTTTGTAGGGAACTTCATAAAATAAAACTCATTTAAAATAAATAAAATAGTTTATTTCTGCAAATAGATTCACTAGTAATACTTTTGCACGTCAAACTTTTCCCTACCAGCACTTCGACGTGTAGCCTGCCGAGAAGAATCCACCGAAGAGCCGAATCCACTTCTCTTTTGCATTTGGATCTTTAGGAAAACTAAAACGAAAATAATCAATAGTTTACAATAAGGCATAAAAAAAGTGTAATAGACAAAATACATAATTAAATCGATGATATTTCAACGTGTCACAACCCTAAAGTAGGTTCGACTTGGGACGTAGTTTCTGATTCTACTATTCGATACTAGATGGCGCATGCGGACCAGGCGTCAGACAATTATAAACTTTATTTCAGTATACATACGTGTGATTCTTAATTTACACGAATGCTTTAAATGGATAGAGGTTATGCCGAAAGATTATTTAATTAATAAAAAGTAAATACCGACTTACCGATGATAAGAAACACATGATCGAAGCAAGTTCTTAGTACTACTATTGTTTTTGCACTCAAAGACGGAACATCGAGTCAATATTGAGAGTTATTTAATAAAACACTCGAATGAAAATACCGACAGCGCACGTCACGATACATAAGCAACCACAAAGCGACTGAGTCAAGTTAAGACTCGCTGTCCTTAACTTTGGCACGCGGGCCACGCCCACACGTCCTTTCCTCTTGTGTTTAATATTCCGTGGTAATTATTTATTAATAAATTAGTAAATCTTAATTGAAAGTAGTTTTACTTTTACCAGAGCTTTTTATATAGCGGCTACATAATTTGTTATGAAACGTTAAAGGCATACAAAATAAATGCGATGAAACATTCCATAGGTAAAGAGAGAAAAAAAAATGAAATACCCTGGAACAATAAAAAAGTTGTATTTTTTTTTGAAGTGGACGGCTTAATATAGCGCTGTTCCCATCTATAAATCCATTATAAAAAAAGTTAAAGAAAAAAATGTCTATGACTTTAGTAGACTTGACGTGTGATTTAACCAATTACAATCAAGGAGTTTCGTAATAGCTGAGAAGGGATTGGTTAAAATTTTTCAACATGGTGTTTATCAACACGGTTTGCAAGTGGAAGACGCAATCATTTCCAATATGTCATTAGTTGAAAAAAGCGCGGGAAACCTCAACTTGAGCGGGCGTCCTTTTTTCGGCTTTGATATTTTAAATAATTAATTTGATATATAGGATCAAATTTGTTGCATAGTGTACATATTTAAGTTCATTTATTTATTTTTAGTAGTTGTAGTGTAAATATCATCATCATCTGGTAAGTTTTTTCATTAATTTTTCGTTCTTCATGAACGACCCTGAAGATCCTGGGGGGACAGTCCCCCAGGTCTTCCACACTGTAACTGTTACCCATAATGGGTCTGAAATGGACACGGAAGGTTCAATAGTTGACACTGATGGGTCTGAAAATGCCAGAAATACTACAAAAAGAAAGCGTTGTTCTGGTAAAAAAATATGTAAGCATTGTAATAAAAAGAAACGAAGGCATCATAAATCCACTTTAATAGCTCCTTTAAGTGAGATTGATAGTAGGAGGGAAATGGGGTACCTAGATATCTTTCAGATAAAAGATATCTAGGTACCCCATTGCCACTCTTATTTAATTAAGTCCACAATCAGAGTTCTCGATAATCCCTATAATCATTTGTGAGTCAGTAGCTTGTTAAATTATTATCCTTCAATTAATATATTTATTAAAAGAAAGTCCTGCTGAACTATACAGCTAGTTGAGATATTTCCAAGTGGGTTTGATGTACCTTACCAACTTAAGCACTGTTAGAAAAGTCACACAATTTTTTTTAAATAAAACACATAGTTAGTATTCACACAATTATTTATTGGTTAAAAAATATTGTTTTCTTTACACCATTTATTTAATAAGAATACATTCTTTAACGCACATATATTATCATGATAAACACAACTTAATATATCGGGAGAATCACCATATGTGTTACTTAATGATTCTAAACTAGGACATTTTTTATCTTCTAAATTACAAATATTATTATTATTAAATATATCTCTTAACCAAAGCACCTTTTCTCCACCTTTAGTAAATATACGATTAAACTTATTTTTTAAAAAAATATCTATACAATCCTTATAATTATGGAATGGGATATTTCCCTGATTCCAATAAATACCCCTATTATTTTCTATCCAAGCAACATGTCTTCGTTCTTTCTTCGTTAATGTATAAAATGGATATGGTGGCTTTATAAGAAACATTAAAACACGTTTGTTCCACATAACAGCTATTTCCTTAGGAATGAACTCATTTTTTTCATTTTTAAATCCTTGAATATCTATTATAATATTCATGTTAGTTTTCTGACAATGTTGCTCAGCGGTTTATATTCAAAGACACGGTCGTTTATAATCAGACAATAAGCTGTTGTATTATCTGGTATCTGTTCTGAGCATTCAATTTCTAACCGAACGTCAACAGGACCTGTTTTTATGGAATCGTTTTGTCGAGAGCAATCAATAACAAATAATGGAGCAATTTTTTTAAACTGAGATAAATCAAGCAATGGATCGATACTAGTGTTAAAATACGACTGACGAAATTTCGCATACATCTCATATAATATACTGTATTTTCCTTCATCAAATTTCAAATTGAGTGAATCATATGGATAGTATTGGGAATTTAGAAACAATTTAATATTAGTTACTTTACAATGATCAAACATAGATGAACTTAGAGCAGGATCAATTTTACGATTTGTTTGTAGACCCATGATCACAAATCTCGGCTTTTCTAACTGAGACACAGTTTTGACAGACCATGAATGTTTGTTAGATTTTGGCAACAGTGGATATTCATACAAATCCCAATTTCTAAATGCTAATTGGACTGGACGATCTTTTTCCAGTTGTTTGAGCAATAACAATTTAGTACGATCTGAAACCTTTATATGAGGCATACGCCATTGCACTTTATGAATATCCATCTCCATATGTTCATTTTTTTCCAGAATCACACAATTTGAAACTGAACTACTTCGTTGTAATATAAGTTCATGCCGACAATTTATGATAATTTTATTATAATCTTCTGCAAATCCTAATAATTTATTCAATGGGATAATAACATTAAAATATCCTTTTTTTAGTGTGGTACCGTTTATATTCCACCCCCAAACAGCTGCAGCTTTATTTTCACCTTCATTCATAGATACATATGACTTCATTGTAGTAGTAATTCCAGCATTTTTTATACAATCAATTTCTACTCCGTTTAATTCATATCGTATATTTTGAAACATATACGTAATGGGGTTATTAATAAAATTAATATTTTTTTCATGTTCTTTTCCAGTTAAATCTTTCGTATATACTTTAGCATAACCTTCTATATAGAGGGAGCTACCTGATGGTAGCACATAAATATCTTGCTGATGGATAGGTATTCTAATTTCATCACTATTTTGAAAACTGTTATTGTATGGATTGTAGCTATGAATTTCATAGCTTTCTATTGTATTGTCATGATGTGGGAGGTCTGTAATTTGTAACATTTCCCAACTTAAATCCTAAATCTCGTAAGATTTTTTTATTTTCCTTAGTGATTTTTTTAATTTTCACGACTGGTACACGTCTAGCGTCTTTGACTTTAGGAAGCGAAATATTATATTTGCTCGTTTGAGATAGACTTTTATTAAATACAATCATAACTATTATCTATTAAGCATTAAATAAAATTTCACTACTGATTTATTGAACGTAATATTCACATCTATAATATCGGTGGAATGAGTGCAAAATGTTTTATCCTTATATTATATACTCGATTAATTAGGAAGTTAGGCACAGAAACAGCTGAATACGTATCATTAAGTTATGTTTATTTTATTTGTCTTCCAAAAAGACTTAATGAATTTTAAACATAAATGTCCACAGTTGTATAAATGATTTTTCTGTATATTGTCATAGTTATAATTAATATTTGTTCCAACGTAACTGATGAATTCTTTCGGCGGCTTTAAATTACCGTAACTGTCAAAATATTCAACATAATCATACAATTTTCCATAAGCTACCCAATGTGTACCTTTATTTTTCGAAACGTCGAGATTAATTATTCCACATTCTATCGGAAGCGGTTTGTGAGGCAATTCATCTCTCATAAACACACCTCGAAAAAACGGTATGTTCTTTGAATGTTTTAATATATCGACGTTAGTTAAAGCTCTATTAGGTAGCCGGGATATTAGTTTTTTTTATTAGTAACATAAATACCGAGCCCGTTTTTATAGGGTTTTAGATGTAATCCGCGACCAATGCATACTGCCTCAATCTGCTTGTTATGTCTTTCCAATTCTGATATTTGTTTCTTAGCAGATTTATATTCATTTATTGCCTTCGCAATACCTGCAGCGCCACCAGCTAAACTGCCAGCAGCGGACAAACCAGCAAATATAGGTATTAAAGGAAGGAAACCTCCGGTTTTGGGTACAGGTATAACTCTCGGTAATTTTATTAGTTTATCTGATACCAACTCTTGCGCAGTGGCATGTGCTAATTTCAATAAACCTTTTTTACATTTAGGTTTTAACTTCTTGATATGTTTTTTAGTAGATGAAACAATATTACGGAAAGTTTTTTTTAAACCGTTTCCTGAATTCACTTTACGCTTTTTGTGGGAGTTTCTTATGTCTTTATTTACTTTGTTTGTATGATGTATGTTCATTTTTGAATCCATCTTAGTTTCGAATCGAATAAATACTATTTGGAAATAATTTTACAAAATAGTCCTTGTTATCCGACGAATGAATTTCGAATGAATTAACATAAAGTGTTAGCTATATTTATAGCATTGTTTTGAATTTTTACAATAAATCCGATTTATTTATCCAACTATTTTCACTAATTGGCAGACCAAGCCATTTAACCTGAAACCGATTGCCTTTTCTTTTTAATATTTTTTCAACAAGATACACATCATGATGCTTAGTTTTTTGAAGTTCCTGAGAATAAAATGCACCTATGATTGGTCGACATTTAGCATCTTCTAGTAAATATGTAGGAGGATTAGTTTCTGATATTTCTCTTATCTTAAATATTTCTGTAGACCAGTTAGGTGTATAACCTTTATCAAAACAAGCCTTATACTTACTAATTCTTACATAATCTCCTATTTTAAATTTGCACTTGTAGTGTTGTTTACAACTATTCATTTTTATGTACCTTTGAAATATTTTAGTCTTATTATCATGATCTATCGATACAGGGGTCTGACCAAGTGTTCTATGGACTGTATTATTATATTCAAGTAATTTTTCATCAAGAACTTTATTTTTCCATTTATAATTTCCATTTAAACTGAATTCTTTATATAACTTATTCTTTAAAGTTCTTATAAATCTTTCTACAATAGAAGCTTTTTTAGTTGAGTATGTGGAATAATGATTTATGTTGTACTTATCCATAATATTCTTAAATACACTATTGTAAAATTCTTTTCCATGATCAGTCTGCAAGTTTTTCGGAACACGTCCATTTCGCAATATTTTTTGAAATGCTAATAATATACTTTCTTTATTTTTTTGTTTAATTGCAACTGCCCAAGCAAATTTTGAGAAACAATCTATGACTACAAGTATATAGTTAAAGCCGTGATTAACACGTGACATCGCTTGCATATCTATCAAATCTGCTTGCCATAAATCATCTATGTCTTTCAGTATTACTTTTCTTCTAGGAAAATTTACTCGTGCATTTTTATGAAGTTCGTTTACTATATCTATTTTGCTCATAATGTTTATTTAGACGTCCAGCTACTTCCCTTAGACTGGAATCTTCTTCTAGTTTTCTTATTCGATTCGTCAAACTTTTGATTAGATTGTTAATATTGAATACATATTTTTTTAAGTCTTTTTCTATATTATTAATACAATTATGATTACTTTTAGAATCTGAAGTAGAAATATCAGTATGTGAACATAAAATGTTATTATTACTGCTGCTAAAGTGACAATCACATTTATGGTTATTCATATTCAATTGTCAATCACGTAATGATTAAATTTTTATAGCTTTTATGTTTTTATAATTCCAGCTTCCTTCAACTCTTCAATAATTGATAAAATCTCATTATCATGGTTGGTATTGCCAGCGCTCTGTGAGGCTAACAGTAACCTAAGTCTTTCAATTAATTCATTCGGATCGTCCCAAAATATATATTCTGTATTACTTTTATATTTTTTAGATACAGGAATATATCCACCAACTTTTTCTATGGATAATTGATCAGTGGTATCAACGTTGCTATGATCAAAAAATAGAGGTTTGATAATATGACGATATTTCGTACCTTTATCACCTTTTATTTGTCCAGTTGATTTAAAATCTCGTTTATGAGCATTTGTATTGAGTAGTATATCTTTATATATGAATTTATCTTGTTCAGTTACAACATTCATATTAGGTTTACTACGCATAAGGAGTTCTTTTAAGCCTGGACTATACTGATATTGTTTATTATTGATGGTAACAACATACTTTTTTTCAGAGTTAGATGCATCATTAATGAGAGAAAAAGATACTTTAGAGTTACCAATCATTAAATCTTTGTTTTCTTTTCTTATTCCAAAAGGAATATTAATATCACTATCATAAATGTCTAAGACATCGTCCTTTTTCAGCGATATCAAAGTATTATCAAAATTTAGAGAAGAATTTTTTTCATCATCGTCACTATATCCAAAATAATCCAAGCTTTCGTTTAAATCTAATGACAGCGATGCTTCTAAAGTCTCATTTTTGTTTCTTAAATTATCATCTTTAGGTATACCAATAGCAACATTTACTGTTTGTTTTTTATCATCACCATCTTTGATCAGTGATTTTAGATTATCTGTTACAGGTTTAAACATCTTTTTAAATTTTAAATTAGCAGCATCTTCCTCATTTTGTATTGATTTTATTTTATTTTTTATGCTTTCAACTGACTTGATTAACTGCGTTTTAATTTCATAATCCATGTTTTCTGTAGTAAATATCTACTCGTATTATGATTGAGTGTAGCTCTCAAAAAACGAAATGTGAGTGTATTTTTTCTTAAAATGAATTGCTTATATAGGTGTGTGATTCATATAAACTAGGTTCTACATATGGATGAAAGTATCGAAACCTTTCCTGTATCTCCCTGTATTCATATCACAATCTTTATTTATTAACAGAAAACTAAATTTATCTTGCCAAATCATGGCGCAAAGTTTTTTGAATTGAGACCACTCAATATCTGTAGTCACATGCTCATTATGAATGTGCTTTAAATTAGTGTCATCTTGTTTAAATACAATCAAGAAATTAGCATTATCACGAATTAATTGTTTAGGTATTTTAGAATAAGTTTGGGATAGATAAAAGCAATCAATTTGCTTATGTCTCCCCATAGTAAAATAATTTCGTATGTTTATCTGGTTTTCACATATTACATCATCAAATATCATTATTGAATTTGGTAAGGCTTCACTAGGTGGGATGACATCTTTATTATGATTGTAAATCATCAGATTTGCATTAGGAACTTGACTCATAACCTGTTTTAAGAAACAGTATTTGGGTTGGAAAGAAGTTTTTGAGTACAGGTAAATATTTTTAAACTTAAGCCCATTTCTATGTAGTAATAAATTTAGCATTATATTAGTTTTCCCACAGTTAGACGGTCCACACATAATACATCGGATTGTATCAGGCAGTAGTATACTATGCCTTGCTACGCTGCCTAATTTTCTTTCTGTTTTTATGTTATTCACTTCAAATATTTCAGATTGTTTTATGAACTTCATTGTGAGATTGACAGCAATTCGAATTGACTTGGCTTTATATACTATCCGTAACGTTTATCTACATTATTATAATTATTTTTATGGGAATAAAACCATTATAGGAATAAAACAAAGGCTTTCACATTATAATCTTTTATTATAATAATATTGTCTTACAATGAAAACTAATAGAGTAAGTATTTAGTATTATATAATTTAAATTATACATCGTGTTATAACTAAGTATTTTTATTATGTACAAATAAAGTTTTGCTTATGTCTTATTCTAAGTTAGTACCTATCTGGTGCATATAAAAAATATTATTAAAATAAATACAGATATCACATATCGCATCAGAATATAGTCTCACAATGCCCCCATGGGAGGGTGTGGATTTGATCCGCTTGTATTTGTCTTTTGTCATCTTTTCCATCAAGTAGTTTCTTATTCACCTGTTGTGTAAATAATACATGCTTAATGGAACGTATTAAATTCATGTTACATCGTGTGTCAGTTTTATTAAAAAGTGTGTCTTTATAATCTTTTATTTTCAATTTATTAGTAACCGTTTTAGTAATACCTTTCGCTTTTGTAATACTTGATTTAATACTTTTAATACTATACAATTTAGCTCTGAGACCAACGAATTCAGTTATAATGTCATCCCCGAATTCAAGTTTAAATAATCCAGGTACTTTGTTGTTCATTCTCTGAATTTTAAAATTGTTATTTAGAGCGAAATTACTAGTATCAAACTGTGAAATATGGTCATGCATATCTTCATAAAAATTTTCAGTAAATATCAAATACAATAAACTATCTGTATCTGTGTAACATAGCTGAGCCTGATCCTTATATTTCTCTTTGATAAAATCGTAATGGAATTTATACATATGTTTCTTTGCGTATTCCAGCACTGAGAATCCAATGTATATTGGTCTGTCCATTATACATTTTTCTCGATTAAGCTGAATAGCCACGAAGTTTTCTGAGAAAATACTTATACTATTCAGATTCGGTTTAACGAGTAACTTTTCAGCAGTAAGATGTTTATTCGTTTTGTTCTCATCATCCACATATTTCGTGACTAATTTAACGTCTACTTGTTTTCTTTTATTTTCTATTGTTTTACCGAATATAGAGTTGTTAAGTAATTTGAAAAAATCTTTTTCAAATGCTGTTTTAGATGACTGTCTGAGAGATGTATTCAAATCAATGTATGGTTTCAAAAAGCTTTCTTGTTTAAAACTGAGTATGCGATGCACTTTCATTAAAATTAATCCATGTTTTAAACATTGTTTTAAGTGTACATAGTGAATGACGTAACTAAATTTATCATAAAGATTCGCAATCAATTTCTCGCTTTTGCCACCTGGAGGCGTCATTTTTTCCATACAGAATGGTAGGTCTTGATGAGCTTTATGTAAATTATCTGGATATAATAAATCAACTTCTAATATGTAACCATAAGTACTGTCATCACTAATGTTCATAATATCAAAACTGTCTATTTCTTTCGTTGATAAGAACTTAAATTCTGATATAGGATATTTTTTTGTCATAGCATATCCATACAAATTATTGCAGTCTAAATATACTAAGTATGAAGACTCTTTGGATTTGTCATAGTTTGGTAAATATTTATTATTTGCTTGTGCATGTCGTAGAGAACATTGTGCAAGGCCTCCACGTATACCCTTCTCCATCATTTGATACATTTCAATATCATGAATAAGTTCTAATTGCACATTAGTATGAAAAAGCATTGCATCCCAACTCAAACTAGGTGAAGTTATGTAATATGCTGGATCAAGTTTGTAATGTGATAAACTAACTTTTCTAAAATTTTCAAATATATCGCATAGCAGTAAAACATCAGATTTCACATATAAATCATGATATTCACCAAGGTTTTCAATATCAAAACATTTCCACACTTTCTGAGCATGCTCATAATCAGAATCGGAGATGTGTGATTTGGTCAAAGAATTAAAAAAATATGACTTTGGAGGAAGCTGCGTTTCATCGAATTTAGACCAGCTATCCATATAATCATAAGGATAAACACCCTTTAACCGAATTAAGTCGAAATGTTCTTTTTCAGGAAACTCGTGTGCTAAATTATCGAAGTCGCTTTCAGATAGGCTTTTACTTAATTTATCAAGACTAGAACTTAAGAACTGGTAAGAATCTATAAATTTAATTTGTAGATTCTGTTCTCCTGATTTAATAAATTTTGTTATGGAAAGATACTTTTCTTTCGATTTAGGAATTATTTTAACATCACCTTTATATTTCATCAATTCCTCAATAAACAAATGTGAGTCATAGCCTAGTAGGTTATGCAGTACCACTGGAATGAAAGGGCATACTCGATGTAACAGATTACATCGAGTATGAGCAGCCCCCCTAAACTCTGACGTCACATGATCATGATCTTTCACTTTATCATCCAGCAACACTTCGTGACATATATGACACATAGTGGCGCTTTGATATTGAATTTTTTGCTCTGGTGTTAAAGGCAGCATTTTATTATTTTTCAATAATATATTATTAATGAATTCAGCATCTTTAATTAATGATTTGATGAATACTTCAACACAATCAATACCTCTGTATGATACGTATTTGTTTAAGCTTCGATCATGTGAGCAACAAATATAATAACCGAAACCAGAGGGTTGGTGCATTTTCAATGTATTAATATATTTAGAGTTCTGTTCCATATAATCTGATAACAGACATTCGAAATCAGCATAAATGATAAAATTAATTTTTTGTTGTCTTTCATAATGAGTAAATTTCAAAATAGATCCCTTTTCGGGTAGAACACTTAAAATTTCATTGCATTTATGCGACTGATACTTAGATTTACTAGCAAAAAACTGTAAACAAGATTCACATAGGAATAGTTTGCCTTTATGCGAAGTGACTTGACGTTTCACTAATCGAGTTAGATCTTTTATCAAACAGTAATGTCCACTATTATTACGCTCAAAGTATAATAAGTTTATATGATCGATTTTTCGAGATTTTGTCAAATAGAGGGGTCCAGTTACTCTACATTTATCGTCTAGACCAAACACAGTAATACTTATGTCAGGGTTATTACTTTCAAATAATCTGATATCTCCAAAAGTAGGTGGGAAAGACATTCCTGCGATATTAAGAATAGAAGAATAATGTGGATATGAATTTACTTTACACACATTATTCTCTGCAGGGAACAGTCCAGCAACAATACTCCAAAGAAAACAATGATTGTCAGTGTTTTTCACATTAATACAACTTTTCGAATTTTTTACAGACTTTGGTAAATCTAGAAATGTGCCACCTCTCATAGGGTTGTATTTATTTATATTTATTTCCAAATGACTTATACGAGTTAAACTCCAACCAGATTCACAGTGCTCAAATTCAGCTAATTTCATTGTAAATACATCTACTATTTTTTGGAATATTTCATTTAGTTCTGTGGACTGATAAATTATATCATATTTAGTATTAAAAGATTTCAGTTGCTGCTCATTCGTCTTGGGCAAATTAAAGTAAGCAAATAATTCAAAGTTTAATTTAATACAGCCATGCTTCTTTAACGATATATTTATAAGCTTTTTAATATCATTTAAATTACCATTCAGAAACGCCTCAGGAGTGAGGTACTCGACTTTCTGAGATGGATTTAATCGATAGGTAACTATTCGATTCTTAAATGCAGTAGCAATAATATCTATATTATCAAATTCAGTCTTAGTCAAACTTTTTGATTTATGCAAATTTGTTTTCAAATGATATCTGTATTCATTTCGTGATATTTGAATTTTACATTTTTCGCATTCAATATTTCCTGCATCAGTTGGTGTCGCCGGCTGTCGAGTTGAGTACAACGAAACTGGGAAAGAAAAGAAAAAATAATATTCCTATATGTATACAATCAATTTATTAAAGAAAATATATATTATTATTATTTAGAAATAACTGAATACACATACAATGTATAGCTAAAACATACAATGATTATACTTATTTATTACAGTTGTCAGTGTAGACCAAGCTGTCGCCATATTATGTAAGAGCTAACAGTAAAGAGGCTAAAAACCACTACCACTATAACCACTTATCATGTCCGGTCGACAGTGTTTGAACTCTTGTCGAGTTGCTTTAATAAATTGAGACAAGTGAGACCATGCCTCAGTATCAGTATTACATTGATTTTTTATAGTTATAATGGCATGGCGCCATCTGTTCATCGGTTGAACATGTTTAATTTCGTCACACTTATATACTTTAAGCTCAACGTAGTGTGAGCCCTCTTTATTAGCATCTGTTTGACGCGAAACGCCTTGTGCCATTCTTTTAGTTAAATATGAGCATATTTTCGGAGGCTTTTTACCAGGTGCGGGATTTTCGAAACCATCATCATCACTGTCGCTGCCAAAGACATCTCTGGCCGATGTCTTGGCGCTGGACTGACGTGGAGTGTTGTTGGAGGTGGTTGCGGTGTGACGCTTGTTGTCACTCTTCTTTGCCTTCTTATACTCAGCCTTAGATGGTTTCGACGGCTCTGGTACTGCATCTTGAAAGAAACATTATAAGTTTTTATTATTATTTATGTTATAAATTATTTAAAGGTGAACTTAATATTTCCCAACTTTGGTTTTATTTATCTGACGACTATATGCTTTAGGATACTTCTGTACTAAGTATGAATACATATTATTATTATTATTTTTGTATGATTTGTTGCTCGGAATTCATAAAATTCCGGTATTTTATTGATTTTATTATTATTATTATTATTGTATTCAGATTTATCATTACCTTTATTATCATCACTGTCTTCACTGTCCGTCCCAAAAAGCTCATAGCTTGAGTATTGACGAGTGGGGGCAGGTGCAATAGTCACATGTTTACGTTTTTTTGCCGCTTTCGTAGTAGTACTGGAGTGTGAATGCGTCGTAGTAGGTTTCAGCTGGTGCGAGGTTGAAGGCTGCGCTACCTCATCTTCGGAATATTCTGAGTGGCGAGTTCCAGACCTGGAATTATGATTAGAATATACATGTTTATAAACTTAGGCAAAGACATTCGTATACTAACATATCAATCGCTCATGTCAGACCGTATTATTTCAAGTTGAAAAGTTCAAAGAGTTATGTATGAGTATATAATTATTATAACTCAATTATTGAATATTAATGTACAGTCAAGTGCGGATAATATTATACATTTTCGATTTGTACTACAAACGAAGAAGAAATGACTTGTGTACTAGCCTCATATCTTTTATTTACTATCTAATAAGTATAACAGTATGTATTCGAATCAACTATCTTATTATTCTGTAAAAATATAGATACCTACTATACTATATAGATGAATAGCTGTAATTATTAAATGACCTATTGAAATGAATGAATAAGTGATGTATTCATTTCAATAGGTAAATTTAATGAATAAGTGATTCATTCATTTTAATCGATTTGGATGAATGAATAAATCATTAAATTCATTTTGAATATAATAGTAATATGTACTTACATTTTGTTGAAAGTTGCTGCTTCGAGGATGATTTTCTGAAGACACAAATGTACACCACAAGTTGGGACTGATGCATTTCCAGATCGCATCTCGGCTTAAATATACATCGGGTCACATGGGCTCCTATCCATATTTGTAAAAAAATCAACGTGATGGAAACACATCTAACTCATGAAAATGCTGCATCGACTGTAATCCTGTGAAAGCGAGACAGCGCTATACGCAGTATATAACAACATCTCGTTCCCACATCTTGAACATCGTTTATGTAGACAAATTAGGTCGTGATAGTGCACGTTTCCACTATACGTAGACGGTGAAAAACAATATATTAGAATAAAGTTACAGAAATATATTATGTTATTATATACATGGTTTTATCGCTGTAAGCCACCTCTTCCAGATAACCTCCAAGCCTACGATGGTCAATAAATAATATCACATCATTAAATATTTACCTACCGACTGTTTTCACAGAGTTAGTGTTTCAGAAATATCAATGACATAAGTACAGAGTATAGGTAGATCTGGTAAATTAAATAGTTAGATAGCGTTTGCTCAACTATAAAAAATATTGAAGTAGGTATGTTGGAAACGCGCGCTTCTAACTTTCCCGTCCGTATTCTATATCAATCCCCGCGCCCCATATAAGAATTTTAAGTGTGAAACTAATGTAAGCCTTATTATATTGCAGTTAGAGAGGAAATTTGTTTCCAATTAATGAGACGACTAAATAATTTATTTACAGAATAGGACCGTCAACTTTGTTTTGTTTGGAATGTATTTTATAGTGTACCTAGGTAATGTTGTGTGTAACATTTACTTGTATTCATATAAGATTCAAAATCGTTTGCGTAAATCAGATGTCTCAGATCTGGTTAGAGAAATTAAATTTGTTCGGTTTAAATTATTTCCGCCTTTATTGTTAATTAATTAAGTACTAGTATTGTTTACCTCTAATATGCTCCTGAAAAAATAAACAACTGGTGTATAAAAGGATGATAGAAACAAATTGTACAACTATTTAAAAGTTTTCTTTATCCAGTAACTACCTCTCAAGAATTTCAATAATGGCGGTAAGTTTATATTTTATTGTTTTATTAATAATTCACAGACGGGGTTCGTTTCCACATTGTGAAAAGTAATGTTCATGTGAAGTATTTTGCAAGCCTCAATTAAAAATTTTGGTGTTGTTACAGATGTCTCCTGACTTTGATGTCTACTCGCCTAATCCAGCTGATCAAGTACTCCGTCAGAACGTCCTGAACTACTTCGAGCGGGATCGACCACTGGAAATAGATGAGCGACCCACTGATCGTTTAAATGTCGCTAGAAACATTGAGAAGTCAGGAAAAAGGAAGGCGGAGGAGGTTTTGTATTCTTACATCAAGAAACCATCCAAGGGTCCACAGTCTAAATTAATAAGAGTTCAAATATTTGATCTTGATGAAATGAAAAACACTGAAAACTATTCTTGTAATTGTGAGGCCAGCATTTGTGCACAGCATATAGTGGACTATACTTTTTCCGATGAAGTGTATAATTGTACTAAAGAGTTAATTCATAAAATGTGTAAAAAAATTATGTAATAGATATAGGTACCTATTGTATTGTATCAAATGTTTAATTTCATGTAAGTAATAGAATAAACTCATTTATTCTCATGCTTTGTTTCATTTCATTCATGTTTATAATACCTACGTACTAGTATTCAAATAATGATCGAATGAATCGAATTAATGTAATTAAATCAGTTAGCGGTATGAGCAAAGACTTTTATTCGGTTGTGTTATGATCCGCTTCCTTATTAGAGTTCGATAAGTAAACAAGTTGCGCTCGAGTCAGTTTCGCAACATCATTTACTGCAGACATTATTCAATCATATTTTATAGATAGGGACTCACTTTATGTAGAAAACATTTCGATCATTTTCCTTCTTATAAGAGAATGGATCATTATGAAGTGTTGAAAACATAAATTATTAGATTATATATACTCTCAATTAAAAATAAAAAGTGGAAATGGGGTAGCTGGATATCTTTTATCTGAAAGATATCCAGGTACCCCATTTCCCTCCTACTATTGATTGTAATTGCGAATGTTTTTCCGATTCTTCTCAACCCATTTCCAAGAAAATTGAAGTTAATAATTCAGTTTGTCCACCTCCCGCTCCGGTGTCTGCTTCTCAGACACCTATTCAAGATCCTTTGGCTTCAAACACTTTGGAATCGAATACTCAGCGCACTCCTGTAGGACGAGCATACTATAGCGCTTCTGATGTATCTCCATATGTGGTACATGTGCAGAGGGAGCAAACATCTCCCAATGACAATACATATATTCATCCCATTTCTTTTGGACATTTTCTAAAAAAAAACAACATTAGAAATATAGTAAATGGAAGTGTCAAGCGAATTGGTAGAAACAGGGCAACTCTGTCATTTACAAACTTTGAAGATGCAAATTCATTTATTGTCAATGGTGCTTTGAAGAAGAACAGCTATAAAGCATTTATTCCTACATTTAACACAACTCGTATGGGTGTGATACGAGGTGTACCTAACAGTTGGTCTGATGAAGAACTCATTGAAAATATCACAGTGCCAGTAGGAACAGGGAATGTATTAAAAGTGAGACGATTGAAACGGAAGAATGTAGTGAACGGAAAGAGTGAATTTGTTCCGATAGAAACTGTAGTGTTGACTTTTGACGGGCAAATCTTACCTAAGAGAGTATTTCTATGCTACAATGCTTTGCCAGTTGACCTATATATCTTTCCTACTATCCAATGTTTCCAATGTTGTAGGTATGGGCACATAAAAAGCCAATGCAGGTCGACTCCTAAATGTTATAAATGTGGACAAGGGCACTCAGGAGAAAATTGTTCAGTAGATGAGGAGTTTGTTACATGTTGTATGTGTTCGGGCAATCATTTTGCAACCAGCCGTAAGTGCCCTGAATTTTCGAGGCAAAAGGCAATTAAGGAATCCATGGCAAAGAATTGTGTATCTTACTCTGAAGCTATTAAGCTTCATCCACCAATCACCAAATCTTATGCTGATGTCTTAACTTCCATAGCACCTCAATCTCCAGTTCATCATTCCATGCATTCTCCGTCTAAAAATCATCCCATCAGGACCAATTATAAAAAACAAGTAATTTTGAAAAAAAGCCCTCCTAAACCCCTAAGTAAAGGATATGATCGAGCAGCCCATGAAAATCTAACACACGACTATGACATGCCTTCTCCATCCAATGGATGTGGCTATAGTACTGATTTGCCCCTAACAGATATGTCTGTTAAAGAATTACTGATACACCTTATTAACAAGTTAACTCAATCTTCTTCCGTTTCACCGACCAACGCCGCCATCAATTCCTCCGATTTGTTAAATATTTTAAACATTCAATATGGATCACGTCCCACTAATAATGCAGTGGAATTGCCGTAGCATTTCTAATAAGAAATGCGACTTAATTTATTTTATTAATAACTATAATCCGTTTGTAGTTGCACTACAAGAAACATGGCTAAAACATGATAGTATTTTTAAAATAAATAGTTATTCATGCGTCAGAGAAGATAGATCTGACAGCTATGCTGGTGTTGCCTTACTTATCAAACATAATGTTCCATTTTATCATATTCCCATTCCTGGGCATAGTCCTGATTTTTCAATTATTGCCGCTAGTATTAATAATATATGTTTTGTTTCCGTTTATATACCCCACCCTTCTTCAGATATTTATGATGAAGTTGAAAATATCATTTCTTCTCTCCCTACTCCTCTACTGATCTTGGGTGATTTTAATGCTCAACATTATTCATGGGGTAGCTCAAATAGCAATTATTATGGATCTAGAATTTTAGATATGTTAGATGTAAATAATTTATGTATATTAAATACTGGTGACCCAACTAGGCGTACTCAGCCTCATGAAGCAATAAGTGCTCCTGACCTGTCTATATGCTCTCCTAGTTTAGCAACTTCTTTAACCTGGCATGTGCATACTTCAACACTAGGCAGTGACCATTTTCCCATAATAATCCGTTTTCCTAACATGGTAATCAATTCAACATCACCTAGTTATTCCCCACGATTAAAATATACACTTAAAAAGGACAGATGGACCTCGTTCAAAGAACAAATTGAACAGGAACTGACATCTTTGCCTACAGTTACTCAGTCTAACCAATCTGAATGTGCCCACGCATTAGCTACACTGTTAATTGAAACCGCAAATAAAACTTTCCCATTAAAAAAATGCGGCCCCAGAAAAATTCCTCTCCCTCCTTGGTGGGATAGTGATTGCTCGTCTGCAATCAAGGCGAGAAAAGCTGCGGAAAAAAAGTACAAAGATATTTCTACAGAGGAAAATTATAACGTTTTGGCCGAGTTGATAACAAGCACTAGAAAATTATTCAAAAATAAAAAATGGGAAGGTTGGAAAAAATTCTGCGCTTCTATATCACCAGATATCCCTGCTTCTATTGTTTGGAATAACATAAGGAGATATAGATCTATTTATAAAGAATCAAAGCCTCCCTTCCTACATAGCTCGATAGCCGAAGAGTTTCTTGATAAGTTAGCGCCATCTTTTGTTCCATTAGATATTATTAAGCCATCTATTTTATGTTTAAATTCTGAAGAACGAGTAGGCTTGAATGCACCTTTTAATCTTAATGAGCTTAAAGGCATTTTATCTTATGTGACCGATTCAGCTCCAGGGTTGGATGGGATCCCATATTCTTTTCTATCTCACTTAAGTGATTCTAGTTTGACCTATTTTCTTACTTTAATTAATTCTGTAATGTTATCTGGTGTAATACCGCTTTCTTGGAAATCTCAAGAGGTAATACCCATATTGAAACCAGGTAAGCAACCTTTTGAAGCTTCGTCTTATCGCCCTATAGCCTTATCATCAGTCCTTATAAAGATAGCCGAGCACCTTGTTAAAAACAGGCTAGAATGGTTTATTGAAAGTAACGGATTATTAGCCCCTAGTCAATTCGGTTTCAGAAAGGGTAAAAGTACAATAGATAGTATTGCTATATTTACCACAGATATTCGTATTGCTTTTTCAAAAAATGAAAGTCTCCTTGCTGCTTTTTTGGATATTACTGCCGCTTACGATAATGTCGAGGTATCTATTCTTAAAGATAAACTCGAAAAATTAAATGTTCCTTTAATGCTTTCAAATTTTATAGTCAATTTATTAGCAGAAAGGTGTATCAGTGTCACCCTTGAAGACTCGACTACTAAATCTAGAGTATTATGGCGAGGTCTTCCTCAAGGTTCCGTTTTAAGCCCTATCCTTTACAACATATATACTTTCGATTTGGAAGCAAGCCTGAATGGTACTGTTAGAATACTTCAATACGCAGACGATTTACTTTTATATAGTTCTGGCCGATCATTAGAAAATTTAACTTCTTCCCTTGATTCATCCTTAAAATTACTCAAACAATGGTTAGAGAACAATGGTTTAGCTTTGTCAGTTTCTAAGAGTTCTGTTGTCTTATTCACAAGAATGCGCACCCCACCTTCTATTTCTATATGCTATGATAATTCTATTATTCCTCAACAAAACGAAGCTAAGTTCCTAGGAGTATTATTAGATAGTAAACTTACTGGTATTCCCCACTGTTACTATATTGCTGCTAAATGTGAACGTTCTATTAACATTCTTAGATGCCTCACAGGCGTATGGTGGGGAGCACACCCTTTTTCTTTAAAATTACTCTACAACGCATTGATAAGGAGTGTTCTAGACTATGGAACCTATCTCTTGGAGCCTTGCAGTGTACTTGCTATGGCCAAATTAGATAAAGTACAATCCAAAGCCTTAAGAATTGTAGCTGGAGCTATGAAAACTAGCCCTATCAATGCTTTACAAGTAGAGTTATGTGATCCACCCTTAAAATTCCGGCGGCAATATTTATGCGACCGTTTTCTTTTCCGTGTGTTGCAGCATTCTAATCATTTATTACACTTAAAATTACGAATTCTCTCAGATTATATAGAAAATTCTTCTTATTGGTCTCGCAAAGATATGCCATGCCTTGTAATAAGTTACCGTAAGTTTATATCTTTAGAAGCACCTACCCATAAATCATCATATCTGCCCATTTTTGCCACAGATTTTAATTCATTGATCCACAAACCTAATGTTAATTTAGATCTCAATATTCCAAATGATAACAAAGCTGATATTCATTTTAATCTTATTTTAGCCAGGGATTTTGAAAACTATCATTGTATATATACTGATGCATCTAAACATAATGGTATAAGCCCTGTAGGTGTGGGCGTGTATCATCATGAGTATGGAATCGTACAAAAGATTAAACTTCCTCCTGAAACTTCTGTTTTCACTGGTGAATGTTTTGGCATCTTCAAGGCTCTTGAATATGTATTATTGTTTAAACTTTCGAAAGCTCTAATTATCTCAGATTCGAAAAGCGCTCTTCAAGCCCTAGAAAAATTTCCATTTAAATGTAATACTATTAATACAGTTATCTTTGATTGCAAAAAGCTACTATATCAATGCGTAAATAGGGGGTTTGAAATATGTTTTATGTGGGTTCCTGGCCATAAAAACATTTATGGTAATGTTAGAGCTGACAAGTTGGCAAACGAAGCTGTTCTTTGTGGAGATTTAACCCCATATAAAAACTTTTGTGAGGACTTAGTTCATTTGGCCAAAGTCTATCTTCATAGGACTTGGGAAGTAAATTGGGATCATACCACTCAATTCAAAGCAAAACACTATAAATTGATTCAAAATGAAATTGCATTAAAGCCGTGGTTCTCTAAAATAAGACTTGGAAAAATTGCCACTACCAGTATCATAAGAATGCGATTGGGTCATGTTTGTTCCCCTGCAAATCTAGCTAGATTTCACATAATTGATAACCCTATGTGCGAGTGTGGCGCGGGGATTGGAGATCTGAACCATATATTTTTTAGTTGTTCTAAATATGATCGATCTTCATTTATAGTGAGTTTAATAACTTTACGTGTTCCTTTCCCTACATCGATTATTTCCATATTGTTATTACAAAATTATGATATTTATAATGCCATATCTGAATTCATCCTAAAAAATGATATTAAATTGTAATTTGTGTATTGTATTATCACCATACCGTCATACTACATCCTCACCCAATTTCATAAAACTCCTCACGATTCCATAACTCCTTTGATCCTATCAAAATTCCGTTCCGTCCATTCCAATTTTTTTTTTCCTTGCAACGGTTTTCCCAAACTTTTATCGCAACTGGCATAAGCACAAGCCGTGCATTGCCATCCAACCACAAAAAAAAAAAAAAAAAAAAATATGTCATTAGTTGTCATTTTACGCGGTGGTAGCACACACACATTTTTCAGTAACATTACGTTTATTTTCTTTTGTCTCAAGATAATTATTTGATTTACGTGTCTTTATTTAGTAGTACAAGAAACGCTAGATTTTAGTACATAGTATAAACTTATTGTAGTCAAGTGAATCGTACGTTATTGTACCTGAACATTCACGCATCGCTCGTTACAATGGAAAACTTCGATCAAAGCAATAATAAAAACGTGTCGCTTAGTTTAATATCCGAGTACGGGGCTTCGGATTCTGATTCTGATGACACAGAAACGCAGTCGAATACTGGGAATGAGGATTCTGATGCTGCTGAGTTGAGTGAAATGGTGTTGAAGAATAATATAATAAATGCGTGCGCTCACGGACCGTTGTCGAGGCCGAGCGGTCGGGAGGAGGGTGTTAGGCACATGATTATAGACAGCTGTGAGAGTGGCGTGGTGGAGTACGAGGTGACGGAGTACCGGGACGTGGACAGCGACTCGGACTCGAGCGAGTCCAGCGACAGCGATGTGGACTCCGTCAAGGATGTCGAGGAGTTGTCTAGTGGGTGAGTGTATAAAAAAAAACAAATCTTTGTTCATAAAGACTTGAGACAAGCTTTTATAAAGTTATGAATCACACCTGCAGTCATAAAATTGTGCATCATAGTTTTTATTAATTTTAAATCAGTAGAAAATTCAAAAATTTATTTATGACATACCTGCAAATCCTTTTATGAAATAAACAACAATCATCAATGTTTTAGTAAATGTATTTACCTTTACTTTATGTATTCAATTACTTCCAAATAAGGGCCAGGTTTTATAGAAGGAATTATTGCAGTGTTTCTGTGTGGAGTGTGAGTAAAGAGGTTCACCATCGGAAATATGAGAAGCACAAAAACATTTTAGTCGAAAGATAGCTACTACCTGTTTGGAGCACAGTATTATACTGAGATGATACCAAAATGAAACTCAAATAGTTGCTCTTTTAAAAAGAAATAATGTTTTTTTTGACCATATGCTTGTAGCCACATGGCTGATCAATTTAATGTGAAATACCCACATTTGAAATTGTAACATAAATATTTCTCAATGTTGTGTAAGGCTATTAGAGTTTGTTTTCCTGGTGTTTTAGCCTACTTTACTAATTCTGAACATTTCATGTCTTAAAGTCGCAGTGCCCAGACTGACACAATGGATAAAACAATGGGATTTTTATTTTAAAAGAACATTGGGTGTTACGAGGTTATACCTACCTGCCAGTCCAGAACAGGGGTTACCAAATGACAGCCCAAATGCGAGTCATCTAGGACTAGTAGATTAGGTCAAATTGCATGACTTTTGACCCCTCCACATCCTGGTCACAGCTGATAACTTTTATGAGTCTCCTTTTTAGGGTTCCGTAGCCAAAATGGCAAAAACGGGACCCTTATAGATTCATCATGTCTGTCTGTCTGTCCGTCCGTATGTCACAGCCAGTTTATTCCGAAACTATAAGAGCTACATTATTAAAATTTGGTATGTAGATGTATTCTGTTAACCGCATTAGGATTTTAAAGTCATCATCATCATCATCATCATCCTAGCCTTATTCCCGATTGTCTCAGGGTCGGCTTCCCAAACTGAGAGATTTGGCGAGGGCTAAGCTTTAAAGTAAAATCAGAAAAAAAAACCGAAATTTTTGGGGTTCCCCATACATGGAACTGAACTCAAAAATTTTTTTTTCATCAAACCCATATGTGTAGGGTATCTATGGATAGGTATTTGAAAATGATGTTGAGGTTTCTAACATCATTTTTTTCTCAGATGAATAGTTTGCGCGAGAGACTCTTCCAAAGTGGTAAAATGTGTGTCCCCCCCCCCCGTAACTTCTAAAATATGGGCACTATAAAACTGAAAAAATATATAATGTGTATTACTATGTAAACTACTAACGAAATTAGTTTTAATGAAATCTAGACAGTAGTTTTTTTTTAAACATCATAAATCAAATTACCTAATTTTTTTCATTCAATCAGTGGTACGGAACCCTACATGCGCATGTCCGACTCGCACTTGGCCGGTTTTTCCCTATGTATCACACTTGATGGACAAGGGGTCCATGAACCTACCCTTTATTTTTTACGTCATTTATTGATAATGTGACCTCTTAATGTGTTTTAAATAGTTCTTAGTTTTCCAGTATCATAATATTTAGACAAAAGGCCCAAAGAATATGACAAAGTTGTTGAATTATGATAAAGTTGGAAATCCCCAAAGATAAAGAAATGGTCATAATAATACATGCATAATTACTTATCATGGCTGTCAGCTTTGGTTCTGGATACATTTAACAAAATCACTTTGTATCCTTAATGAGAAAAAAAATATTAGACCATTTGATGGATGGATATCTGATCCTACACATTCTGAGCACTATGGTGCATATATGGTGACATTTAATGGAATGTCCCCTACACACATAAAATCTGGGAACACATCTGATTATGGCTCGCAAGCCGATTGCAGATAGAAGATAGGAAAAAAAAAATTCTGAACACTGATGATTTTCTCATATACATCCACAAATGTAAGTTTATTCTTCATTCCAATACCAATGGTCCTAAAAATTTTTTCTCCCAAAAGTTTTTTTTTTTTTTTTTTTATAGTGGCTCGACATAATGGCTTCCCTACGCCTGATGGAAAGCGAAAGAGAAGCCCAAGTCGCTGTGACAACGGGCAAGTAACTGGTCAGTTACTTGTCAGTTGCCACCGCCATGCCGGCCCAACCCTAACCCCCCACGAGCTCCGGAAACCCTACTCACCGGCAGAAACACGACCCAGAGGTCATTTGACTGCGGTATTCTATAGGGTGGAGGTCCTTCCCCGTACGGGCGGCTCAATTCGAGCGAAGATTCGCTATGCCCTACCTCTCTTCTATGCCCTACCTCTCTTCTATGCCCTACCTCTCTTAAAGTATTTCTTGAATACTTTGCTAATTGAATATCTCAGCAAATGTAGTGTGTAAGTGATCTCAGGCTAAGTGGAGTGATGATTTGCTCAAGATGGTTGGTATGTATATGAGAAGCCCAGGATCAAACAAAGTGGGGAACAATTTGAGAGTCCAGCAGTGGACTGCAGTAAGCTCATGTTCATGATGAAATATCATAACAAATTAAATCTTAAAATAATATTTTTCAACTGCCGTTTATTATTTTCTGGGAGTTGATCATACACCTAGGAAATTGATTAACTTACGAGTCTTATTATTTCCAGTGACATCTATAAGGTTCAGAGGCCTGTGTCCAGCAGTGGACTGATACGACCTTGATTGTTAGTTATTAATCATTAAAATCCATATATTCTGTAGTGAGGAAGACAATGTGAGCCGCACAGAGAAGCCCGAGCAGCCCCGGGTGCAGGACGAGCTGGGGCTGGACGACCTGCCCCCTATCGAGGACCTCGCCATCAGCGTGCCTGCGCAAGAGACACACAAGATTGGCACTATTGTCAGCATTGTGGATAGGCTAGGTAACCGTCTCTGTAATAATCTATACATATAATAAAAATGCAGGAGCAGACGAGTCACTCTATGGTACCCCAGAGACAACTGTAGAAGCGGCCAAGAGTGAGATGGAGGGATGAAATCCGCCTAACTCTGGGACCATACTGGACCAGGGTGGCGGAGGACAGAGCCCAATGGAGAGAGCTGGAGGAGGCCTATGCCAAAAGGCACGCCGAGATAAGGGACATTCTCTAGTCTCGGAGTAAAAGGGCTATCATCATCATCATCATCATCATAATAAAAATGTAACGAATCGCTGTCTGTACATGGAAGATATTTGTGAAAAAATATTATGGGAGGCCTTTATTAATGCAATAGTACCCAAAACAATGATTTTTGGAATTTTTGTCTGTTTGTCGGTTTGTATGTTTGTGCACGCTAATCTCAGAAACCGCGTATCCGATTAAGATGCGGTTTTCACTAATATATTGCTGGAAGCTTCCCTTAACATTTAGTGTTTGTTTCATGTTAATCGGTCCATAAATAAAAAAGTTACGCCCATTTAACTAATCACGTCGAGCCTGCTGTACGTTTGCGCGGGTATATAAAGCGCGCCGAGATCTGCGCCGCGCCGCTGCCAGCTGCCAGGCACTGGGGGTCATTAAAATCACTACCCAAGAAACTATTCCACGCGGACGAAGTCGCTGGCACAGCTAGTAGGGAATATGCATGAAAAATAGTTTCATGTATTTACTATAAGAGAGGTAGGGCATAGCGAATCTTCGCTCGAATTGAGCCGCCCGTCCGGGGAAGGACCTCCACCCTATAGAATACCGCAGTCAAATGACCTCTGGGTCGTGTTTCTGCCGGTGAGTAGGGTTTCCGGAGCTTGTGGGGGGTTAGGGTTGGGCCGGCATGGCGGTGGCAACTGACAGGTAACTGACCAGTTACTTGCCCGTTGTCACAGCGACTTGGGCTTCTCTTTTGCTTTCCATCAGGCGTAGGGAAGCCATTATGTCGAGCCACTAAAAAAAAAAAAAAACAATTTTATCGTCAAAATCAATGTGACGACATCCGCCACGTCGGATCTCTCCGTCTCTCTGTATAATAAAAAGGGCCGCCTTCCATTCTGAAAAGAAATGAGCCAGTGAGTTCGCCTGCGTTTGCAAACACTTGTTCACTATGGTACCCTTGCATACTTGGCTAATCAAAGTATTAATATTTAAACATATAATTTCAGTGATAGTTCGGGCGTTTCCTGAGATGCCTGCGGTTGATCTGGACAGTGTTCTCTTCCTGGATAACGGGGCGAAGGCGCTAGGAAAAGTCTTCGATGTCATTGGGCCTGTAAGTATTTGTTATAATAATTATGTAGCTCACAAACACACATCAGGCGAGCCACTGATTAGCCAAAAGGAGCCTTTTGTACAATAATGTGACCTGAAATTATTTCATCTTAACTAGGGTTGCCATCATCTAAATTGCCGGCGCCGGATAACACGGCTAAAATTCCGGACATTTGGGCGAAATATGGTTTTTTCCCCGGACACTTCAGTTTTTTTATTATTTTACCGTGCCTTCTTGATTGTGGATTTATCGCTAATCTATAAGAATTTGAGTTTCAATTTCAAAAGTGTCCGGATTTTACCCGGACACTTTTAAAAACCCCGGCCGGACCGACCCCGGACGCCCTACAAACTAGGACAAATCCGGGGAAACCCGGACGGATGGCAACCCTAATCTTAACTAATATTATAAAGCTGAAGAGTTTGTTTGTTTGTTTGAACGCGCTAATCTCAGGAACTACTGGTCCGAATTTAAAAATTCTTTTTGTGTTGAATAGACCATTTATCGAGGAAGGCTTTAGGCTATATAAGATCACGCTGCAGCTATTAGGAGCGAAGAAATAATGGAAAATGTAAAAAAAAACGGGGAAAAAATAACTATTCCACGCGGACGAAGTCGCGAGCACAGCTATAGTTAATGTGTATGATTATGTTTAAAGCCTTCAGGTGTTTGCCTAAAGTGGCGAATAACTGGAGAGGCCTATGTCCAGCAGTGCACTGCAATAGGCTGACGATGACGATGAATGTGTAGTGCATCTTAAAGTAAACTTAATGTCGCGTTTACACGCTCGCGTTTAATACGACATTCAACGGGCACGAACACAAGCACAAGCATGTGAACGGGCTGTGCGTCTGTTTGAATGTGCACGTGCGTGCGCAGTGTGTAGGCAGGGCTGCTCGCCGAGCTGCTCGCCGGGCTGCGTGGCACGCGTGTAAACCTAACATAAGATTATGTCAATCCAAAACACCTACCCCCAAAAAAGTTTTAGCAGGGCTATTTCTCTTCTTGAATATCTCAAACGGAAAAAAGTTGCAGCGTGATGTTATATAGCCTAAAGCCTTCTGCACTTCTAAATGGTCTATTCAACACAAAAAGAATTTTCCAATTCGGACCAGTAGTTCCTGAGATTAGCGAGTTCAAACAAACAAACAAACTCTTCAGCTTTATAATATTAGTTAAGATTTGTCCAATAATTTAGAATTAATTTTTTAAGAACAGTTTTTTACTCTATAAATTCCATCAAAGTTTAATGTATCTATTACAAACTTCATACTAAAATGTAATTGCGAAAATGCAAATCGTTCTACTAATTGCATTTAAGATTCAGTTCAGTGATGCGCACACGAGTGCAGTGATGCAGAAGTCGGCAATTTAAAAATGCGGTTTTATTCGCTAAGTATGTCTGAACTGATTGGAAAAAATCTAGCTAGCCTTGTCTTAGTTGGTTTTCAAGTGACGGACTAGGAAGTGACCGTGAATGACATAGCGACTGTTCATTTCCGCCGACTTAGTCGCGAAATTATTTTCCTAATAGAGAACATGCTTGATGCTATACTTTTTTATGGATTTATTGAAACGTTTTATTGCCTAGGTATATAAATATAGGAGAATTTTAAATATCTTTTAAACAATAAATAAAATAGTTTCATTAGTAATACTTTTGCACGTCACACTTTTTTCCTACCAGCACTTCGACGTGTAGCCTACTGAGAAGAACTGCCACAACAAACTCAACAGTTAGCCTAATTTTTATACAATACAAGAAATCTTTTTCTTTTTAAATGATATGAGGCATGACATGATGATATGAGGCAAAGCTAAAGTTATTGATAAGACATTGAGAAGAGACGTCATGCAGTTTCATACGCGCCATACGGCTTTCATAGAAAAATTTGTTAAAGTTGAAAATTCCGCCACCGATAAAACATGACGCTAGGGCGCCCTTTTTCTGATCTGTCGTACCGCCCCTATAATAATATATCAGGCTTCTAAGGCCAATTATTATTGGACATCACAACGTACACAATAAACAGACATTACACTAAAACATAAACAAAGATATACACATAATAGGTACATGTTAATTAGACCGGATACGACCGTTGCGACGTCCAAAACAAAAAGGCCTCACTCAGCATTAGGCCGTGGGTCCCGTAGAAGCCTCGGCGCTGGTTTTCAGTGATTTTAGCGGGTATGCCCTCCCATTTCGGGAGATGTGAGTCCCACACATGTGGGATGTAAGGGAGCGACCTATCACCTTTTCGTTCCAAGCCATCCTCACCTGCCCGTGGTGCATCCTGCCGAACAACAAACGAGGCTCTGGCAAACCGACTGGTGGCGGTAAAACCATCGATAGAAGGCGCAGCTAATACGACAGGCCGTTGACGGGCAGCAGCGTTACCGGAGCAAGAAGCTACGCCCATTTTTCATTAATCTATCTGATGGACATTAAATTATTTTTTAGTCATCATCCCAATTGAAGGAGTAGCTAAATATAAAAGACTGGTGACGGGCAGCAGCGTCACCGGAGCAAGAAACTACGCCTCGCGATCGCCAACCCGCCTGCCCGGCGTGGCGATTATGGGTATATCCTCCAGAAGTTTGCCCTAGGTGGTGAACAACTGGAGAGGCCTATGTCCAGCAGTGGACTGCAATAGGCTGATGATAAATAAATAAATAACCCAAGACATGCCACGCTGGGCCACTCATCGCCATCTAGCCCCAAACTAAGCCGAAGCTTGTACTATGGGTACTAGACAACTGATAAACTTACTTAGATACTTTTTTTTTGTAAATAAATACATAATTATACATAGAAAACACCCAGACCAATACAAACAGGCATGTTCATGAACACAAATGTTTGTACTGTGCGGGAATCGAACCCACGACCCTTGGCTCAGAGGGCAGTGCTCACTACCAAATGAGCCATCGAGTCAGATCGATGATGATGAGTCCCACGCACGGCTTGACGTCTGGCCGGGTGCGCAGGTGACGGACCCGCACTACTGCGTGCGGTTCAACAGCGCGGCGCACGCGGCGGCGCGCGGCGCGGCGGCGGGCGCGCCCGTGTTCGTGGCGCCGCGCTCGCAGTACACCAGCTACGTGTTCCTCAGCGAGCTCATGAAGTAAGTCATATTTTTTTTTATAGTAGCTCGACGTCGGGAGTGACTTAGGGGAGGCCTTCAGCAGTGGGACAACAAAGGCTAACTAAAAAAATAAAATAAAAAAAAATATAATAGCTCGACATAATGGCTTCCCTACGCCTGATGGAAGCCTAAGTCGTTGACAACCAACTGTCAGTTGCCACCGCCATGGCGGCACAACCCTAACCCCCCACGAGCTCCGGACACCCTACTCACCGACAGAAACACGACCCGGAGGTCATTTGGCTGCGGTATTCTATAGGGTGGAGGTCCTTCCCCGGACGGGCGGCTCAATTCGAGCGAAGATTCGCTATGCCCTACCTCTCTTAAATTGCCATGTGGCATTCTCTACCAGTCAACCATTGGGCGAGCCAGAAAACTATAATTTGGTGTGGTGGTAATAGACATACTAACAACTGCTGTTTATATAAAACTAGCCAAACCGCCCTCGCTTCGCTTCGTGTATTTTTAAATAAGCGCTAATTAATACGTATGGTGTTAATGTTGTTGTGTGTCTATAGTTTTAAATTTTGGTGGTAGAGGCCCTGATCCGATTCCACAAAGAGCCACGCCGAGCATATCCCTTTCCAAAGCTCGCTGACCAACATAATTTTCAAACCATATTTTCCAGAATAAAAGGCTCGGACGCGTCCTGGCTGCACGACGTGGAGCCTCCGCCGCACCAGGTGGACTACTCCGACGACGAGGAGGAGCGACGCGCGGCCAGGGCGCGCAAGGAGCAGCGGCAGGGCAGGACCGACGACCAGCCGCGGCAGGGCAGGACCGACGACCAGCCGCAGCCGCCCAGCGGCGAGCCGTCCCGCGCGCGCAAGCCGCCCGAGCGGCGGCCGCAGCGCCCGCAGGACTCCAGCAGCAGGTATGCTTGAGACGGTAGGCAGGAGCAGTGGCAGGGCAGGACCGAGGACCATCCGGGTAATCGTCCTTTATGGGTTTGCACGATGGTTATGACCGTACAGAGGCTAACCTAAAGCGTGTATATCCCCGTGAAATAATCCCCTAATGTCCTTTTAAAATTCATATCCCATTGTTTTACAATTGTGTCAAGAAGTCTGTGCAGGACGACTGTATAGTGTATGGCTACCATTAGCTTACAACGGAGCTCCTCATTACCAAGTATACAGTAATAAGAACAGTATTGGCGAATTCAAAAGCCAGTGACAGTCGGCCAGCCTCTCGACACATTTTTTTTTGTCGTATCGTAATACGTGTCGTATAGTATCGTGAATTCTAAAGTTGCTAAAATTAATATTAAAATAATTTGATTAGTAATAAAATCTTTGGCTATGACACGTCGTGCCGTGCCGGCATTGAGTGCTGATTGGTTTTACAATCGCGCTGACAGCGGAAATGCTGTCCGCGGGATCGACTTTTCGTCTCATTTTGCCGTCGATGAGAAGCGGAAGCAGGAACAGCTCTTTCGAGTAATCGATAAATAAAATAATAATACTAAAATACTTTATTGGCTTTAACAAAAAAATTTAAGCGTTTTAAACATAAGCATCCAGTGACTCCTTTTATGCTTAAATGCTTGTGTCAGGAGACACTGCTCTTCCATCAATACATAAAAGAACTTAATTCTATGTTACTCAACTTTAATTTTACATTTCAAATTCTTATAGCTAAAATCTTGCAAATAAAATAATCGATAAGTCGATAACCATCTTTTTTCCGCGTAGATTCGGCAGCGGCCCGAGTCGCGCGCGCAACCCGCTGGCGGCGCGCCGGGCGGGGCCGCGCCCGTGGCTGGCGCCGCCGCTGGGTATGCCGCTGGGTACGCCGCTGGGTACGCCCCCGCCGTCGCTCGGCCCGCGCCACATGTCCCCGTTGAGCGCGCCCGTGTTCGCGGGCCCACCGCTGTTCCCGCCGCCGTTCGACCCGTCCGCGCCGCCGCCGTTCCTGCCGTACTTCGGGGACGCGGCCGCGTTCGCGCCGCCGTTCGCCGGCTACCGCCCGCGTC
The DNA here is from genome assembly GCA_031163375.1 of Conogethes punctiferalis. Lineage (NCBI taxonomy): Eukaryota > Metazoa > Arthropoda > Insecta > Lepidoptera > Crambidae > Conogethes > Conogethes punctiferalis. The sequence continues at coordinate 12,659,959 of CM062090.1, read as the reverse complement.
CCCGCTGGGTGGACGACGGCCCGCCGCCGCCGCCGGGGACGTAGGCCCGCTCTCTCGATCTAAGGTTATCTCGTAATCATAGTCATTAGTTAGTCGTAATATCTAACAATACTAAAGTGTTGTCATCCAAAAATAAATTTATATTTATATGAAATAAACGATTATTGTGGTATTTCTGCTTTTTTTAATTCGAACATTGATACTCAAATAATGAAATGATATTTTATCAATATCTCGCAGTATGCAGAACGGGCGACAGCTAAGTATCGATATCCTAGCGCAGAGTCGAAGCGGCTCAAACTGCACATAGCGCGACGCTCAAAATACTTCTATGAAACACATTACTTCAGAGATTTTAAAATCTCGGAAATAATATATGCGTTACGCTGTGGAGTTTTTAATGTTCAGTTTTGGATAGACGCTTCGACTCTGCGCTTAGTATATTGACCCAAAATAACTATAGTACGTAACTGAAATAGGGCTGTGTAACTACTCAAAATCAAAGACCAATAAAATTTTGTGATTTCTTTATTAAATATTTCATTGTTAGAAATTAACTAACGATCGAATTTCAAATGTTAAAATAATAAAAAAGTTTCATAATAATAAAGATTACATCTAAAAAATACTGCTCTTGGACTATGCAGAACGAAACACTACATTATTTCTGCTGCCCTTAAATTGACAAACTGTCAATGAAACTGGATAAAATAATAAAAAAATTTTGCACTCACATGATCACAACGTAAAATGATAAAACATTTCACAATACAGGAATATAAATCGTCCGACATTAAAACTAAACATTTTAATCGCCAATACATGCGAAGACTTTAACTATCCGGCCGTAGGACAACATAAGTTAAAATGATATAATGAACAATATAATAGCTCTTACTTAAAACATTTATTCTTGGCACAGAAGCACATCATCTTAAGATACGAGAGTATTCTGGGTTACCTTTTTAGGTATCGTATACAACCGTCCGTCGGAAATAATAGCTAATTAAAAATTTGTCATTATTGTAATTCGAGTAAAGGTATTTTAAAATTCTTAATCTAATGTGTTTCTATGCAAATCTCGGTAAAATAAAAGAACGGTAGTAAAGATAATGTTTATAAACCTTTGCTAGTTACGTGTAGATAAATTTTGATATTGCAACTGTGGAGAAACACGCACCATCTTTTATTTTACCTCCTTGCCGACCAACCAATAGGAAACTAAATATAAATGCAACCATTCAACGACCGTTTCATTCGACCAACATTCCGGAATTAAAACTTTTCGTATTGCCAAAACTTGGAGGAGTCAACCCACATGCCAACATAACACGACCGATTCGTAAGTTCAAGTGGTGTATAGGTACAATAATACAAAAAACAACAATATTTGTGATGACGGTCTGTGATATTTTTATTTTACGCACACCTTGAGATCACTCCAATATTGTTAAAATTTGGTTTCCATATAATTTTACTAGATTTTCTAATAGCTTTCTATGCTTATGTTGACGCGTCGATCGATCACAAATAACACATAAACTTAACGACAACACAGAGCCAATAGATTAGATCAATAAACAACTCGGCGACGAACTCTATACCTACACGTGTGGGATACATGCTTCACTACATATTATGGAGTAACTGTTATCGTATAGTCGAAACTTAGCTTAGTATCAATATAAAAATACAGATTCCTATATTAAATAATTCTCAATAAGCTTAGCTTGCCGTCTGAGACTCATGACAGGACCCACCGATGCCTCTCGGGCTTCATACAGCGACACTGAATAAGCGAACCTTCGACAGGAACGAATAGAAAACGGATCCGAGCAGTCTTCTATTACAATACCAATAATAATATAAACGTAAATGATTCTTAAAACGATTCGAAATCATATCACTAATAGTGAAACACTAAAAATTACTAAATTTGATCGAATTATAAAAAATACGTCTTAAATCTAAATGATCAAAGGAGAAATTAAATTACGTCATCGCTACGCTAGTATGTAAAGGGTTATATTTTGTATCGATTACAAGTTAGGAACTATTCTACTGTACAGATAAAGAAAATAATGTTACGAAACAGTAGCACGTATAATACTTGAAAGGAGTCGACATAACATACGAAGGGGCGCGCGACGCGACACGACGCGACGCGACGCGACACGACACGACGCGACACGACACGACGCGACGCGACGCGCGCACGTCAACCGAGCGAAGACAGGTTACAGCAAACGTAAGGAACTAAATGGCTTCACAGTTACAATTAAACTTGCCGATTCTGGCTGTCTCACAGCCTCTACGAATGGCAATAGCTGTCAGACCTTTTGGGGTTTATATTATATTATATTGCATAATGCATATTATCATATGTATATCATAAAGACTACGATACGTTAATCATTGCTTTTACAGGCAAAATGATTAGAGAAATATATGTTAGTACACATATTACATGAGCATACAATTATGTTCTGCTAAAAATAAGTAGCTTACGTCGTATCACTTGTTCGTGTGGTGTTGCCGAGTTAATAATATTTAGAATATTAAGTTTTATCTAAGACACTACATTCTACGACCTAGTATTCACAGAGATTGATACAGGTAAGAACATGAAAAGGCAAAATAGCGTGCGTTCACACTAGACAACGACTCTCGCACTAACTATAAAAATAATTTGAACTTAACGTAATAGACAGCCGGTCGGACGCGTCCGACGATGACACGATACACTATACAAAAATATCTCTACGCGAGTACAAGGCAGAGTCTCTTAGCATAATCAGATCCAATACATCGACCGACAGTGACGGGGGAAGTGTATATTTTTGAACAGTGTATCAGATTAAACTAGGGAAGGGGACGCCTTCGTCTGCAGTACGGAACGCTGAGCGCGCACACAACACGCGATCGTTATTGTAACTGTTATTGTTTCAGTCGACGTGGAAGCCCCGCACCCGATCGGGGTTATTCAGTAAAGGCTGAGTCCGGCACTGGACTACAGTAGGCAGATTGCAAAGGCACAGATAAGGTTTTTAAACCGCAGCACTTGGATTAATGCACGTTGTGTGCGCGCGTACAAACGTACCGGCGAGGGAAGGCATGTCACAGTGCATATATGATTATAAATATTGCGTACCTAAATATGTATGTATTATGTAGTTGACCGTTACGCCAACGTCGTAAATATGCTGCCTCTATGTAGATATTCGCAAAATATTATACTTCTATGTATTATAAGACTATGGCTCCACAATGTTCTACGTGAAAATCGCCAGAAGGGCTACGGTAGGAGGAATGACCAAGTGAATGAGTAACTTTCATGGCGATTTGCATAGAACTCATTCACATGCTCAGGTACAACACCAATATCTATTTCAATGTTAAATGCATACGATATGTCGAGCCTTGTGATGTAACCGTCCCAAGTTCGCTCCCCATACAAGTGACATCTAACAAATAAATATTAAAAGTGTTGAGATCGTTTGGCAGGCAAACTCTAGTAGATACTCCCAAGCAAACGTCTTGGCATTAAAATTGTATCCGGTATAAATAATTAACACATAGAACATTGTTATTAAATTGTGACATTTCATTTGTTCAGATAAACTTGTTACTGAGTATCACGGTTAAACATGTAAAGCTTATGGCATTATGTTACATAAGTTTCCCATTAAAATAAATAATTATTTTACCACCAATCTAAATGCATATTTCGACAGTCATTTGAAGTACTCAAATGTATATTTAAAGCGATGTATGATCATTGTAGTAGCGATTCGGTTGGACGCGACTCGCCGATAGGAAGACATTCTAACAGAAAGTATAGGACACGTACAAGGCCATTCGTAAGTCACATTCCCGCGGGGTCCGCCCTATGGTGGACAGTGAGGTCACTATGTGTCTTCATGGACTGAAAATTACCCTCTCGAAATCACGAAAGCGATATAATTATAAACTCCCGATATTCACTTTTTCATTGGGCAGAAATGGTCTTCTATTTCCATATATAAAGAAACCAGTGGGGTTATTCACATCACAATTATGAAATCGAACTCGTTAATTTCAAATTTGAATAAACATGTGTCGCACTGAGATACTTTCATTCAAATACGACATTACTTTTCGATAATTTGACAGCTCGCATCTGAAACTTTGACAATTCGGATCGAATACTCCCGTTACCGAGAGATTCGTATCCGAAGGCATTGTGAGTGGCCCCACAGGATTAGTTATGGATCAACCATTTAACCAGTTAGTTTGAAACGGGCCGATTTCCAAGACTTGACATCTGAGCGCCTATTTCGCGTGAAGTGGGCCGAATTTGTTAAACATCCCAATATTGTGCTCGTTCCCGCCACCCCAGATCCAAAACTTGACCAGTTATAATGAATATCAATAATTCAGCGTCCATGAAGCAACATTACCAGGGCGGAACCCGCACCCCTCCGCGATACAAAGTGCACATCATAAGCCACTACTCTCGCCACAAACTCGCGCAGTCGACGCCGCGAATGCTACCACAATAATGTCGCCCCCCGCCCGCCCCAAGCGGATTCGGAAACTTTTATTTTTAGTTAGTTTTTTAGCCACATTCGCCATTGTGGCGCTAGAGCCTCGAATTCGTATTCGAAATTGAAAACTTCTTTTTTTTTATTAACGGTTTCACGAACCGGGATCTGCTATGCAGGTCCATTATGGAAGGGTAGAGTTTCAATTTCGATAGTTAAACTGATTGATGCCAGGATAGCACCAATATGGCTGCTTGCCCCAAGATTTCAATTAACCACGATCTAGCACTCAAAAATATTGTGTGAATGGTTCATAGTTTTCTTTATTAAGGATCCTAAAGCTTATGGATATGATATCTTTAGCCTATAGATCCCAATAGACAGTAAAAGTGCGACATCATAAGTTTTTGCCCCAATACGATTCAACTTGAGTGAAACCCGTTCCGTCTCACTAGAATTAGTGTTCCACTGATCTTCAGCACTTAGAACTGTCAGTTATAGACCAAAAGGTGTCCCACTGATCTTTAACATTTATGCTAATTTCACTCCAGGCCTAAAACAGGCCTCCTAAACAGTATTTTGGGGACTTTTTTGTATTAGGGAACTCTTAAGCTTTAAAACCGAGTCCTTTTCATATTTCTGGAAATCTTTGTCTTAGGAGGCCTGTTCCACTACTCGATGGGAGCACAGTTATAGACCGGGATGGTACAGACCGGGCGCGGACGTTGATAGACGTAGTCCGGGTTCGGACGCTTGGTTACACAGTCCGGGCGCGGCCGTTGAGTGACGTAGACCGAGTTTGGACGCTTAGAGGCATAGTCCGAGCGCGGCCGTTGAGATGCGTCGTCCGAGTTCGGACGTTTGGAGGCGTAGTCCGGGTTCGGACGTCGAGGGGCGTAGTCCGGGTTCGGACGTCGAGGGGCATAGTCCGGGTTCGGACGTCGAGGGGCGTAGTCCGGGTGCGGACGTCGAGGAGCGTAGTCCGGGTGCTGCCGTTCGTAGACGTACCCGTCGCGGCGGCACTATGCGGAGTCCAGCGGGCGGATGGTGCAGTCGCCGACGGTGGTGATGGGCGTGATGGTGACGGCGGAGGGCGGCGGCGGCGCGTCGGGCGCGGGCGAGGGCTCCTTGTCGTCGTGCGCGGGCGGCAGCTTCACGATCTGACAGTCGCCGACGGTCATTATCTGCGTCTCCATGGCTACCGGCGGAACGTTCTCCTCGGGCTCCACCTGCGGATGAACAATTATGGTGAGGTCTTTCAACGACCTTGACGATTCTAATTAACCATCATTACGATAGAGTTGTTGGCCTAGGAGATTGGAGTCTAGGCTTGGCGCTACCCGAGTCCCTGCAAGTTACTGCCCAATGGCAACACAGGGGGGTTTAGAGGGTAAGCCCTTCCATCTCGGGAGGTGTGAATCCCAGACACCACGCCGACTTCCCCCGAAATTCGGCGTGAAAGGCAGGGACACGGGTAGCGCCGAAGCATACGGTCACATCCCTGCCTGCCCTGGCCAGCCGCAGATGATAAGCGGCACTCCTGGTACGGGGAGGGCAAATACCCCTACCCCCGGATTTTACGTTTACGCCTTTACGTCGCCCGGGGAGCAATAGAATGCTCCCCGGGCGACGTAAAGACATTCTAAGTGAGCCCTAAGTTAAACAAAAGTAGCGTACCTTGGTGCTGTCGTCGTCCTCCTCGGAGGAGTCGGACACGTCGATGGTGCGGTCCGCGGCGGGCGACGCGTGCGTCTGGTCCGCGTCCACGTTCCGGTCCGGGTCCACGCTGGTCACGCCGTAGTTGTACGACAGCGGGTTGTATATCATCTCCGTGAGGTATGAGAAGTCGCCGAAGGGTAGGTTGGTCGCGTTGTAGTTCTCGTTGGGTCGTCCGTCTGCGGGTGACGTAATAGTTCGTTAGTTTTGGAAATAGAGTACTTTTTTTTTATAAGAAGAGCTTTCAGGATGGCCTCACTCCACCTGATGGTAAGCGGTCGTGATGTCCAAAAGTTAGGTCGACAAGCACAATAGAACAATCCCATTGCGCCTGTCGCCCTCACCCTGAAGGCCCACTGAGATGCCGTTTCACGCCCCGCCTAAAGACTGTTTTTCCATTAACCGATTTCAAAAAAGGAGAAGGTTCTCAATTAGACTGATTTAGTCTTTGTTACCACATATCTCCGGGAATTGTGAACCAATTCGAAATATTCTTTATTTTCCTTAAGGTTCCTAGTTGGTCCCATTTTTAAGTCGGTTTTTTTTTTGCTAAAAAATGCTTTTATTTTAGCTTTCAATTAGAGAAATATTAGAAAAAATTTGTTTGCTAGCATGAATACTATTTATGGTAGTTAACTATTTATAGTTGAGGTTTTAGAATCTCAAATATAAATAAAAATTAACCCAAGATATGCCACGATGAAAATAAGTTACTTGACTATTTTTATTTTAGATAGTTAAGAGAAACATTGGGGACTATTTTTCAGTTAGCATTAAGTCTCAGACTTAAAGACGTCTCCGTTCTCAGTGATACCACAATCTTGCTAGACAAATCAATCTAAAAAAATCACACCCGGAAAATATTGCAACCTCGGCCCACAAATTACTGGTGAAATGATACGAAATACGAATTTTCATCCATCAAATTCTACTTGCTCCTTTGATTTATTTCATGAGTGCAAAATTATACATATGTTGTTTAATAACTAACTACAAGTTTTATAGGATAATATAAATTTGTTAATTAATTACAATACATGAAACATTATGGTTAGTATTATGTAGAGCGAAGCAGGCATGTTAGTTTAGTGTTTATGTAAACTAATACATTAATTATGTTAATTTAGTGCTTATTACTAAGTCTAGCTACGTACAAAATCTAAACATATTATTAACTAAATGAGCTATTATGAGGTAATGAAACTAGGAAATTCGTTTTCGAGGATTGTAAGAGTTCGTGATTTTCTTATTCAATCAATTTTATCGCAGAGTTTAGCGGATCGTGGAAGGTAATACGACCGAAATTACAGCCGTAGCACTTTCCCAGACAGTCAAATGTGATTGTAAAAGTTTAACATAAAAAACAACACGTAATCAATTTAATAAAATGCTTTACCTAACTATACCTATATAATACCTACTCAAAAAGTGCAAAGTTTTTACAAACCGATAATATAAAAGAGTTACATGATTTTGTATATAAAATTAAGTAGAACAGCTTTTGCTAAACTCCTGTAACAACCTGTTAACTGATAAACGAACTTCTGCTACTAACTATATACAAGAAATTTCGATAAAAACGAAAATCCCAGTTCCACTTCCCAACACAACTACAAACAGTTTTAATACCGATTAGTACCGACGTGGGTCCCCAATTTGGAAGAGTGTTTAATAAATTTTAGTCGTCATGCCAAATGGTCGAATGGTATACTAACAAAGGCTGTTTATTTCGGCCGCGAGCCCGTACTGCATCGGTATACTCATTTCACCTACGAACACACACACGCCTTTTAGTGGACGGTGCCACACTGTAAACTAGCTGGACATATTCTCCAATTTTTTAATTACAATATGTACTTGCGTTGCAATGTCATCTACTTTAATCGTAAAAGTTATTTATTATATAACAACGTCCCCCGGACCCCGTCACTAAAGCTGTCTGTCCATTGTATCGGAGCGAGCTCGCGGAGAACTCTCGAAGTTTTTATAAAAAGTCCTCTTGGTTTTGTCCCGTTTCTCCGCTTAAATGGAAAGGCATTAGCAAAATAAAACGCTAGGACGAAGAATAAGATATTACTAAAACGACTAGAGCGGGTCGCAATCCGACCGGCAAGTCAGGTGCGGGGTCATTGCCATTCAGCTATACTATAAGCTGACAATGGCCTATATTATACGTACACAAATATCATCTTACGTAGGTATATACATCGTTTTATTTACCAAGAATTATATTCAAAATTATAAATCATAATATAATTGGAACATTCTACGAAAGCGTAAGGGATGTAAGGGAGCGACCCATCATCTTTTCGCTCCAAGCCAACCTCACCTGCACGTAGTGCATCCTGCCGAATAACAAACGAGGCGCCGGCAACCGACTGGTGGCGGTATAACCATCACAATTGAAGGCGTAGCTAAATACCACAGACTGATGACGGGCAGCAGCGTCACTGGAGCGAGAAGCTACGCCCTGCGATCGCCAACCCGCCTGCCCAGCGTGGCGATTATGGGTATATCCTCCAGATGTTTGCCCTAAGTGGCGAACAACTGGAGAGGCCTATGTCCAGCAGTGGACTGCAATAGGTTGATGATGATTCTACGAAAACCCCAAATTGATGCTACTAGGTTTCTATTACAAGTACTGGTATGAATGAACACTTTGACCGCCGCGAAATGAGGCATAATAAAATATCTATTTAAAGCAATTAAAAGTAATAACCAATGGCGACATCCTTTAAAATTGGAGAATATGTGTAGCTATATAAAAAGCCAAGCCAAAAAAGGCGAGACACACAGGAAATAAAATAAAAAAAAAACAATACGTATACAATGTACACAATAAATGAGTCAAATTATAAAAGCACAATAGCATCTGCCTTCCGCAAAAGGCCCGTGAGTCACCTGGCGCGAAGCTTATCATTAACCAAATCTGAAATGACTCCGCTAAGCCGTATGAGTCAATTTCCTTTGCACTTATTGTCTGATAGGTATATTTAGACGTGATCTAGACTATGTCGTAGAATAAAGAATACCTAACCTATGGAGTCTTTGTATCAAGTATATGTATTTCATGTAGTAGATTAAGACATTATTAGAGATTCCGTTGGTAAGACTACTACTGGAATCGGCCCTAGGTTTAGGCAGTTTGCTATGGCTGGCTATGGCAGCACCTACCCTATTGTACCTTTGACACCGCCGCCAAGGCATACGACGAAAGGGGCGGTATTTTTAGTGGGTATTTCCTGTCTCCTCAACATCATGAGGCCGGGTGCGGCGTGCGTCCCACACATACCTATTAATGGCAGTCTGTACGTAACGCATTGAATTTTGTATTTTTAGTACGAACTTGTACTTGCGAACGTGCTGCGCACAAGCGTAACTGCCACAGGGACTTGATATAGGCAGGACCGACGCGACGCATATAGGTACGTTGTCCTGTTACCTGTCCTTGGTATGAGTTGACCTTTCGGCGCCTATCAGATACAGTAGTGGCGTTAGAGTAGGTCGCCCGGATACATACACGGATTGGAAAAGGGCGACCTAGCGTCACTCACTTTTTGTGAAAATTTTGTACTTGAAATTGCTTCTTCAAAGCGCAGAAAGGCGGGATGGCGTTTGAAAATTCGTCCAGGGCGCTGGTAGTTCTAAAATCGGCGGTGATGTGTATCTGACACATGCAAATGAGAAAAGTCTCATTTTCATGATAGCCCTCTATATAGATAGAGGGCTGTCCAAACTAGATGAGACCCACGGCTAATAAAAATGACTAAATACATTGGGGAGCCGCAAAATATTTATAAAAATAACAGTTATAATAGGTATCATTATCAAAGAAAGAAGATAAAAAGATTCTGGGGGCCGCAACAAGTCAAACCGCGGGCCTCATGCGGCCCGCATGCCATGGTTGGGACAGCTCTCATATAGACGTATAGGACAGGTGGACATACAAAGTAAGTGTTGTCACCTGGCCTCAGCATCAGTTATCATATTATTCTAGGTATATAATAGTGTGTTGTCACCTGGCCTCGGCATGAGGTAGTTCTTGGGCGGGCGGCCGCGCTTCCGCTTGAGCAGCAGCTGCTGTCCGGACGGCGTGATGTGCGTGAGCTGCTGCGGACTGGGGCCCATCACCGTGCCGCCCGTCAGCACGCAGCCTTCCATGTCTAAGGGAACACGGGAACTTACTTACACACCACTTTTTTTATAGTGAATGCATCACATGATAGCAAATCAAAGAAAAAACATTTCATCTACTAGGTACTTTTACTTTTTTTTTTCAAAATAAGATAAGCCTGGACCCACTTCGAAAATAGATCCATAAATATATGTAAATAAAATAAGATTTAATTGAGTTAGAAAAAAATAGATTTAACAATATAAAAACGATTACAAAATAGAGGCAACTGTTTAACAATATCCTTCTGTTCATTAAATTACAAAGCGAAGTCTTTAAAAATAAAATATCAACATTAATAGATGAGGTAATAAAGATGTCCGGTTTTCAATTTCCAATAAACGTACAAAATTACATTTACTCTTACATGAAAAAGAAGATATAAGACATTTAAGTGTATAATAATATTAGACTGTTATATCGTAAGCATCATCAATTTAGTGTTGTCGGATTAAAATTTCACATTAAAGGGAATAAACTCGACATAATTGCTATAATTTATTGTAATACTTTACACTTTATTTACAACCAGTAGAACATGGTATGTATTATTGTATTGGTTGTAAATAAATGCGCCAGTTTGTACCCTAGTTTAATTTCTTTGTTTGCTAAACTAACAGGTTCGATTTAGTTATCATTTTGTACATTTCATCCGAATCTTGTTTCAAGTTAATAGTTAATCTAAATGTCCCATTCACAATGCCTATTTGGGTGGGTCAATTTTTTTTTTTTATATTTTTTTACAGGCTCAGCAGCAAAAAGGTGCTAAATGGCGTAGATAATTGATACGTAAAATTGCAACACTTAATTTTAAATTTTACTGCCTCCGGATTGAGATAGAAATTATTAAACATTGTTATATTCAAAACAAATGAACTTTATTTAGCAATATGCTAGGGCCCATTTTTACTAGATTTTTTTTATTTTCATATGACTCCGGAGGCAGAAGATGAACTCCGAATGCTATCAAACTCGGTACTCTATTAACAGTTACCATTTAGCACCGTTTAGTCACTGTGCCCCAAGAAAAACTAAACTTTTTTTTTCTTCATACATATGTGACCCACCCTAATGCCTATTTCGGCTCGGATTCGGAAACTTTGAATGAACGTCATTCGAGTTTGACATTTATTGTAGACTTAATGTTCATTCATTAATGAGAATGAGAGATATTTCCCTTGCAAAATGTGAAATGATTCCGACATCTGTATTATACCATCAAGCAGTGATATTATACTTTTCTAAATACCATCATTTATATATATATATATCATTCGGGTCTTATTATATCTGTAACATGCTTTAAGTGTGAATTGAAGACTTATAACAAGACATACCGTTTTGGTGTTCCAAAATTAGCAAAAACAGAAAGTTATTCAGTGAATTTCACATACTTTACAGACCTTTTTATTAAATTAATTATAATAAGGAAAGGCAGTCTGTAAATAATTCAGTAACGGTCAGGAGTTTGTCGCAAGTTTTTGGTGGATATTCCTGTCCTTTATTATCTTGAGGCAGGGTATATACCCCCCCACGCGGGTGGCTAACGAGGCCCACACCCGTCGTTCCCCCGAACGGCTGTGTAAAAGCATTTTTCCTGGTTGAACAAAAAAATAACCCAATCCCAAGACATGCCACGCTGGGCCACACAGCGCCATCTAGCCCCAAACTAAGCCGAAGCTTGTACTATGGGTACTAGACAACTGATAAACTTACTCAGATACATTTTTTTTTGTAAATAAATACATATATACATAGAAAACACCCAGACCAATACAAACAGACATGTTCATGAACACAAATGTTTGTACTGTGCGGGAATCGAACCCACGACCCTTGGCTCGGAGGGCAGAGGTCACTACCATATGAGCCACCGAGCCTGTCACTCACTCAAACAATCAAAGGATTGGCAGGCTCTGGCTTTAGACAGAGAACTATAAAAAAATTTAGGGGAGGTCTTCGCCCAGCGGCAAAGGTTGGAAAAGAAAGAACAGGCTCGTTGGCTCATTTGGTTGTGACCTCTACCCTCTGAGCCAAGGGTCGTGGGTTCGATTCCCGCACAGTACAAATATTTGTGCTCATGAACATGTCTATTTGTATTGGTCTGGGTGTTTTTTTTTCTATGTATAATATGTATTTATTTACAAAAACAATATATATTTAAGTAAGTTTATCAGTTGTCTAGTACCCATAGTACAAGCTTCGGCTTAGTTTGGGGCTAGGTGGCGCTGTGTGGCCCAGCTTGGCATGTCTTGGGTTATTATTTATTTAAAGAAGAAAAAGAAAAGTATTGTCTCGTCGTGCGGCATACGAACGGCCGACTCACCGAGCGACGTCTTGGGCGGGCGGCCGCGCTTCTTCTTGATCTTGGGCGTGAGCGGCAGCGGCGTCTTGCGCGGCCTGCCGCGGCCGCGACGCACCGGCTCGACCAGGTCCCCGCCGGGGGACGCGTGCTCGCTGCGGACCGCGTCCAGAGAGGAGTTCACCACCACCTGGGGGAATAACGTCTTATACTCAAATGATGTGTGAATAAAGCTGAAGTGGCAATGGGCTAGTCACGTCTGCCGCAGAACTGATGATCGGTGGAGTAAGAAAGTTCTACAGTGGATACCGCATGCAGGCAAGCGCAGTGTGGGACGCCCCTCAGCTAGGTGGAGCGATGATCTGCGCAGGTCGGCCGGCATCAACTGGATGAGTGTTGCTGCCGATCGAGCAGAATGGCGCATTTTGGGAGAGGCCTACGTCCAGCAGTGGACTGCCGCAGGCTGCCGATGATGATGATGGCTTAAATGATGCAGATGACTATTGAAATTATTATTTTTTCCACGTCAAATTGCGTCTAACTGCGTCCTGCCTGATAGTAATGTAATTATATTAATTTATATATATGTTTTCTATCCATCAATAGCATCAAAGCAGGAAAGTATAGCCCCAGTTTACCGGCCAACTGAGTTTTGACGTGTCTCTCTAAACACTTGACATTGGCGAATTATCCGCGTTAACTCTACACGCGTGATAGAGTCCATATACAAAAAAAAGCTCATGTTGCTGCTGACAATGGTTTTTTTTATTAACTGCGTCCTGTCTGATGTAAACAGACGATTAGCAAAATGTAAGCGATCCGCATCATGGTTTTATTTCAATGCGGATTGATCACGCTAAAAAAAATCTCAATTTTAGAAGACGTTGTCTACTGACTACACGATACTGAGTGAATACTCAGTATCGTTCGTTCTTTTGAAAGGCGATTTGATTTTACCCAACTGTAGGCCAAAGGGAACCCATGTAAATAAATAAAAAAAAATTAACTGTGACATCATCATAAGTTTCTGTCTGTACGTTCCTCTTTCGAGTCGTGGGACTCGCTCAAAAGATCCCATATTATGTAGTAGGAATATCGGCGCAAAACAATAAGTTAGGTGCTCATTTATTAGAGTTTCGCGTCTATTTTTATAGGTGTTAGTATCTTAGTGCATAAAATTAAGCGGCAACTTGCGGGTAGCGTGCATAGTAAATGTCTGTGTGTGACGTTAGTTGACGCGCTGTCATACAGCAGCGAGTATGCTGCGTTGTGATTAGCCGCAACGACGTCGAAAGCAGAGACATTTAGTTAGATGATTGGATGGAAGCGTCTAATAATGTACGCCCGGACATTTTGTCCTTGGCGGGTCGGGAGGAATGCTCCTGCCCGTACATAATGGTCCTTCGAGCCGGATATATTTCTGGCTGGCGGGTCGGGAAGTATCGCTCCTGTCCGTACAAATAGTGATCTCTTGATGGCTGGCCACGCCCAGTGAACACCAGGTGGTCGGACTCGAGCTGTTGTGTCGCTGGCCACGCCCACTGGTGGGCGGCGGTACGTACCGCGGAGTGCACGGAGTTGGCGGGCGTGGGCCGCGGCGGCAGCATCACGTCGCCGCTGGGCGTGAACACCAGGTGGCCGGACTCGAGCTGTTGTGTCGCTGGCCACGCCCACTGGTGGGCGGCGGTACGTACCGCGGAGTGCACGGTGTTGGCGGGCGTGGGCCGCGGCGGCAGCATCACGTCGCCGCTGGGCGTGAACACCAGGTGGCCGGACTCGAGCTGTTGTGTCGCTGGCCACGCCCACTGGTGGGCGGCGGTACGTACCGCGGAGTGCACGGTGTTGGCGGGCGTGGACCGCGGCGGCAGCATCACGTCGCCGCTGGGCGTGAACACCAGGTGGCCGGACTCGAGCTGTTGTGTCGCTGGCCACGCCCACTGGTGGGCGGCGGTACGTACCGCGGAGTGCACGGTGTTGGCGGGCGTGGGCCGCGGCGGCAGCATCACGTCGCCGCTGGGCGTGAACACCAGGTGGCCGGACTCGCGGTGCGTGGTCCGCACCATGCCGGACATCACCTCCGAGCTGTTCTCGCGCTTGGGCGTGCCCTCGCTTGTCATGTCCACTGTTGGGTCCTCCTGTTGGTATACAAAATCATATTTTGCGTGAAGTGGGCTATACAATCCTAAGTTTGTTCTTTTCCCGTCTTCCCAACTCATCCAGAAACCCCAGCAGGCCATTTAACTTGCCGAAGATGGAATGTATCTCGTCCAGTACGTTGCCACAGCCAGGGCACTCTAACAAAATACATTGGGATTGTGTAAAAATATTTTTCCAGATTAAAAAAACCTATGAGTATGTAGGTAAGTGGAAAATGGAATGTGTAAAAGCACTTTGTCCAGATTTAAAAAAAATGTACTTTTTCTCTTGTTGTACTCACCACCAAATTACATAGGGAACGAGTTAAAGAAAGAATGAAAAAATTTATTAGCCTACAAAAGCATTTTTCCCAGATAAAAATGGATTGGTAAAAGAATTTTTCCAGATACAAAAAGAAAACGTAGGTATTTTTTTTTATTTTATTTATTTATTATTACACCAACAAAGTATATAACTACATATAGACATAGTCCCACAAAACTATTTAAATAGTTTGTCTGTGGAATCAGGCACGAGTCTCTAAATTAAAGTGATAATAGTTAAATACTAGGGTAATGCAGCCAAAAAATACATTTTAAGCTTCCGCTTGAACACCCCCCTGTCCTGCTCCCGGCGTATGTCTTCGGGCAAACTGTTCAATAGGTATGGTAACCTTTTTTTTAATGTCCTATCACCAAAGTAGTTATTTACTTTAGGTACCTCAAATTTGCCCGCAGACATAGACCGACATAGTATGTGTGAAGGTGACGTACGTCGTCTCTGGTTCTTCGAGCCTCGTTCTTGCGGGGCTCGGGCTACGGGCCTCGATCGTACGATCTTTGCCCGGGCTTCGTCTCCGGGGCTCTTCTGTCCCGGGTGCTGTTGACTCCTTTTTCAGGAAACCCTCCCGCGCAACCTGCCACGTCTGCGGCTTACAAGGTATGCGGCGCGGGAGGGGGGAGGATGGTGTCGTGTTGTCGGGTGGGGCATATATATATATATATATTTTTTTTTTTTTTATTTTTTTTTTTTTTATGACGTACCCTCTCGCAGATCTTGGTGTGCACGCGCAGCTTGTCGGAGCGCGCGAACGAGCGGCCGCAGCCGCCGCACGTGAACGGCCGCTCGCCCGTGTGCGTCAGCTTGTGCCGCGACAGGTGCGACGACCGCTGGAACCTGCGCAACATCAACATCATCATCATCATCAGCATCATCTTCTATACTTATAGTAAATCTGTAGAGAGGTCAATTCTGTACATGAAATATGTAGTAGACACTAATCTACATATGAAATAACCATGAACAATAAAATAAGGAACGATGTGTTTAGTTTATATATCGGCTCGCTATCCTCACACGAACACGTCTTTACTCGGCGGCGGTGGGACGCAGACTGACTGCCCTCCTGCCCCCACCTTGCGTGGAGTGTAGGAACGAGACGACAGATGTCAATGTCAGATGTCACTGATGTGTGATGTTTGACAGTGTGTGTTTGTTTGTATGTTCGTGTATGCTACATCTCGTATGTTCGTGTATGCTACAAAATATATTTTCAAAATAACTATCAGGAGGTGATTAGTGATCGATACTGATGCCACAAATGCAATCAGTAAAATTTTTGTTTGTCTTTCTGTTCGTAATAGAAACAAAAACTACTCTACGGATTTTAACGAAACTTAGTACGATTATTTTTCATACTCCTGGGCAGATTATAGTATACTTTTCATCCCGCTACAATCAATAAGAGCAGAGCAGTAGTAAATAGTAACTCAGACACCAGACACCAAGTGAATTTGCGCATGGCTATAATTCACCTGGTGTCATGTAGAAATAAATGTTTCTATTTCTAGCAGCGGAGAGGAGATACTGACCTTAGATCGCACACGTCACACACATGAGGCCTGCCCTCCTGCGAGTCGTTGGCGGCCGAGTCCGACACAGACCCGCTGGAGTCCGTCTCCTCATCATCATCCATCATGTTCTTGCTGCCAATTTTCTCTGAAACACAAACAATATTACGTCAGCGGTTTTACTGGCCATTAATACGCGTGATTCATCGCGAGCCGTGCAGATGAATTAATGAATTGGAGAACATGACGAAATCGTCTGCGGATAAATAAATTGCGGTTTCCGTAACATGTACTTGAAATGTGTATCTGTGTTATGAATGGACTGAAATTAAAACAAAAAAAAGTAAATAAAAATTTAACCATTATTTTTAATTTAAACAAAATTCGTTCTGTGATCAGGACATTTGCAAATTAAAATATACTTAAATAGTTATTTAATATAGTGATAAGAGGGCCTAAATTGTACTTAAAGTTTGTAATGCCTTTTTCTGAAATCTGTATCTATAGATTTAAAATACGTATATTATAATATCTATCAACAGAGATAGATATATCTGTAGGTATATACCTATGTATTTTAATTTTAAACCAGATTTTTAGGCACCTTGCTCGTCTGCCCCCTCTCGCATAAAAAAACGTATCTAATCCTCCATCCGTCTATTTCTGAATAACTATTAAAGAATAATTTAAAAGTAACCCACTTAAGACAAAAGCAAGCAATACCATAAAGGATTATTTGTCATCGAGTTCGCAGTTCGTTCCATTGCAAGTTCGTGCAGTTCGTTGGATTCTCAGTTCGCTGGCACTACCCGCGAACTCATGGCATAAACTGCGAACCTGTGACGAACTGCTTAACCAGCGGTTTAAATTGAGCCACTGACATAACCGAACTCACCGTCGGAGTCATCGTGCTCGTTGTTGGTGGGTTTCTGGAGTACAGCGAGTTGCACCACCTTGATGCCGCCGGGCTTCGCCTCGTTGTCAGGTTTGTTGTCATTGTGGACGCCTGTGGACAAGCAAGTATTGAGAATTATGTAATTAGTTTACAGAGCAGATATAGTGAAGGTAGAGTTACAGACCTGTGAAATTTGATCATAGAGGTCCCGATAGTTATCCTATTAGACTAGATATAGACTAGACTAATTATTAAAGATAATGCTAACAAGACTAATTATATATTATTAAAGATAATGCAAACAATAATTGTGGTTCAACTGATTGTGTACCAAATAGACTAGTGAGAACGTATCCGCGAATGCTGAAACTGGTTGGTAATAAGCTATTTATTTTTACGTACAAGGAACTTACCAATTGAGGAACAGCGTTATAAATTAGAGTACAATAACGATAATAAAGAAAAAAAAACAAAATTAAACTTATACACATGTCCGAAATCACTTTCCAAAGGCCAAAACGCTGGCCTTAATTCATCTTTCTATGCCTAGACTGATATGCTGGCCTAAGAAAGCACTTTGGTCGCCTGCCGATTAAGCGTTTATTTTTTTTAATAAAATGTAATTGAAATGTCAACTCCATATTTATTTAAATTGCCGGTTCTCAAAAAAAGTACTGGTTTAAATTTAAGTTATAGTAGCATTAAACAAGATACGTACGGCCCACTTATTTACCCCTTTTATAGCCTGTCTTCCGTTAGTAGACAACGTAATTATCGCCGTCTGGTACTTTATTAACCCAAGAATCCGGTGGCGACAAGTATTATTGACAAAAATAATCCTTGTTGAGACATCTTTCCTTTGTCACTTTCAACATTAAATGATGAATAGTCTCCAGAACGTGACAGCTCGTTGGTTAAAGCTTGCAGATGCACACTTCTCAACATTTACATACTTCAAATGCTGATAGTCGAGACATAGAAGTTGCCCGAAGGGGGCCACCGAAAAACAAATATGTATAATGCAAAGAATGGATTTGTATGCATGAACATATCTTATTGCTTTTGGATGTATGTTATGTATAATATGTATTTATTTACAAAAAAAAATATCTGAGTAAGTTTATCAGTTGTCTTGTACCCATAGTACAAGCATCGGCTTAGTTTGGGACTAGATGGCGCTGTGTCGCTCAGCGTGGCATGTCATACACTTAGCGTTAAGGCTGAATTCAGACGCCTTACGGCTATTAAGAAGTTAAAGCGACATTGATTGACAGCATTACAAAAGATGTACTCGTAGAATCTATTCAGGATCGCGGTAGTGGCGAATGGTTTGTTTGTCTCAGCAAATTAGCCTTCTTTTTTGCTATCATTAGGCGAAAAAGAATACTTAATACGCCGTTGCAAAATAGGAAATTTAAAGAATGACGTCACCGTGAGAAGGTCATTCAACTCTGTGTTCAACTCTGATGAACTAGTGACGTATTCTCTACGAAAGCCGTTTTAGATCATTATTAAACTGTTTCTTCCCCTTATTCTTTTAAACACCGATGACTAACCAAATAACCAAGCTATTAATTAAGGAAGCGTTCAATTAAAGAATATGTTTTGCTTGTGCATAGATTGGAAATAATTGATGACCTGAAAACGCGACCTGAATCTGCCGAGTAAACATTTTAATCCAATTACAAAATACTGCAGTTAGTTGCTGCTCGCTGAAATACAAATATGAATTAATAATATCATAATGTTTGTACAGAAAATATTTGTTTAATATTCTAATCATGGAATTTAGAATATAGTTATATTAATCATAATAATATATATAGTTATATTTTATTTTACACGATCGTATTCAATATAAAAATGCTTCATTTATATCAATACCAATTTTATATTGCCTTATGTACGTTGAAATAATGTTTTTCAACGTTTGGGAACAATTCCTGCTACGTTTTTATAATCTCCTACATAAAGGGCATAGGAGGAACGTGTATTTAATAAAATGTTGATCGGTTGAACAAATAAAGAGTGAAAGTGTAAACATACACAGCGGTTGAGGAGGCTAGAAAAACCCAATGCATTTAATTTCTACGTAAAACTAGTGAAGTATGCACGTGCATAGGTCAGCCACAAATCATATTCTCTTGAGCTAATTACGGTCACAGCAGTTAATCTTCAAGAAAATCTTATAAAAAACAACTTTGTTCTTTCACACTCAACATGCCGAGACCGGAGAATACAACATAAATACAAAAAAAAATAACTTAACCGTGTAATGAAAATTGTCTAAAAACTTAATTAAGCCCAGAATCTAAATAAAAAGTTAATAAAAGAAAGCCACGAATGGAAAATATTTACTAAGTTAATATTATATTGTTATAATAATAGTTAATCATACCCGTAAATCATTAGGTAAGCCATTATTAAGTATAATTAACATAAACGCAACATTTTACATGAATTAAAACATAGATCACGTGAGTCTCGCTCACCATAAAAGCTTTGAGAAAAACCATAACGGCATTCGAAAATAGTACCATAGTATAGTTTATGGTAAATGTTATAGCTACCATAAGTATCAACTTTAATGATTGCTTCAATGCAGCCCATTAATAGCTTATGACTTACTTTATGTTATTTATTTATATTATTTAATATAATACACAGTAGGTCATTTATAATAAACTGCACAAATTCATATGTCGACATTCAGTAGCCAAGTTCTGAAAATTTATTTGACATCTGTAATATATTATTTTCATAAAAATATAATTGTGGGTCTGCTTTTATTGTGTGCCTTAATAAAGGCTTTAAAATGTCTACCACGGGTTTATTAGCGTCTCTTTCTGTACTTTTATTATTAACTGCCCTTTCTGGTACCGTGAAAATATTGAAATAATAATTTTACACAAGGTGCAACTTAGAGTAGAGTCATGTAGCTTTAAGAAAAAACTACTCTCTCTTCATCCGTATTTTTTTCTTGATTGAAAAATGTGCTAAGTAGCAACAAAAGAAGGATTTTATAAATCGCAGTAAAAATTAAAACTATCCGACTTTGAATCGTTCAGACAATGCCATGTCACATGAAATGATGTATTGTGTCGTGGCCAAATCGCTGAATTGATCATTTCATGAAGTGAACAACTAATGGTAACCAAATCATTAAACGACAAACGTTTAGCGATTTGGTCACCCACGTTTGACCATATCGTAAAAAAGGGTCACAAGTCTAACCTAACCAACTGTGTCATTTCATGAAATGGGCAAATTCTACGATGTGGCCACGACATATGCAAAAATATGGACGATAAATCCAATACATTAACAACGCAACAACTAAAAATTCAAAATATGCATATCACATATAAAGTTGTCTGATAAAATATTTTCGTAACATTTTCGAGAAAAACTGGTTAAAAGACGAAACAAATATGGCTTTTACAGCACACAGAATGTTGATACAAAAAGGGTAATATTCCGTTACAGTAACATCGGAATAACAATTACGATGAAACAAAACACCCCTTTGTGGGCTGTTGACCCGAAACGTTGTTTTTCAGCTAACTATATCAAAAGTGCGCAAAGGTGAAACAATGATACAGCCGTGTACAACAAATAAAATAACGCCCGTTCTATAATGTTACGCGCCGAGGGTTGCTATGCTAAAATTAAAAAACAAAACCAGCCATACCAAAACAGAGGGTGGTTTTCAACAAAGTTTTACGTACAAAGCCGCAGAGTTTAGTTGCAAAATAAACTACGAATACAATGTTGTATTTATAAAACGTCATTCCATTCCAAATCCATTCATTCCAGAAGTTCACTGCTTTGGAAATATGTCAAATAGACAGTTTTTAGGAGGTGTATTTTGTTAATTGTGTATGGTAAGGACTCATACATAGGGTAGGTACTGTTTGAAAAAACTCATATCTTGACTACGCCAGTAGTTTCTCTTCCTTTGCGTCAACTTTAGACTATTGCTGCAGTGTCAATAAAATCGTTTTACACTCCAAGGATGTAAATACACAAGAAAATATTTATAAAACTGGCGTTGTAAATTATTTATCAAATTACGAAAATATTCACACAAATGTACAAATTCTACCTATTCATAACAGAATAGATTCATACTATTGTGTAGACTAGTATGGGCGTAAGACAAAGGCCACAATAATAGGCCAGCCTCGATCGAGTACATCCTCTGAAGGTCAACTTTTCTTAGTGCTTGCAAACGTGTGCTTGCATTTCGTATTATGTAAATGCACATTGATTCAGGCGCACGCTCAACTTAATATAGCACTAAAGATCATTTTTTACTTTTTTAACTAGAATAAAAAGTGTTATTAAAACACGTGTGCACACAATTTAGTACTAACATCACAATACATTTTTGTGCGTTAAAGATTTCATAATAAAATATCTATATTTTTCTTTAACCATTCTTATGTTTTGTGCTATAAATAATGAGGTATCTACAATATAGATCTATAAATCATGGGAGAACATCTGTGGTTATTCTTCTTTTATTTTTGTAGTAGCTAAGGATAGTATTTGCAAAAAATTATAACCAAAACATTACCTGACATACTTTACTACAAACGTTTCATATTCCCTGGAGTATACTGTGTAACTAATTAAGTATGTGCCTAATATAACCGTGTTATGCAAATTTAATTACCTATTACAAGGTACAAACGACATTTATATACCTATAGTTTATAATATACACGTGTCTATATTAAAGAACGTGTCAAAAAAAGCGTTTAACTCGATTACAGGAATAAAAAATATCTATAGATCAACTTTTACCAAAAAATAAAACTTTGTTATTTATATATTAAAATAATATGTATTACTTTATCAGTGTTCGTGAGTTTTAGCTAATTTTAATTAGGGTGGTATAATATAATAATATATAACTAGCGGGATTTAACGCGCATACCTTTTTTAAAAACCCGACGTTTCGGCCGTGTTACAACGACCGTGGTCACGGGAAGTACTGGTGCAGCGATGTTACTCCGTCTGCGCGGCAGAATATTTTTCTACCCGCACATTTTTGTTTCTCCAACCACCATCACAAATCACACTAACAGTGTCCACATTTTGACGAGAATTAACCGACTTCGCACTAAAAAGGGGGAGTGTTTTTGCAATCACTGGATTCCATGTTGTAGACAACTTTAAACCGTCCTCACGATTGAAATTATTTGGGTGTTTCTTTATTTCAACCGCCTCACGTACAAGTCTCGAATGGTGATGACGTTCGGATGACAGTATTTGTGTCCGGTAAAACTCAATCCAGTGATTGGTACCCGATTCCAGCAGATGTTCTGCTATGGCTGATTTGGTGGTTTGACGGTTTTTAACAGCTGCAATATGTTCTTTGACCCTTTCAGCAATGGTCCGCTTCGTTTGGCCTATGTAGGAACTACCACAGCTGCAATCCACCTTATAAACCTGGAGTATCTAATGGCAAGACATCCTTAGGACTGCCCACCATACCGCTGATCTTCGTGCCTGGTTTAAATATCGTAGGTATAGACAGACCTCTAAGCAATGTCCCAATCTTGTCTGTCACTCCTTTAATATAAGGCAAGTAAGCTGGTTGTCTGCTTACCTCCAGATGCTTAGGTTTCACCTTCGGTTTCTTCCCGCATCGGTTCACCTGGTATCCGTTGCTTTTGAGTACCTCCTGAACATGGTCAAGCTCACGCTCCAGGTGTTCAGGGTCACAGAGGTCATGGGCTCTATTCGTGAGTGATGTCACAACGGATTGCAGGTGCCTCGGATGATGATGCGACGTAGCGTGTAAGTATCTGTCCGTGTGGGTGGGTTTCCGATATACACAGCGAGACAAAGACCCGTCAGGCCTTACCGTGATTTTTATATCCAGAAATGACAGCGATCTATCCTTTTCCATCTCGTACGTGAATCTGATGTTTGGATGGATGGAGTTGAGATGTTCAATATATTGACCCACTTCTTTTTCACCTCCTTTTACTATGCTGAAGACATCATCCACATACCTCTTCCAAAGCTTGATGATCTTCGGACCTTGGACCAAGGCTTTTTGCTCAAAATATTCCATCCAGAGATTGGCAAGTACAGGGGCTACAGGACTTCCCATTGCGACGCCATCTATCTGGAGGTAATATTGGCCCTGAAAAAGGAAGTAGTTCCCGTCCAGACAGTTTTCAAGCAGGTCAATATAATTTAACGGCATCTCGCTGTCACACAACCTGTCTTTCACGACATCCAAACATTCCTTAATTGGAACCTTGGTAAACAACGACTCGACGTCAAAGCTCACCATTACTTCTCCAGGTTCCAATGTGAGGTCTTCCAATATCTGGACAAAATGTCGCGAGTCCCTCACAAACGACGATGTTCTTCCCACAAGTGGCTGCAACACTGACGCAACATGCTTCGCGAGATGATAAGTAGGCGAACATATCTGACTTACGATTGGCCGCAATGGCACGTTGGTTTTGTGTATTTTCGGCAGGCCATATAATTTCGGCGGTTGGTGTGACTTCGGTCTGTACAGCTTCTCATACTCGTCGTCCGTGAATAGGTCCTGGTTTTTATGGATCAGAGCTCGTATTCTCCGTGTCACTCTCGCCGTGGGGTTGTATGTGACCTGTTTGTACACATTACCATCATCCAACAGCTGCCGTATTTTTTGACGGTAATCATCCGAGGCACCTGCAATCCGTTGTGACATCACTCACGAATAGAGCCCATGACCTCTGTGACCCTGAACACCTGGAGCGTGAGCTTGACCATGTTCAGGAGGTACTCAAAAGCAACGGATACCAGGTGAACCGATGCGGGAAGAAACCGAAGGTGAAACCTAAGCATCTGGAGGTAAGCAGACAACCAGCTTACTTGCCTTATATTAAAGGAGTGACAGACAAGATTGGGACATTGCTTAGAGGTCTGTCTATACCTACGATATTTAAACCAGGCACGAAGATCAGCGGTATGGTGGGCAGTCCTAAGGATGTCTTGCCATTAGATACTCCAGGTTTATAAGGTGGATTGCAGCTGTGGTAGTTCCTACATAGGCCAAACGAAGCGGACCATTGCTGAAAGGGTCAAAGAACATATTGCAGCTGTTAAAAACCGTCAAACCACCAAATCAGCCATAGCAGAACATCTGCTGGAATCGGGTACCAATCACTGGATTGAGTTTTACCGGACACAAATACTGTCATCCGAACGTCATCACCATTCGAGACTTGTACGTGAGGCGGTTGAAATAAAGAAACACCCAAATAATTTCAATCGTGAGGACGGTTTAAAGTTGTCTACAACATGGAATCCAGTGATTGCAAAAACACTCCCCCTTTTTAGTGCGAAGTCGGTTAATTCTCGTCAAAATGTGGACACTGTTAGTGTGATTTGTGATGGTGGTTGGAGAAACAAAAATGTGCGGGTAGAAAAATATTCTGCCGCGCAGACGGAGTAACATCGCTGCACCAGTACTTCCCGTGACCACGGTCGTTGTAACACGGCCGAAACGTCGGGTTTTTAAAAAGGTATGCGCGTTAAATCCCGCTAGTTATATATTATTATATTATGCAACGCGAAAGCTTAAAAGTTATTAGGGTGGTATAAAACCTCTTTTGATGTCAAAGGTTAAATCCAGTGCGTGCAACCTACGCACTGGATCGTGCGTAATTACTCTTACTTTTTAATTTCCAATAAACATTACAAAACAAAAAAGCTAAAAATCTGCGTAAATAATCCGCGAAAATTTAATTTAATCATTCTTTTATTGTAAAAAACTAGCGCCCCACCCTCGCATCGCTTCGGGTATTTCAGATAAACATTTCGTTGGTTTACATTTTGGCGTTTTAGTAAGGATCCCTAATCTTTTCTAGCAATAAATATACCCTATGTTACTCGGGTGAATGTAGCTTTCCAATGGTGAATGAATATTTAAAATCGGCACAGTACTTTTGCTCTTTATTCATTACAAACATACACAACCATAAAAATATTTCCTCTTTATAAAGTAGATAAGTTTTTGTTTTATTTTTTCTTATTAATACCATGGGCTTCGTGACAACCCTGAGTCTGTAATGTTTCGCGGCAATTGCTGGGGTGATTGTGCGAAATTGCCAAAGGAAATTATACTAAATTATCATCTTGCGGACTAGCTCATTGTTGTTCTTGCTTGTATGCGGTGGAATATTTTATTCGTGTTAAACAATACAATTCTTATTCGTATACCTTTTATAACTGTTGATTTTGCCTTAAGGTAGGTATATTGTACTACAAATCATAGAATTGGAGAGTCTGCTTTAAGAGAGGTAGGGCATAGCGAATCTTAGCTCTAATGAGCTGCTCTTCCGGGGAAGGACCTCCACCCTATTGAATACCGCAGCCAAATGACCTCCGGGTCGTGTTCCTGCCGGTGAGTAGGGTTTACGGAGCTCGTGGGGGGGGGGGGGGGGGGGGGGGGTTGGGTTTGGGCCGGCATGGCGTTGGCAACTGACGGGTGACTGACCAGTTACTTGCCCGTTGTCACAGCGACTTGGGCTTTCCTTTCGCTTTCCATCAGGCGAAGGGTAGCCATTATGCCGAGCTACTATAAACTACTACTATAAACTGACTACGTTCAGTAGGTAGTAGACGGACCATGGCCGTTGATTGATTGATCGATCGGTATGGCAGGACATCTTTTAGGATTGAGTCTTAATACAGCATGGCTCTATAATCAGTCTTTTATCGGTCTGATAACTACTTTAACCGGGGATTGAAAAATCTGTATTTACGACACTTCGCCCTGCGATCGCCAACCCGCCTGCCCAGCGTGGCGATTATGGGTATATCCTCCAGACGTTTGCCCTAAGTGGCGAACAACTGGAGAGGCCTATGTCCAGCAGTGGACTGCAATAGGCTGATGATGATGTCAATTTATAGGCAACAATTTTTGGCGATACGTTGAAATGTTAATTATTTTATACAATAGTAGTAGAAAGTTATTGTTTCACGTACTTTGTGAGTGTAACAAACGATTTTGATCATGGGCTATTGTTTGTATTGTGACTGCGTCTATTTCTCAAGGTTTTTTTTATAGAAAATCGTTAAGCGTTTTATAGAGATAAGAAGTTGATTTGAACACTATCAAGTTCGTGAGAAAATAAATCAACTTTGGCCTCTTTTACATGAAGTAATTAGAATCTGTCTGGTAATAATCATACACAAATACTTGTACTGTGAGAGATTTATAATTAGGTATGTATAATTAATTATACATGCATTAATTCAATGACTATGGACCAATTCCTCATTATACCATCGTCACTGAACATTTTTTTTTAAATTAGGTAGTAGAGAAATCCAATTTTTACGCGACGATAAGACAATAAAAATGCAAATATGTGCATTTAATTATGATGCAAATACGTTTTAAATAACAGCAGAGGCAATGCAGAACCAGTTATAATGGGAGCACCGATTACCGGTTTCTCTTTGGTCTATCGAAATCATTAATAAGATTTATTGTTTCGAGTTCTACACTAATCTAATCGGATTCTGTTGAACTTTGTTTAGACAGACTGTATTTTTTTTATATAAATGCGCTAGACATTGCATACAAACCACCTGGCTACAAGGTTTTATATTGTAGTATGAGAACCACATGACTAGGCAATCTGCAATAAAACATAGGCGAGAGCCAATTTAGGAGACTTCTGTAATTTTTTAATGTAGTTGTTTTTATATAAATGCGCAAGATATTCCAAACCAAACACCTAGTCTCAAGGTTTTATATTGTAGATGGTCTACCATAAAACCTGAACGAGAACCACTTTAGTAAGACTTTTACTTCCGAAATTGATCCGACCGGATATCGAATTCGCTCCCGCACAATACAAGAACACCTTAAATAATGCACTGACGAAGACGTCGTATGCAACTATCATCATCAGCCTATTACAGTCCACTGCTGAATTTAGGCCTCTTTAGTTGTTTGTCACTTTGGTCAAACATCTGGAGGATTTACCTATAATTGCCACTCTGGGAAGGCGGGTTGGCGATCGCAGGGCGTAGCTCCTCGCTCCGGTGACGCTGCTGCCCGTCATCGCCATGTGGCATTTAGCTATAGTTCATTCGCGTTAAGAAAATAGTGACTGACAGGCCACTAGCCAATTAAAACGCTAGAAATTATAATTTACTATGGTCTTCAATCGTGATGGTTATACCGCCACCAGTCGGATGCTAGAGCCTCGTTTGTTGTTCGGCAGGATGCACTACAGGGCCCCTACCACTAAAATCGAAAACGATCGTTCGTTGATCGGATCGCGTATTTTTGCCCATAAATCCCTCTCATTTGTCCCTGCCGTGTTCGTTGATATATTCAAATACGGTGGCTTAGAGCGGAAAGATGATAGGTCGCTCCCTTACATCGCCGTTCAATCATTTTAAAACGAATACATAAGTATGTTTTTTAAATATTTACCAACATATTACGTAGGTACATGTAAAAGCGGTAGTGAAGCGCTCACGTCGGCAATTCAGCACAATCGCTACCAATCAGATTACATTCACAGAACATTGCGCAATCCATAGTTTTGTGTCTCAAATAAATACTTAATTAAATTACCACCGCTATTGATAAATCAGTCTGTGACGCAAACGATTCAGCTCTACAAATTAATAGACAGGACCTCGAGACATGAATTGTTAATACAGAGTTACGTAAATCGACCAGACGCTTTACTAGATACAAATAAATAACCCAAGACATGCCACGATGGGCCACACAGCGCTGTCTAGTCTAAAACCAAGCCGGAGCTTGTAATGGGTACTAGACAACGGATAACTTATTTAGATACGTTTTTGTAACGAAATATAAATCATACATAGTAAATACTCTATATAGTATAATCAGCCGTAGGAGGTCCATTGCAAAACATAGGCCCCCCCAAGACGAGCTGTTGTAAGCATGCAGCAGCCCCAACCTGCGACTTTTATTCAGTCAGTCCACCTCGTTGGAAGGCGAGAATCTAGAACTTGTCGGCCCTAACGATAATAATCATGTGTTTATTAAATTTTATAAGTAAAATAATTGAAAAAAAAAACGTATTAAGAACGAAGAATTAGTAAGGGAACAGCCTATCATCATTTCGCTCCAAGCCAACCTCACCTGCCCGTGGTGCAACCTGCCGAATAGTCAAGTCAAGTCAAGTCAAAATAATCTTTATTTGTATAGGTTTTTATAAAAAACACTTACAAATCGTCGAAGCTACCACCGGTTCGGAAAGCAGCGTTCTACCGAGAAGATACCGGCAAGAAACTCGTGTAGTTGCTCTTTAGATAATAACAAACGAGGCGCTGGCAACCGACTGGTGGCGGTATAACCATCACAATTGACGGCGTAGCTAAATACCACAGACCGAGAAGCTACGCCCTGCGATCGCCAACCCGCCTGCCCAGCGTGGCGATTATGGGTATATCCTCCAGATGTTTGCCCTGTGGCGAACAACTGGAGAGGCCTATGTCCAGCAGTAGACTGTGATAGGCTGATGATGATGATATTCAGAACTTACTCAGGTCATACATTAGTATATGTTACAGTTTACACAAGGTGTTTAAAACCTAAACTGATTTGAAAACGCGGAACACGCCCCGCGACGCTTTAGATATTGATTAAAGTGAATACTGTACATACCCGTACATACAACTTATACGTTTCAAAGTTGAGCTGCGAGCGGTATATTTTAGACGAACTTTGCACTTCATATTCGCACACGTACATTTTTAATAAATTCCCAACGTGAAATGAAAACATGGACAGATGAGAGAGCTCGTTTATTTGCTTATTCGTGGGAATAACAAGTGTTGTTTTATTATAGTTAGCGTGGTTTGAGAGGATGTAAAGGAGGTTCTAATGCAATAGGACTTTAAAGAGCTATATTTTTTTTATGCAAGAGGCAGACGATAAAACGTGATGCCTGATGGTAAGCAGTCAACACCGCCCATGGCCACCCCGCAACTCAAATCGAGTTCTGGGGTCGCTGCTTGTTGGTGTTTTGTAGACAAATATCACTACCATACCATATGTATTATAATATATGGTAGTGATACTTGTCATATGTCATATGATACTGATAATTGACACATTCAGACCTATCACTGACAAATGTTTTATTAAGAGGTAGGGCAAAGCGAATCTTCGCTCGAATTGAGCCGACCGTCGTCCGTGCGGGGTAGGACCTCCGCAGCCTCATTAGGCTGCGGAGGTCATTACCTCCGGGTCGTGTTTCTGCCGGTGAGTTTCTGGAGCTCGAGGGGGTTATGGTTGGGCCAGAATAGCGGTCAGGTAACTGACCAGTAATATGGACCGCTCGTTCGCTTTCCATCAGGCGAAAAAGTGGACTTGACAGTGGCTGCGGGTTCGATCCCCGGTTCGATTCACAGTACAAACATTTGTGTGCATGAACATGTCTGTTTGTATTGGTCTGTTTGTTTATTTGCAAAAATAGTCTATGTAAGTCTATATCTAAGTTAGTCAGTTGTCTGGTTGTCATAGAACAAAAAATCGTTTAGTTTTGGACTAGATGGCGTCGTGACCCGGTGTGGTATTTTTCCTTTAACCCGGTCATTTTACCTTTAAACTTTTATAAAACTCAAAAGAGTAAGCCGATACAGGAGATATCACAGGTGATAACCAGATAACCGATGCAAAATAGTGCGAAAGTTTTAATGGAAAAACATTTCAATATTATGTTATGTATAACATTTTGATATAAACATTTTCTACCGCGTACACTCAGGTAGGTAGTGACTAAGTCTTTTGTGTAAAGAAATATCACGTCACATGTATAAACGTTATAATGTAAACAATTTTAATTTACAATTTAAAAGAATGAGTAATACATAATTGTGTAGTCTTAGCGAATAAAATGCGCAGTTTTATTCAAAGATAATTTTTAATTTTATGATCATTCTAATTATTTCGAAAAAGCGCTTCGCATCCGGTTTAAAGACCTTTTTCCGTACACACTTTTATTAAAATTGTGACTTTTTGTTTCTACAAAGAAGATTCCATGACCAAAAAACAATTGTCTCCAGAAACCCTACTCACCGGCAGAATACGACCCGGGGATCATTTGGCTGCAGTACCTACTCTATAGGGTGGAAGTCCTTCCCAAGACGGGCAGCTCAATTCGAGCGAAGAAATTAAATACTCTTTATCACTTCTCCTATTCACTATCACCTACCCAACAGTTGTCTGGAAGAGATCGCTTATAGCAACAAGACCGCCTAATGTCTACTATATACAGTTCTAAGGCAATTGTATGGTCTGGATCTGTCTATCTTTCAAATATAGGTACTAAACTGGCCTTCTAATTCTTAAAATCATCTTTTTTTTAACAAATCGACTAGTCACTTCAAATAACATTTTAATTAGTATGTACTTACCTACCAGTTGACACCACTAATTAAAACATCGTATGCATCATCATCGTTATAAATGTCGTAAGCATCTTTTTTATTCACATGTCATGTCCTATTTTTTGTAGCAAATATAAATTGTCTCCTACTAATTAATTAAACAGCGTGTTATTTTGTTTGTAATTAATGAAAAAATATACATAAAACTGTCTATATAAAACATAATAATAGGGGTGTTTCCAGGTGCTCCATGTCATCACTAATTTCTTGCCTAAGAGTAATTTCTTGGTTATACAACTTAGTAATAAATTGAATCCTGGTTATTGGAATTAAATTATGTTGAAACAGAAGGCCTCCTATGTTAACACACGCACACACAAACACACACACACAGACACACACACACAGAAACACACACACACACACTTACATTCCTACATCTTATCCTTTTAATTGTGATTAAAATAACCTCAAAACCGAACCGCGTCCATGATAATTATAATTGGTAATTGTAAATGGTTACTGCGACACAAGCATTGTGCTTAGTGCAGAGCGGCTAGATATAAGTTCACCAGATTGTAAAATGGAAATAAAGTTTATTATTATTATTACTTTTAACCAGGTATAGAATCCCGAGACCTCTTGGTCGTTAGACAACGTTTGCTACGAGTAGTCATGAGCCAATCAATAATTTTTGTATGCAATAACCACTTTTGTGTCTATATTGTAATATTTTGTATAACAGACATATAAAACATACAAATACGCGATCATTTTTAAACTTTTATTTGTTATACAGGGTGGACATTTGAGATGGCGCAGCAAGGGAGCAGTGATCCATTTATGGCTTACAGAGACCACCCGTGCAGTATTTTTCTTGTAATGAACAATGCATAATGTCTTTGAACTTTAGATTCAATTAAACTCTGTGAGAGTTTACTGTGTCGTTAGTAAAATGGTCGAAATTCAACCCAAAACTGCGAAGAGGTCGCTATAAAAGGTTCTATTTTTAAGTCACTCATGAAAGTACTTATAAAAGGGGGACGATGTAAATATTAGAAAAATTTGGTACAAGAAAATAATGGCATTGTAAAAGAGTAAAGAACTATAGCATACGAAGCTATACGAAGTTTCCGTTTGAATTCGGATTATGGGAGTGACAGATAAGAGATTTAACACACTTATGCATTATAATATCTCCTGAGCAAGTACTTTAACAGTCTCCTTATGAAATAGGCTTGTTGCCGTAAAAAATGTAATTAGTCTGTCTTTAAGATTATTTAAAAATAAGAGACACGTATTTCTTAATTTCTAAATTAGACCAAAAATTACAAAGATATAGCCCGCTAAAGTTACGTGGGACGTCACGCCTCTTGGCATTTTTTTAGCAAGGGGTGACGTCAAAGACTCCCACTCTTAAATTTTGATGCCTTGTATCTTTGTTATTTTTTGTTTAATCGAAAAAATAAAAAATACGCGTCCAATATGTTTTTATAACCAAAAATACGGACTAAATATAATATAAGTATTTTAACCCTGGAAATAACCCTATTAGGTCAGATGATTTGAGAGAAAAAGGGGTCGGTATATTTCTTGGTAAATAAAACAAAATATGACTACATACATGTATTAGACCGGCTAGATCTTTACTTTGTTAGACAGTCGTGCATTCCACAATGAACTAACATTAAGCTCCCTCCCTTTACCGTTAGCGTTAGCACGTGGCGAGGCTGATAGGAACAATCGTGACTATGACTCATAGATACCACGCTAAGAGTCTAACATTATGCATATCCCTTCGAAATCTTGTATAGTCCGTTTTTATACAAAGTAACAGAGCGTAAAACCCCATCCGCTCAGGCCGTTAAACTACGTATGTACTTTCAATTGTTTTTTATTTATTTTAATCTAGCACATCGTTAATCATGGATTGAGTAAATTATACTTCAATGTTGCAGATAAGTCGTTTAGTTTGGTAGTAAATGTTTATGGAGTAGCGAAAGTGGGAACTTTACTAAGGTACAATGGTGCGGTAACAGCGAATGTAGACATAAAGAACTTTTAAATGACCTTACTAGTTTGGTTTAGGAATCAAAGGCCCAATCTGATGCAAGTCTCGCACAAATATCCTGTGTTTACGAAGAGAAAAAGTTTTAAATTAATAATAATTTAGTATTTTTGAATCTTATTAAGTGAAATTTAAGTTAAAATCACATTAAATGAATTTTAGTCCAAATAGATCGGACGTTGAGAATGGACAAAGACTACTGTTTCTCGAGAATTGTATAGACATGAAATCGGTGACGAAATATTTCTATGGCCGTACTACCTACACTTACGAATAATGAAAAAATCATTAGAATGAAAATTTAGAAGCAACTATTAGTATCTACTATTTGAGGCTATTTAGGTTTTTAAAAGAAACCTTTATCGGTTGAGTCGAAGGGTTAAAAACCCAAAAATTGTGTCTCAATTAACGGATCAAGTCGCGGGTTTTTCCCGCAAGTGTTTTGCAAATATAATATTTCAATTAAAAACGGACTAAAAAGCAACCAATTAAATGAACTAACGTTGATTTATCAAGGTCTCGAATTAAATTCGATTGTAAATGTAGGTACTTACTCTTTTTTGTAAAATGTAGCTCAATCAAAAAATTACGACGGAAATGACTTGGTAATATTTATTTGGATTTTTGCAACCATTAACAATGCTAATAAAAACACACAGCGCCATTATGACTTATATTATAATGTACAGTAAGTGTAGTAAATCTACTTCTAAATATTCTATCATAGCTAAATTAATAAATAAACAACAAATTTTTTAATTAACTGATACGAGCGAAGCACTGGGTTTATTTTTAATTATATTTTGTGATAAGAAGTTTTTTTTATACGGGCAACAAAAAATATTTCGAAATTGAGGTTCATACTTTGATACGACTCATGAATATTTATGAGCATACGTAACATAAAAAGTGTTTTTAATTTGTATTTTAGGGTTTAACTTTTTTTTGGCATCTGACTCATTTAGTTCGGAGTGGGAGGGAATAACGTTTTACTGAGATATTATAAAGATAATGTTTTATTATTGACCTACAATAAAATATAATGTTTTTCAGTCTTGTTGGATGTGAAAGTTGGTTGCCTGTTACTCATTCACGCAAAATCTATGAAAG
The DNA here is from genome assembly GCA_031163375.1 of Conogethes punctiferalis. NCBI lineage: Eukaryota > Metazoa > Arthropoda > Insecta > Lepidoptera > Crambidae > Conogethes > Conogethes punctiferalis. Next base: position 12,625,775 of record CM062090.1, on the reverse strand, counting down.
AATAATACTTTATAGTAATATAGATCATCCGTCAAATTAACACCTAGGCTATAAATTATAAGAACATTATCATTTCACATATAACCGATATTCACGTGGGCTAGCAAAATTATTTATAGTTTTTTTAACTACATACCTATTTTTTTCAGGTTAGCTTTAAAGAACTACAAAAAACAAAAAGTGTCAAAAACAGAGTACTAATGGACAGATAGCTAGTTCAGGCGACATTTCTTGGTAATTAAATATGTCGCGGATCAATATTATATAGTCAAGTCAAGACACACAAGACATCTCAAAGTATAATTCTAATAATACGGTACAATGTGAGTGGGCGGGCTGGTATAGTGCCTCAATTATTTCGTCAAATATTTATTTCGAATAATATATTTTAGCGGATCTTATAAGTTAGGTGCGGTCGGTTTGCAACTCTTGCAAAATTGCTTATTTAATTTATCTCAAACATATTATACTTAATTTAAGGTTTTTATAGCATTGGAAGGAAACTTGAAAATAAGCCGGTTGAGTTTAATGTTACAATGCGAGTAATGATATTTTCTTCGCATTTACTATTCATGTGGTACATGCAATAACATAGCATACTACAAGATCGTAAAACTCTAATACAATTACAATTTTGTCACGAATATTAAATACATAGTTACTTGTTTTGGTAGCCGCTTACGTCATATATTTTATTTAAACGATATAAACCGAACGCCCGCCATGTGGGTTCTTTTATGACCCGATGTTATAGTACCTACCTATATCATTAAAGTACAGAATTTTATTTTTGGTTTATTATTAAAGTATAACGCGTTTAAAGATATTGAGTTCACGCTACATTTTGTTTATTCACAGTTTAAAAAGATAAAAACAAAATTACTCACTAATTATTTTCAGTACTAAAAGATTTCTTGCTTAATTTTTTCTCTAACTTCGGATACGGCACGTTGACGCAACGTTTCGCGAATTAGTTGTACCTAAATCCACTACAATAATATAATGTATATGCCTCAGTAAGACAGTTAAAGCCGTGATACTAGTTATATCGCTAGTAATATAATCAGGTCTGTAGCTAGAGTCGAATTTGAGGTAGGGCGAAATTTAAAAAATACTTTATCTGCCCACTCAGCAAAAGCTACTAAATCAACCACCATGTATTCACTGACCTACTTAAAACTAAAAAATCTTCAATGATGAAGAACGAACAAACAGGATTTTTAACTTCCCGATTTGGATGTAGAGATTCACATCTGAGAGAGGTTATAATTAGTTATAGGGTGGTTTCATTATAATTATTTATCTAAGTTTTTGGTATTTTTATAGTAGAACATTGCCCCACAACCCACAATGCCACCCCCTAGTATGTATATCCATATATCGTTTTATTTTTATACAAAAGCAATAAATAAACGCAATAAGTATCTATATTTATTTGGCACACTAACGCCAATCCCGTGCGTCCACTAACCGCGTGCTCTATGTCTAATCTAATAATCTCACATGACTCCATTTAAATCAGCTATGGTAGTCACGTAATGTCGACATTTTAACTTTAAATCGCATGAGTCACAAGCTTTTCGGCAATTCTTTGGAAGTAACTCAAGTATCAAACTCGTCTAAGTTTTGATGAAGTCCAGATGTCCTAATCTCACCATACATAGAGTAAACATTATATTATTATCCCCTTTTAAACTAGTCAACCGCCTTGTTACCAGCTACGAGTATAACGTATAAAAACACGGTAATTGTCAGGATCTTTTTTGTTGCGGCATCTTATCTATAAGCTTCCTCGCTTGAAATAAGCCTTGGCGACATCAAAAGCATTGAACTCGATGGACATTTTTAAGACTTGTTATGCTACTTGACAGTTTGACGTGAAATAGAAGTGTCAATTTAGAACTATTTTATTTAAGTGAGCTGCCACACTGGCTGCAATTCGCCTCGAGTGAGCAGCGTGAGCAGCACAGTCGGTAATAATTTTTTTTTTTTTTAAATGATCGGCTACTATATGATGACTATGGGACCAACTAGGAAGTACACCACTTCAATAAAGAATAATCCGAATCGGTTTACAATTCTCGGAGATATCTGGTAACATACTCTTACATAGAACATGGAATCCGCTTCAAAATCCTTGCCTATTTCTGTGCGCTGTACACTATAATTTAAACCAGCTTGTTGTCAGCCACATGTCTTTTTTATGACAGAGGGGCCAAACGGACCTGAAGGTCTTGATTGTGAGTTGTCACTTCAAAGTTCAACACCGCAACATCAGGGGAGTCAGTCACAGGTGCGTTGCCGGCCCTTGATAAAGTAACTTTTTGAAGGTAAGTCGTAGATGTAATGGATATTATGTCACCGTAAAGTTGTAAATACCGTTAGATTATGATCTATCTCGCGAGATTGTAAACTGTCGAAATATTGTGAACTGTAAAATAATACTTACATTTTAACTATTATTACAGTTCCACTTTGATCGACCAAAATCTACCGAAAAATAATGATATAAAATGTAAGAATTATGTTACAGTTCACAATCTTTCGACAGTTTACAATCTCGCAAGATGGATTATAATCTAACGGTATTTACAATTTCACGGTGACAGATACGCCACCATTCGGAAAACTCCAGCTGGAAGCTGACAAAAATTCCACGAAGCAGAAAACACGTTCACAATAAACCATATGAATTTGAATTTGACTCACCAGGCGATGTGATCTTGTTAGGGCGTTCGCGTTCATCAGTCTTGTGGTCGTCTTGGAAGCGCACGGTCATCTTCTTCTTGGCGCGGAGCTTGTCCTCGTCGGAGGTCATGATGGACACGCGTTTCTTAGGGCGCTCCTCTTCCACCTCGCGCTTGATCTCGCAGGAGACCGCGGACGCAGCCGCTGCGGCTGCGGCGGCAGCTGTGGAATGATTTACAGTTAATAATCTTCTGAAACGATTCTATGTAGGTTTTTTTACCTCTAAGATGACAATGACAACAAGCCTACGGCCGACCTGATGTTTAGCGGTTACCGCAAGCTAAGGACGCCTGCAACACCAGGGGTATCACACACAGGGATGCAGGTTTTTTTTTTATAAGAAGAGCTTTCAAGATGACCTCACTCCACCTGATGGTAAGCGGTCGTGAGGTCCAAAAGTTAGGTCGACAGGCACAATAGAACAATCCCATTGCGCCTGTCGCCCTCACCCTGGAGACCCACTGAGATGCCGTTTCACGCCCCGCCTTAAGAACCCAGGATTGCCCAAGTGCTTTAAAATGTAAAAGGCCTGGTGACATGTAATAATACAGGCTTCTGCCTGGCTTAGACACCAGTCTTGTCGTGTTAGTTGTAAATAGCTAATTCAAAAGATGGTAAAGAAAAAAAAATCTTATTTAAAAAAAAAATATTTGAGTGCATACTCGTATTTCTGAACAGGCAAACATACATTTGACGAACAATTGTGTTTGTTCTATGTCGAGTGTTTTGTTAGATTAGTCAATTTTTAATATTATGTCCTATTAGGAAATTGATCAATTTACGAGTCTGATTATTGTCCGGTGACATTCATAAAAGTCATAATTGAAAGAGGAAAGTGTGTACGAAGAGTGACAAAAACAATAGCCAAATAAACAACAAATTGGAACAAATTCGGTTCAGCAGTTTAATTAACCACGAAGAAAATAGAGATATTTTGCAATAATAAATTCCACTTAATTCTTCATAAGTAACTATTTATTTAAATTAGTAAGTACAAAGTTCAAGTCGCCTAAACGAGTACATTGTTAGTACCTAAATGATTGTCACTGACGTCAGCACATCGTTAGAAAACGCGTGGAAAAATCAACAACAGCTCATATACATCCTCACCAACGGGCTCAAGGGCCCTAAACTAGGGCTATAAGGGTTTAGTCAACCACCAACTGCGGGTTAGTTGACTTCACTCACACAACCTATAAAGGAGTCTGCCCACTACACCGTACCATACCATGGCCGTGCTATGAACGTGTCAAGCACGGAAGGTAATACGATACGGCTTGCTTTGCCCACTGAAACGAGTCGACGGCGTTTAATGCCCGTATGATGCCCGTATGATGCCGGTATGGTGTCCGTATGCAACCCGTATGTTGCCCACCCGTAATTTGTGTGACTATTCATAGGAAGCCGTTTCATTATCACATGTGTATCGGTAATGCCTGGACGTCTGGGGAGTGGTTTTAAGAATAGGTATGGCTATAAAAAGATTAACTGTACAATTTGTACTAAGATTGTATAGGCTGGACTAAACTCAGAGAAGGCATTTGAGACGCGTTTATAACGGTCCTTATACGCGGTTATAACCCGTATTATCACCGTGCGCGGAGCGTACCGGCACCGGCAAAATATTCTCGCCGACAATTCTGAACTGTCCGTGCATGGCACGCGACGGTGTTGGTCGGTGACGGAACGGTCTAATGGGCATCGTCTCATAGTTTTCAATACAAAGAATACTTTTTTGTCTGACACGTTCATAGCACGGCCATGGTATGATACGGTGTAGTGGGCAGACTCCTTTACGAACGAGGCGCTGGCAACCGACTGGTGGCGGTATAACCATCACAATTTAAGGCGTAGCTAAATACCACAGACCGATGACGAGCAGCGTCACCAGAGCGAGAAGCTACGCCCTGCGATCGCCAACCCGCCTGCCCAGCGTGGCGATTATGGGTATATCCTCCAGATGTCGGCCCTAAGTGGCGAACAACTGGAGAGGCCTATGTAAAGCAGTGGACTGCAATAGGCTGATGATGATGACACAACCTATAATTCTCTCACTATGCCACAACCCTCTCACAAAATATTATGTCAAAAAATATTACGTTCCAATGTTAGTCTAAATTTTTGTTCAAAAGACAAAACCAATAAGTATGAGAGAGATATAACAACATGCCGGTATTCAGACACAGCTATTAATTAACGATAACATGAAAAATAATCCCATTAAAACATATTTGGTCGTCCACTGTTTGCCGAAGGCTATTTACTTTAAAACAACGCGGTCTTTTACGTTAATTCTGTTCACATTTTGTCAAGAAACAAAAAATTGTTTTTATCATACGCTTGCGTAATTTAAAACATGACTAAAATATTTACTTTCGAAATGAGAAGATTAAAATAAATAAACAAATTTAAATCGCAATGATGGCGGGACCATAAATCATTACAGTGGTAAAAGTGAAAAAGCTTCTTTATAATAATCTTGAAGCTCGAAAGAATTCCTGTTTAAATATGCTTGTATCACAATGAATTTATGACGACATATTCTGCACATTGGTCAATTCTGCGGTGTGCTAGTGGGCACAATATTGGACGGGGAATAACGAATTGAAATACATTTAATAAATTATAATAAAACGCATGTTGTGATAGTTCGGTTGATAGTGAACTATACATTACACATACATAAGTAAATACTAATATTAAAATAAGTGCATATATAATGCATGGACGTTTGTTACTCTTTCACGCGAAAAGTGTTAAACTAATTTTAACAAATATTTAAAAAAAAAATTATGCTATATACTACACGGCACTAGGTTCGCTATTGGTACTCTCTTGGACAATAAAGATTAAATAAATAAAATAATTTTATTAACCTCATAACGTCATAATAATACAAAGGCATACCTATTACTCGTATAAGGATTCGCATTAATTTATTATCATTTCACATAACGCTGTTATTGACGCAGGCAAAACTTTACGATCGGGTTAGGTGGTCGCCTAAAATGTAGACGATTGGAAGATTGCGGGGTTCGCTTCCCGGTCGTGACGGATATTAACTTTACGAAATAAGGATGTTTCCAGGGTCAAAACAATTACATTTTATTTAGCCCGTATTTAGGTTATAAAAATATATTGGACACATATTATTCCTTCTTTTCATTTAAACACAAAATAACAAAGCATCAAAATTTATATCTTTGTCATTTTAGGTCTAATTTACAAATGAAAAAATTCTATCCCCACCAGGGACAAACATTCGTTTTTCTGACACCCATAGGACACAAGTGCTTAATGTGTTGTTGTCTGATTTATTTACATATAATCTAGTACTCATACAAGAAATAGCGTCAGTTTGAGACCAACTGGTCGGAGTGCATTGTCCGGCGCATTTATTTATTAAATACGATACCGGGGTACTGATAAATTATTATGAATTTAAAGGCAAAAACGTCGCGTCATGATGAATAATGTTAAATTAATGTTCGAACACCGGACGAACGCACCTTTCGAAATTTAAGCAAGTTTACAAAATAATTATTCTGATTTCTCTGGTTGGATCCAGCGTCTAATTTATTTGGTTTCCGGCAGGGTTAGAAAGTTATTATTGCAAACAAAAATGGAATAATTAGATCAGATACATAAAGATCATGAGACACAGCGGGTTATTTTATATTGAGACGTCGAGCCTCACCACTTCACGATAGCCTGGGACCGGCAAAAGCAGCTTATTCATGAGATTTCGTGTTAAAAATCAAACCTTACCGAGCAAGTGTTAAATATTGTGGTACGGAATTAAAATAAGGGTTATAACGGCCTTCAACGAGGACCAAAGTTCCTATAACCACTGAGCTGCCATTGTTCCTATAGCCACCGACTTGCAAAAAGAACCAACGTTCTTTCATAATGAAATCAATACATATAAAACATAATTAAATTATATACGCAAGTATACAACTTGCAACAAGTTTGTTCTAGACGATAATATAGATATGTGAACTAATATGCTAGATAACTCAAGGACAAAAATAAGGACTATGCGACTTGTACTTCACTTGAGTAACTCATAACTCACCTACATAGACACTGTCCGGATGCTGAATTAACCAAGTACCACTACCATTGACATTCAAGAGGTAGTCACTCTTCTTGTCAATTTAATCATCATCGTGCTGTCTGGACGTGAGTCCAGCCCTTGTCCACCAAAAGGGACTAACATTCTTGTTTTGATTATTCCTTTTAAGTGGACTGTACTATTAGTAACTCACCTTCCTGCTCAGCCTGTATACTAGCGACTACTCGCTCGTTGTTCCTCGCAGCGTGTCTGGCCTCCTCCATCTCTCACGCCGCAGCCGCCAAGATGTTGAAGGAATTGTATGTCCTCCAAGAGGGACCACAAGTCTGAGTATATTAGTAACTCACCCTCTTGCTCAGTCTGTTACTAGCGACCACTCGCTCGTTGTTCCTCGCAGTGTGTCTGGCCTCCTCCATCTCTCACGCCGCAGCCGCCAAGATGTTGAAGGAATTGTATGTCCTCCAAGAGGGACCACAAGTCTGAGTATATTAGTAACTCACCCTCTTGCTCAGTCTGTATACTAGCGACCACTCGCTCGTTGTTCCTCGCAGCGTGTCTTGCCATCTCCATCTCTCGCGCCGCAGCCGCACAGATGTTGACGGAAGTGTACGTCCTCCAAGAGGGACCAAAAGTCTGAGTCTATTAGTAACTCACCCTCCTGCTCAGTCTGTATACTAGCGACCACTCGCTCATTATTCCTCGCAGCATGTCTTGCCTTCTCCATCTCTCGCGCCGCAGCCGCCAAGATGTTGACAGAAGTGTACGTCTTCCAAGAGGGACCACAAGTCTGAGACTATTAGTAGCTCACCTTCCTGCTCAGTTTGTATACTAGCGACCACTCGCTCATTATTCCTCGCAGCATGTCTAGCCTCCTCCATCTCTCGCGCCGCAGCAGCCAAGATGTTGACGGAAGTGTACGTCCTCCAAGAGGGACCACAAGTCTGAGTATATTAGTAACTCACCCTCCTGCTCAGTCTGTATACTAGCAACCACTCGCTCATTATTCCTCGCAGCGTGTCTAGCCTCTTCCATCTCTCGCGCCGCAGCAGCCAAGATGTTGTTGACGGCGGTGTGAGTACCAGGGTTGTCCTCACGGCGCCGTCGGCGGATCTCCTCTGCGCGCATCATGGACTGCTGGTACATGTGGATCTGAGGAGAGGGTGTCAGTTAGTTTGTGGTCGTAGTAGTAGTGATAATATTGCATTTGAGTGGATAATAGTTATTTTTATTCGACTCGGATTTGCAGTTTACGATGGAGCACGCTCACCTAGCAAGAACTTCATCACTTTCAACATGAACATTGGAAGATCATAATTATAACTCTCGGGGAACAAGGAGCCCGGCAATGAGTTCCATAGTTTGGGATCGGATCACGTTATGCCAGCTTTAGTAAGCTTCTAATTCGGTTATATCATAAGTCCAAATTAACAGCCTACAAAAGCTGGATTACCCTCATCTATGGATCAAGGTAATCCAGACGCGGTCTGCCAGTTCTCTTCGCTGGAACTTGGTTGACACGCTCTCGCGTGTCTTGATAACATAACACATATCCATAGCACTTTCTTGGATTTGTACCTACATCGAAAGAAATGTCCAAGTTTTTTACTGGGATTTTTTTTACGCTTTTTCGGATATAAACCATGGTTCTTTTATCGAATAAGCTATTAACAGTAGAAGATTTATAATAAATTAAAGTAAAAAATATTCAATGTTGTTTCCAAGCCAAGTGTTTAAAATCACGGAAAAAGCTCAAAAGCGGATTGCATACAACTACCCACTCAAAATGTTAAGATAAAAATACTGTCGCGTGTAAAATAACTTGCTTTTAAAATATCATAAAAGTTAAAGGTCTTCAAGAAGCATTTATAGTGGAGTACTGGTTCTTATAATATCAGGCGACATTGTAAGGTTGTTTATCGTTTATATCATGCTAGTAGGGATCGATGGCAACATTGGCAACTAACTTACTGTTGAAGGAAAGATCATTGTGGAAAAGACTGACCAGTGGAGGAATTTTGTTAATTGACTCATTTAGAAGTAGCCCAGTACAAAGAATAATTTGAGTATGTTCGGTGATAGTTTTTTTTTTTATTTCACTGGCCTGTTGGCTCATTTGGTAGTGTGGGTGGGTGGTCAAATGAGTGTGATGCACATTTGCGTTTGTTCTTGGTAACAGTAAAATAAGGATGTAATGTAAGGGAGCGGCCTGTCATCTTTTCGCTCCAAGCCAAGCTCACCGGCCTGTGGTGCATCCAGCCGAATAACAAACGAGGCGCTGGCAACCGACTGATGGCGGTATATAACCAACCATCACAATTGAAGGCGTAGCTAAATACCACAGACCGATGACGGGCAGCAGCGTCACCGGAGCGGGATACTACGCCCTGTGATCGCCAACCCGCCTGCCCATCGTGGCGATTGTGATGATCAGATTATTATGAAGGATTTCACATGTCACCGATATTCATGTGGGCAAAGCCGCGGACTGCAGCTAGTAAAGAATAGTATATTACGATTTTAAAAATATCATCGAACGCGTAATGTGTACTTCAATTTATACATAGGTATATTTTATTTAATAAGGGGAGCACTACATACTTCATATTAATATGCCAATAATGAAATTAAATAACGCTGTAAGATTAAAAACAATCATACGTATTTTTGTTAAATGCCAGCATTGATAATAATATAAGTAGGTAACATCGACGCAAAAATAACTTTTATCGCATAATATAATTTATATATTTTTTATTTTTATAGTCAAACTTATCTACTTTTAATATTTATCTTGTAATTTAGTAACGTTTAATGTACCTATTCGAAGTGATAATAATATTTGATTATTTCTATACCTGTGAAACATATTATTACGGGCTTTAAAATAGAAGTGTCGTTGTCGTATTTACATGAAACCATATTTATTTATTCTAGAATATTCAATGTGTGTACTTAAGTCATATATCATATCTGTATAGATAAAGAAAATTGAAGTGTTTTCAATAACGCTATTAAAATATTATATTTAATGCCCAAGTAAAATTATGTACAATACTTAATGTATTTCGTAGTAAATGTTTGCGTCAGTTTATTATCGTGATTATTAATCATAATATTATCATAATAAGTTTATCAATACAGCGGACGTAAATAAAACGTAAATTAAGTATTATACGCAATGTAGAATTCATAAATTATTCGTCTAATATAAGGAAAATTGTTATGATATAAAATCTTACGATGATAATCATAACAATTTTAAAAAATACAATGAAAGAAAAATAATCTGGGAAGTACTTTGCTGGCATTTCATTAAATAAATAAAAAAATACAATCAAACATCGCGTCGATAAAAAAAATATCCTTCATCCGTTAAAACTTAAAATTCAAAGGACACATTCTATACGGATCATTTCTCGGAACAAAAGAGGCTCATTTCTAATTCCTATGCATCTCAAGCCTGCGTTATTCAATTCACTTCACAAGTGAAGATAAAACGACGCTACGTATGTGTATAACTAACGTTCTGTTAAACGTGTAGTCAAATATGAAAATTAAACAAATAATTCGTTCAACCGCGGTGCAGCGATGGTTCGAGGCGTGTATTTAGAATGTTTATGTTACGTATCCGGGCCGTTCGATGTTGGGACAAATCTTTGTGCAGGTAGTGTCTTGGTTTTATTTAATTCCACATGGGTTATTTGGTTAAAGATAGCCCGTAGGGTTTAAAACGAAATATAGGAAAACATTATTTAAACGTTATTAAATCTTAGACTTGAACTCGTAAGGACCAAATATTTCTTAAATCGTCAAACGTTACATCGATCGATCTGTATTTTAATTTGTCACCCTTTCCTGATCCATTTTATACGATCCCGTTTATAGTAATATTATTTTCATTAATACGTCTCCCAACCTTAAACCCACTGGATGAGGCACAAACGGCTATGCACGGACATAACCAAAAAGCACAAAAAAAAAACTAAGCAAAAAAAGTCCCGAAAGACTATTTTTTATATTTAGGCCACACGTGTCGTAAAAGACTGGGTACTGGGTGGTGGGTGAATAAAAACAAATACTGTGTTCTGTTATCAAGAGTCGGTAAGGTGGAAGTGACACCATCTTGCATCGGACGGACTTAAGTCCTAGGTCCAGCTAGTGAACTCTCCTTGGGGTCTGTCGTCCCATAGATCCCATGAGAGAAGGGACTGTGACTGAGCCTGTGATTGTTCACACATTTGTGTAGTATCCTATATAGTATAGGCCTATGTAGTATAATAGCCTAGCTGTTATACTCGTAAATAAATCACCTATAAAGTGCCCTATATTTTCATTAAAAAGATATACCCATAAACGTTTCTTGTATGTTTTTTATGTTTTAACAGATTTATTAGGAATGCATGTATTTATTAATTATATAAATATTCAAAGACATTCCTGTTATAAAAGCTGAATTTACTTATATAGAAAAAAAAATGCCAAATGCTACTTTAGTTTATTCGGATATAAACTTTAAATGATAATGAATAGATATTTGTTTTATATTGATAGAATAAAGACGATATAATAAATTTAAATATAAAAAATAAAATCATTTAGAAACCATTTATAACAATAAAATTTTTATAGGATTAAATACATTGACATCACACACAAAATTTTCGCGTTTAAACTATGTATTACGGGATATGCTTGTTCTGCAAAGCCTTAGCTTCGCTCAGAAACTTAACCTTGCGAAGGTGGTTAATGCAGTACGTTTGATGTAGGGGAGGCGTATCAGAATACCGTCTAAGTTTACGATCAGCATTCTTTCTTTACTCCCCATAGACAGACCACACAGGTTTTCAAAAAAAATAAAAATAACACTACAAATTAAAAATAACACTACAACAGGTGTACACAACAGTGTACAACCTTAAGCTTATTTTTAACACGTTGTAACAAAGTTATTTGCCAGTGAAAGTCCCGTAATTTTGGTTTAACCCTATCAAAAAACTAGCTCTTATTGTGTCCTGAAGACCATTGCGGAGATAAATTCTTCTATTACAAAGATAGAGGAAGATATTCTTTATTGCACACGACACAATTAACATGCAGAACTAAGTAGACATCTGTTGTACAATTTAGGCGGCTTAGGCTTATCGTATAATAGCATTTCGTCTATCTCCTGAACCGGGGGAAACGTGGTAGGGGATGGCGGGGTCTCTGTTTGGGTATCGAGGCTCCTCTGGGCTTGGTGGAGATGGTGAGGTCACCGTGGGGTCTGCAGGTTAACTCGGCACTGCATACCGGCGAATGCATCACAGTTGCAGATACCTGCTGAAGGCCCCAAGGGATTCCTCTTTATTACTCTGGATGAGCCCCACTTAATCCAGGTGGCCTGGTGTCTAGGTATTCCTGACGTAAAGCAAGGAGAAATGTTGGAATATACACCCTGACGGAGACGAAACAACACCAGGGCTCATGATATGGCTACAAGCCACAAATAAGGTCTGAAGGAGGCCTGAAGGCGACTGCCAAAAGGCTATAGATAAATATTAATAGTATCATTGATGAACTGGTTAGCTATACCTTCCATCATTCAATGAGTTACCAAGCCAGTAGACATTATATCAACATATATAAGTATATCTATATACGACTATTGTATAGAAGCGTTCACTTCAACGAATACGACGGCATGACAATCAATAAGCAAATTATTTTTCACGCTTTAAAATGTATACGAATTATGTAAATATTACACTTCACTTCAAGTGATGACAGTGTCTATCCGGTTTGCTGATATATTATATTATATGCCGAATTTACGTCACGCGTACTAAGTGCTCGTATATTACAATTTACCAAGGTAGTTTAGTTACTGGTACGTTATGTACCATAGGTTTCCTGCCATTAAATCTTTGCGCGCATTTTGCATTCACACAAATGCAATTTAACAAATTACCCGTAATCAAATCAAAGAATAGTATTTTTCTGTGTCCTTGTTGACGTTAAAATCTGATTAATAATGCTAGAAAATTCTTAAATACCCACTGAGGTTTGTGACGTAACATAATGAATATTTATATTTTTTTGTTTTGCATTTAGACTAATTTTCGAGTGTTAGAATTCAATATGCCTCCATATTGTTTATTATCGTATTGTAGGATCATAATATTTTAATTAATGTAATTGGGCCGTGCGTATCATCCCTTTGCGTGAAGGGAGAGTTTTACAATTAGTAATACATATTTAGCTTCAAGCCTAAAAGGACAATTTTAATACAGTGACCTTTTTAAATTTGTTATTTTACTTAATTCCTTCTTTATAAGCTATATTTTGTTACTATTATCTGTATGTCAAATCAGTATTTTTAAGTACATAGGCGGTTAGTGGCAATGCTGGATTAGTAACATCTGATGCTCATTCCTGAATCTGTATAATAACTGTATCACCATGTTTCGTCTCTTTGAATCTAGGAAGAGCAAATTAGCAATAACCGAAATAATGACGAGAGTACCTATTAAAGTAAATTAGAGATTTTTTATTTAATATATTTATAAAAAACATAGCTCATCATGGCGTAATAAAAAATAAGGAAAATTAAAAATGGTTTTTCTTAAAAATACTAACCACAATACGGCAATTATTCGAATTTATTAATTTAAGCAAACACTTAAATGTTTAGGCATTGAAATAGGGGATCCCCTCTATACTAAATAGAAGGAAAAGTCCGACCTACCTACTTATTAGGTGTATTAAGTTTTAAAAAGGTGACTCAAAACATTGAACAATCTGTTTGCACAATGATAAAATCAGTTGACTAATATTGTTGTGATAATAATACTCGTTTTGTAAGAAAATGCCTTAAATCTCTTATCATTCATTACAAGTTACAGGTTTATCTAGCTATGACAGACACCATTCTCTATAAATTAGAGTATTATTTTCATTAATTTAAATATGCAAGTTTTAAATAATTTATAAAATTTTATGGCTTCCATTATATTTTATATAGATACCTATAGATTAAAATTAAAATATTTAACTATAAGAAAAATACAAGATAGATAATTATCATTAATACAGGTAGAAATTTCATTTTGTGCATTAAAAAAAACATTTAAAATCAATAGATACTTAGTTGTTGATAACTCATAAAATGTATGTTTGTGAATATTCTAAGTTTCTACTTCCTAATAATATCTTAGGCAACTAAGGATCTAAGATTTACTGTATCTTATTCATAGCAAATTTCTTTGTCCCTGAGTGAACAGAGTTTGGTAGTAGCATTATTTTATTTATTTTATACCTCCAGTTCTTTTTAGAAAATATTAGCATAAGAAATGCAAGGACTAGAAAAATGCAACGTTATATTGCACAATACATCCTTTTAACGCATGCGGTACTTAATTAAATTCGGTTGTACAATTTTTGCGTTAGTTCAGGAAGCGTGCACTGATTAAAATGTGCAATCGAATATTAGAATGCAATGTTCAGTAATCTCTATATAGGCACTAATCGATCGCGAGGGGAGCCATAGATTGTGTACACATGTACTTGTGTCGGCGGCGTGTCTGGCGCGCAACTAGTGCCCATAGGACGCTGGCTATTGCCACAGAATACCTATGTTCAGGTACCGGTAGGTACTATATGTAGAGGACGCCATTTGATTAAGAGCTATAGACTTGTGATAGAGAGATGTTATATTGTTTAGGGTATAAACATTTATTTTGGTTTCGAAATTCAAAACATGTACACATAAAATAAGTTAATACCTACATTAGCCAAAAAAAAAACAAAAAAAAAATACTTCTTATTTACCTACGGGTACTGCAGAGGAAAGTAGTACTTAGTAAACCATCAACCTATATTAGAAAGAAAAAATAATATAATTCTGTTCTAAATTTTAAAGCACAACAATATTTATTTTAATGATTGAATTTTAACTTTAGTAAAAGTAGGTATATAATTTTGAATAAGCAGCATATAAGTTACAGGCAGAAGGTACAAAGCAAAGTTTTAGGTCAGTGAGGGTCAACGGCCTATGCTTACCTTGTATTTGGGGAAAGCATGCATCATGTCAATGGGTGGGAAACTATTTGAAATTAGACCATTCGATTATACTCTTAAATGTTAAAAAACTAAATGTTATACTTTTACTTTCAACTTTACATGTTAAGTTAAATCAAGTTGGTTCATAAGTAAGTTTACATAATTACTTTAAAAGACTAGTTTATTAAGTTTTACTATGCAACATCACAGCCTTTATACATTATGCAGAATGTTTCATGTAAACATGAATTTAATTAATTGGGTAATTGCATAATATTATGTTATGTAAATTTACCTAGGTAAAGTTAATGCAATGCATAAGAGACAATATGCACTAAACACTTCAATGCAAAAATGCAGTATGACCCAGGGATGGGATGAATTGTCAGAAGCCGCAGCATCCAACTAAAATCAGTCAAAATTCTCCTTACTAACAGGATAATACACATGAAATTAGTCATTCATTCAACAATAATATATTTTGTTTATTATAACTGCATCAGACACATGGGATCCCCACCTCCCATTTTATCCCATGACATTCATTTAATTTTCAGTTCTCATTAATACACAAATAGAGGTGTTAATTCGGTGACACGACATGAACGCTAAGATATATTTTCCTGTTCATATTATGACAAACTTGGGCAAGTACAATAGATTAGAATAACTGACGTTTTTATGCCAGTATAAAAAAAAAGTAGTGTGAATAAGGTGAAATAAGCCTGTTTTCACCTGACTAGGTAATGTTGCATAAACTTCACTTATATGGAACAAAAACAGATACGGTTACAGTATTGAAAGTAGAGAAATAAAGTATTGTTTGCATCTACTTTTGCTCACCTATGACACATTGATAAGATTGTTAAATATGGTTTAACAGGTAAACTTATTAGGCAGTACTACTTAAAAATCAAAGTTTCAGATAACAATTAGGAGAAAAGGCTAAATGGGCAAAAAATCTTCAAAATTGGTAATTGTTACACATTTAAAGTATATATGTAAAAATCATCAGAAGAGAGATTGCTATTAGCGATAAGACCACCTAAATTGTACTAATTTAACAAGCGATGTATACTCGTGAAAGTGTTATGGGCAATAAAACATATCTATCTATCTAAGATTTGAATCCACTCACCTGTTTCAGCCTCTCAACATCTGTTCTGGTCTGTGGGAAGTTTTGTGGCGTGGCAGTGACCGGTGTATGGGTCTGCGGGTATGTTGTCGGGTACTCCAAGTTCACATTCAACATCTGCGCGGCATTGTCCCTAGCCTCATACGCCAGCCCACGGATCTCCAGCTCTGATGCCGTATGCATCAGAGACTGGAGATCCAACTCTTGCACGTCGACGGAACCCTTGTACATAAACTCCACCAGAAGGTTGATCTCCGAGAACGGGATCCCCTTCAAGATCACAATTGGGTGTTGACATGGGTTGTCCCTATAACAAACAAAATTCTAAGATAATCACTGATAACACACATCTAATTAGTCATTCTCCAAGAATTTTTTTATCAGTTTACCATAATATTTTAAATAATATATTATCTATTCATTTAAAAGCTATTTTTATGTTATCATTAGATAAAATACAATTATATCATTAAGACCCAGTACCCAAGATGTATAAAAGGAAATAATCAATCTACCAGCTATTCCATGAGATATCATCATCAATCAAATTTTTATTTTGTAAAAATGATTAAAAAAACCATTTAAAAATCCCTGGTTGATTCAGCACTTGGCTGTACACAAAGTGATCACACATAATTTATAAATAACTCGCGTAAAAAATAATGATGTCATTTAGAACTAATGAAACACACTTGAAAATTACGTTCGAAATAAAAGACAATCGAAATAGTTGTAAATAATAATGCGAAAGCGGTAGGTACCTGAATATTTGTTCGAAGTAGGGACTGCATGCCGAGAGCACGAGCTTGTGCGCCTTGAGGGTGCCGTCGCGGCAGCTGAGCGTCACGTCGGCCAGCGCCGACGACGAGTAGATGGTCGTGAACAGCTGGCTCAGGTTCTGCAGGTGGTTGTTCCACTTCAGGTGGAACGTTTTGTCGCTCACCAACCCCTGCATCTGGACCACCACAACACTTGTCACACAAACCACACTAAATCACATCTGCTGAATAATCGACAGAAAACCGACCCAACTGCGACCGCTACATAAAATTATAATTATTACAACTTATTTTTAGAACGATGCCCGTAAAAAACACTATACGTACGCGGTATGACAGTGTATACTATAGGTACGTGCCGCTGGCGGAATTTAGAAGTATACAATTTTATGTTATTTTATTCGGCAACACGGATATTAAAATTTATAACGCACCGGCGCACCTTTCTTACCTCGAATTCACTTTTCCGACTTCCCGATTTTTCACATATAACACCGAAACATTTCACAAAATTAAATACAATAATTATGTTACACAGAAAGCCGTGTCGTAAAAAACAGAGTGGGGCACGCCGTGGCCCCCTCCTTGCCCCGGCCCCCTCGCACACAATCAATATACGGAATATGAGAGCGCGCCGTACCCCGCCGCGCCCCCCGCATGCTTTATTATACCGTAATTAATATACAACTTTATTGTATTATAGACAGAGCACATACATTCCGAGCAGGAATGGTTCTACATTATTCTAATTATACTTGTATTTTTGATTTATGTACATGTTTAAATATGATAAAAGTGAATAGATTCGAAGAAATATTTTATTTCATGATGATGCGTTTTTTTGTTTTCGGTTTAGATAAATCCATTTAGCTTATATATGTCGTTTTAACAGTTAAAAAACCATTTGGCAAATTTTTAGTTAATTTAATTTAATAATAAGCTCAAGTTATGAACTCTTAGTCGGCCTGTGTAAGTAGATACTTTGAATTGAAGGTTTACAGTAGGAAAAAAACAACAGGGTACAATAACCGTAGGCAAGTAGATACATAAAAAAACCATTCTTCAATCTCTGCTTTTGTAGTTTGTATGTAGAGTACCTACTTACGAGTGCGAGCGAGCATACGCACACATGCAAGGAAGGGAGGGAATAGGTTGTTTTTTTTTCGAGATTCCTTCCTACAAGTACACAACCCACCCAGACGGTGTATAGGTAGGATAGGTAGGTAACTGAAATATTTTACCCGCTACTATGTGTGGATAGTTGTATTATTTATGATGGCTGCAAAGAGAAGAGCGCATGAGCAGTTACATGAAACATGAATATTAAATTATGAAAACCCAGTTATGACGACCAATCAAAAAAGAATATTAGTTAAACTGTTATAGCCCGTTTACACTCGCGTGCGAGTGACGAGGCGAGGTGCGAGGCGAGCGACGAGGCGAGAGTGTGAACACTCGCTCGCGCCTCGCCTCGCGCCTCGCCTCGTCACTCGCAGCGCTCGCGTCGCGAGCGGTTTTTTGGTCACGAGTCAAAGGGCCTCGCGACGAACGCGAGCGGGGTGTTTACACTCGCGCTCTCGCTTCATTCGCGGTTCAGCGTTGTGCCGCGCAGGTCGTTAAAATGGATTAGTCTTATGAGGAAACATTTAGATTTATTGGAGCATTTCAAAGGGAACCAATAGGCTATTATGGCTAAAAATTTTTAATTTGTCCGTCTTTTAGCTTATTCATAAATAAAAGACACGTATTTTTCCTTTTTTCAATTAAATAAACAATACCAAAGATACAAGGCATCAAAAGTTAGGAGTGGGAGTCTTTGACGTAACTCGCTCCCGTAAAAATGGCTCACCGAGTGACGTCACGCGTAATTTCAACGGGCTATAACTTTGTAAGTTTTAGTCTAATTTACAAATAAAAAAATACGTGTCTTTTATTTTTGAATAAGCTAAAAGACGGACTAATTACAATTTTTAGCCATAATAGCCTATTCTGTGGAACCCAAAAATAAATACCATAAAATGAACCAAAAAGTAAACGATGCGTGGAAGAGGTTGTCATTACAAATGAAATGAATAGACCTTTAATTGATTTAAAACATAAGACATTTTACTTTTTTATTTGTATTTAATGTGTGTAGTTCAATAAACCATGACTTGTTGCCGCTAACATTTCGACGTCCTCCATTGTCGCGAGCTCAAAGACAACTGAACTCGTGACGAGAGTGTAAACACCAAGCTCGTTTCGGGGGGCGTGGCGCGAGTCACGAGGCGAGGTACGAGGCGAGTCGCGAGGCGAGAGTGTAAATGGGGTATTATATATTTGAAGATTCACTGATGCTGTGTTTTAGAAAAATTCTTAAGATCGAAATGCAATGCAACTTGCGATGCATTTTGTGGACAGATATTTTAATATCACAGTTCCAGAATAGCAAAGTCTCAGATCATTAAAACTTTTAATATAGAGAGATTTAACTACCAACTGAATTATTTTCTTTAGTACCTTACCCCTATTCCTTTGTTCATGATTTCCTTTTATTTCATAAATTAATTAGTTCATTTAACATTTTTCCCGCATCAGCCGCATATCAATTGCGGAAACGGAAATTTAATTCCACTAAATTTTTAGACAGTTACTTGGAACTCTGAGGGCAGTTATGCAATTATTTCAGAGTAGAATTGTACATACAGAAATGGTTTAGAATTTTTAACATTTTTTAGAGTACATAATGAGAAAAAAGAATCCAAGCAGGTACACCGAGTTTTTATAAATTCTTATATAAAATGTAAAATAACCAACTTTTCATGTAAATCAACTATGTACGTAGATTTCAAATAATAATATGTATTTAATTGTTTTGCAACGCATTTTAGGAACGACATGGTGAGATTTGTTTAATTACGGTATTGTACACATCGCTTAATAAATCACAGTAAAAATATTTAGTGATATTCCATGTGCTGCAGCTTTATTACATTGGCCATGTTGGTAGTACCCATAAATGAGTGAATGAAAAGGAACTGCTCATTGTTTCGTTCCAGGGCTTGGAATACCGGTAAAAATATGGTAACGTTACTTTTGCCTCGCCGAGGTATCGATACTTTTTTAAGTAGCGATACCTAAAGTAGCGGTAATTTTTAACGTTAAAAATTACCGCTACCTTCATGATGGTATCGGTAAAAAGTATCGGTAAACGTTCAAACGTTACTTACTTAATTTTGGATTAAATTCATTCTCTGTCTCTATCGCTCCCACCCAACATGGCCTCATGCGTCTCGTGCCGCGAAGTTGCCGCTCTGCTATAGGTAACCGTGCGGAGCGGCAACGCAGCAAAGTAGCGTAATAAGTATCGTTACTTTTACCGGTAACTAAAGCAGGTATCGATACTTTTAACGTTATATTGCGGTATCGATACCTGACACTTAACGTTAAGTTTTCGTTCCGGTAAAAATTACCGTTATAATTTACCGTTAAAATTTAGTATCGCTACCGACTTACCGGTAATTATTTTACCGGTAAAAAAAGTAACATTATAAATTAACGTTACTTACCGCTATTATAATGTTAAATTGGTAACGTTACCAAGCCCTGTTTCGTTCAACTACACGCCGAGTTCATTCACCTATGTGTCATTGATCTGAGCTGTCATCTTCATCCATCTGTCAGTTTTACAGTGATCGTTGTGGGAGGTAGTGAACGTTCGCTAGGAAATTATTTGAAAATATCAATAGTGTTCGATAAATTCAACAATTTTTCCGAATAGGTTTACTAAAAAGCGGAGAAAAGATTTCCTTGTGATCGCATTCTATTGCTTGTTGTTAAAATATTCAGAATGGAGAAAAATACAAGTTTAGTGGTGTCCAGTCCCAATACTAAATATACCGACGATTATATTTATTCCGATTATGTATATGAGGAAACTTTGGTGACTAAAAACGGCAACGATTATCAGGTTGGTACTAGTAAATTTTTTTATCTACCCCATATGTTTTTCCTGTGTTTTGAGACATACATGTGCCTGATCTCAACCGTGTGTTTCATGCAAATATTATTTCTTTATTTATTTTTGTATATTTATGAAAGTATGACCCGGTAGAAATGACCTGCAATTCTACTAAAATTATTCCACAAATTTTTGTCATTGAAATAAATTTCTAAATACCTACAATTCCACAGAAATATATCCATGCATTTTCTTTTTCTTTCATTCAGCTCAGTAGAGTGTAGCAAAATACCTACTTCGATTTATTTTGCATAGAAGTGGTAAACAAGTACTTACCTAGTTGTTGATATAGGTTATTATATTGGTATTTTTAAATTTTCATTTCTTAAAGATAATAAAATTCTGATTAATTGATATTTCAAAGATAATAAAATTCTGAGAAATTCTTTTGTGCTCAGAGTTCATTGTGCTCAGCGCACACACTTTGATAGAGGTAGGGCATAACAAATTTCTGTTCGCACAAATTGAGCCGCCCGTCCGGGGAAGGACTTCCACCCTAAGGAATACCGTAGCAAAATGATCTTCGGGTCGTGTTTCTGCCGGTGAGTAGGGTTTCCAGAACTCATGGGGGGTTAGGGTTGGGCCCGCATTGTGGTGGCAACTGAGAAGTAACTGACCAGTTACTTGATCAACTCCCGAAAAATAATAAATGGCAGTTGAAATGTATTATTTAACATATATGTATTCTGGTAAATTGATCAATTTACGGGGTCTTGCCGTTAAATCGTCCGACGAAGGCGAGGTGAATGTTGATTGGTTCAATGGCTCATTTGGTATTATGCCGTCAACCAACCAGGGAACAGTGTATTATGTAACGTACACAGTTAAATAGTACATTGAGCAACAATTGGCCCATTTGAGAACGATTTTACCTGTGTTAAAATCGTAAATTATTAAATTCCTGCCAGATACCATAAGTTGATGAATTTACCTACTGAAATCTATTGCGTAAAAAAATACATTTCAACTACCATTTGTTATATCCAATCCTTGTTTGATTCAAATCTAATGATTTTATCTATTGTGTCCAGAAGTCTGGGCCTTTTACACCACCAAGAAAGTGGTAGGAAACATTCCACTAGCTATTTTGTAAAATGTCATATTTGAATACACCCATACACCCATGCACCACCCAAAACAAAAGTCAAATCGATAAATCTGTCTAAAAATAATAAATTAATGTAAATCAAATAGATTTTCCGCTTTGCCAACAATAGAATGAATAGACAGATAGAGAAGTTTGGAAGCCACAGATAGAGAAGTTTGGAAAGAGTTTGAGGAGGCCTATGCTATATAGCAAACAGGTACTATATCTGAGAAAAGGCTTATAATAAAATAGAATGAAAGTGGGTATTCACAGCCTTACCATCCTCTTGAGGGAAGGGAGTCTCACATACTCTGCCACTCCCCAAACAGGGATGCATAACAATAATGCATTTCCCCTCCGTTAAAAAAATGGCATTTCTAGTTTGACATATATATGATTGTCTCCAGGCGAAGCCGTACCGCAACTCGATGAACATTCGCACGGAGAGGAAGGTGGGTCGCGTGGGCGTGATGCTGGTGGGCTGGGGCGGCAACAACGGCTCCACCTTCACCGCCGCCGTGCTCGCCAACCGGCACCAGCTCGCGTGGAACACCAAGAACGGCACTATGGACTCCAACTGGTGAGGACTTTGTGGCAGGGCTTGGAATACCGGTAAAAATATGGTAACGTTACTTTGCCTGGCCGAGGTATCGCTACTTTAAAAAGTATCGATACCTAAAGTAGCGGTAATTTTTAACGTTATAAATTACCGCTACCTTCGTGATGGTATCGGTAAAAGTATCGGTAAAAATTTAAACGTTACTTACTTAATTTTGGATTAAATTCATTCTCTGTCTCTATCGCTCCCACCCAACATGGTCTCATGCGTCTCGTGTCGCGAAGTTGCCGCTCTGCTATAGGTAACCGTGCGGAGCGGCAACGCGGCAAAGTAGCGTAATAAGTATCGTTACTTTTACCGGTAACTAAAGCAGGTATCGATACTTTTAACGTTATATTGCAGTATCGATACCTGAAACTTAACGTTAAATTTGCGTTACGGTAAAAATTACCGTTATAATTTACCGTTAAAATTTAGTATCGCTACCGACTTACCGGTAATTATTTTACCGGTAAAAAAAGTAACAATATGAATTAACGGTACTTACCGCTATTATAATGTTAAATTGGTAACGTTACCAAGCCCTGCTTTGTGGCAACGATCAGAATAGTACCTACTCCTCAGCCCGTGGTAGGGTTGACGCAAAATAGTAATGGAAAATGGCCTGTTCAGACATATAATGGTAGAGATCGTCTAATCTAAAATGACGCGCCCCGCCACCGCTTTTACAAGCAAATTCAAAATATGGACGCAGTACACATAAACAATGCGATTATGATTGGTCCTCCAGTTGACGGTTAAATTCAAATATAGGACAGCGCAATTCTCGGATTAGTTGTCCAATTAGTTTAGTTGATCGTGAATTCGTGGGAGGAAAAGTCGTCTTGTTTCGTACAATGTGACGGCGCTTTTCCGTATAGCGAGCGTTGTCATATTCATCACCCGAGTAGCCGGCCGTCGTGTGCACATCCAATGATAGTTCACCAAATACGGCGCTCCCACACAGATGAAGTGCCGGTGTTAATATTTGCACTCGCACATGTAAATAAAAAAATTAAGGAGTGGGGCGCGTCATTTTAGTTTAGACAATCTCTACGTTTACACGCTTGAGGAGACTTGCCAAGCCTCTACAAACACAAGCATGTGAACGGGGTGTTTGGCGTGGCCTGCGTGAGCTTGCAAGAACTTGTTGGCGATCCGGACCAGTGTCGGTTTTCGAACACAGATCAAAGGAAACTCGCGGCGAGTGTTACGTACCTACTCACAAGCGTGTAAATGACACTGGAGCGTTTGTAAAGGCTTGGAGCTTGTGGACGCTGTGACGGCATAACTCTTAATATGATTCTACTTACCTTGCCTCGTACTCTTAATATAATCACTTGTATTGTAAATAAGTCTCTGGAAACCGGCGTCTTTCCACACGTTTGGAAAACGGCCATAGTTAAACCTATACCGAAGAAGCCACACCCAGGTGACTATAAAGACTTAAGACCCATTAGCATCCTGCCTTTTATGTCTAAGTTGGTAGAAAAAGCTGTTGCCATTCAAATGTCACAATATCTGGAAACAAATAAAATTTTGCCAACAAGACAGTCAGGTTTTCGTAAAATGCGTAGCACTGCTACGGCCCTTTTAGACGTCATAGATAATATGCTTGCAGCGCAGGATGGTGGTGAGAGTACTATATTGGTACTATTGGATTTCTCACGCGCGTTCGACACAATTAACACTACACTTCTTATATCGAAGCTGGCCTTCTATGGGTTTGACAGTCATGCTCTGGAATGGTTTACGAGCTACCTAACGGGACGCGCTCAATTTGTGGAAACTCAAAACGAAAATGGTACAACTAGTTGTTCTACTTTATCACCAGTCCACAGAGGAGTGCCTCAGGGCTCCATTCTAGGACCTATACTTTTTATTTTATACACAGCAGATGTAATCAATTCTATCAAAAACTGTAATTATCATTTATACGCGGACGATTTACAGCTGTATGTTTCATTTAAGCCTTGCGAAACCGATAATGCAGTTCGAAAACTAAACAATGATTTAGATGACATAGCCACGTGGAGTTATCGCAACAATCTTGTGCTGAATCGCAGCAAATGCAAATTTTTGCTATTTGGTACCAAGGGTCAGATTAAACATGTCTCTGCACTTGATCCAAATGTTTCCATAGCTGGTGATCGTCTGGAGCGCGTACAGTTGGCTCGTAACTTAGGTCTCAAAATGGATGACGGATTGCGTTTCGAAGAGCATATACAAGAAGTCTTGTGTAACTGTTTTTATAGGCTAAGGGTTCTGTATCGTATCCGTGATTGTCTGAGTGTGGATGTTCGGGTCAGGCTGTGTGAATCGTTGATCTTGTCAAAAATGAATTATGCTGATGTCGTGTTCGGGAGTTGCCTTTTGGCGCGTACTAAAACATCAATACAGCGTGTCCAAAATGCATGTGCCCGTTTCTGTTTCCCTATTCCTCCCCGATCCCATGTAACTCCCTACTTAAATGACAATAATCTAATTAAAATGGCTGCTCGGCAAAGTATTCACTTTGCCTCCCTATTATTTGGTGTCCTGAAAAATAAAGAACCGTCCTACTTGTACGACAAGCTTAAATTTGCTCAGTGCAAAGTGAGAATTGCGTCACGTCTCCTATGTCCACAGCACAAAACGGCTGCGTTTCGTGGCAGCTTTCGCTATGCGGCCACGAAATGCTGGAACAACCTGCCACCGCCGATTAGGAATTCTGAGACAGTTTCTACGTTTAAAATTAAATTAAAAAGATTCCTTCTCGGTGAACAAATTTCTGTGTGAGCTTCGTGCTGTGCACCGATCATTATAGCAACACTCTTCTCCGAAATAGCTTGCCTACAAAAACATACTTTATTCATAATTATTATTCATGTATTACAAATGTGTAACCTAACGATATATTTTATATGTATTATGCAGACTTCACTTCGCTATCTTATCTATTTATCTATCTATTTATCTCTCTCCTATATAAAATGTAGAAACACTATGTGGTCCAATGTACAATCGTCCAAGCATGACAATGTAGCACCCTCATTTCTGGTGTCACTGAAAACCAGCGTCGGGGCGCGCCCGCGCCGCGGCTTATGCTGAGTGACAGCCATTTTGGATGCATAATATTGTTTTAGTTAAGTTTGTTTTTTTTAAGTATTCATAAGTTTTATGTTCCAAATAAAAATTATTTCATTTCATTCATTTCATTTTCACGTTTGCCAAGTCTCGGCAAGCGTGTAAACGTACCATCATATGTCTGAACGGGCCGTTTTCCGGCAGCTACTAACAGCTGAGGAGTACCGGTGTACTAAATAATGTCATCACCATCGGCCTATCGCAGTACGCTGCTGTACATATGCCTCTCCAATTGTACACACTTTGATCGATCTTGCGCTTCTCCAGGCTAATTAGACTGTTCCCATCTTTGGTTTAGATCAGCTAAATACCAACATGAGGCAACAATAGGGATATTTCCAGGGTCAAAATAATTACATTATAGTCCGTATTTTAGATTATAAAAATATATTGGACACGTATTTTTCCTTTTTTCATTTAAACAAAAAATAACAAAGATACAAGGCATCAAAATGTAGGAGTGGGGGTCGTTGACGTCACTCAGTGGCGAAAAACTCCCACTCTTTGACGTCACGCGTAATTTTAACGGGCTATATCTTTGTCATTTTTGGTCTAATTTACATTACAAATGAAAAAATACGTGTCTTTTATTTTTGAACAATCTAAAAGACGGACTAATTACATGTTTTACGGCACCAGGCCTATTAAGACGTGGCACGAGACTTGTCAGGCGAGTTGGTGTCAGGCGCTACCAACTTAAGAGCGGTATATTGCGCGAAAGAACGGCTTAACCATCCGATGTTGCCCGACAGGTTTGGTTCCATCACCCAGGCTTCGGTGGTGAGGCTGGGCATCGACGAGAAAGGCAACGAGGTCTACTTGCCGATGTGTCACCTCCTGCCCATGGTGCATCCTGATGACTTAGGTGAGTCACGAATTATATATTAAGTTCTTCTTTTTATGACAGAGGGGGCTTAAAGTTCGCCTGATGGTAAGTGATTACTTCAGCCCATAGACACCGCAACACCAGGGGAGTCATAGTTGCCGGCTCTTTATAAATTTGTTTAATACGTAAATACCATTAAAACATATTTTAACAGGGCTTAACGCGACATTTATTATGTAGTATGCACTGTCCGTGTGGTTTCCGTTTGCTATCCGATTCAGGTTGCTACGAACATCGATGCCAAGGATGCTAAGACTATCCTGTATTGGCAAGGTGCTCTGAAGAGTGGGATAGGAAAGAAAAGGAGACACCTTAGCAGAACATACGCGCACCTGTGTTTTCTTGGCATCGAACTCGACAAGATTGCTGGCACCCCATTCAGAAATGTGGTCTAGGACATTATCCAGCTCGGCGACAAGAAGATTCCTCTTTACCTGGGTTTTAGTTTGCTTTGCCGTGTGTGGACAGTGCTGTCGTCTGCATAGCAATGAATGCGGTTTTGTGGAACCAACTCTCTGCGTCAGTCTTTCCGAACAGCTACGACATTGGAGCCATCAAGAAACGAGCGTCCTCCTATTTAAAAGGCCGGCAGCGACCCCAGAACTCGATTTGAGTTGCGGGTGTCCATGGGCGGTGTCGACTGTTTACCATCAGGCATCACATTTGCTCGTCTGCCGCTTCTTACATAAAAAAAAAATAATGGTGGTACCCAATGATAGCATGTCATTGATATGCACTAGAAACAATACAATTACTTTACCAAGACATATGATAAAACAACCGCAGGAATACCCCTGCTCCAATAACATGATATTAAAATGTCCATGTTTTTCATCCCATTAATATACAGTAGTTTATAGTAAAATTTTATGCGAACATTAATATGCCTATCCACTTGTTGTAACTGGTCTGAATCCAGTTGGCAAATCACCTGCGGTTATTGTATACTGTTGATAAATTAATAAAAGCGTCGCCAAGTCTTTTAATAGAATATTTTTTATAGGTATGTTGTATAAAGCATAAAGTTTCCACCTTAGCTGTGTTGTAGGACCAGTCACACATACATTTGAACGCTGATAAGACTTTTGCTGTAAACCATAAGAAATACGCATGACTGTTTTTATGGGGTTATAGAAATCTTTTATTTATCGCATAGACTAGCGACCCTCGCTTCGCTTCAGAAGGTATTATACATATAAACATTCCTCTTGAATCACTCAATCTATTAAAAAAACCGCATCAAAATCCGTTGCGTAGTTTTAAAGATTTAAGCAATCATTGGGACAGACAGAAAAAAAATCGTCTTTCTTTTGTTCGAGTTAGAAAGCTTGAAAGTTGTACGAGTAGATAGGAGCAAATGTAAGCGCATTCGTCCGTGGGCTTCACTCAGAAAGACTTACTGAAAACCAGCGTGCAGCGCCGTGGCTCACAGCACGGCTTAGTTATATGCTGAGTGAGGCCGTTTTATTTCCGACGTCGCAGCAACGCCGTGTCCGGTCTTCCAGATTTGTTTTTAACTAACGAATCGAAAGTTTATGTAGCCGATTATCATATCACCTGTTTAGGGCGCCGCGAGAAATTTCCTGAACCTGTAAGCATGTCCCGGATGAATAACGTTTGAAATCTTCAGGATAATGATCCTGAAGATTAGCCGTTGTGGTTGAGATTCGCCAAAGATGACCCAAAGGATGTCTTTGTCTAGTTCTAAGTCATTTTTTTTGGTGTGCGATAAAGAGAATCTATCTATCCTCTTAAGAGAGTACCTACGATTGTTTCTAATCCAAGCTTCGTCCGCCAGTTATCGACGGATGGGACATCAGCCCGCTCAACTTGGCGGAATCCATGGTCCGGGCGAAGGTGATCGACTTCGACCTGCAACAGAAGCTGAAGAAGGAGATGGCTGCCATGAAGCCCCGCCCAGCCATATACGACCCAGACTTCATTGCCGCTAATCAGGTATGTCTCATTTCTATTGGTAGATGTATCTGCAAAATACCAGCTCCCTGGCACCTGTGCCGCGGCAATAGCTAAGTGTGGATCTGTTTACCGTATACCGTCCATCGCACTACTCGACGCCACGGTATGGTTCACTCATTTGTAAACGATCACGTCCAAGACATCCGTCTTTATGAATCCTCACTAACGGATATGCAAACTCTGGAATGACGTCCGTCTCTGCTGGCCGCGGTGTCTCCTGATCGCTACGACATGTCCTTCGTTGGTTAAAGAGAGCTAGTAGAGAGAGAGAGTAGGCAGCGGCATGGCTGTGTCCCCGGCATTGCTGATGTCCATGGGCAACAGTTGTTTAACATCAGACAGGCCGCTTTCACGTCTGACACTCATAACAATAAAAATTAAAATTGCGTGACCACCCGTAATTAACAAAAATGCCTACATATCTGGCTCGAAGGACCAACTTTTTCAGATGATTAACACAACTACACAGATAATAAATCAATCTAAATAAAAAGGTACAGAATGATCGTGTTTCTTGAAAAACAAAAACTGTGAAACTTGATATCTGCTGGTCGCTCGAACAACCGAGCTCATAATTGAATTAAGTAATTACTGGAATCGTTAGCTATCATAGCCTCCATGGTCATTGGTATAAGTATATTAGCAGCATGCGTTTGCTATTTTATTTTTATGGATAATAGGGTTTGGATAGCTGCTAGAGCCATTAAAATCGGACTTATTTAAGAAATCACTACAAAAATATTTTGCGAAATGAGAGCGCAATAGGCCTTCAAAGTTCACCGGGAAAGTCCATTTCAAAAGTGTGAAATTAATCAAAAACATTATCTGTAGCAATATTTAAGGTACATTATTTAGAACATATTTTGATATGAAACCGCAGTATTTATTATAGCCATCGAACAAACTTTTTATACGAGGCGAGGCGATGTGTCTTGACTCTTGAGTAGCAGTTAGTATGAAGCGTTTTTGGGCAAGTTCATATACTATGTGATTTTGAAATTGTATTATCTCGGGCTCTTTTTATACAAGCGGAGTAGGTAATTGTTTTAATGTTTCTATGATTGGGTGATGCATCAATATCAATCCAAATAAGAATAACAAACATGAGTCATCATGCCTATTCTCAGCTTAAATTGGTAATTGTGTGCAATTGGGATGCGGATACTCTAGACGCAATAAATTCCTAAATAACATTCTAGAAAAACCGGCCAAGTGCGAGTCGGACTCCCGCACGTAGGGTTCCGTACCACTGATTGAATGAAAAAAAATTAGGTAAATTTATTTATGACGTTTAAAAAAAAACTACTCTCTAGATTTCATTCAAACCAATTTTCGCTAGTAGTTTTCATAGTAATACACATCATATATTTTTATCAGTTTTATCATGCCCATATTTTAGAAGTTACGAGGGGGGGGGGGACACATTTTACCACTTTGGAAGAGTCTCTCGCGCAAACTATTCAGTTTAGAAAAAAATTATGTTAGAAACCTCAACATCATTTTCAAATACCTATCCATAGATACCCCACAGGTATAGGTTCGATGAAAAATTTTTTTTTGAGTTTCAGTTCTATGTATGCGGTAACCCCAAAAATTTTGGATTTTTTTCTTATTTTATTTTAAAATCTTAATGCCGTTAACAGAATACATTTACGTACCAAATTTCAATAATGTAGCTCTTATAGTTTCGGAATAAACTGGCTGTGACATACGGACGGACAGACAGACAGACATGACGAATCTATAAGGGTCCCGTTTTTGCCATTTTGGCTACGGAACCCTAAAAAGAGGTTGTTAATGATATTACCTACAATTAACATTTTTTATTTTATTAAAAAGTATTAATATTCAGTCAATAGGGAATATGCATGACTTTTTTTTATGGATTTATTGAGATCTTTTGTCTTCCAGATACATAAATATCGAAGAATTTTTAAACTATCTTTTCTATTAAGCGAGTTATAAAGCGTTAAAGTTATTGATTAGACAGAGAGATCCGATGCGGTAGTTGACGTCACGTACCGTGAGCGCCGTACTAACTCCATAGAAAAATCTGTTTCGCGAGAGAGAGACGGATATATTCACTTTCAATGACTGTATCTCGCCCATTTTTCAACCAATTTTGATTTTGTTTTCACTGTTCGTAGTAGATTTTGATCTATTTTACGATAAATTAGTAAATACCTGAAACTATTTTTCATGCATATTCCCTATTGGCTAGCAAAATTCGTGACGTCACGTCTTTGTGAAGCCTTACAAAGTATATGAAGTAATCGTATTTTGGCAGCTACTTAAAAGTATATCTATTGACTTGGCAGTAAACATCCTCATTTTTTTACCTCGTAAGGCCCAATGTCCAAATTTGATCCAAATACCATTGTTTTATAACAATACGTTGACGGTTACTTATTTATTTATTTAAATAGAGTATTCAATCATGTAGGGTTATGTTTACTATTTCTTCTCAGTATACACAGTACATAGGTAAATAAGGGATATAAGGGAGCGGCCTATCACCTTTTCGCTCCAATCCAACCTTACCTGCCCGTGGTGCATCCTACCGAATAACAAACGAGGCGCTGGCACCCGAATGGTGGCGGTATAACCATCATAACTTAAGGCGTAGCTAAATACCACACACCGGTGACGGGCAGCAGCGTCACCGGAGCGAGAAAGCACGCCCTGCGATCGCCAACCCGCCTGCCCAGCGTGGCGATTATGGGTATATTCTCCAGATGTTTGCCCTAAGTGGCGAACAACTGGAGAGGCCTATGTCCAGCAGTGGA
This sequence comes from Conogethes punctiferalis, assembly GCA_031163375.1. NCBI lineage: Eukaryota > Metazoa > Arthropoda > Insecta > Lepidoptera > Crambidae > Conogethes > Conogethes punctiferalis. The sequence goes on along the minus strand of CM062090.1, from coordinate 12,594,538 downwards.
GTGCAATGATGATGACGATGAAGGTAAATACCCATTACATATGTATATGGGATCATAATCACACAGATAGACATTAGGAGAAAGCCCAGCTGATGCTGCCTATTATGTCTGGAAGTCTGGCCCTAACGAATATAAACAGTGTATTAATTTGTCTTTATTTTAAGCTAGCAGCCAGCACTCGCTTCGCTTCGGACATTTGTGATAAACATTTAATTGGGTTCCATTATTGGTGTTTTAGTTAAGATCCTTAATTATTTCTAGCAATAAATATAGCCTATGTTACTCAGGGTGAATGTAGCTTTCCAATGGTGAAAGTATTTTTAATATCATTTTGTCTGCAAGTTTATTCATTACAAACACAAAAATACAAATCATTCCTATAATATTAATGTAGATGTTGTCGGTTTCATTGTCTGGCACTGTTGTTTATTAAAGTAAGACCAATTTAGAAGTGTAAAGTTTCACAAACAATAAAATCTACTGTAGCACTCGTGTGTCTATTTGCTATGTTAAAAATTACGAGTATAGGTATGTAGAATACCTACATATTTTATACATCTATCTTTTATCTATACTATATTCCTGTTCGTTAGTTAGGCTAAAACTCGAGAACGGTTGGACCGATTTGGCTAATTTTGGTCTTGAATTATTTTTAGAAGTCCAGGGAATATGGCGAATAACTTATATGAAAATAAAGAAGAAAATTTTGTTTTTCAGTACGAAGTCTGCCGGATCAGCTAGTTATAAATATAAACTAATTAAATGGGACGCCTCCGACAAATATAGAAAGTTAATCCTTTGTTTGCCCCTAAAATACCCATAATGTCGATTCTTTTTTGTGTTAATCCTATTTTTCACTCGATACCTGCTCTTTTATATTTAATCTAATCCCACGATAAAACGTGGGCATATAGTTTTTTTTATTAGCACGTCAAAATGACTGCGTCCTGCCTGTTGTTAAGCAAACGACGAAGTCCAAAACGTATAAGCGATCCACATCAAACGTGGTTAGTGCAACGCGGATCGATCACACTATGATGGCCTGCATAAGTGCCGCTTTACGGCCCGATTAAAAGACCCAAGACTATAAGAAGAAAACACGTGTGCTGGAAGAGAGTTCCACAGCTTAATGGTTCGGCAGATGTAAGATTTACTGTACAGTAATCCATACACGAGTGTTCACACATCATATTCCCTATTCCGACCTATCCCTGTATCATCCCCGAATAATATTCGACTATCCATGGAATTTCCTATTCTCCATGCCTACATTCACAGTATCAACGTTTCAGCTCTCAGCACCAAGTTGCAAATAGCAAAGACAATTTGGCACTCAATAGTCTTTAGTCAATATTGTGCTCTATCGTTTTGTAATAAAAGTGTAAACGGCTTGACTTTAGTCCCAGCCATGGCGTCACGTGTTCGAGCACGGACTTACGTAACAATTACTGTTTGTGGAGCGGCTCCCATGACCATAGTAAATTCGGGAAAGAAGATCGGTTTGTGAGGGATAAACTAACGTAGATTTGTCTGTTGAGGGACAGATATTTTTACTTGTTCTAGCAATCAAGCAGTCAAAAATTTGCATACGGTTAATCGTATTAATTGCCAAATCTGCCACTTACAGTTGTTTTGACAATCAATCCAAATCAATGTTTTAACAATCATCAAAATATTTGTTTTTTGCATAGGTTTAATTTTCAAAAGTAAATGTTCGAAAAGAAAACCCGTATATTATGCTCGTTTTATTAAATTATTTATGTCTTTATATAACGTTCCAAAAATTAATAAACATTGTTGTATTAATTAGCGCGCTGTGTAACGTACTTTGAAAGGAGGCATGGAATCTAGAATTTATATTATTATATGTAAAACAATTAAAGCTATAGCAAGCAAAAGTATTATTATTAAGTTTTCAGTTCAGTTAAGCCATTGTTCTTTGTGTGATATACATGTGTTCAATACCGAAGGACATGGTTCAAGGCAAGCCTCATTTTGACAATAACCAAATCAAGTTATTGAATTATTTACTTGTCCGTTGCCAGAACGACTTGAGCTTGTCTTTCGCTTCCATCAGGCGAGATGGAGCCACTATGCACTATTAAAAATACCTACTTACTTTTACCGACTACAGTACCTACAGCTAGGTCTACATTCTACAATATCAAGATGCACTATTTCATTACGTTTGCACTATGATCGCAATGTGGTATGGTTAGGCATTTCGGCCTTGACAGTGAGCCGTACAGTTGTACAGTTATGCTGTAAACTGGTTATACACAGCGATAACGATAAACGATAATCCCGTCCTTTACATTCCTGTTCGTTATGCTCTGATGAATCAGCAGTCAGCTGTGGGATGTTAGGGAACGGCCTATCATCTTTTCGCTCCAAGCCTCCCTCACCTGCCCGTGGTGCATTCTGCCGAAAAACAAACGAGGCTCTGGCAACGACTCATGGCGGTATAACCATCACGATTGAAGGTGTAGCTGATTACCACAAGCCGATGACGGGCAGCAGCGTCAGCGGAGCGAGGAACTACGCCCTGCGATCGCCAACCCGCCTGCCCAAGCCCAAAGTGGCCATCAAGGGTAAAGCCTTCAGGTGATTGATCAAAGTGGCGAACAACTGGAGAGCCCTATGTCCAGCAGTCCACCTGCGACAGGCTGGGGATGATGACGACATTATTAATCTATCACTTGATTTGGTTACTTTATGATATGATAACTCTGACGCCTAAACTGGGAATGGGTATAGCTTACCCTAAGTGTTGCGGAGGTCTGATGGCAGTCGCTCTGTGTAAAAGCTTAGCCCTCGCCAAATCTCTCAGTTTGGGAAGCCGACCCTGAGACAATCGGGAAAAAGGCTAGGATGATGATGACTTGATTTGGTTACTTGTATGTTGCCGTAGCGACTTGGGCTTCTGTTCCGCTTTCTGCCAGGCGACAGGGAGTCACTATGGACCAATACAAATATAAGAAAAACTCTTCCTTCGCCCTATGTTTTATGTTTGTACATATATGTTTTATGTTATATTGCGGGTGTCCATGGGCGGTGTCGACTGCTTACCATCAGGCATCACATTTGCTCGTCTGCCGCTTCCTGCATAAAAAAAAGTTACTTTTATCAATCACGCGGTACCTATGTCTACAATATCAAGACGTAAATTTATTTTCACTGCTTGCACATATCTCGGCGTAGTTTCTCATAACACCGAGTGTGTTCTACAGGGTATACATCTGAGATTAGCGCACCATACCTATTGCAATTGACTCTGCATTTTTTCTCCACGATACCAGGCCACGTGTAAACCAACACGTGTGTTCGGAACAATGGTCTTATGTTTACAAACATCATTGTCCAAGAGTTCCCTCGGACTTGGACTTTTCCACCGGCTGTTTGTAAAACAAGTGTCAGGTGGATATCTAGAGTTGCGTAGAATGTTATTGGTTTTCCTTTTTGTTGTGCGCGCGATTGTGATTCGTGTTCGATAGGATAGATGTTTCCATAGAAGATAATATAGTATTTTCTATCACAGTCATAGACCTCTCCAGTTGTTCGCCACTTTTGTCAAACATCTGGATGATTTACCCATAATCGCTACCCTGGGTAGGCGGGTCGACGATCGCACAGCGTAGCTCCTCGCTCCGGTGACGCTGCTGCCCGTCATCGGCCTGTGGTATTTAGCTACGCGTTCAATGGTGATGGATGTACCGCCACCAGTCGGTTGCCAGATTCTCGTTTGTTATTCGGCAGGATGCACCACGGGCAGGTGAGGGGGCTTGGTGCGACATACCTTATAGAAAATACTATGAAAATGAAATGAAAATAAATTTATTTGGGGCGTACTTACAATATCGACATAGCTCACCGGATTAGTAAGCTGAAGTGGCAGTGGGCTGGGCCATATCAGCCGCAGAATCGATAAATCGATGAATCGTTGGGGTAAATGAGTTATATGTATAGTGAATGCCGCTTCTCGGCAAATGTAGTGTAGGAGGTCCTCAGGCCAGGTGGAGCGACGATTTGCGCAAGATGGCTGGCAAGTGCTGGATGCGAGAAGCCCAGGATCGAGCAAAGTGGCGAACAATAGGGAATATGCATGACTTTTTTATGGATTTATTGTGATCTTTTATCTTCCAGATACATAAATATCGAAGAATTTTTAAACTATCTTTTCTATTAAGCAAGTTATAAAGCGTTAAAGTTATTGCTTAGACAGAGAGATCCGACGTGGCGGACGTCACGTACAGTGCGCTCCATACAAACTCCATAGACACATCTGTTTTCGTGAGAGAGACGGATGTATTAACTTTCAGCGGCTGTCTCGCCCATTTTTTAGCCAATTTTGATTTTGTTTTCACTGTTCGTAGTATATTTTTACTATTTACCAGGTTGGCAGGAGCATGCTGCAGGTAGGGACGATTGGAAAGAATTGGGGGAGGCCTTTGCCCAGCAGTGGGTGTCTTCGATAGGTCCTGGTGGTAAATGAAGTGGACTGTAGTTTCAATAGGCGCTGGTTTATTGTAATCCTTGAAGATACAGCTGACGAACGTGATGTTACAATATTGAGGGTGGTTGGAGGTTCCCGATCGAGATTGGTGCGCGGTAGCCGTCTGGATGTAGTGAGTGTGTAGGGACGACTGAGCGATGACTGCGCGCGCGCCGACGTCTGGACCCTCCGCCCGCGCGTCTCCTCCCGGTCCCCCGCGACAGTGGGACAGTACAGGCTAATTAAAAAAAAAAAAAATTTCTTCCTCAGGCTGATCGTGCTACCAACCTGATCCGAGGCACCAAGCATGAGCAGTACCTCCAGCTCCGCGCCGACATCAAGGACTTCCGCGACAGGAACAAGCTCAGCAAGGTGATCGTGCTGTGGACCGCCAACACTGAGAGGTGAGCCTCCCGCGAGTCAGTCCACTGCTGGACATAGGCCTCCCCCATAGCAGTACCTCCAGCTCCGCGCCGACATCAAGGTATTCCGCGACAGGAACAAGCTCGGCTAGGTGATCGTGCTGTGGACCGCCAACACCGAGAGGCGAGCCCTAGAGGAGAGGCCTGGTCAGTCCACTGCTGGATATAGGCCTCCCCCAATAATAGCTGCACGCCGAGATTAAGGACTTCCGCGACAGGAACAAGTGAGGGCACTGAGAGGACGAAGCGGTCCAATCTATACAGTACATCATCATCATCTGGACTTATGCCTCTCCTGTTGTTCGCCACTATGGGCAAACATCCGGAGGTTTTACCTATAATCGCCACGCTGGGGAGGCGGGTTGGGTATCGAAGGGCGTAGCTTCTCTCTCCGGTGACGCTGCTGCCCGACATCGTCCTGTGGTATTTTGCCACGCCTCTTCAGTATTAATACATGAAACTATTCTGGCATCCGTCTCTTACGCTCAAGCGACACCTTGTTACCTCAAGATCCATAAAACGTTTATATACTGGGGAGTGTTCTAAGGAATTGGGATGTTTCCAGGGTCAAAATAATTACATTATATTTAGTCCGTATTTTAGATTATAGAAATATATTGGACACGTATTTTTCCTTTTTTCGTTTAAACAAAAAATAACAAAGATACAAGGCTAAATTCTTCAAAAAAGGCTTCAAAATTTAGGAGTGGGGGTCTTTGACGTCACTCAATGGCGAAAAAACTCAATACAGTACCCATACTGTACTTCACTTCTAATCAAAAGTAGATAGGTTCTTAAAGGGTCGGCTAAACGCGTGCGATGCCCCTGGTGTTGCTGGCGTCCACGGGCTGCGGTAACTGCTTACCATCAGGCGGGCCGGTAGCCATTTGCCACCCTAGTGGTGTAAAAAAAAAATGGCATGCTTGTCACCTGGTATAAAAAAAATACAAAACTGCCATCTCAACTTGTCGCGACCACCCAAACTGTGCCACACCTCGCCTCAGTATTTCGTCAGCGCATGCGCCGGTCGTTGCCCGTGTGACGTAGCGGTGGCGCGATGGCGTGATGCGTACAAACCGGTGCGCGTGCGCAGACACGCGTCAGACGGCCGGGAGGCTAATCGGGCGACAATGGCCGATTGGTCGCTATGGGGTTCGGATTGAATGTCAAGGTTGCTTAATTTTAGCTTGGAATGTATTATTTAGTGTAATAAAACAGGTAAAGGGCTCCGATTCGTATACTATAACGCAACATTTGAAAACACGTGTTGTAAAGAAATTTAGTTCGAGTGAGGCCACATGTCTGTCATGTGACTGTCATATCATGTACAATCGAATCAGTGGCGTAATTATACCATTAGAGGCCCGTGGCAAATTCATCGAATTTTTACTAAATCTATTATAATGTTGGGAGTTTGGATTCTCCTCTGTCCGGGGGCCCCTTACATTACTTCGACATGAGGCCTGACGATAAGAAATGCCGCAAGAAACTCACCAGCTAGCCTTGTGAGGCTACACACAATATTTGTCAAGTGTAGTGTAGGCGAGCAGCACATTATGTCCATGTACGATTATCGTCCAGTAAGGTTTGTATTTTATCATCATCATCACATCATCACCGGCAGTCCACTGCTGGACATAGGCCTGTCCACTTATTCGCCTTTTTGGGGCAAAAAACTGGAGGCTTTACCCATAATCACCACGCTGGGCAGACGGGTTGGCGATCGCAAGGCGTAGCTCCTCGCTCCGGTGACTCTGCTGCCCGTCATCGGCCTGTGCAGTTTAGCTACGCCTTCAATCGTGACGGTTATACCGCCACCAGTCGGTTGCCAGAGCCTCGTATGTTATTCAGCAGGATGCACCACAGGTAGGTGAGGGTGACTTGGAGCGAAAATATGATAGGTCGCTCCCTTACATCCCATTATCCCTTACATCATGTACTTTGTAATATCCTTTTTTTATTAGACATGACATAAACTTATGTAATGGTAATGCAACAATATTCTATGGTATCTTGTAAAAAAGATTTACACTTGAATTGCCAGTTTTATGAAGCCTGAGATTTGGAACTGCAAGTTTGTTTTGTTGCTCGTGTTAAATTTATGGCAATTAGCATTTCTTTTCTACAGATGAATATTATTACGTATCCCCAATACAGTCAAATATGGATTCTCTAAGTGAAGCACTAGACCTATGTTCGTATGAATCGATAGATGACATTGTAGGGATGATGACGGTGTCAATTTTCAGGTTCTGCGAAGTGAAGGCTGGCGTGCATGACACGGGCGAGAACCTGGAGCGGGCGCTGCGCAACAACGAGCCCGAGATATCGCCCTCCACCATCTTCGCCATGGCCGCCATAGATGAGGGCGTAAGTTACCACATTTACCATACCATTGGCAGGCACTTTGTTCCTTTTGTCAAGGCTCTTTTTCCTTCTTCTTGAAGTGCCATCTCCGATATGGAGCGATAAGAACGCCTAATTGTACAACTAATGTCTATTATACTTTAAGTCAATTATATGGTGTGAATGTATATCTTTCGCGCGTGTGATGCAGGTGTCCATAGGCTGCGGTAACCGTTTAACATCAGGCCGGCCGTAGGCGGGGTACAACAAGGGAAGCCTCCACGCGTGGTCGTCTTTGACGGCCCGGCGTACCCCGGGCAACGGCGGGTAGTAGAGAGATGGCTGCTACCCGACGGCTAATTCCCTGTGGGAGCACGCACTTGTGCGTGGCTCCGGGGGCCAGCGTTGGCGTCGTTGTGGTGTTCGACGCCTTCCACGGCCAGTGCTTCGGCACACTGGATGGGGCCTTTTGGCCTGTGGGTCTCTCCCAATGGCGGGGCATTTGTCCGATTGGTGAGAGACGTGTTGTCGGGCGCATTTGCGCCGGTTTGTCGGCGATGGTCGCAGAGGAAGAGGAGTGCCCTTCGGGGGATCTCGCGGTGTTTCGTTGCCGTCCTCCCTGTCTTCTGCGACCGTTGCCGCCTTACCAGAGGTTTGTCGGCGATGGTCGCAGGGGAAGAGGAGTGCCCTTCGGGGGATCTCGCGGTGTTTCGTTGCCGTCCTCCCTGTCTTCTGCGACCGTTGCCGCCTTACCAGAGGAGCCGTTTGACGGCGCGGGTTGGCAGTGTATCACTGCGGCGCGGCGGGTCCGATGGCCACGGTTCTCGTGGTCGTCGGATACGGTCCTTTTGGACTGGTCGCCGGGCAACCTGTTTCCCCTCGCTGGAGGGACCAGGGGGCTTGCCTTGACTGGCGAGCCCGAGTGGAGTGAGACCACAATAAAAAACCGCCTGTTATCCCGACTTCGGTCGGGACCAGGGGGCGCGAGCTCAAGTGGAGAAAACCACAATAAAAAACCACCGTGCGGCGGCGGCTGCACGCCCGACGGAGTTCCGCGAGGTCGGCACGGGGGTGTCGGCCACGTATTGCACGAACTCCGTCCTTGGAGGAGAGGGACGGCCCTTACGGGCCTGACCTCTAGGCTGCCCCAAGTGGGGGGGCCAGCCCGAGTCTGCCTAGCAGACCAGCGCTGACAGCTTCGCGGCGTTATAGCCAAGGACCCGCGTTGCTGTCGCCCAAGGCGCATTGACGGTGCAAACCAGGGTTTTTTAGTGGGTATTCTCTGCCGACGCGGAGCGAGTCCCACATAACCCGTCTGCTCCCCCGGGCAGCGGGTATGCGTAAACTGCATTTTCCCCTGGTGCAACAAAAAAAAAAAAGGCCGGCCGTAGGCTTGTTTGCCGCCCTAGTGGTATAAAAAAACAGGAGATTCTTGAGCCATAAGGTCTTAATGCTGGTGATCGTTTACCCTGGTATTTACTTTGCAATTATATCTTTTTTCCTAATCCTTACTTCACTATCACTACATAGTATAAAACAAAGTCGATTTTTCTGTCCCTATATCCCTATGTGCGCTTAAATCTTTAAAACTACGCAACGGATTTTGATGCGGTTTTTTTAATAGATAGAGTGATTCAAGAGGAAGGTTTATGTATAATGAAATACCCGAAGCGTGGCGAGGGCGTGTCGCTAGTCTATACTAATATTATAAAAAGTAAAGTGTGTGTGTGTGTGTATATTTGTTAAATTGTAAGGGGTAATCTCGGGATCTACGGAACCGATTTTAAAAATTCTTTCACCAATAGAAAGCCACATTATTGCTGAGTATCATAGGTTATATAATTATGCCCAACGAAGTGGGCACGGGTCAGCTAGTATATTATAAATGCGAAAGTAACTCTGTCCGTCCGTTTGGTAATTGATAAGTTGCCAACGTTCTAACGTTCACCCAGGAATGCCTCTGCCCTCTGCTGAATTGCCTTCAAGGTTCTTTTAAACCTACTTTTTTACCACAAATATAATCGTAATCTTTTAGTATATAAATGCATTAATATTTTTCATTATTTCTGTATACACAGCCTAACATGGCAGTTGCTTCCAAATTCCTATGCCTTATTGATAATTATATTTGTTTCAGTGTTGCTACATTAACGGGTCGCCTCAGAACACGATCGTACCAGGCGTGGTCGAGCGCGCGGAGAAGAATGGCGTCTCAGTGGCCGGCGACGACTTCAAGTCCGGTCAGACCAAGCTCAAGTCGGTGCTGGTGGACTTCCTCGTGTCTGCCGGTGAGGACTCTCATTGGTGTTCATAGGGTTGGATTTATGTAGCCATAGAGCCGAAGCGTAATGGAGCGTGACGAAGCGCAACGAAGCTTGACGAAGCGCAACGAAGCTTGACGAAGCGCAACGAAGCGTGACGAAGCGTAGTGATGCATAATGAGTGAGCTACAAAGCCTATTCAGTCAACATCAGCATCATCAGCCTATCGCAGTCCACTGACGGACATAGGTCTCTCCGGGTGTTCGCCACTTTGGGCAAACACCTGGGGTTATACCTATAATCTACCCTATTTAGTTTCTAAGCGCAAATACCGAAGTGAAACTGAAAAGTAACACCGATTAATTAAATGGGAAGTATATTTTTTGTTTTCTATCTGGTTTTAATCGGTTTTTAAAAGGAGCCGCAGTTTAATACGCTGCAATTTTAATGTCACCACAGAGAATACATAGTCACATACAAAAGAGTAGCTATCGACTGTCTTGCCGGTTCTTCTCAGTAGAATCCGTTTTCCGAACACGGTGGTGGAATAATTTATATTCACATTTGTATATTATACTTGACAATTCATAAGTGTTACAAAGTAAAGATATATTCTATTCACTATATAATATGTAAATTTGAAACGATGTATTGTTTTAGGCTTAAAGCCGGTATCCATCGTGAGCTACAATCATCTCGGCAACAATGATGGCAAAAATTTATCTGCGCCTAAGCAGTTTCGATCCAAAGAGGTAGGTTTACCAGATATCGCTAGAATTTAAATCCGTAGATTTTGTACGAAATACTGACGACTGATGCCTTTTTGAACCTCTGGTGTTTTAGAAATTACCAATTAAGACAAGAGTTGGCTCAGAACCCCTGTCCAATTTGTTATTAATTATGCATAAGTTTATATTAATATCTTAAATAAAATATTGTTACATTATAAAACGTACGTACATAGTTGCTATGAAACAAAGGTATTATAATCAAACTTGTTAACACATTTAGTTCTACGTCACAATAACAGATGGCGCTGTCCCACTTTAACCCGCGCAAGCGTTACGATTTCGCCAACGCATATAGATCGTCGAGTGATTATTTTTTTGTTAGTGTTGCGGATAAAATCAGAGAAATATAAAAGGTGAAAATATGAACGCCAATTTTGGATGACAACTAATTTATTCTTCTTATAAACAAAACATCAAAAACCAATGAGTCGGCAACATGGCGCCCCCCGTGCACAGCACTAATTAGGAAGCCGACTATAAACAGACGTCGAGTTGGCCACCACTGCCAGCCGCTTCACAGGTCGCCGATGACGATGTCAAGTCAACCACCCGGGTAATGTCATCCTTGCCCGGGTGAGCGCGTACCACCCGCCCTCTGGGCCAGGTGCCGCGTGGGAGGTTGCCGTCTGCCACAAAAACCAAAATCTCCCACTTTGACGGGAGCTGGAGCTGGCGACGCAATCTGTGGACGTGGGGTTAGCTGTGGCAAATATTCCTTAACCCATCTGTGCCAAAAATGATCAGCTAAGCGAAGACCCCTACGCCAGCATACTCGACGAATAAGGTCTGCGTCGTCAACCCGCGCCAGGTGGTGGTACGGCGATGAAGTGCCTAAGAGGAAGTGACTGGGAGTGATGGCTTCCTCGCCGTCCGGCTCGTTGGAAACGTGCGTCAGGGGACGCGTGTTGACCAGCGCCTCGGCCTCTAACATATTGTGGTAAGCCACGACGCGCGATGAATCTTCGTAGCGCCATCATAGCGGAGTCCGTGGATAGGCTCGCAACAGTTTCCAGGTGCACGGCACGTACTGTCGGGCACGTAAGAAGGGCGACCCAACGTTTCTCCACTTGTCGGCCGACGGAGACAGATACAGGACCGAAGCAATCTAGCCCAGTGAAGTTGAAGGGGAGATACAGGACCGAAGCAATCTAGCCCAGTGAAGTTGAAGGGGCGCTGGAACGCAGCCATCAGCTCGATCGACAGGTCCCCCATGGGTGGCGAAGCTGGTGTGGATCTTGAGATCAGACATCTCTGGCAGGATCTCGCGGTTCTCTTCATTGCTGGGCGCAGCCCGAAAATGTAATAGCGCTGGCGAAGTTCATTTACCACAGTCTCCAAATTCGCGTGTGCGCATTTCTCGTGGTAGTGCGCTTTATGAAGCTGCACGATCTTATGCTTAGCGTCTAGGACGATAGGGGTATGCGTAAAGCTTTCTGCCGTCATGGCATTAGTGAAAGCACCGGTTCTGCCTCTCAAGCGTATCAAACCGTTGACCCGGCACAAGGATAGCTTACTTATACGGCTTTTCTTATTAACAGGGAGGCCCGCTAACAAGGCCCCATATTCTTCCTTGAAAGCGTCCACCTGAACCTTTATGAACAAGCTCTCCTCGGCCACTTCCAGATCCCTAGCGCTAATGAATTTTGAATTTGTATGCGGGAAATTATTTAACAAAGACCGAAATAATTTACAAGCCAGATGTGTGCGAGCGGTAGCACGTGGTAACCGAAGCCACTTACTAAAATGAGTGGCGTCTGCTACTACCGGTGAAGGTAGTAAATGTGCAGAGTCTACAATCACACCTACCTGTTCCGGTTGACATTTCAAGTCTTCCAATACAGGGAGGTTTGAAATAAGGCTTAACGGGCCAGTCACTAGACTGAATGTAACTAGAGTACGCATCGGCATATGATCTATCCTTACGAAATTTATTATCTCTAACTACACGGAATTTTGACGGCTGATAGATATCGCCAAAGGAGTCCGGTTTCAAAATGACCCGACGACAGCCGACGTGTAGTCTTGTTTAAAATGTCAATGGCTCGCTGATCGTCAATGGAATTATAGACTTTCTTTATAATACCAATAGAGTCTAATTTAAAATGTTCTTTCAAATAAAATTCCAAAGACGAATCAGTAGTGTTACAAAAATTGATTCTTTCACCAAGCGGCGTACATTTGCTGGTGAAACAACCATAAAACACCCAACCTAAAGCTGTACGAACCGCTACCGGTTGAGAAGAGGTGCCTCGCACCGTAGACTGCGAAATGGTTAGCGGCCAATTGTCAGCACCGATGGTTAGCATCGGCTTAGCATCCTCATAGCAGAGGAGGTCGGAAAAAAAAGACAAGAGAACCTCTTTGTGCCTAGGAACGCAGGGGACGAACACTTTATTAGGCGGAGCCGGCGTCGACACCGCAGTAGGCGCGAGGGGAAGCGCGCGGTCGCCCACCGCGGCGTACAAGCCGTCGGTGCCGTGTGCGACCACGCGTCCGCACCTAGATGCCGGCGCAGAGGGCTTCGTCGGTTTCAAAGGTCTCGGAGGACATTGCAGCTCATGTCGGAGAGGAAAAGCAGGCGGGGCCGGCGTCGACACCGCAGTAGGCGCGAGGGGAAGCGCGCGGTCGCCCACCGCGGCGTGCAAGCCGTCGGTGCCGTGTGCGACCACGCGTCCGCACCTAGATGCCGGCGCAAAGGGCTTCGTCGGGTTCAAAGGCGCCGCAACGTGATAGGCAGGTCTCGGAGGATACTGCAGCTCATGTCGGAAGGGGAGAGCAAGCGGAGCCGGCGTCGACACCGCAGTAGGCGCGAGGGGAAGCGCGCAGTCGCCCACCGCGGCGTGCAAGCCGTCGGTGCCGTGTGCGACCACGCGTCCGCACCTAGGTGCCGGCGCAGAGGGCCTCGTCTCGCTCAAAGATGCCACGACATGAGAGACAGGACTCGGGGGCGCGTGCAGCGCGTGTCCGCCCGCCGCGGCGGATACACCGGCGGCGCTGGGTGCGGCCACGCAATCGCCCTCGATGGGCCCCGTCACGGTGCAATCATGGACCTAAAGCCGTAGCGAGCTGATGAGCCCTGAGGGAGCGCGAGGAATGGCCGGAGCGGTATGCAGAGGCGGCAGCCTCCGACTCCGGCCTCGCGGGGTCATTATATTGGCTCCTTGTTTTCACCATTATAAAATCACGCAAAATCACACAAAATCGGTAATAAATTCGAATAATTCACTTCTGACACCAGAATGTTGTGGATAAAATCAGAAAAAAAATATAAAAGGTGAAAACATAAACGCCAATTTCAGATGACAACTAATTTATTCTTCTTATAAACAAAACATCAAAAACCAATGAGTCGGCAACAGTTAGCTTTTTGCAATAATCCCCGCCTTGTTATATAGTTCAGTAGTTTTATTTGTAGGTAGAGGGCCCTATTTTTACTCGACGGATTTTAACGCAACTTGGTACAATTATTCTTCATACTACTGGGCAGGTTATATTATACTTTTCATCACGCTACAATCAATAGGAGTAGAGCAGTGAAGGGAAGTGTTGGGAAAGCAGGAGAAATTTTTATCTGTATGTTTCAACGCGCATCACGAGTAAACTACTGAATGGAATTGAATGCGGTTTTCACCAATCTATGTATTGCTAGAGGTCTAACTTAAAATGGAGGCACCACTTTATGGAAGTCCGTTATTTATGAAACCCGATATCCACGCGTGCGACGCCGCTGGCACAGCTTGTAAATAAAATAAAACGGTACAAAATGAAAATGTATGAAGCTTCAATATTTTCTTATGTCCTTCAGATAAGCAAGAGCAACGTGGTGGACGACATGGTGGAGTCCAACCAGATCCTGTACCGGCCCGGGGAGAAGCCCGACCACGTGGTCGTCATCAAATACGTGCCCTACGTGGGTGAGTGTCATCATCATCATCAACCAGACCCTGTTCCGGCCCGGGGAGAAGCCCGACCACGTGGTCGTCATCAAATACGTGCCCTACGTGGGTGAGTGTCATCATCATCATCAACCAGACCCTGTACCGGCCCGGGGAGAAGCCCGACCACGTGGTCGTCATCAAATACGTGCCCTACGTGGGTGAGTGTCATCATCATCATCAACCAGACCCTGTTCCGGCCCGGGGAGAAGCCCGACCACGTGGTCGTCATCAAATACGTGCCCTACGTGGGTGAGTGTCATCATCATCATCAACCAGACCCTGTACCGGCCCGGGGAGAAGCCCGACCACGTGGTCGTCATCAAATACGTGCCCTACGTGGGTGAGTGTCATCATCATCATCAACCAGACCCTGTTCCGGCCCGGGGAGAAGCCCGACCACGTGGTCGTCATCAAATACGTGCCCTACGTGGGTGAGTGTCATCATCATCATCAACCAGACCCTGTACCGGCCCGGGGAGAAGCCCGACCACGTGGTCGTCATCAAATACGTGCCCTACGTGGGTGAGTGTCATCATCATCATCAACCAGACCCTGTTCCGGCCCGGGGAGAAGCCCGACCACGTGGTCGTCATCAAATACGTGCCCTACGTGGGTGAGTGTCATCATCATAATCATAATGTTGACGCGTAGCAAGGCCTTAGCTCGTCAAAGGGGGTCTGGGGTTTCCTCAAATCGTCAGGCAGACCCTAGACTAGACTTGGCGCTGAAAGAATTAAAGGCCGCCAAGGAGGAAATTGGACAATAGGCTATTATGGCTAAAAATTGTAATTATAGTTCATTCGCGTTAAGAAAATAGTGACTCATTACCGACTGCCGGCCAAGCCACACCCAGACGCTAGAAATTATAATTTCTAGCGTTTTAATTGGCTAGGGGGTGTGGCTAACGCTAGAAATTATAATTTCTAGCGTTTTAATTGGCTAGGGGGTGTGGCTTGGCCGGCAGTCGGTGATGAGTCACTATTTTCTTAACGCGAATGAACTATAGTCCGTCTTTTAGCTAATTCACAAATAAAAAAAAATCTCGTCAGGTGACTCCAAGAGGGCCATGGACGAGTACACGTCGGAGATCCTGCTGCACGGCACCAACACGCTGGTGGTGCACAACACGTGCGAGGACTCCCTGCTGGCGGTGCCGCTCATCCTGGACCTGGTGTTACTGGCAGAGCTGTTCGGCAGGGTCAGCTTCCGGCAGGACGAGGCGCAAGGTGAGCTGCGAATCTGATTATGTCTATATTTGATAACTCAATGGGCTATTCCACTGTTTTTCACTTTGACTTGCTATCGATAGACTACCTCATTAACACGTTGACCGCCATGCCGGTCACCGGTGACCGGCAAACAATAGTTTTTCTATTGTGTCTAGTTTCTCGGCAGTCAAAGACTTAAAGAATCATTGGCGAAAAAATTTGTACCGTAAGATCAATAGTCACCGAGTTATCACAATTTCAAAATCATCACTAATTGACGAGTCCAAAAACACTCCATACAAAATGGCATGTGCGAGTGACGTCACTGGTATATTATTTCGCATGCCGCGTATACAAAGTTTGTTTGACAGCTATATTAAATATTGCGTTCATGTAATTGGTTTCATAATAAAATATGTTATATTTAATGCTACTTAAAAGATGGTATAATATTTTTGAATGAATTTTTCACTTTGAAAATGGTATTTTTCTGTCAATTTTACAGGTCTATTGTCGTTCCGTTTTGCAACTAATTTTAGTTGTGATTTGTTAAATAGGTTAAGTTTTACGGATACTTTCTGGTAATCAATAAGTAACAAGCAAAATCAATCATAGTGGAGTACCCTATTTTGGCCTTATGTCGTCATCTTCATCAGGCTAATGAAGTACACTGCTGGACATAGGCCTCTCCAGTTCTTCGTCACTTAGGGCAAACATCTGGAGGATATACCCATAATCGCCACGCTGGGAAGGCGGGTTGGCGATCGCAGGGCGTAGCTTCTCGCTCCGGTGACGCTGCTGCCCGTCTTCGGCCTGTGGTATTTAGCTACGCCGTCGTTCGTGATAGTTATACCGCCACCACTCAGTTGCCAGAGCCCCGTTTGTTATTCGGCAGGATGCACCACGGTTAGGCGATTCAAATTTGACAAGAGTGGCTTTGAGACCTTTAAATACATTTTTGTGGCTTTTAATGTTCCAGATTTTTGTTTGTAGCTGTTAAGGTTCCTATACACATGGTTCACGCCGAGCGGCTATGCCGCCGGCAATACAAGCCGCCGGCACAAAGCCGCCAAGTATCATTCCCGGTAGTGACTGACAGTCATATAGAAATGCCGGGCACGAACTGACGCCGATAAGCCGCGTAACCCGGCGGCCCCTTTGTGCGGCTAAGCCGGCGGCATTGTATGTCGCCGGGTGCACGGCGGCTTCGCCCGGCGGGTAGCCCGGCGGCCGTGCCGCAGGCACTGTAAATAAATAAATAACCCAAGACATGTCACAAGCTTGTCCTATAGGTGCTACACAACTGATAAACGTACTTAGATACTTTTTTTTGTAAATAAATACATATTATACATAGAAAACACCCAGACCAATACAAACAGAGATGTTAATGAACACAAATGTGTGTACTGTGCGGGAATCGAATCCACGACCCTTGGCTCAGAAGGCAAAGGTCACTACCAAATGAGCCATCGAGCTAGTCAAACAACACTGTGTGTATAGTTCATTCACGTTAAGAAAATAGTGACTGACAGGTCACTGACAGGCCACTAGCCAATTAAAACGCTAGAAATTTAATTTCCTGTGACCTGTCAGTCAATATTTTCTTAACGCGAATGAACTATAGGAACCTTTGGCCAGCTAACGTACTCGTGTCGTTACAGAATGGACGGGCATGCACTCGGTAATGTCTGCGTTATCGTACTTGCTGAAGGCCCCCGTGGTCCCCCGCGGCGCGCCCGTGGTCAACGCTCTGTTCAAGCAGCGCGCCTGCATCGAGAACCTCATGCGCGCCTGCCTCGGCCTACCGCCCTGCCACCACCTGCAGCTGGAGCATAAGGTAATTCACCATAGCCAGTGGTTTAGCTATCTAGGGGCTAAGCGAAGCAATACCACCTCAGTGGGACCCGACCGAACTGTTTGAAGTTTGAACGTCCGGTCGTTTCCGAACATTTTTGTGCACCGCAGTGCTCAAAAGAGAGCTCATGATAAAGTAGCTAAGCATTTTAAAACTATTTCTATATTTAGTGTTTTTACTTGATACGATTTACCTACCGAGTGTGTTCGCTTAGCAATTTTGTTTATGTCGCCTTTCAAGAATCTAATTAGTAATTAAGCAGATTTGTACTACCTTGTATCGTATGTCGGTGCCCAAAATTTGATATAAAAGTGCCCCCAAGGGCTTCAGAGTTATTTAAGAAAAACGGATTTTGCTGCACGCACCTTTGCCCAGCGTAATTTCTTTTAATTCCCATGAATTAAAAGAAATTTTTGCTGGGCGAACGCACTCCAATTTGCCACAGCGACTACTCCGATATTTTTTATCAGGCTATATCACATATATGACTGGCTCGGTGGCCTTCTGAACGAAGGGTCGCGGATCCCCACCCGGCAAAAAGAAACTCAACATTATTTAACATTTTCAACTTTACCCAGGTACCATTCCTGATGTCTGCTCTGCGCACGGGAGCCATGTTCTCGGGAAGCGCGCCTCCCCCCAAGAAGCAGAAGCTGGCTCAAGAGAACGGAGACAAGTAATCTTCCCCCCACTCGTCACCTCACATCATCAGAACACTCATCAAAATTCCATAGCCATACCTTTAGGATATAAATTCAGAAGAATGGAATGTAAAATTAGCTTATAACCTCAAAGTCAAATGATTTTGGTTTCTATAGGCTTTAAAATGAAATGAAGTGTTCCGTGTACTAAAATGTAATTAGTTCCTGTATTTATTACACGTCTAATATATCAAAGGGTATAAAAGTATCACTAGAAGAGTATACCGAGAGCCTACCCTTCAAACTACAAATTATTTTCAACTAAATATCCAGACTATTCAAAAAAATAATAGTATTTCGCAGTATTGTACCAAAATACATTATAATGTATTTTCATTATCTTCATCCGTTCATAATTTTATGGTTATTTTTACTGAACTGCGAGGCTGTTCACAAATTCGTTTGGAAATCCCGCGTCAACTTCCTTGTCATTCATTCAAATTTGACATTAGGCCAGTACAACTAATGTCAAATTTGAATGATGTTCATTTAAAGTTTCCGAATCCGATCGGAAACGAGTCATCGTGAATAGCCCTGCAGTTCTATATAGTGTGCTCTTTTTTTAACTATCATGTTAAAATCTGATGTATAAGATAAAATCTTAGTTCGGGATAAAGATACATAATTATATCGTAGCGGACATTCCTACAAGACATTGTCTGCTGTAAAAAGTAATTTTATGTTAATTATCTGTATTAGATTCTATATCGTTCGAATGGAGATATAAAATTATATTTTATTGATGGAGGAAATTGAAATGATTTGTTATAGTGAGTGTTCAAATTACAAAAATGTGGTGTATTGGTTAAAGCAAAAGCGATTTAAATAACTTTACAGTTTGAAATATATATTTTTTGGATTGATTTGTTAAGTTTGCTAAAGTAACAACGATCTTAAAGCACAACTGAACTCACAAAAATGTAGAATGTTTTTTTTTTTTTTTCAAAATTGTGTACTTAATATGTAAGAGTTGTTGTTTCTGTGATGTTATGTGATCACTACATTATGTTCAAAACCATGTTTACGTCATATTGTTTATGTGCGAGATTAATTTGCGTTATTTGTTTATTTTTTTGTATTTATTTTAGGGTGTTTTCACATACATGTCATTGTGTGTTTGTGTATTTAGTCTCGCGACTGCAGTGGTACTATAATAAGTCGCGCTGCAGTAGCAACTATATACAGGATGATTTATTAATAACTATTCAAATATCTGGAAATTAGGTCTTGTTAACCAATTTCCACAAAAAATATAGATCATATTTTCACGTCCCGAACCAATTACAATTTCGTATGTAGTCAACAACGTTGTGATGCTATTAACTCAATATTTTAGTACTGACCGATACTAAAAAATAAAAAAAATATATGATGATTTTTATCCAAGATAGTGGCTATTGTATGTGGCAACGCTCTTATAGGCGAGATGTTGACATCTCGAGGGTAAGACAGTGCAACTCTTTAGGTTATGGTGCTGTCCTAAGATGGTCGTGGATAAAGTATTTTTGCTAAAAACTAATTGAAGTTGTTTGTAAGTATGATTAAATGTTTTATGCGCAAAAGTGTCATCATCATGAATCAATGAAATTGGTATAAAATATAATAAATATTCTTGCGCATGCGCATGCCGACTGTACATAGTCGACATCCGTAAAAATATGTTTATAATATGAATGATAATGTATTTTTGTTAGACCTTTTTTAAAATTACATATTATTTTTGTTTATAAGAAAATACCGTTACAGATTATTATTTTTGCTGTCAGATTATTATTTTTAGTTATTGTGATTAATTATGGTAGTCTCTAATGTAATAATTTCGATTAAATAGGTTGTGGACTGTACACAACCATATCTTAAACAAGATCTGATATTAGATTCTATGTGTCAAAATGAATATTTTCGAGTATTTACAAATTACCTTTATCCTAGACATAGTGACTAGAGTGTGAGATAATGTATGGACCATATTTCGATGTCGGTATTCTAAAAATAACATTCTACCCTATCTATTTAAATCGATTTTAATCTTTTTGTTTCAATTTCAAATATAAATTATGTAAATAGTGAAATTGTATACGTTTCAAATATTCAAATGCTTTATTAATCAATGTTGTCAAAAAATATAAGATTGTTGAACACGCTAATGATAAATCTAGACTATTAGCGTAAAATCAACATTAGAGAATGCATAGAATTCGTTGCTTCAATATTAGATGATGCGATTTTGAAATTAATTATTCTATTCGGAGTATTTTACCTGCTTACTTATAATTTTAAGTTGAGGTTTAGTAAACTTGTACGGTTGGCTATGTAAGTAATGAAGCACATTTTCGTACATTAAATGTGCGTAAAGGTAGTTTAATGTTATTTTTTTCGAATTATTTTCTTACGTATCTGTAGTAGACCCAAAATTTTCTTACAATATATTATTTATTTTAATTTTTTTTCTATGTATAATATGTATTTATTTACAAAAAGAAATGTACCTAAGTAAGTTTATCAGTTGTCTAGTACCCATAGTACAAGCTTCGGCTTAGTTTGGGGCTAGGTGGCGCAGTGTGGCCCAGAGTGGCATGTCTTGGGTTATTTATTTATCTATAAAAATGTTTCTTACCTTCGTAGCCGACTGTTCTATAAGTCAAGAAGTTATTTTAACAGCTCCTGGACTATTCTCGTATATCTATAGTGAAGTCCTATATGTATAGTGAATACTACCCACCTGACGTCGATCAGTATTCATAGTATTGTAACCATATAGTCGATGTTAGAAGATTGCATTTATTTAGTTTACACTGTTACGTCCGTTGCTGTAAATTATATAAATATAATAATATATATAATGTGTAAAACGTTCTTTAGATAGGTGCAATAACACAATGTAACTTGGTAATGAGTAATTTCGGTATTTGAAGTTTTTTTAAAAATTTTGTAGTACACCTTGTACGAAATGATTTTTCTTATGAAATCTAAACGGATATTTCAAGCACATCTGATGTAGTCAGTAAATCATGTACCGTGTTTAAGTGGCACCTGTTTCAAAGAGCTTTTTATTGCATATGGGGGTTATTATAAAGTGTGACGTCATTACGACACTATTTGTCCGATTACAAGGTGTATTTCTTGGCATCGTTTCTCTGTTTGAAATTATTTCAAGTAGCGAAGTGGTTTATGTTCGTAAGCAGGCATCCAGACATGTTCTGTATTGATCCACGTGCATTTTTGTTGAATAAACTTTGTAATTGGATACCTTTGTTTTATTCGTATGCTTCGTCATAGATTTTTGGCCACAGGCGCTAATTTGAGGTCTGAGATTAGCCGAGTACGCAGAGGACATAGTGCATAAGAGTGCAGACATAGTGCGTACACGGACTGATTCAAGCAGTTGAGACAGACAGCTATAGAAGCGGTCGTGACTGCTCGAGCGGTCGTGTGTACGGCAGCGTATCGGTCGCGGCTATAAGCAGTCGGTTCTCAACTGCTTGAAGCAGTCCGTGTACGTCCGATCTTAGTGTGTGTACCAAAAAGGGTGAGCCCTGTTTTACTTTCATAATCCGATGGTACGAATTCGCCACGCGGGGAAGAGATATGCGGTCTCTTAACAATGCCAATTTCAATGCGGATTCGAAATCATTTTCGCACGTTCATTCAAATTTGACGATCGTTTTACTAGATTAATATCAAATTTGAATGAACGTCGAAAAAGTTTCTAGATCTGTGGCAGTATGAATAGCAGGCGCAGGGGAAACAATTTAACGTGCTGTCGAATGCTCGGGAGTGACAGACAAGTTCTTTACTTCTATAGACAAGCCAGTCGTCTTTTCGATTGAAAAAGAAAATCGGATTAATCTTTCTTTATTTTCAGTTAAGCATAGAATAGTACAGTATCCCAATTTCACCCAGTCTAGTCGACAGTGCAATCGCGCAGCAAACCGACATGATCTTACATTGGTGTTCACAACAGTACAGCCAAATCAACTAAATCAACGTACATTAAGTGTATACAATTGCTTGGTTCGGTAAAATATCGAGGGCTTCAAGCATTTTCTACTATAAAAAATAGAAACAATATTTTTCAAAGTATATGGATTGAAAACGTAGCTTTTACCTGATTGGTGTAAGAATGAGTTCAGCTCATTTTCAAATGGACCAAATGATATTTATTGCATACTCAGGAGTATTACAATTGAATGAATGAACGAATGGTTGATGACTATCATAGTCTAGTCATAGAATGGGTTACGGTGCCTTTTACGTCAGTGTTTATGTAAAATTTAATTAACAGTTAAACAGTAGAAATTGCTTAGAAGGCCCCTTGTATGCGAGTAAACATAATTAAAATTACTTAAAAACTAATCACATACATAATTTGTTCTAACGCGGCATGTTACATCTCATCAACAATTCCTCTTACACAATTAATTAATAGTAATTGTTTGTCACTTGTCATGCAGTTAGTACGACTTTATACACATTTTTGGTAATAAAACATCTATAATATTATATAGTTCAAACTTAACGTTTGATTCACAACGTGCGATACTATATCGGGAATGCAGGATGCTGACTCGACAGGTTAAACTAAATGTGATTTTTATACTTTGTGATATACTACTTTCAATTCGATACAGATCCATGTAGTTTCTTTATCTATGACTGCTGTCATGATACTATATGTTAAGGTTTGTAAAATTTATGACATGGTATTATGGTTGTGGACTGTCAAGTCAATGTCATACCTACGAGACAGAAATACAGAAGAAGAACAGTAAACTGTTGTGTAGCTGTCAAAACATGATGGCTTCATATGAAGCCATCATGTTTTGACAGTTTTGACTTTCCTATGTTACAAAATATATATTTAGTAAGACTTACTAAATATATATTTAGTAAGACTTTAGGAAAGTATGACGTCACTAAATAATGCTAGTCAATTGACTGGATATTAATCGATTTTAATAACATTAAAAACGTAAATTATAAGTAAAGTTATTAAGCAACTAAGATGTTCCGATATTATACATGTCACCATTATCTAGAATGGTATTTTGGAATTTATTGAGACTATTGTCCACATACCTATGTAAAACAAAATATTTGCAAAATTCTCTGCTGTTGCATGCCGATCGAGGCAAAAAAAAAATTGTTTATGAGAGTTAAATTGCATTCTCATTCTTTAACCCACGTTTACCCTACCAGTAGTTATTTTTAACCATAATTAACTTATCACTAGACCAATCCTGAACCAGCATCCCGCATTTAAAGAGAAAACATTCAGAACAAATAACAATGCACACATATACGTTGGAATGTTAACTAAATACACCTAAAGCGTTAATAGTACCAAAATACTGTCGCTTACAATATAAATACTTAATTAAAATAATACAAAGTAATCCTACCATGCAGGCTTTGGCCGTATACAGAAACGAATCATACATCGCAATAATAATCTCATTAACTCAACTGACCGACGAATAAAATATAACCGTATTTACACGAAACATTGAGTTTAATTATAAGGTGACGTGTAACATTTTATAGAAATACAACGCACAATACTTCCGATCGGCAACACATCAATAAAATACAATAGTACAAGTATAACCACAACATGGATATATCGAGTAAAGTCAGGCCTATATCACAAGAGTCATTCACCCGGAGGTGGGGCTTCATCGGACCTGATGTGGCCTACGACTCGCCCGGCGAGTTTGCGTGAAATTTCGAGTGTGTTCATTAGTTAAGCACAAAATGTACACGATCAGATAAGACGCTCATGAAAGTGGTATTGGCGGGGAGCGTAATAGCTCCCTTACGCATGTTAGAAGCTAAAAAGAAAGCCTAAGAGGCACTGACAACGGGCGGGAAACCTCAGACTCCACAGCCATGCTAGAGTTTCTTAACGCTTTGTTTTAAAGTTTTTTTTCGATATATTTCCTAGCATCAATATCTAATAACTTTTACTGATAGACCCAATAACCTATTCCAAACCTATGCCCTAGATAGAATACACCTGCAGGGCTATTCACGATTCTCATTTCTCGGGTTCAGAAACATTGAATGAACGTCATTTAAAAGTCTAGTACAACTAATGTCAAATTTGAATGAACGTCGACCAAGTTACAGAACGCAATTATTGAATAACTGGCCCTGAAATTCATAGTGTACGCCACACAAACAATCCTTAGAAGCCACACCTCCAGATTCATTAATCAAGTGCTTAATTTAAACCGCTCGACAATACACTATGCGATAACATTCGAGTGTATTGTCGAACGGTGCGATTATCGAACTCCTAGTCGGATGAGGAGCACACCGCGGTTGGTATAGCAACAGCAGGCGATACGGGTATTCCATTATAGACCGTATTGCATGGGTTTAAGGTTCCAATTGATTATCTTTCTCTGCTGTTCTATACATAGTACGAGATAGGAAATAAGGGCGGTTTAACACGGCGAGCTATACGTATACGACCACACTTAGGACAAGTTTCACTCACACTTGGTTATGTAAGAATGTGAATACTTCAAGTACGCATTACAAACAATAGAAAATCCACCTTATGTCGTATTTTATTTATTAATATAGCATAGTTTACAACTGATGACAAGTGAAAAAAAGCAGCCAAGTAGCTGTAGCGGCAACAGGCAAATAGCTTTGAAATATTTTTCAAAAGCATATTTAAAAAAAAATATTATAATAATACCATATGTTACATTGATGCAGGAATTTAGCAACATCATTTTAACATTTAATAAATTGTATTAATGTTTAAGCATTTTATAAAAAAAAAACACATTTATCTAGCATAGCGAGTTGAAAAATTTTAATACTTTTGTAAGTACTTTATAAAAATTTAATAATTATGATGGCATCATAGATTCCAAAGACCAATTGTTTATTGTTAGTGTGTGGGTATAAACTTCGTTCGGCGTGTTAAGCCGTCCCGTCCCACCTCGCGCCACACAAGCACAGGCCGTCGCGTGTATCTCTACTACCGGTGCAAAATGTCTAAGATAGATACTACACACTATTTAGAATAGTTTGTGGACTCTTGAGCTGTGGCGGGCGCGCACCGCCTACGACGCCGTAACATTACCATCTTTATATAATAAGTCTTTTCTTCTACATTTAACAATAATTTGTTATAATATTTTATAACCAATGTAATTTACGATTTACTTGTTTATAATGTACACGATTTTAAATTTGTTTCAGTGCTCAATATCATATATTTTTATTTTATTATAAAATTCGTTGGCTACCTAAACGAGTGGTGTTAGCTATGAAGGGCAGCAGGATCTACTATAGGGAATGGAATATAATTTACACTTGCCGGCATGGAAAGAGTCCGCATCAATAAAATGTATTAATAATTTCAACATCGTAATCAACTGGGTAGATAATTTATAATTTCTTAAATATGTAGATTTTTTTAAAAGATTGCAATAATTTTAAATACAATATCTGTGTATTTGGACTCTCCATGCCGTGAAATGTATTACAACAGCATATAAAGACGCGTGCCATTTACAAACGAAGCGAGAGTATCATATACTCTAATATTTTGTACAGTCAAACGCAAAACCGCCTCTAGTAAATGACAAACGCGTTATGCCAAGAATAGCTACGAAACTAGCTTAAATCTAGGCGTCTAGGGAATATACTAAGTTTGGATAAGGGCTACAATATGCGCCTCGGGCCGACGGCCACAAAGATCTACGATTAATTCCTTACGTGCCTTTTCATTGATAGACGAATTGTCTGGCGCCCACGTACATGGGCACGACTACAATAATAAATTTATTGCTCGAAATAATAATGATAATTTAATTTAAAGTGCGCGACGCAGCCCCAGTAAAGTAGAATGTGGGAAGCGATAACCGCAGGCGACGCGTTCGCCGCGCGGGATGGCTGCTACAGCCAACACACTGATCCATTCTAATTAAAACTCCATTTCACACCTCTCGAAAATGCACTTTACGCACACAGGATCAAAGTTGCATTGACCTTGCTGCCAAATAATCCCCGGCGGCGGAACGGTCTCTTAAATTTACCACAATATATACCAACATTACTAACCCGACCTTTCTCTCAGAAAGGATAGATAGACACTACAATAGTTTCAAAAATATGAAGTCTTATAATATTTCTCGTATAGTACATAATGATTAATGTCCGATAATTATGTACAGAAGCGCTTTACTATCCTTGGATAGTTCACGTGATCTAAGATTCGTAGGTTATGCTGCTCCCTACTCGTCGAAGCTTACTCCACTGACCGAGCACCAAACATGGCTTTTTTTTTACAAGTGTCCGCTATGTCAATTCCATATCATAGTTGTGAACTCGCGTGCAAAGAAATTGGAACGTTATAAATAAAACATTAGATCATATTTAAGCAGTTTGAACTGTGCATAGGATGTAACATATTTTAAGTAAGTGTCTTTACGCGAGTGGAAAAGGTATAATAAATTTCGGTGGGTTGAAGAGGAGGAAAAATAGAGGAAAATCCTAAACGCAGCTGAGGTATTAGTGATTTTAGTAGATTAATTGGTGCAATCAATGTTATCTATTTTACAAAATGTGGTATTATTTATCACGTAAGAGAAAAATATACAATATGTGCTCATATTTTTGTAATAACTTTGATACACTAATAAACGTTTAAATACGAAAGAACCAGCACGAAAGCACCACTTAAATACTTAGTTACAATATTTTGTTTCTATAAAAATTGGAAGCCAATTACTGTGTCTTACAGTGTATGCGCACACAAGTACCAACAAAAAGAAATTAAAAAGATAATTTATTTTGAATTTGTATAATATATTTTGTCGTTTAAAGTAACAGCGAATATTGTTTTTTCTATTTTTGTGTACATTTTATTATAAATACTTTTTTATTGGTACATGTATCGCGTGTTCCACAATTTGGTTAAAAAATTGCAAATCCCGCCTACCGACACATCGCTTCATTTTGTTTTACAATGGACCTTATTAAATAGCTACAACGTTTGTGGAAATAATTATAATATTCATATAGAAGCCTATTTTCGGCTAACACAATTTGTTAAGTCACACAGCTTTTAACAATATAAGTTTTATGTGAGGTCTATGGTAAGGAAATAATTTTGTCAAAAAATCTGAGAAGCTTTAAGATTTTTGTTACATTTATTAATTTATTTTCGCGATTTGATATTCTGATCAAATTTAAATTGGATCAATGTTTTAAATGAGTCAATTATTTACGCCAAAAGTATCTTCTAGTATACCGTACATTGCGTAGCGTTAAGTGAAGATTACAGCGTATGCAAACATGAACAAAACACGCCGTAGCAATGCGCGAGTTACGGTTGCGATTTGTATATGTACCCAGAGCGTGGGCATCGTTTCGAGCGTTACAGAGTATGCGTTACGTAGTGTAGCCGCTGCTGAGGGCGTTGCTTCGGAACTGTCATATACGCGTTGAGTAATAGGGTCGTGTACGCGCAGCTATGAGCGGCTACGGACGCGTCATGTAAGCGTTGCGTAGCGTGGCCGTGTATCACTACGAATACGTTGCGTAGTGCAGCCGAGCTTCGCTGAAGGCGATGCTACGGACGTGTATTGTTGGCGTTGCGTAGCAGGCCGTATCCGTGCGGCTACGAGCGGCTACGGACGCGTTTCGTATGCGTTGCGTAGTGTACCCGAGCGTCGCTAAAGGCGATGCTACGTCGCGAAGGCGTTGCGTAGCGGGTCGTGATCGCGCGGCTACGAGCGGCTGCAGACGCGTTGTATATGCGTTGCGTAGTGTAGCCGAACTTCATTGATTCTACAGTCGTTTCGTGTAGGCGTGGCGTAGCGGGGGGTGTCCGCGCGGCTACGAGCGTTGGTGATGCTACGAACGTGTCGTGTAAGCGTTGCGTAGTGTGGCCGTGTATCGCTACGGTAATGTATATGGGTTGCGAAGTGTATCCCGGCATTGGCGATGCTACGGACGTGTCGTGTAGGCGCGGCGTTTTTGCGGCTAGGGGCGTGGGCGGGGCGGTCAGTTGAGCGGCAGACAGAACATGTGCTGCAGCAGCGTGGGCTTGCGCGGCGGCTGCTCCGAGCACACAGAGTCGTAGTCCGACGACGACGACTCGCCGCCGTAGCCGTATGCCTGTTGATGACGTAACCATTGAAACGATACTCTAATGATCGAATATCCTACTTCCTACTAATATTATAAATGCGAAAGTTTGTTTGGATAGATAGATGGATGGATGGATGGATGTTTGTTCCTCTTTAACGCAAAAACTACTGAACAGATTTTAATGAAACTTCACAGTAATATAGCTTATACATTGGGTTAGCACATAGGCTATGTTTTATACGAATATTCACGCGGGCAGAGCTGCGGGCAGCAGCTAGTAGACTATAATGGGCAGTCTGAAAGAAACAGCTGAGAGCTAGGATTTTATATTTTACAAGACTGTCATATAGGTGCATTCTCCTTCTCTTTATTTATATAATTTGGGGGTATGATAGATCCATTCCTATACATTATTTTAAATTAATGTTAACGTTCACCAAATGATGCATGAGGTGATGCTCACCTCCATTTTTATGATTCAAGGGCCATGTATTTTTTCATACATACATAAACTCAAGCCTCTCGTGTATTTTTTCGATTAAAAAAAAAACAGAAATATCCAATAACAATATATGGCACGGCTCCACCACCGTAGTCTCTTAAATTTTTACTGTTACTATGTTTTTAGATTTAAAAATACAAAATTAGCTGTCCGGCGGTAAAGGTTGCCGACCTCGCCGTGTGGGCCGTAGTTTAGGTCGGTTACTGTATTAGCTCTTAAAAGGATTCTCTCGATTTACCAGCCACAGTGTAGTGGAAAACTTCAAAATGGCCTAGTAAGTGGGTGGTAGGGGTTGTTACCTGCATGGGATCGTGGCAGGGGTTGTTACCTGCATGGGATCGTGGTTGGGGTTGTTATGTTACCCGCATGGGATCGTGGTTGGGGTTGTTACCTGCATGGGATCGTGGTAGGGGTTGTTACCTGCATGGGATCGTGGTTGGGGTTGTTACCTGCATGGGATCGTGGTAGGGGTTGTTACCTGCATGGGATCGTGGTTGGGGTTGTTACCTGCATGGGATCGTGGTAGGGGTTGTTACCTGCATGGGATCGTGGTTGGGGTTGTTACCTGCATGGGATCGTAGTAGGGGTTGTTACCTGCATGGGATCGTGGTAGGGGTTGTTACCTGCATGGGATCGTGGTAGGGGTTGTTATCTGCATGGGATCTTGATAGGGATTGTTGCCTGCATGGGATCGTGGTAGGGGTTGTTATGTTACCTGCATGGGATCGTGGTAGGGGGTTGTTACCTGCATGGGATCGTGGTAGGGGTTGTTACCTGCATGGGATCGTGGTAGGGGTTGTTATCTGCATGGGATCTTGAAAGGGATTGTTGCCTGCATGGGATCGTGGTAGGGGTTGTTATGTTACCTGCATGGGATCGTGGTAGGGGTTGTTACCTGCATGGGATCGTGATAGGAGTTGTGTTGTTACCTGCATGGGACCGTGGTAGGGGTTGTTACCTACATGGGATCGTGGTAGGGGTTGTTACCTGCATGGGATCGTGGTAGGGGTTGTTACCTGCATGGGATCGTGGTGGGGGTTGTTACCTGCATGGGATCGTGGTAGGGGTGCAGCAAGCAGGCGTGTTGTCACACGCAGTCCTCCAGGGACATTAGGAGCGGGTTCACGTACTCGAAGCCCTCGAACTCGGACTGGTCGATGTCCGCGATCACAGTACTGCAACGACAATGAACAACAATAATTATTACGTAAACTGTGCAGAAATCTGTGCCGGCAGTAGGCTATTATGGCTAAAAATTGTAATTAGTCTGTCTTTTAGCTTATTCAAAAATAAAAGACACGTATTTTATTATTTGTAAATTAGACTAAAAATTACAAAGTTATAGCCCGTTGAACTTACGCGTGACGTCATTCGATGAGACATTTTTACGGGAGCGAGTGACGTCAAAGACTCCCACTCGTAACTTTTGATGCCTTGTATCTTAGCTATTGTTTTTATGAATGAAAAAATAGGTGTCTTTTATTTTTGAATAAGCTAAAAGTAGGAGGGAGGAAACTGGAAACTGATGTACACACGTATAGATTTGATGAAAAAAACGTTTTGAGTTTCAGTTCTATGTATTGGGAACCCCAAAAATTTTGTTTTTTTTCTAATTTTATATTAAAATCTTAATGCGGTTTACAGAATACATCTACGCACCAAATTTCAACAATGTAGCTCTTATAGTTTCGGAATAAACTGGCTGTGACAGACGGACAGACAGACAGAATCTATAAGGCTGGAAACAGTGCTCGACCGATGGTCAGCGCTAAGGGTCCCGTTTATGCCATTTGGCTACGGAACCCTAAAATGTCGCGACAGAATATGTCTATGTTATAATTACGTCGCAATAATCGCTTCGCTAGTAATAAATGTAAAGACGTATGTATATGTAAGGCTACGTACTCATTGTCGGGCGTGAGGTGCACTGGCTCGTCGGTGAACTCGGGCGGGAAGTTGGCCAGGTCGCGCTCGCCCTCCAGCCGCGGCTTGAACGGCGGGACCACCTGCTTCTGCTCCAGCTGCGGACAATACCGACTCACTACTAACTGCTGATGATGTGATGGGATGTAAGGGAGCGACTCATCATCTTTTCGCTTCAAGCCAACCTCATCTGCCCGTGGTGCATCCTGTCGAATAACAAACGAGGCACTGGCAACCGACTGGTGGCGGTATAACCATCACAATTGAAGGCGTAGCTCAATACCACGGGCCGATGACGGGCAGAAGCGTCACCGGAGCGAGAAGCTACGTCCTGCGATCGCCAACCCGCCTGCCCAGCGTGGCGATTATGGGTATATCCTCCAGATGTTTGCCGTGAGTGGCTAACGACTGGAGAGGCCAATATCCAGCAGTGGACTGCAATAGGCTGATGATGATCATGATGATGACTAACTGCTGCAACGTACAGTCAATGCGCGTGTAACCGGCTGCGGACACAACACCGACTCTGTACAAACTCTTGGAACGTAAATAGAACGTAATCTTTTTTTTTAAAGGGGAATGCATTAGGCACCTTTACGCCATCTCCGGGGGGAGGCGGCATGGTGTGTGGGACTCACACCTCCCAAAAAGGGAGGGCATACTCACTAAACCCCCCTGTGTCACCAGTGGGCAGCAAGTTGCAGGGACACGGGTAGCGCCGAAGCATACGGCCACATTCCTGCCTGCCCTGGCCAGCCGCAGATGATAAGTGGCCGGCACTCCTGGTCCGGGGAGGGCAAATACCCCTGCCCCCGGATCCGGGGAGCAATAGAGTTCTCCCCGGGCGGACCTCGTGCAACGGTGTGGCTGCACCCACCCGTTGGTGTATAATAATATGAAATAATTTTTATTTATTCAAATTGCAGTTTTAAGAATTTATAATGATTCAAACGTAGTCGTACTATATCGTATTAAAATGTGGTGTATACTAATTAAGACTACGACATGTGTTTTAATAACTGAGCTGCGGTCCCGCCATTTTGACGTCAAAGTGGCGGCGCCACTTACTACCTACAAAATTTTGATAATTTATGACTGTAGAATTTTTCTGTGAAAGTATGAAATAGTAGAAATTCTGTATTAAATCTTTTCAATATTATATTCGAAAAACCTGGCGTGGTCCCGCCATCTTGATGTTCACGGATCCTATCACATTGCGACTGGATGAAGAATGATAATGAGTAATGACGATTGAAGAAGAAAAATATTCGCATCAAGTAACAGTGTGACTCGATGCGAATTTCGTCATTGCCCTTTAGTTTATTATATTTTAGTGATTGTCTCAATTAATTATAGGTAACTAGCAAACCCGGCGAACTCCGTTTCGCCACCAGATGGCTGTAAAATTTTTTTTCCTTAATTTTCTTTGCTATAAACCTCACGGAGCCCGGTGGAAATCGGTTCGTGCGTTCTGGAGTTATAGCGTCGGGGAGGAAAACCCGACTTATTTTTACTATAGGTAATATCAAAACTCTTACACTGATTCAAATATCATCCTGTATATCGTGTTCTAATTCACCAATGTGTAAGTAAAATCGTTAATAACAAAGTAAGTGCGTACCATTTCCCATTCGATGCTCTTGAAGAAGGGATGCGTGACGATGTCGTGGAACCCGCTCTCGCCGCAGCCGAGCCGCTCCACGGGGTTCTTGTTGAGGAAGCCCTTCAGCACCGACGCCGCCTTCACCGACAGCGAGCGCGGGATGCGGATCGTCTTCTCCAAGATCACCTGCAAGGAGATAGGGGGTGTCAGTCATCATCATCATCATCATCACCATAATCGTCATCATCATCACCAGCCTATTGCAGTCCATTTTTTTTATAGTAGCTCGAGATCAGCCAAATATGGAAAAAGTTGTTTATGTATGTGTGTAAGAATTTATAATAAGATACCAAATGAATTGAAACAGCTTAATAATTATGTATTGTTTAAAAACAAACTCCAAAAATGGCTAAGGTCATACAATTTCTACAGCATAAAGGAATTTATTGAGAAACGTTTATAATAAATAATAACATTGAATTTCA
Organism: Conogethes punctiferalis; assembly: GCA_031163375.1. Classification (NCBI taxonomy): domain Eukaryota; kingdom Metazoa; phylum Arthropoda; class Insecta; order Lepidoptera; family Crambidae; genus Conogethes; species Conogethes punctiferalis. The sequence goes on along the minus strand of CM062090.1, from coordinate 12,561,889 downwards.
TGACATTCTCTCTACCATATTGACATTCATTTTATTTCATAACTGACATCTAACTTTAATATTGTTGTACGAGTATTAGTAGTATTTTGACATGTAATTATTATATTAGAACAATTTTTGCATGCTATTTTTTAAATAGTAAAACATGAGCTCATTATAAAACTGTATCATCTGTTACTACCATGTTTGAGGCAAATAAAGACATTATTATTATGTGTTTCCAGATCTCGACGTAAGAACATCGGAGTTATTGTATCATATTCACGGGCTTGGGGCCAAGTGAATATGATTTAATTCGTTTGCAAAAATTTTCTAGCAAATTATTATTATTATGGCTTCCCTACGCCTGATGGAAAGCGACAGAAAAGCCCGGGTGTGACGGTGATAGGGTGACTGGTCAGTTACCTGTTAGTTGCCACCGCTATGCCGGCACAAACCCACGAGATCCGGAAGCCCTACCACACCAACAGAAACACGACCCGGAGGTCATTTGGCTGCGATATTATATAGGGTGGAGTTAAGGATCCTGGGAAAGGCCCCGGACCGGCAGCTCAAATCGAGCGAAGATTCGCTATGCCCTACCTCGCTTATAACTATTACTGCTGGACATAGGCGATTATGGGTATATCCTCCAGATGTTTGCCCTGAGTGGCAAACAACTGGAGAGGCCTGTCCAGCAGTAGACTGCCATAGGCTGATGATGAAGGGGCTCAAGCCTGAGGACTGAGAAAGTAGCTTAGCGAACTAATTAGTGTTAAAGAAATCGCAACCACAAAAGTATGCTTCAATATAATAGCTAATATATAGCTAGACACAGAACAACAACAAATATTCAGGGTTTGAGGTCTATTCAGGAGTTAAAATTCTAGTATTATTATTTGCAGAGGAAAAATAATCTCTATTAGCACTTGCGAGATACTTGCTGCAATGAATTACCTGCAAGACATATTTTTCAAGATTCTGGTCTCATCCAGTGTGTGCAAAACAATATGTTTCAATAAATATTGTGCGGACCCTAGAAATAAAAGTCTACAGCGCATAATATACAGTAGAGATTGTTTAAACTAAATGCGCCCATTTCTTCTTCATTAATAATTATTTTATTTAGATGGGTGTGTGCAAATATTAACACCGTCACTTCATCTGTGTGAGCGCCGATTATTTGGTGAACTATGACTTGTATGTGCACCACATGACGGGTGATGAATCCGACAACGTTCGCTCTATGGGGCAGGGCCGTCACATTGTATGGAACAAGACGACTTTTCCTCACACGAGTTCGCGATGTAATAAACTAGTTGGACAACGAATCCGAGAATTGCGCTCTTCTTATATATGTCACCGGAAAATAGCAAGAATCGTAAGTTGATCAATTTCCTAGGTAGTTGATTAACTTACGAAATATAACAAACGGTAGTTGAAATGTATTATTTAACGCAATGGATTTCAGTAAATTCATCAACTTACGGTATCTGACAGTACTTTAATAATTTACTATTTTGACACAAGTAAAATCGTCCTCAAATGGGCCAAACGTGGCTCAATGTACTATTTAACATTCACCTCGCCTTCGTCGGATTATTTAACGGCAAGACCCTGTGGATTGATCAATTTACTAAAATACATACGTTAAATAATACATTTCAACTGCCGTTTATTATTTTCCGGAAGTTAATCAACTACCTAGGAAATTGATCAATTTACGAGTTTTGTTATTTTCCGGTGACATATATAAATTTAACATTAGAAAGTCAGAATATTGGATTACAATGGTGTCAATATTCTGACTTTTTAATTAATTAATGTTACCTGGAACAGGTAGTCTTCAGTGTTCTGGTCGGGGTTGTCGGCGGCGTGCGCGATGTCGAAGGGCGAGCGGCCGGCCAGCATCTCGTACGTGAGCACGCCCAGCGCCCACCAGTCCACGCTGAAGCCGTACTCCTCGCCGCGCAGGATCTCCGGCGCGATGTAGTTGGGCGTGCCGCAGAACGTGGACGTCGTGTCGCCGGGCCGGACGCCCTCCTAGAATGGGGGGGAGGTGATCGTTAGCAGGTACCAATTCAAGACCGGGTTCAGACAACATATCAATAGAATAGAATAGAATAGAAACCGTTTATTTGGTACATTAACATGTGTGTTGTGGTGTGCCACTTAAACACAAAATTGTACATAGATCTAGATAAGACTTAAAACTAAAACATAAATTTGGAAAACACTTAAAAATAAAGATAAAATGTACCAAAATGGTCTCCGCTCAGTATTCGGCCGTGACGGCTTAGGGTGTCGTCACGACCACTGGTATTCTGCGGAGACCGGGAAGATGGCCGGCGACAGCCCACAGTAAATACAGACAACATATCAGACAACATCACATACATTGCTCCGATCCCAAAGTAAGTAGCTTAAGCACTTGTGTTATGGGTATCAGAACAACGAAGGTACCACAAATAAATACTTAAATACAAATATAAACACCCAGACACGGAACAAACACAAGTGTTCATCACACGAATGTTTGTCCCGGGTGGGAATCGAACCCACGACCCTTGGCTCAGAAGGCGGGGGTCACTACCAATTGAGCCACCGAGCCAGAGGTACCAACTCAAGACCGGGATAGGGATGTAAGGAAGCGACCTATCACCTTTTCGCTCCAAGCCATCCTCACCTGCCCGTGGTACATCCTGCTGAACAACAAACGAGACTCTGGCAAACCGACTGGTGGCGGTAAAACCATCACCCGTCAGGGCAGCAGCGTCACTGAAGCAAGAAGCTACGCCCTGCGATCGCAAAACCCGCCTGCCCTAGGTGGCGAACAACTGGAGAGGCCTATGTCCAGCAGTGGACTGCAATAGGCTGATGATGATGATAAATTCAAAACCATTGGTTCAGAAGGCAGGAGTCACTAACAATTGATCGAACGAGCCAATCACTGACTGACACGAGCACAGACACAGAAGACAGACACCACGATACCAATTCAAGCTTTTATCCTTATCAACTTGACAATTGGAAGTCTTCCACGGTACGTTAAGCGCGTGTGAGATTTAAGTTGGCGGGCCCCAGAAGGGGTTTCAGGAGGTGTACCTTGCATATACCGTAGTCGGTGACCTTGAGGTCCCTCGCTGTACCCCGGTGGGGACAAGGGCTCAGGGGCGAGTAATGCCGTACAAAACTACTAATGCCGTAGTCGGTGAGCTTGATGTGTCCCTTAAGGTCCAGCTTGAGGTAGCTGGCTGTACCCCGGTGGGGACAAGGGCTCAAACGCGTACCTTGCACATGCCGTAGTCGGTGAGCTTGATGTGCCCCTCGTGGTCGAGCAGCACGTTGTCCAGCTTGAGGTCCCGGTAGATGACGCCGCGGTCGTGCAGGAAGTGCAGCGCGAGCGATATCTCCGCCGCGTAGAACCGCGCGTGCTCCTCGGGCAGGCGCCGCTGCCGCTGCATGTGGAACCTGCGAATTGAAATAAGAAAAGTTTATTATTTTTGGACATCACAACATACGCAATAAACATACACTAACACTAATACAGAAAATATAGATAAACACACAACATAATACACTCAGAGGCACAATTAACCGCCTAATTCTTTATTGTGGCATACCTTTGGTTATAATAACTAAGCGCTTGATGATTTTTATCGTCAATGTAAACAACACCAACATATTTTAGTGTTTTTCATCTGTAACGATGTAATCTTTAATATTGCTAAAGATAATAATTAATTCTAAAGTAAAATTTTAAAGTTACAACGAAAAACATAAGTGGGCGGATAACTGTGCCTCTGAGTGTATAATACCATTAGACCGGACATGGGTATTGCGACGTCCAAAATAAAAGGGCCTCACTCAGCTTTAAGCCGTGGCCCCCGTAGAAGCCACGGCGTTGGTTTTCAGTGAGTCCTGCTGAGTGAAGCATCCGTCTATCAGTAGGTATAGGGAACGTGCACATCGATGGTGCTGCCAACTGGTGTCATGAATTTGAATGTTTTACCCTAGTTTACACTACGTAGTGCTGCCACCTACAGTTTGTGCACGGTCCCTATAGGAAAGGAAGGACAACCAACTTTTCGTCTTTTGTTTTCGTCTATGTAAAAATAAAAAATCATTATTATTTCCTTGTGGACGGCAATATTTGGAATTTGATTTTTAATTTGAAATTCTTCTACAACCACGATATACTTACATGAGATCCCCGCCCCTCACGAACTCGATTACAAAGAACAGCCGACTGGGCGTCTGGAAGCACGAGTGCAACCCCACCAGGAACGGGTGGTTGGAGGCGGTCTCGAACACGTGCTTCTCCGTCTGCACCCAGTCGATGTCCTCGTCGTCCGTCACCAGCGCCTTCTTGATCACCTTCATCGCGTACACGCGTTTCGTCCGCTTCAATTCCACCATCAGCACCTGGAAAATTTGTAGGGTTGCTATGTGTACTCCAGTATTTATTATGCGGAGGATGAAGAGGCAGTCAGGTATCATCATCATCACCATCATAGGCCTCTCCACTTATTCGACACTTTAGGCAAAAATCAGGAGGCTTTAGAGCGCTCGTACACGGATTGACTTCAAGCAGTTGAGACAGACTACAGTCATTCATACGCTGCCGTACACACGACCGTTCGAGCAGTCGCGACCGCTTCTATAGTAGGCCGCTCTTACCCGTAATCGCCACGCTGGGCAGGCGCATTGGTCATCGGCCTGTGGTATTTAGTCGAGTATACAGACGCTTATATATGAATCCCGTTTTTGGAATGCTCGAGGGTTTAATTCTTGGTCTCACACTCTTTGTCATCTATTTAAACGACCTCTGTAAACTAGATATTCCTCACTGCCGCATTTAGGCTTACGCTGTTCAATCAATTTAGAACGTAGAGAAGGTACGTATCGCATGGTCTCTTGACCTCGATGATCTCGATGTCCTCCGGCGAGTACTGTCGCTGCGAACCTGGCTCCTGGTCCTCCGAGGCCCTAGCCCGGTTGTCTCCTGTACTTACCTTAGCGTACGAGCCGCGGCCGATGACCCTGATGAGCTCGAAGTCCTCCAGCGAGTACTGTCGCTGCGAGCCTGGCTCCAGGTCTTCGCGAGGCACGAGGCTGGCGGGCGCGGGCGCCGGCGGCGTCTCTGGTAGAGGCGGCTCGGGCTCCGCTCTTGATCTGGAACATAACACACATAGCTTGTGTCAGGAAATACCAGACTTGACAGCCTCGATGACTCAAGTGCTCAAGCAACATAAGGAGTTGTTTCGGGATGATGCCCACGGCGACATTTTACCACCGCACCGCTCGCCGTCAACAGGGGATTCCTTTTGGTCGCGTACGGTACGTTTCAACAACCTTCCGAGGAAAGAATTTTAAGAGAGGTGGGGCATAGTGAATCTTCGCTCGAATTGAGCCGCCTGTCCGGGGAAGGACCTCCACCCTATAGAATACCGCAGCTAAATAACCTCCGGGTCGTGTTTCTGCCGGTGAGTAGGGTTTCTGGAGCTCGTGGGGGGTTAGGGTTGGGCCGGCATTGCAGTGGCAACTGACAGGTAACTGACCAGTTACTTGCCAGTTGTCACTGCGACTTGGGCTATTTTGCTATTACTATAAAAAAAAACATCAGGCGGGCTGTAGGCTTGTTTGCCACGTTAGAGGTATAAAAAAAATTACCTGACGGATGAGGCCCTGCCGAGCGTGGTCTCCCCGTTGGCGTCGTCCTTGACCTCGACGGGGTCCACGTGTTCGTTGGAGCACGGCTTCTGCACCAGCTTGTGGCACTTCTTGTGCACCAGCAGCTTGCACTGGATGCACTTGAAGCCCTGCCGCCCCAGGCCCCATATACGGTCTTGGCAGAAGGCACAGAAAGCGCGCTGAAAATTATCATAAAAAATAAATTAATAACCCAAGACATCAGCGCCATCTAGCCCCAAACTAAACCTAGAACTAGACAAGTTTATCAGTTGTCTAGTACCCCTATGGGTACTAGACAACTGATAAACTTACTTAGATACTTGTAAAAAATATATACATAAAAAAGACATACGGTCGAATTGAGAAACCTTCCTCCTTTTTTGAAGTCGGTTAATTATACATAGTAAACACCCAGACAAATACTAACAGACATGTTCATGAACACAAATGTTTGTACTGTGCGGGAATCGAACCTACGACCGTTGGCTCAGAAGGTGGGGTAACTACCAAATGAGCCATCGAGCCAGTCGTATTATGGAAAGTGGAAACTCACTCGTACAAGTACGCTACAAAAATTAAAACTTTGGGAACCCTTGGATTAGAACGCTAAGCGCGAGCGATCTGATGATTCCGGGTTCAATTCCCAGTCGGGTCATGTCAGAAATGTACTTTTCTAAGCTGTCTCAAGGCTGGGTGTTCTAAAGCAGGAGTAGGTTGTCCACGACTGTGTACTCACTCTATTAAATCGTTTCGCCTGGAAGATGTGTCCATTGACCCGGTACAGCTTCCGCCACCGCCGAGCCCCTCTCCTGTATATGCTCCCTGAAACAAGAAAATATTAAGTTACATAGTTATTAAGTATGTTATATAGTATCTTTTATACGAAACATATGATCCATATGAATATATCTTAACTAATATTATAAAGCTGAAGAGTTTGTTTGTTTGTTTGTTTGTTTGTTTGAACGCGCTAATCTCAGGAACTACTGGTCCGAATTGAAAAATTCTTTTTGTGTTGAATAGACCATTTACCGAGGAAGGCTTTAGGCTATATAACATCACGCTGCAACTATTAGGAGCGAAGAAATAATGGAAAATGTAAAAATAAACGGGGAAAAAAATACTATTCCACGCGGACGAAGTCGCGAGCACAGCTAGTGAGTAAATATACGATCATACTACCGAAAATTTATTTGAAAACTTGGCAGCTTTTTCACATTTATAAACGAAAAAATTGAGTTAGGTAATTTTATTAAACTCATGTGAAAAAAACCGTTCTATAGACCAGTACAGGACTATATTTTCACATAAACTGATTTTTCCAAAATTTTGAGTTAAGTCCACATTTAATTAGGTGTGACAAACTCTAGGATCATAAAATCTATCGTATCAAGTTCACAAAGTCCAAAAACCCCAAGATTTTAGACCTCCCCGCGAACATGTACCCTAAAGTGTAAATAGGGTGTTATTTGCCGCACGAGTGACACATTACACAAATATTGTGAGACTCGAACCAACCCGTACAGTACACCGATCTAATTGTTTGCTTGACAAATGTTTATCTTTAATATTACGTTACGTTCACGTAAAATGTTACTGCGATCGACAACGACGCGTCACGGAGAGAACAAACTCCTTTTGTGCTACCTTTAGTACACCTTGGGTTGTAAGGGAGCGGCCTATCATCCTTTCGCTTCAAGCCAACCTCACCTGCCCGTGGTGCATTCTGCAGAATAACAAACGAGGCGCGGACGACCGACTGGTAGCGGTTTAACCATCACAATTGAAGGCATAGCTAAATACCACAGACCGATGACGGGCAGCAGCATCACCGGGGCGAGAAGCTGCTCCCCGCGATTGCCAACCCGCCTGCCTAGCGTGGCGATTATGGGTATATATAAATCATCAACACTACAAGTGTTAGCAGGTGAAGATTCGTGACATATTAACGCGTTGTTTAAGTATTATAAATAAGCGCATGAAAACTAACATCACCTGCCAGAAACTTTGCTATCTCCATTGAACAAGCCATCTAGGCCATCAAGGTCATTAACATCTCTTTGTTAATGGCGTCCAGACCTGTCTTCCCGGTCTATGTCTGCAAATGTCGAGTGGAATAGTGACATTATTATATCAATTTCAGAGAATCCTTGATGGCTAATCTTCCCGTATCGCATAGGCAAGCGTAGTGTGGGAGGTCCCTCGGCTAGATGGAGCGACGTTCTGCGCAGGGCGGCCGGTATCAATTGGATGAGTGTGGCTGATCGAGCAGAATGGCGCGTTTTGGGAGAGGCCTATGTCCAGCAGTGGACTACCGCAGGCTGTTAATGATAATGATGACGATGACTCCTCTTGTAGGCTGATTTCAGGATGTTATCGAATACAGAACGCAAGTCGACACCTTTTATCACTTCACTGAACTTTAAATTACAAAATTCAACTGAATTTAAGACACCAACTCACATCACATTGAATGGTATGTAATGAGAAAGTATTTAAAAAATTGATAACTGTGCATCCCGTTCAACTAATCCTACTAAAATAATCTTGATAATTAATGTACTTAAGCTTGAATAAGTATCTAAATCTACATTTAAATTTGCTTCTGTTGGTTTAGATGCCACCAAAATAGATCATGAATAATACACTATAGGTAATTTTATTTCAAATTGATTTGCACTTTTTTTTACTACAGTCAAGCCTGTTTTTTTTATAAATTACTTAACACAATTTCTCGCACTACTTTTAATATCACATTATTTCATTGATTTTAATTTTGACTCTTTCGTTTGTTTATTTAGGCAATTATGAACAATAATTGTGTATAGGATAAGCACTGATAACACTCAATGGAACTTCTAAGCTTGTGCGTAACGACAGAATCAATTGATTCCTAGCAGAAGGAACAAAATTCGACACTTGCGGCCCGCAAGCCGTGTCTCTACTAGTCACTTATCGATATTATCTTATCGTTTTAAATCGATATCCGAATCAGTACGTTCTTGGGATTACGGGCAATGGGCGTGAACTAAATAATCAAATTTCGCTCTAATTTTCAATTTCGCTGGAACTTTTTAAGCAATAGTTGTCGTGTTTTTGTCTAAATTATAAAATGTACGTACTGATCTAAAACGTATGATGACTTATGACAAGAAAATAGTGTAGTTTTCTATTTTTGTATCAAAATCATAAAGCGGATCGCCGAATACATCTTATCACCAAGTTTCCACACTATAGCTCTAATAGTTACGGAAAAAAGTGGCTGAGACAGACGGACAGACATGACGAATCTACAAGGGTTCCGTTGTTTTGCCATTCGGCTACGGAACCCTAAAAACGAATTTTGTATGTGATTCTAATAAACGTTCTTTCTTTCTTTCAAGTATTCGTGGGCCCCGCTGGTTTATACAAATAAAGTTATTCGGCACACCAACACCTTTAACCGTATCCCTCTTTGCTCTCATATTCGCTCCCGTATTTGGAGCACTGCCCTCCCGTTGGCGAGTCGCGAACGCGTGAATATTGGTTACCAACACGTGTTTACATGCTGCGTCAATTTGTACCTACGCAAATAGCTAAATTTCAGGAAGCATTTCACTGTTGGTGGCCGCAGTACGTTTAATATGTACTTAAACAAACGCTACTGCCTGTTTCCTGATATTCTCTCCTTTTTCTTCTTCTACGACATTTTTACTATTGGTGGCAGACGGATTTGTACTATTGGTGGAGGATGTAAGGGAGCGACCTATCACCTTTTCGCTCCAAGCCATCCTCACCTGCTCGAGGTGCATCCTGCCGAACAACAAACGAGGCTCTGGCAAACCGACTGTCGGCGGTATAACCATCACGATAGAAGGCGTGGCTAAATATCACAGAGCGATGACGGGCGGCAGCGTCACCGGAGCGAGAGGCTGCGCCCTGCGATCGCCAACCCGCCTGCCCAGCGAGGCGATTATGGGTATATCCTTCAGATGTTTTCCCTAAGTGGCGAACAACTGGAGAGGCCTATGTCCAGCAGTGGACTGCAATAGGCTGATAATGATGAATGAATAATGAATGATGAATGGTGGCAGACGAGCAAGCGGCCTGTCTGATGTTAACAGTAACCGCCCAGAGATATCAGAATACCAGAGCCGTCCAGGACACCTTAACGGCACAAAGCTGAGGTTGGGGCCTGGTTGGCTGCGCAGACACTGACTGCAGTGCACATTTCGTTTCTTCACTACGCTAATGTTTCTTTTATTGGTTTTTTTTTCTCATTTTCCTTCTGTTTAAGTGTTCTGTGTATTTTTATTACTGTGTATTGTTTTGTTTGTGCTGCCAATAAACCTATTTCATTCATTCATTCGTTTATTTATTTAATGCCGTGGGGTTCGGGGCACAGCCATGCCGTTGCCTAGAGGAGGAAAGAGCTCTCATTAAACCATGTTTAAAGAAGGACATGACGTAGCGATCAGGGAACACCGCGGCTGGAAGGTCGTTCCAGAGTTTGTTCTTATAACCCGTAGGACGTTGCAAATGAGAGGTAGGGCATAGCTAATCTTTGCTCGAATTGAGCTGCCGGTCCGGGGAAGGACCTCCACCCTATAGAATACCGCAGCCAAATGACCTCCGGGTCGTGTTTCTGCTGGTGAGTAGGGTTTCCGGAGCTCGTGGGGGGTTAGGGTTGGGCCGGCATGGCAGTGGCAACTGACAGGTATCAGCCAGTTACTTGCCAGTTGTCACAGCGACTTGAGCTTCTCTTTCGCTTTCCATCACGCGTAGGGAAGCCATTATGTCGAGCTACTATATAAAAAAAAACAACCCTTCAAATCAACCCCTTTTTTGTAGGAGTATATACATATAAAAACAAATAATTAGTATACTCACTATCCTCGCCCGCGCAGGGCATGCCGGGTGCCGCGGGAACATTCGGGAACACTGCAACAAACAAACGACACGACATTATTATTATGCTTTATAATTTTACTAGCTTCGCTCGCGATAAATTCGGGGTGAATACTTCATACAAACTTCAAACCCCCTTTTTTAGGGAAGTGGGCGGTTAGAAACGGGCAAAAAGTAGATGTTACTCTCCATCCCTTCAACTATCTCCATTTAAAAAATCACGTCAATTCGTCGCTCCGTTTTGCCGTGAAAGAAAGACAAACATACAGACATACACACTTTCCCATTTATAATACATATTAGTATGGATTGCCGTCAGCACAGAAGGATTCTTAGGTACCTATGACTCATGAGTAAAGTCACAGTCAGGTGTATTTTGATTTTTAATAAAATAAGTCATGACTCAAAATTAAAATAAAAGTTTGGGTTTACCTACGTTGCGCTCGCTGAACGGGTGTGATTTCAAGAAAATCAAATATTTCTTGTAGAATGCACTAGTTTATTTACCTACTAGTTAATTTTATACATACTGTTGTATGTATAAAATTGGTATTGTATAACTCGAAAAACTTGACCTCTGCTCTGCATGAACTTACATAAAAAATTGGTTGTTTTTCTGTTGCTATGGCAACGTTTAACGAAACTTTGTACGTAGTACTTAATACTTCCATGAACAAAAACATTTTATATCCCTAAAATAAGGTTTTAAACCATATAATTAACATTGATCTGACGATGAAATCAGATGATCTTAGGGTCATAAATAATGAACTTCCACTATATATTTTACATTCAAAACATTATGTATATCTTTTTTCCTAATAAAGGTGCGATATGTGTTTTTTTTTATCTGTTAGGTACATCTTTATGATAAGGAAGCTTACTATTATGCAGTGTAGTTTATGTAGCAATGACAGACTTTTGTGAGTATCCGGAATATCCTGTTTCAAAAATCCGATATAAAGGTAAACTAGAACATCACAGCAAAATGGTGTTGGGTACAGTGCAACAAAGGCGTGACGTCATTAGTCTCGAATTACACTAGGAACAAAACGGGAGAGGCGAGAGTCCCGTTCGCAAAACGAACAGGACACCGCCGAAAGGATGTGTTGATATCGATAAATGTATCGATACGATAATTCGAATAGATGATTTGGATAATCGATTTTTTTGTAGTAGCGAGACGACCTCGCTTCGGTTCGGCTATTTCAGATCGATTTCATCATACATTATTAGCGTTTTAGTAAGGATCCCTAATCTAGCAATAAATATAGCCTAGCCTAAAATACTAGCTTTTGCCCGCGTTGATTTCGGAGTGAATGCTCCATACAAACTTCCACCCCCCATTTTAGGAAAGTGAGGGGTTAGAAAGGTGCAAAAAGTAGCCTATGTTACTCTCCATCCCTTCAACTATGTCCACTTAAAAATCACGTCACGCGGACAACTACTTATCAAGTTTCAAAAGTATAGTTCTTATAGGAATAAAGTGGTTGTGACATACGGATGGACATATATGATTAAGGGGTTCCGTTTTTTTGTCACTTCGTTACGGAACCCTAAAAAGTTGTGTATAGATATTTCCAAGTCGATGCATAGCATAATACAGGACGCAAATCGCATAAGCGTGAGTTTCTGCGATAAACGCTCCACAACACAATAGCGGCCGAATGGTAAACATTACTCACATCACTATCGTCTCCTTTTATTTGTCGGAACGAAATTGCATTCTAGTCTTTCGGAAGAGGAAAATAAGCCACTCGAGCCGGCCGGGCCATTGTGGCGCTGTCCGCGGCTGAATTAAGGCATTGTCTGCATCTGTCAGAACTGCGCTTTAGGCAAGGATTAAGCTGTTGCAACTCAATTTCAGCGGTAATAAAACATTATTAAAATGAGTTTGGTTAACGCTACGAAACAGTTACGATGCATCTCGGCACACTACAAACAATAGGGATGTCAAAATAATTATTACATCATATTTAGTCCGTATTATAAATTATAAAAATATGTTGGACACGTATTTTTCCTTTTTTCATATAAACAAAAAATAACAAAGATACAAAGCATCAAAATTTTGGAGTGGGGGTTTTTGACGTCACTCTGTGGCGAAAAAACTCCCACTCTTTGACGTCACGTGTAATTTTAACGGGCTTTTTAGTCTACTACTTTGGCTTGATTTGTGAACAAAATGGCGCTGAGTGGTCCAGTGTGGTATGTCTTGGGTTATTTTATTTACTGTTATTCATTTTCTATTATATTTGGAATATTTATAAAGACCTGAGTGATCCTGGACGCCACTCCGAGTTATAAAGTAATCGTCTAATAGGTACTGATAGTAAAAAGTCAAACCTCATTGTCTAACGAGTTTCTTGCCGGTATCTTCTCGGTAGAACGCTGCTTTCCGAACCGGTGGTAGCTTCGACGATTTGTAAGTGTTTTTCATAAAAACCTATACAAATAAAGATTATTTTGACTTTGACTTTGACATTTGGGAACAATTTCAGATAAATAACATAGTGTTCTCGTTCAAACATAATAAAGTAACTATATTTTTATCGTATTCGAGCAATCTGCAATATGTTTTTACTCTAAAAGTATGAGATAACGACTATTTTTCATTAGTTGAATAGCTTCAAAGAGTAAAATACAGCACAAAAATATTGCTAAATAAATATGCCATCTGTAGCACAAACATTTCAGAACCAATAGCTCGCTTCTGAATCAATAATTCAATTAGTTTTCAATCGAAAAGTTTGTTGTCAGAAACGTCCAGTGAGAAGTGTCGAAGGAAATCAGTAGAAATAAGAATAGTTCAACGAGGGACAGTGAGGAAACTCCGTTGTATTCATAAAAGTTTTGTAGGTACTAAAGGTATATTCTGTTAAGACTACTTTACCGTTTGATAAGCGATATTTGCCGTATTTATTATTATTTGTGTGGACTTTATGATAATACAAATTGTTAGTCAATCACGACACGGGGTTTGTACTATGGGTACTAGACAAACTGATGTACTTACTTAGATACTTTTTTGTAAATAAATGCATTGGGTATTTGCTATGTCTAAACAATATGTCTTGGATGAATACATGCATGTTCATGCACACAAATGCAACCACTGTGTTTTATGTGCGTGTGCGTTCACTATACCACTGAACCAAACTTAGTCAAAATATTCCAGTTCTTTGATCACTCAACAAAAAATGCTCATAATGCAAAACAATTTATTCTGCTCTGTTACACTTGGCTTCAAGGAGACTCCTTGGAGATTGGCCGAGGTAGCCGAAATTCAGACCTCGTTCAGATCATAAGCGTTCAACGTGCGTTTCGACAGTCATTAATGTGCATGGCCTTAACAAAAATGAATGTAGATGGTATGTTGTTGTAAACGAGCGCAATCAAAACGCGCGTTGAACGCTTGTCATAAATAATAACCTAAGACATGCCACGCTGGGCCACACATCGCCATCTAACCAAGACCAATACAAGCAGACGTGTTCATACTGTTCATGCTCACAAATGTTTGTACTCTACGGGGGACGGACAGAAAGCAGAGGCCTCTGTCAAATGAGCTATCGCGCCAGCCAGCCAGTCATCTGAACATACTCTCAGTCAAGAGAGTATTACTACTTCACTGGATACCCCATTTACCCTGTGCAATAAGTCGCAACAGTCCAATTGATCTGCCTCAGTTTGCTCCAGCCCGAGCAGTGGGCAACGGTAATGGAATAACGAGATTCGCTTTAAGCGTCCATTTTTATTTTTATGCTCTCAAATAAAAGTTTCCGTAAACGTTTTCCAAGCATTTCCCGTAAATGAAAGTATAAGTGCATTTCGGTCAGTTGTGTTGGAGGTAAATATTTACAACTGATAGAGTACACTTTACTTTTAATACTTTGTATTTAATAAAACATTATTCGACGAACGCGGAACTGAATTTAGTATTTGTGTTTTCGGATTGCATACCACTGTGATGAACTACTATGAAAAACAATCTAGAAATTAGCCGCAGCGGCGGAAGTTAAGGCTGGGATTCCACTGAAGCGGAGCGGGAAACGAGCTGTGCCGCGATTAACCAATGATATGACTTAAACCGACTGGTGGCGGTAACCATCACGATTGTTACCGTAGCTAAATACCACAGACCGATGACGGGAAGCAGCGTCACTGGACCAAGGAGCTATGCCCTATGATCGACAAGCCCAGCCTAGCGATTATAGTTAAATCATCATCATCAGCCTATTACAGTCCACTGCTGAACATAGGCCTCTCCAGTTGTGCGCCACTTAGGGCAAACATCTGGAGGATATACCCATAATCGCCACCCTGGGCAGGCGGGTTTTGCGATTGCAGGGCGTAGATTCTCCCTGCAGTGATGCTGCAACCCTTCATCGGTCTGTGGTATTTAGCTACGCCTTCAATTGTGATGGTTATATACCGCCACCAGTCGGTTGCCAGTGCCTCGTTTGTTATTCGGCAGGTCGCTCCCTTGCATCCCTAAAAAACCCATGGAAAACATCATCATCATCATCATCATCAGCCCACATCAGGAAAACATATTTGCCCCAAATTACGAACAACTTGAGAGGCCTATGTCCAGCAGTGGACTGCGATAGGCTGATGACGATGATGATGGCTTGAAATCCCAATATGCATTTATCTACATTCGCAAGAATGTTAAGCCACATAATTTGTGAATCGTGGCCACCGCTCCGCTTCAGTCAAACCACAGCCTAAAGAGTATCTATCAAAACAACTTAGGATCCTTTTTTCGCTTCGTGGAGCAGGAATACACCCTTTTATAGTTGTAGCTGTTCAACATGACACCAGTGAAATAACTCTTACACGAACCGAGACGGCGAATACAAACTATGCTCGGATTAAGCAAACGAGTTACCCGTTTAACTAACTAGTTTCAGTGTTGAAAGAATAATGCATCCATTACTGTACTTAAACCATGGCGATGGACGGTCTTAAAGGTTTATCAGTGTTTGTGTGTTTTTTTTTTTTATTTTTTTTTATAGTGGCTCGACATAATGGCTTCCCTACACCTGATGGAAAGCGAAAGAGAAGCCCAAGTCGCTGTGACAACGGGCAAGTAACTGGTCAGTTACCTGTCAGTTCCCACCGCCATGCCGGCCCAACCCTAACCCCCCACGAGCTCCGGAAACCCTACTCACCGGCAGAAACACGACCCAGAGGTCATTTGACTGCGGTATTCTATAGGGTGGAGGTCCTTCCCCGGACGGGCGGCTCAATTCGAGCAAAGATTCGCTATGCCCTACCTCTCGTAAAGTACCAAAAGTAATTTATTCTATTCTATTCTATTCTATTCTATTCTATGCTGTCAGTATCAAAACGAGTTAGTGCACTATGACTTAGTGTACATAGTCATGTCTTTATGATCTTGCTGGCTTTTCTGTTGTGGAATTCCTTTTTTCTGCTTCTTCAGTTAAATAAATAAATAAATATAAATATTAGTTAGCAACCTCTCAATTTTAAAAGATCTATATGATGACAAAACTGTGGGGTAGTCGCGGGAAAAAGAAGACCAACTTTACGTGTAGGTACAAAAAATACTTTTTCTTGGATTTTTTAGGATTCTGTAGTATTCGTTTTAAATACATTATATCCATGCAAAGTTTCGTCTTTCTAGCACTAATAGTTTTGAAGATAAGGTTATTGATGATAATGAAGGTCATTACGAAACTAAAGTGCTTGATTTCCTCCAACGTTGACATCCGTCGTTGACAGCAGACGACCGTACCAATATAGGTAGTTAGGTACACTTCTTCTTTGCGTTTCGATGGCAGATCGTAATCAAACACGCTGTGCCCAGTGCTCCGCCACCCCGACCACACCCCCAGTCACGGACATTAGCTCGTTAAGCGAGCAGGTCTCTCCACTCGTGGGACAGCAGACCAGGTGAGACATACTTTGGAGGTGGGCACCACACTTGCAGGCAAGGTCCGACCCATCAGAGTAACCCCACCTGAACATATTCTCCTTGCTAAGACCAACCTGGGTACGGAGTCTGTTTAAAGACTTCCAGGTCAGCCAGGTACACTAGTTTTTTGAAGCACTGCAACGCTGTCACCAGCGGCAGATAATTTACAGCGTAACTGCGATACTCGTACATAATATGAATACATCATGCTTGAAATTCGTCAGCGTAGGTAGAAATCTAGTCTACTAAGCCCGGGTTCCCGATGTAAACTGCGTAACTCCAAAAATAAATTTTGTAGAGAGAGTAGTAAGATAAAACGCTGTCCGGTACCCACACTAAGCGATTATGGTCTGGCCGAGCTAGCCGCCTTACACTTTATTTTAAAAGCTCTAACAGCCGAGAGATTCTCTTAACGCTTGTTAGTTACTGTTCTGAGAGAAGCAACTTTAAATAAGATTGTTAGGATACAGTATTACAAAATGGAGAACTTGTAGATTTATTTATTTTTGCTTCAAATAAATATTATTTAGAGTACTTACGTTATTAAAACGATCGAAAGCAAAGCATAATTTTTTTAAATGATTTAAACACAAATATAGAATTGTTCCACCTTAGGCACCTCTGTCTAATCACCTAGGTGAAACAAAGGAAAAAGTAATTATAGAAATGTTTTTGGGTAATATACATTATATTATGTAACTACAATTATAATATGTATGCGCACTCGTCAGTAGGTTTCATTCCGCAGGACTTACTGAAAACCAACGCCGTTGTTTCGTATTTTGGACATCACATTATGTATGCATGTGTACGTTTTTTTTTCTATTATGTAATAGCATGTGTTCACTTTTTAGTCGTTGTGAAATTCAATTCAATGACGAAAAATGTAAATAAAATCTTTTTACTTTATGTTGATTGAACAGTACTGAAGAATTCTCCTAAAACCACGCTTAAAGAAAGATATGACTTCAAAAATCTCAAGAAATAAAATTCTATATCATGTTATCAAATGTCTCACGTTTCGTTGAAACAGTGCAGATACTAACACAATAACACTTGAAACGTGGTCAGATTTGGAATGAGGAGGGGTAAACAATGGCGGGGCTAGTGAGGTAGAGATCCTCTTACAATCCTGGGTTCTTTAGGCGGGGCGTGAAATGGCATCTCAGTGGGCCTTCAGGGTGAGCGCGACGGGAGCAATGGGTTTGTTCTATTGTGCCTGTCGACCTTTTGGACCTCACGACCGCTTATCATCAGGTGGAGTGAGGTCATCTTGAAAGCTCTTCTTATAAAAAAAGAGAAATTGTCTAAACCACGAAGCAAAGTGGTCGAAACTAAAATGACGCGCCCCGTTCCTTAATTATTTTATTTAGATGTGTGCAAATATTAACAATGGCGGCGCTTCATCTGCGTGCGAGAGCCAATTATTTGGTGAACTATGATTTGTATGTGCACATAGCGGCCGACTAGGCGTCTCTGCTAGGTATGTTAACGCAACCTAACCTCCTACATATTCATGCGCTCCTGGTACTTTTCATTCAATAGTCACTGCTCATGTTACGATCAAAATTGATATTTTGCGAACATGGACATTCTGCGACTAAAAGCATTGAAATCGGATCATAATCAACATATCGATGTTTTATTGTAGCCAACATCGACCATCCCTAGGGATAGACAATGTCTGCATTGCTCATGTAGCGTTTCACTCAACTTTAAAACTATAAAGTTGTTTTCTTTGTTGCAGTTTGTTTTACTGCTGACCATTGCGAATGAATACGGTCGGGGATTTTATAATGTCATCAGACGAAAGTGCTTTAGTTATACCACATATTATTTAACTTTCATATCCTTTAGGCTGCCTGTCCACACATTGGTGGATTCTTAGCTCGCCCACCGCTCCTCTGCCTCGCTCCGCTTCGGTGACTATTCACCGAATAATTGCAGCCGTATAATTGCATAGGATTTGATTTATTTATATAACCTACATGGGCCGCCTCCAATAGGCCTGTTGCTGTTAAAAATGTAATTAGTCCGCCTTATAGATTGTTAAAAAACAATCATTTGTAAATTAGACCAAAAATGACAAAGATATAGCCCGTTAAAATTACGCGTGACGTCAAAGAGTGGGAGTTTTTTCGCCACTGAGTGACGTCAAAGACCCCCACTCCTAAATTTTCGCCAAATGCACGGTGGTTGCAGGCGCATAAAACCTACATACACATTTCCCACGTACACATATACGACGTACTTTAGGTAAACAATAATTTTAAAGCGATATCAACAAACGAGAACTACGTAAACCCATATATCTTGGTCGTTAAGTCAAATTCACGTCTACATTTCGACAAAAAC
This sequence comes from Conogethes punctiferalis, assembly GCA_031163375.1. Taxonomy (NCBI): domain Eukaryota; kingdom Metazoa; phylum Arthropoda; class Insecta; order Lepidoptera; family Crambidae; genus Conogethes; species Conogethes punctiferalis. The sequence continues at coordinate 12,543,030 of CM062090.1, read as the reverse complement.
CGCTCCAAATCTCGAACACGCGAAAAGAATACTTTTTCCGCCCGCTAATACGTTTTCCAGCTGAAATTTCCGAGCGAAAATGTAAATGCCAAGTTAATTTCGCCGCGGGGCGTCTTGACAATCGCACAATTGGGATCGGCGGCCCGGTGCGGCGTGGACCGAACTAAAACTAAAACGAGAACAATCCGAGGCGGTCGCCCCTCAAAGGGTCGAATTGGAGGAGTGCGCCGAGTGGAAAACGAACAATATGGGCACAAGTTGGTGTACGGAGCAGATACCGTGGGAACTCGTGGGGAACCCTAAAATCATTTACATCCTACGAAAATTCGTTCAAAAATATATCAGATTTTTACACAATCCAGATGTTGCGCGGGAGGGGACTCTCATTGCGTGGTGTCGTAGTATAGTAATACCAGGAAACGGGCAACGGAAACCTACTGCGGTCACCGAACCGCCTGCCAAGCGCAGTGACTAAGGAAATCCCCCAAAATGACAATTGTTAATGGACCTGAGATAGGGGGCAGACGAGCAAACGGTTCACTAGATAGTAAGTGGTAACTGCAGCCCATGTCATTGTACCTACCTACCTACATTTATAACATTAGCAGTTACAACTGCGCTGCCGGTTTTTAAGAAAGAGATACGCTCTTTTCATAAAGCTTTGAGGGTTGTATATGTAGCAGTGGATGTCTGTAGGCTGATGATAATGATGAGATGTCATTTAATAACAGCATTTTTTAGCAAAAAGACTTCAATATGGTAACAATAGATACAAAAAAAAACAATATTTTAAATCAGTTCACAATTCTCGGAGATATGTGGGAACAAATATTCAAAAAAAGAAAAAAATATTCAGTCGAATTCAGAACCTCCTCCTATTTTTAAGTCGGTTAAAAATTTAAAGCGATTTCCGTTCGAGATCCGATCGTTACAACGTCTGTAGTGTACAAGTCCGGAGTTGTCGTTGCACAACGCAACCGGCGAGATTGAATTTGACGCCATCCCCTCTCTTTGTCTTTCTATTTTATTTACTTCTTTCATTCCCCTCCATTTTTATTTCCCGCCGGAAAATTATCAGCTAAATTAGATTGCGTTTTGCGCCGACTCGATCGTGAGACCTATTAAGATTGTATAGTGAATTAGTAGGCTTGCTTTTTGTTCTTGTACGCAGATTAGATTTATGACGAAGGGAGGGATGTTCTGCTGTTTTAGGATATCGGATATGTTGAGTGGATTAAAAAATCTATGTAGCTTTAACTGTAAATACATTAATACTTAACCATGAGGCAAAAAAATCAGAGGTTATAATTTGCACTAAAATTCATTTGTTTTTTGCAATGGTGCATACTCCAGACCGACTTTCGGTAACAGGGACCTAGTGTCCTTAGAGATATCTAAGGAGTTTTCCGTCGTCACAAGAAAAAGTCTATGTAAATATTCGTGTAGGTCAGTTACTACTACATATAGTTAATACTATTTCTTTTTTCTTTCACTTTGACACTGTTTTATTACAGATAGTATACTAGATATTTCTTCCTTCTATACAAAGCAGTACATTTCCATATGTTTTCTGTCTAATACACTTTTAGTGAACTGTTCACTGGCCACGAATACATTTGACCAGTAAATAGTCCCTTTGTTGGGGCTATACCTACGGTTAGGAGGCCAATGTCTTGATATGTTGTAGGACATGTTAGGTACCCTAGGGCTATCACACTGATTGAATTGTAATTAAAGTTAAATGAATTCTACCAAAACATATTTGAGGAAATAGCTGCCAAGTTCGACTGGTTGTGGTGTTAACTTCATCGACATAAGATCTTATATCTAAATGGGTGCCAAGCTTTGTAGACAATCATAAAATTTAATATGAACATATGAATTCTCGCAAGTGTACAACAAACTTTTCAATACTGTTGGTATTAGACAAATGATAAACTTACTTAAATACTTTTTTTAAAATAAATATGCATACCTATATACCAAAACAGACATATTCGTTCATGCACACAAATGTTTGTGCAATGTGAGGACACACCTAGACCAGACATGTTCATTCATGCACACAAATGTTTGTGCAGTGTGAGGACACACCTAGACCGGACATGTTCATGCACACAAATGTTTGTGCTGTGCGGGGATCGACACCGCAATCACTGTGTTCACTACCACTGAACAAAAACTGGTCGTCTAAAAGAAAAACGCAGGAACATTTTTTACCTAGGTATAACTAATGAGGCAATCATAGTATCTTAGTGTTCCACTTATGGCACAAGCTTAAGTTCCAACCCTGATCAGGTACAGCGAGGCGAGTCAGGTGCGGAAATGTGCCGGATGTGTCCGACACTGGTCGCCGTGTCGGTGGACCAGCCGAGACGCCATTGTGTGCCCGATGTGGGTCACACAGTGCGAGCTTAGATCTTCAGAGTATTTCAACAATAACAAAACTGTATATTTGTACCGCCTTTATAATATTTGTAACGCCTTTTCCTGCCTGGGTAATGGAATGAACTGTATCCGGCTCGAAGGACCAGTAGAAAAATAATGAAATAAAATCCATTGAATGTGGAGTTCATTATTTATCATTATTGACATAGTAATTAGATTACTTTGTTAAATACGTGTTTATCCCATTTACTAACAGTGTGGGTCACCTATAAAACATAACTCAAAGATAAAACAATAATTTAAGCGTTAAGTTCGTTTTTTGTACCGATTTGTCCAATCAAGTAAGTATAAGTAACTACGAGTAAAGGCAAAATAAAAATATCAATTAATAGTCACGGATAGAAGATCATCGATAATGTAAAACAAAGAACAGTAATATAGCGGATGGAACACAGCTGTTACTAGTCTCAAATTTGGTATCATTATTCTAAGGGGCTGCCCAGACGATAGACTTTTTGTGCGATAGAGTCTGCGTCTGAGACATTTAAAAAGAGCATCTAGGTCCCGACAGCTCTGCCGACAGAATGATCGAAGATGTGCGTTGAGTCTGTGAAATATCCGCGACAGATTTTTGCGCGTCGTATGCGTTACTGCATATAATTGCATCACAGACTAAAAAGTGCGTCACGGATAGTCAGTCGTCTGCACTGCCCCTAAAGTTGTTTCCTCACAAGGAGCGTTCGCGTGTAATGTAACGAAACAGATTCGAACATTACATCAGTCAGGGAAGAGAACAGAAATTACAATCAAATGAAAATCATCTGTTAGGGTTATAAAATGAAAGTTGATAGTTTGTACGAACAATGTATTCGGAGGACAATGAGTGTGGAGGAATGTCTCTTGCGTAATTGGCTAACCTAATAAGTGATCCGTCGTAACTTCGGACAGAAGTCAGGCACTTAAAAAGTACCCCAGATATAATAGCAAAACTTTTATTTGCTGATCTGCAACTGTCATGACGCTCAACGTGTTAAATTGTCACATGTAATCAAATATTTTGTTTCAATAATGCTCCATCAAAAAGTTACAAAGCATCGAACAGTTCTCTAGTCGTTCATCTAAGTCTAGGTCGTAATTTATACGACTATGTTCTAGATCGAACGGCTATTTCTCTTGTCTGTGCGTTGTCAAACCAACATAGTTGTAAGTGATCTGTTCCAATGTAAGATTCACAAAGGAAATATAGTTTATTTGCCAGTTAACTTGGAAGCTTGATACTAAAATTGTTAGTTTGTTTGTTTTACACGGTTAGTTTCTTTCCGATGAAAAAACGGAGGAGTTTCTCAAGTTGACACACATTTTACCACTTTGGAAGTCTCTCGCGCAAACTATTCAGATTAGAAAAAAATGATGTTAGAAACCTCAACAAATACCTATCCATAGATACCACACACGTATAGGTTTGATAAAAAAAAAATTTTTCTGATTTTATTTTAAAATCATAATGCGGTTAACAGAATACATCTACGCACCAAATTTCAATAATGAAGCTCTCATAGTTTCGGAATAAACTGGCTGTGACATACGGACAGACAGAAAGACAGACAGACATGACGAATCTATAAGGGTCCCGTTTTTGCCATTTTGGCTACGGAACCCTAAAAATAGCGATCTGGTGACTTTCTCGGGGTACTTCTTCTCATCAGGCCTCACGCCAAAGTACATCGCCACGCTGGGCAGGCGGGTTGCCGATCGCAGGGCGTAGCGTCTCGCTCCGATGACGCTGCTGCTCGTCATCGGTCTGTGCTATTTAGCAATGCCTTCAATTGTGATGGTTTTACCGCCACCATTCGGTTATCAGAGAGCCTCGTTTGTTATTCGGCAGCATGCACCACGGGCAGGAGATGTTGGCTTAGAGTGAAAAGATGATAGGCCGCTCCCTTACATCCCATATTTTTTATATTATTTTATTTACTTGTAAATTAAGTTTCTTGGCTTTGCTATCTTGGAAATCTCTAGGAACTTAAGTAGCACTTGCGACCAGTAGACCAACAAGTCAGTCAATAAAACGTTGTGTTCGATAAAACTTATCATCATGGCAACTTATCGATGCCAAATCGACGGTTAAACGGTCACACGATGTCGCGTGTACTCACGCCCTTACGATCGTCGCTCGCAAACTAATAGATTTACTTTTATAACAAGTTGTTTAAGTCCCAGTTAAAGTTTATCTGGGCATTGCCGGGCATTCCGGACAATCGCTTTGTTTACCTGCCTGTCGATAGATGGGGTTCGCGAATAACATGGGTCTTTTACAGGGCTGCCTCAGCGCATGAGTTCTACATGTGAGTCTTTCATGGTCCTCATGTCTTTTCACTATCAATTAATTAGTTAAAATATTTATTTTATACACGTTTTTGGGTAATATGAAATGCATGCAATACGTAAAACATTACAACAGAGAAATTATTTACAAAACATCCGGCGTCTTTGTCTTTTTTTAAGTAAAATTTCATAATAGTTTGTATTTTTATGGGGCTGCCCAGACAACAGACTTTTTGTGCGATAGAGCCTGCGTCAGAGACATTTAGAAAGGGCGTTTAGGTCTACTGACAGAATGATCGAAGATGTGCGTCGTGTGCGTTTAGTCTGTGAAATATCCGCGACAGATATTTGCGCGTCGTGTGCGTTACTGCATATAATTGCAAAAAAGTGCGTCACGGATAGTCTGTCGTCTGCGCTGCCCCTGAGACTTCACAATGCAACCATTATCGGTTACGTACTGAAGAATCTCGACGAGACACTCGTGTAGTTGCAGTTTACAATAGATTGTTTACAGCATAAACAATCAGTGGCACAACCATACCGTTCGAGTCCCGTAGCAAATGATAAATATTGGGGGATTGGATTCACGCCTCAAACCGGGGGCCCTTTACGGCTGGGGGCCCGTGGCATTTTGCAACAAAAAAAACACACACATCTCATTAATAAACGGCAAAATCTAATTAATAATTGTAATATAACATAGGTAATATGAATTTTATCTAAATGCCGCTCAAAACTTCAGTGGTAATTAAGAGAAATGTATATCCTATTACAAAACATTTGGATTAATTCTTTGGTACCCTATCTAAGTCACGATGTAACTTATACTATTTTTATCATCATCACCTGCCCTTCGCAGTCCACTGCTGGACATAGGCCTCTCCAATAGCTGTGATCGATCTTGGGCTTCTCGCATCCAACACTTGCAAGCCATGTTGCACAAACCGTCGCCCCACCTGACCTGAGGGCGTCCTACACTACGTTTGCCGAGAACTAATAGGTACACGCTAAAACCTGAAGTGTAGACAACCCTAGTCTTATCTAAGATACTCTTGTTATTGAGGAAACTTTATATATGAGTTTTGAACACAATTCCAGCTGTTTTTGTGGGAAACGTTAAATGGGAACGTTTTGTGATAGAAAAAACAGTTAGCGGAGCAAGTTCGGTTGTGATTCCTTATCCGATGCCGTTGATTGAAAAAGTATGTCCGTATCGCTGCGAAATAGATGTGTAGAAACTTTTCTTTGGCTGACTGGCTCGTTGGCTCAATTGGTAGTGACCCCTGCCTTCTGAACCAAGGGTCGTGGGTGCGATCCCCACCCGGGACAAATATTCGTGTGATGAACACTTGTGCTTGTTCCGTGTCTGAATGTTTATATTTAAGTATATATTTGTGGTACCTTCGTTGTTCTGATACCCATAACACGTGCTTAAGCTACTCACTTTGGGGTCGGAGCAATGTGTGTGATGTTGTCTGTCTGATATTTTCTTTGTTTGAACGGTAACTACGACAACTACGGTAGTAGCTTCCGTGAGTGGTTGGTTTAGTGGTCACAGCACCGCGTTTGCTGCGCTCTGGTTGGTCGCGACTAAGTCGGCGGCAGATGATTGGCTGTTTACGCTTCGTAGTTGCGCGAACAGGTGTACCGAGAGGGTTCGGATCCCAGGTCAAAAATTGTTATTGGGTTTTTCTTTAAAGAAATTACTCCGTAGCAGGTCTGGAGTCAGGAAGTCGGTGATGCATCCCCGTGCATTGGAAAGCACGTTGAGTGGTTGGTTATGTGCCTGATCTCTGTCCGGCTATTGTTGCAACGAATTATCTTCTATAATATATAAATGAATCGCAAAATGTGTTGGTAAGCGCATAACTCAACAACGCCTGGACCAATTTGGCCAATTTTTTTTTAAATGTTCGTTGAAGTCCATGGATGGTTCTTATGGCGGAAAAATTTGAATAAATGCAACGAGGAACCGCGGGTAACACCGCGGGGCGTAGCTAGTTATACATATTAGGAAGTGCACCTCTGTTTGCATACACGTTTGTACACCTAATACTTTGTAATATCTTCAGCATACTTGATACTTTCTTCGGTTGCTTTAGTTTAACTCTATCAGGAGAGCACAATACTATATTATTCAGAATTTGGGCATTATTAGCTTTGGCTATTCTTCACTTCCGTGAAGAATGAACTCTCTTCTTGTCTGTCCCGGTCAGGAGGGTAGGTTTTATTTTATTTTGTGACATCTTCGTTAGTTTAGCATTAAAGCAGTTTGATGCTTTCAATACGCGAACAATCTTCCATTCATCGCAAGGCTTTCACTCAAAAGTATATCCATTGGATATGAGCAGATTAGATAAATGGGTCAATTAAAACAATACAAAGCTAACACTTCACACAACTTATCGCTATTGGCCAGATAACCTCTCGTTTGGTTGAGTGGCACCTGCCTTATTAAAGTTCTCCGAAATATCAGCCGCAAGTGAGGTTTATAGCCGTAAAGTATGGTTCATCAGCATCATCAGCCCACATCAGTCCACTGCTGGACAAATGCCTCTCTGTACTGTGCGGAAGGCAGAGGTCACTACTAGATGAGCCATCGAGCCAGTCGCATTATATCTCTACAACTTTCATAAGCATTATATCTCTACAACTTACATCATCATCACCCTATCACAGTCCACTGCTGGACAAAGGCCTCTCCAGTTTTTTGCCACAGGGCAAACATTTAAGAGAGGTAGGGCATAGCGAATCTTCGCTCGAATTGAGCCGCTCGTCCGGGGAAGGACCTCCACCCTATAGAATACCGCAGCCAAATGACCTCTGGGTCGTGTTTCTGCCGGTGAGTAGGGTTTCCGGAGCTCGTGGGGGGTTAGGGTTGGGCCGGCATGGCGGTGGCAACTGACAGGTAACTGACCAGTTACTTGCCCGTTGTCACAGCGACTTGGGCTTCTCTTTCGCTTTCCATCAGGTGTAGGGAAGCCATTATGTCGAGCCACTATAAAAAAAAAAAAAATCTGGAGGATATACCCATAATCGCCACGCTGGGCAGGCACAACTTTCATACAAGATATAATTATATTCACATCTATGTATAGGTAGTTTTAACCATCTGTCTTCTGTAAAATTTCCACAGTCGATATGTTTAATTAAATCTGAAGCATAGAATCTATAGAACTATTTCGATACATATGGTTAACTAGATGTATGGCGATGTGCACTTCTTAATATACGGTGGACTAACCCATTACTGTTTCACTACTGAAACAAATGACGTCGTAAAATGTTGCCAAAAAAAAACAATCTCTTAAACCATTAAAATAACGACAGTGCTTCTGCTTGCGCTAAGCCTGAAATTATTAGAAAATTTATATTTTTAAGCACGCGAAAATATAATTACGTGGTAGTAGAAACGACAACGTGGAATAAACACGAAATGGGGACATTTTGAAAACTAAAGTCATAGGTCTTTCATACAGCGATAACTTGTAATGTTGTTAGTTTAAATTGTAATAGGGGATTAAGATCTTGTCTTTTAGGGACCGTCTATTAAACAGTGTAAATTATAAACGGATGGGGTGTCTAAAATAGTATCAAAACTGCGATAATAACTATGATAAAACATTTCAAATCAAACAAGTTTAAGTGAAATTCCAGGATGTTTGAAAGTTTATCGTGATTCGTGACCCGGTCACTTGGTTCTGAACTGACAGCTGTATAACTCATGGACGTACAAATAACGTTATAACGTATTTCGTTACAACGTTATTTTAACGATCCGAGATATTTTCTATATTTACCCGGCGATCACGGATAAGAATACAAATTACCGCGTCATTTCTCCTCTTGTGTGTCGTAGGAGTCGAATAAGGGAATTCTTTAGATTTCAGTTTCTCAGCCAGTGGTAGGATCTTAAGGAGCCCAAGTCACTGTAGGAACGTACAAGTGATTAAATCAATTACAATGTTGAGTTCTCTGATATTTTTTTGTTTATCTATACTAATATTATAAAGCTGAAGAGTTTGTTACTTTGTTTGAACGCGCTAATCTCAGGAACTACTGGTCCGAAATGAAAAATTCTTTTTGTGTTGAATAGACCATTTATCGAGGAAGGCTTTAGGCTATATAACATCACGCTGCAACTATTAGGAGCGAAGAAATAATGGAAAATATAAAAAAAGGGGAAAAATAACTATTCCACGCGGACGAAGTCGCGAGCACAGCTAGTTTATTATATAGAGCCGCGTCGTTGAATAGCTTCATACAATGGGGATGTGAGCTGTCAATTTAATTGATAAACTTTGCAGCTGTCATATTTCTTGTTTTACAAAGATGCGAGATCACGAATTTTGCTAGCCAATTGACTGAATATTAAGTAACTAATCCGGTGTTCCGATATTAAACGATGCTCTTTTACTAGAACGGTATTTACGAATTAATTGCTTCTAGTGGCCACATCCCAATTAAAGGCCTGGACGTGCAATCTGGCTACTGTTTCGATTATTTCTCTATGACATAAATATACCTATACGTTGCTACATAGTAAGTATATGTGATGATGATGATGATGAAGCGGAGTCCTGTAGCAGAAGCGGTCTGGTCGCGCAGGATATATTAATGTGCACAAGTGCGTGCGCACAGCACAGGTGCACATACTCACCCTCGCTCATATGACCCAATGGGACGGTATCCGTCACGATTGGAGAAGAGTTTAGGCAGTTCGTAAAGTATTTGGTGAAGGAGATGCAAGGGATTCAGTATCTCTTCACCATTCCGTAATCGCCTTTTACGATACCCACAGAGAGTTACGGGGTGGCGCTATATACGTATATGTATACAGACAGCAGACAGAAGTATTAACTGGCGCTCTGAGTGGTTTCGTTACGAGCGAGCGAGCGCGCTTTACGGCGGGTGACCGGGTCACCGGCGACCCGCTCGTGCACACTGGCGCAAAGTCATGCGAATTTATTGGAATACTTGCAAGATCTAAGTATATATATAAGTATAATACGAGTATCTAGCTGGATAAATATAATACCGATTGCAATTCCATCCTCATCATCTCGATGGTTGGCGATCCTCGACTGTACGCTTTATGAGGAACTAAGTAAGTTTATCAGTTGTCTAGTACCCATAGTACAAGCTTCGGCTTAGTTTGGGGCTAGGTGGCGTTGTGTGGCCCAGCGTGGCATTTATTTATTATTTATTTACTTCTTGCCTCACGCTCCGAGGAGTTTATGGAATCAACTTCCTGCGACAGTCTTTCCGAACAGCTACGACTTGGGAACCTTCAAGAAACGTGCGCATTCATATCTAAAAGGCCGACAGCGACCCCAAAGCTCGATTTTCTTGGGTGTCCATGGGCGGTGTCGACTGCTTACCATCAGGCATCACACTTGATAGAGATTTATCTACTATATTTTATTTACAAACATATTGCTTTGTTAAAGTGAACTTATTTTACTTCAGATACAAAAAGCATTTTCAATAAAATATTGAATTTCACATACGTAATTCAACCAAAATGAGCAAATTAGAAGTCCCTATTGACATAAACTTTATCTAAAGTAGCAACGATATGAAACATCGTTTAGTGCATACTCGAAAACGTTTCGAAATTTCAAAGCAAACAATCCAAATTTGTTACAAACAAGTTTTATCGTGTTTGTTCACGTAATTTTCGCCGTACCCAGTTGAAGTAGTAAATTTGAAACTAATGAATTTTTAATTTACCAACTCCCGAATATTGCAAACTTTACTGTTTTTTACGATACTCATTTAGCGGGAAAAGTTTGGATACTTTTTAAAATAGCGGTTCGTTATAAAAAAAGGGCTGTTCTTAAAATTCCTAATTGGAACAACGCGGTTCATTTTTTTTTTTGAGGGTTCACAAATTTAAATAATAATAATTATTATTACTAAGAAAAGGTATTTTATTAGACACTGGCTGAAATGCACGATCACAGTGCAATTCGATAAGATAAAAAATACTGAATATTTTTTATTCTTCTAAGGAAAAATATTGCCAGGAATATGTAGGACGAGTCTTTAATTAATTTGACGTTGTTTTAAACAAACACAAATAATATTGGGTAAGGTGTATTGGTGACCAGATCAGAATTCGAACCTGGTACCTCCCTTCGGATTCCCCGTGCGTCCCATGTGCCACCTAGGACATTTGCATTCTTTGTACGATGATTCATAAGCAAGTGGTACTTCATTCGAGTCTATTAATATTCCGAGAAAGATAATTTTCCAAGTGATTGTATGATTAGAATGTAAGTCATCAACAGTTCATACTCGTACATGTCCTAACCGAAGGTTCGAACCTATTCTTATCTAGGCATTTTTTCCCTTACGTCACGGCCGTGGGTACGGGACACCCGGGTTATGTGGGGCTCATATTTAGGGGAGATATTTCCCTCCAAGCCACCCTCACCTGCCCGTGGTACATCCTGCTGAATAACGAATGAGGCTCTGGCAACCGCCTGGTGGCGGTATAACCATCACGATTGAAGGCGCAGCTAAATACAGCAGCAACGTCACCGGAGCGAGGAGCTACGCCCTGCCATCGCCAACCCGCCTGCCCAGTGTGGCGATTATGGGTATAACCTCGTGTTTGCTCAAAGTGGCAAACACCTGGAGAGACCTATGTCCAGCAGTGGACTGCAATAGGATGATGATGATATACCCATAATCGCCACGCTGGGCAGGCGGGTTGGCGATCGCAGGGCATAGCTTCTCGCTCCGGTGACGCTGCTGCCCATCATCGGTCTATGGTATTTAGCTACGCCTTTAATTGTGATGGTTATACCGCCACCAGTCGGTTGCCAGTGTCTCGTTTGCCATTCGGCAGGGTGCAGCACGAGCACTTGAGGTTGGCTTGGAGTGAAATGATGATAGGCCGCCCTTACATTCTTATAACCTACCAACATGTTATTCAATACTATAAATGAATCACAAAATTACTTCATCTTATCACAACTGTAAGTAATTCACATACATAAATCAGATGCGTGTTTATTCTTAGACCAAAGATTAATAAGGGCTATTTATTAATCCGGTAAATATAAGTATTGCCCGGGGAAATGAGAGAAAGTATTTTGTAACAAACGGAGTTTGTGCGGGAGGAATAAAGAGTATATTTGTCTTCATAGTAATATTGTATATTTATATGACAGAATGATGGAGAGGAAACATTGTTTGTTTGTAACGAAACCCCTGAAATTATTTGTCCCATTTGGATTAGGGACCCAGGTTCCGAAGCCGTGTAAGCCTCATTATTAAAAAAACATAGTTATCTTACTTTTTGACCATTAAAAATAACGTTATTTTGATGAACTATCGTGGAGCTTTTTATTTTATATAAATGCCGTAACTTATAATAAAGTGACACCAAAGTATTATTTCATAGCATTAAAGAAGGAAATTTTATTGCGAATATTTCAGACTCGAATCTACTGAATAAAAAAAATATCGAATATATTTATTTTAACCATATTAAAATAATGTTATGTTTATACGTCAAAACTACGAGTATAAAATAATAAAACCGAGGGATGGTATTTATTCTGATGTTCCAATCATCGTAGAATAATATTAAAGAAAAAACGATCTGGCTGTGTAATTATTATCACCTTTGCGGTAAATAAAGAAAAGAATAAACAAAAGCAGCATGACAGACGGCTATGAAAAAAAAGTAAGAAAGAATTTCCCGCCACATTTCGAAACTAGTGACGTACCGTCTCCCCGAAAAATCGATATCGATAGCAAATAAACGAAAGCGATATACTAACACTGCCTGGCGTATGTCGGCGCTGCGATAATAACGTCCAGATGAGGGTACGGCTGCGTCAAAAGATGATTGGCGGCCGACAATCTTTCGCACGCCCTATGTCCACACTTGAGCGTCGCCCACGCACAGTCGACCACACACTCCACAGTCCTCGACCACAGCCCCTCCGGGACACGCATAATGCCACTAACATACACTCCGATAAATATCCACCATAATTACAATAACACTAAAAGACCGTTCCATTCGATCACATTTCTTTGACTGTATGCGAGATTAGATAAGCGATCCGAGTCGATACATGCGCGTGATTTTAACTATATACGACCTATCGATAAGATAAAGATGTGCTATGGTACGAGATAACTGATCTGTGTAGCGAACGGTACTGGTGTTTAAGGACGGTGTACAGTCAGACCGGGCGCATTGCGTGGGCGACCGGAGCCATATTATCTAGCATTGAGAGATAACTCCGATGTGAAAGATAGGGCGGCGATAATTCAGGTGGTTTGCGCAACTCCGCATTTATCGGTAACGATAAACAAAAGAACTGCGATATACAAATATTAATACGGTTGCTCGCACTGTGCACTTCGTATCGTGCATAACAATCATATAGCTTCATTGTTAAACGATGATTTCATTTGCACTTCATTAAGTTTACGCTTGTGTAAAATGCGCAAAAGGTTGCCTTTTGCGCTACATTTATGAAGAGAGAATGTTACAAAAGTGATCAAAAGCCTTATTTATCCTTAAAATATACTTAAATATATGAATTTATAATGATTTATTGTCCATGAAAATTAACAAAGGCTGCAATAGAAATGGCGACGATAGATTCAAGTTCGGCACAGAAATTTATTCGCTAGTTACAATATTGAAATCATTTTGTTTGATGGGTGAAAAGATGCATTTCTGACTTTAGCAAAGTAAAAAATTAAGGATCTTTTGATTAATGTAAACACTAAAATTCTCATTTTAGAAATATTAATTAATGTTCTGAAGGAAGATGAAGTATGTACTTAGATAGGTGCTGGATTAACTCTTGAAGACAAACGTAGAGTGGAAAGCCCACGGGCAGGATGGACTAAACTGAAAAAGGTAGATATCACCAGGATGCAGATTACCTAGGACCTGAATCATTTAATGATAAATTGAATGACGGAGTGTTCTCTGAGTGGGGCTTACGTTCAGCAGTGGACAGGAGATTGATTGGTAATCGTAGTAGTGTTACGAAATATTTCTTATTCAGATATCTGATCCATATATAGATTTGTATTACAAATGGTATTTACATAGCGCTCTCAATCATATAGAGAAGCAACTTGGTGATCACAAATAAAACCTATACAAACCTATAACATATATCCCACTTTCTTATCCCCATCTATTTATTTACCTATCTACATCAAAGTCCTCCCTACGCCACGTAAGACGTTTCAATCTTTCTTCCCACCCAGGTGTTTGTTTAGGCACTCAGTCTTTGTATGAAGCGGTTCAGGAAGATACATATAAAGACAATCACGGGAACTTCCTAATTGTCCTTTTGGAGGTGGAGTTGTGGAATTAAGTTTGGTCCGCATCCGGCTTAAGTTGTAACTTTGTAAATTAAGTTTAAGACGGGCTCTTAAGGGACAGGTAAGTAATATAGACGTTGTAAATAGAAAATGAAGAATAGAAAATAGTTTATTCAGCGCACATTAAAAAAAAACAACTTGATGTACCAAAAATTACAATTAGATGTACCATTATACTATTGGATCATGCTTTTTATAGTAACATAGCATAGTGGCCTTTAGTTGCCTAATGAATAACGAAAGGGGCCTCCTTTTCGCTTTTCATTAGGCGATAGGTGTAAGGGAGCGGGCTACCATTTTTTCGCTCCAAGCCAACCTCACCTGCCCGTGGGGCATCCTGCCGAATAACCAACGAGGCGCTTATATCCGTCAGTGGGCGTCTTCAGGCTTATGATAATGACTGTATTTTTTAAACTGTTAAAGTACTGGTTTTTATTTTAGGAAACGCTTACTAGACAAAGGGTGTTCCATTGTCAAATCGCTCGAGATAATTCTTATCATAAAAAAAATCATGGCGATAGTGAACCGGTATTTGTTGGTTTTTCGAACCGGGTGAGAGTGCTCCATCGCAGACTGCGATATAGCTTACCATCAGGTGAATAGCAGTCAAGCGCAAAACCATTTCCAATAAAAAAATAACGAGTACTAACGATCATCATCCTGATACGAAGTTGGTATAGGAAGCAAATCGCCAGGCATCGACGGGAACGGGTGGTTCGCCGCCGCATTCAAGAACTCCGCCCAAAACGAACTCATTTTTCATCCGACTGTCATCGCACCGATAACTCTGTCATTGTCACATCACTAATTCGAAATTAGAATTCAAACTTTTCTTTTTCGGTAATTAATGTCTATCACTCATTCGAATTTTGAATTTTACAAAAGAGTTCGGCAATTAATGTTTATCACTCATTCGAAATTCGAATTTTATATAGCGGTTCGGTATAAATATTTATCACAATTGTAATTTAACAAAGAGTTCGGTAATTGTTTATCACTAGTTCGAAATTCGAATTTTACAAAAGAGTTCGATAATTGTTGATCACTAATTCGAATTTTACAAAAGAGTTCGGCAATCAATGTCGATATCACAACAGCGTAAAGAGTATAATGTATTAGAGTAAATAGCTGTTGGACGCGTCGCCGGTGACTGTGTTATCGTGGCATAAGCGTCTTTCATATCGGGCTGATAAGCCTCGCCCACAATTAGGTGGAACAGCTGATAGTGCTATTGTTTAGTTAGCCACTTTTAAATACTGCTGATTTTTGTCCTGTTTCGATATCTATATTTACACTTCCACATCAATGTTATAAAGAGGAAAGATAGGTAAGGTAAGATAGGTAGGTAGGATTTTGTGTGAAAAAATTCTTTCGCCTTTGAAAAGCTACACTCACCCTGAGTAATATAGGCACTATTTATTGCTAGAAAACTTTTGGGATCCTTACTAAAACGCCAATAATGTAACCCAATGAAATGCTTATCTGAAATACCCGAAGCGAAGCGGGGGTGAGTCGCTAGTGAGTAATAAGTGCCCAGTAAGAATTTTTGGCCCGACCCGGGATTCGATCCGGTTCGAAGGGTAGGTAACAAATTTTTGGTCGGAAAAACGTGCCGTAGCAAAACGCCTACAATCAAGAGGAAGGATGAAATCTCAAATTGGTACGAGATGTAGGTACGACTATAAAAAGATAGTATGTATAATTTATCTATTCCCTGCTTACGATACAGACTTAGAAAAACACGTCATATATTAAATGTGACACGTTATCGATCACACAGGATTACACCTTGAAACACAAAGGGTGATGTATTGTCACAAACAAGTCACATGTATCAGTTCCTGTGTTCAGTTATGCGATTTGTAAGATAAACAGGTAGACATGTTTATTTATTTGTGCCAGTAACAGTGTAAGGCCTCTTGTATACCGTCAAAATCTACGGTTAATTCGCAGAGTGTGGGCACGTTCGTCATGGTATTCTATGGATCATCATGAAAGCTTGTAGACGTGCACCGTGTTGTAAGGGATCTTTTCGCTCCAAGCCACCCTCACCTGCCTGTGCATCCTGCTGAATAACAGACGAAGTTCTGGCAACCGACTGGTGGGGGTATAACTATCACGATTGAAGGCATGGCCCGTTCAAAGTGGCGAACAACTGCAGAGGTAAAGAACTGCGATAGGACTTATGCTGATAATACAAGGTGACTTTTTAATCACTATCCAATTTTTTTCTGGGCATTAGGTATTGTTAATAGAGTCCATTTCTGCAAAAAAAAGGTCATATTTTCACAACAAATTCATTATACCGAACCAATTATAAATTTCGCATGATTACCATTTCGTAATACTCGCGGTAATACCGTCTTACCTTTCATTACCTTAAATAAGAATACTTTAATTAATACCATTGATTTTTATGTTTTGAGTACTAAATATTTACGCTAGAAATGGTAACCTTGCGAAATTTATAATGGATTCGGGACAACAAATTTGTTGTGAAAATATGAATTGCAGAAATGGGCTCTATTAACGATACCTAATGCCCATAAAAAACTTGGATTGTAGTTAAAAAGGCATTTTAGAACAGAAACCTGTTGTATGGCAACCATTCCACTGTAAGGAAATCAGATTTGGCTGCTTATTCACCAATGATAATTAACGTTTACAGCGAAAACCAGGTCAATCATAGCTGTGTGAACAAGCCAACTATACGTACTACAATACAAGCGTAAATTTGTCGCGATAAGCGCCCGCTGGTTGTTTGATAAATTTATTAACCTCATTTGGGGAGTGATAAAAATATGCCACTTTATTAATATATTGGTAGGTTTTAACTTCTGTTTGTGGAGGGATAGTTGATCAGTTCTATGGGTCTATTTTGTTTCGTCATTTATACAAACTATACACGATAAATAAGTATGTATAAAAGTTAGTATAGGGTACATCCTGGAAGGTAACTTTGACCTATTTCCCGAATTAACTGAAATTTTGCGTACATAATCATCAATATCACTCTACAACCGTCCGCTGTATATAATACGCAAGATAGGATGACAATACAATATAATGATGGTATAAAAACATGTTGTAAAAACCTTTAAAATTCATTTCTGGTTCTAAAATAACACATATTCTACCTCTTCACCCGTGAGAATGAGACAAGGACCGTTCGTGTCAAAATCATTATTTACCTTCTTTCCCCTTTAATCTTCTATTCTTCGAATGTTGCTTCTGATCACACAACACCGAGAACAGTTCTAGAAAGCAGTCATCTTCCTTTTTGAGCACCATTGTACCACTTTCAGTTAGTAACACTACAAAGACACTAGAAAATCACTGGCACAACGTGATAATGTCTGTGCATTTAAGCCATTTTGTTTATATTACGATAAGGTCGGTTGATGAACCTGTATTGAAAATGTGTTTATTATCTATACTTATAATAAATCTGTAGAGAGGTCAATTCTGTACATTAAATATATTTTCAAAATAACTATCAGGGGATGATTAGTGATCGATACTGATGCCAAAAATGCAATCAGTAAAATTTTTGTCTGTCTGTCTGTCTGTCTGTCTGT
Organism: Conogethes punctiferalis; assembly: GCA_031163375.1. Lineage (NCBI taxonomy): Eukaryota > Metazoa > Arthropoda > Insecta > Lepidoptera > Crambidae > Conogethes > Conogethes punctiferalis. Next base: position 12,525,367 of record CM062090.1, on the reverse strand, counting down.
CTGTCTGTATGTTCGTTATAGAAACAAAAACTACTCAACGGATTTTAACGAAACTTGGTACAATTATTTTTCATACTCCTGGGCAGGTTATAGGGTACTTTTCATCACGCTACTATTAATAGGAGCAGAGCAGTGAAGGGAAATGTTAGGAAAACGGGAGAAATTTTTTGAACGCGCATCTCTCAAAAACTACTGCATGAAATTGAATACGATTTTCACTAATGTATTACTAGAGGTCTAACTTAAAACTTAGGTATAGGTATAAGTATTTTATGGAAGTCCGTTATTTTTGAAACCCGATATCCAAGCGTGCGACGCCGCTGGCACAGCTAGTAAAGAATAAAAAAGAACTGAGGAACCGTTGAGAAGGATAGATAGATGCGTATCATTCGCTTGACTGAAGAGGCAAAATGTCCGTCCATGTGGTTTCCAGATTTCGAAAACGACCACCAATCTCATCCCGTGATTGTCGCAGAAGACGACTAAGGGAATAGCAGGAAACGGGCAGCAGCATTTACTTAGATACAAACAAAACTTACTGCGGATACCAACCCGCCTGCCAAGCGCGGTGACTAAGAAACATTCCCCAAATGACAATTGCCATTGGATCCTATGTCCAGCAGTGGACGTTTAAAGGCTGATGATGAAATATAATGTAAACATGTTCCTACAGTTTTAGCTGTTTTGTCGCTATAGGCGATTAGTTCCAGCTTCTAGCTAGAAGATGGATCCATCCATACTAATATTATAAATGGGAAAGTGTGTCTGTCTGTCTGTCTTTCTATCACGGCAAAACGGAACGACGAATTGTGATTTTTTTTAAATGGAGATAGTTGAAGGGATGGAGAGTAACATAGGCTACTTTTTTGAACCTTTCTAACCCCGCACTTCTCTAAAATGGGGGGCAACGCGGGCGAAGCCGCGGGCACGGCTAGTATTAAATATATATAAATAACTGGCTAAATATAATCCGAAGTGAGGTGATCCGGCAGAGAAACAGTTACCGACATAGCTCACCGGATCAGTAAGCTGAAGTGGCAATGGGCTGGCCACATCAGCCGCAGAACCGATAACCGTTGAGGTAAACGACTTCTGGAGTGGAGACCGCGTCGCGGCAAACGTAGTGTAGGACGCCCTCAGGACGGCTGGCAAGTACTGGATGCGAGAGGTCCTGGACCGATCGAAGTGGCGGGCTTTGGGAGAGGCCAATGTCCACCAGTGGACTGATGTGGGCTGATGATGATGAACTAACTGAATGACTGACATAGTGATCTATCAACGCACAGCCCAAACCACTGGAAGGATCGGGCTGTTTGACATTCAGGTAGATGTTATGACGTAGGCATCTGCTAAGAAAGGATAGTAGTTGTGCACCATCCGTTTCATACTATCTTTACCATCCGAGCTCAGCAGTTATGTCAAATAATAATTAGTTTTTAGTAACCTTTATTCTAGCTGAACAACAAGTCTGTCTGAACACCGACTGATCGCGAATCGCGACCGAAGTCACGCTTAGATTCCTGCTGCGGTTTTTCCGAGTGGATATGATTTAGGGACCTTCAAAAAGCGAACCAATAGATTTCTCAAAGGCCGGCAGCGCACCTGTGACTCCCCTGGTGTTGCGGTGTCTATGGGCTGAAGTGATCACTTACCATCAGGTGACTTTCAGGCCCGTTTGCCCCCTCTTCCATAAAAAGAAAAAAGATTTCTTATGTCTCTTACAGGGCTCGGCCAGACTAGCTAGACTAGATGTTTGAGCGTTTTTCAGTCGCGATCGACCGCAAGAACGTGAAAAACACAGGATAAACGTCAGGGTGCAGCCGCAGCGAACACACTAGCTTATACGTTTTGGGCGTTTTTGCGTTTTGGTAGCTGGGAAGCGCTAAGTTTGGCCGAGCTCTTGCAAATGCTTTTTGCAAGAAATATCGACGCGCCAGGAAAAGCGACTGAAAATTATCCGGTACTACCGGAGCAATTTGCATTCATTGCACCATTACCGCTATCTTACCACAGCTAAATCAAAAGGTACACTCAACATTAACATTTGCGGTTCGTTACGATGCGGGACAGAATTCCGGAGAGGTCCGGCTTTCCGGATAGTTATCGGTTTCGTTATGTTTGCATTACGGTCTCCGGAAACCGCCAGTCCGCTCCTAATCTGTGCGTTTGGATAAATTCAGCGAAGTTGTCGTAGGAAAGTTTAATTGTGGGGATTCTACTCCAAATAGAAATGAGAATGCTGGGATAAACGGATGTTAGGATATACTAGGTAAATAGGCTTGATGCCGTAAAAAAATTACATTGAATGTATCTACGAGATCCAACAGTAGATCATCATCATCCTAGCCTTTTTCCCGATTATCTCAGGGTCGGCTTCCCAAACTGAGAGATTTGGTGAGGGCTAAGCTTTTTACACAGAGCGACTGCCATCAGACCTCCGCAACACTTAGGGTAAGCTATACCCATTCCCAGTTAGGAGTTATCATCATCTCTGATATGATGTGACGACTGCTATCTGAGTTGGTAAAGATAGCACCCGGGACCAACAGCTTAACGTGCCTTCCGAAGCACGGAGGAAATCGGTGTCAAATTTTGGTCACCCATCATTGAAAATCAAAGAAAAATTGCCTACCGTGGAAGAGAAGTCAGTTAAAAAAAGCCGTATGTAGCTGTCACAGTCAGTCTTTACCAAAAAAAAATACAGTTATAATAATCTTTTCTCCGAACTCCTTAAAAAACAGAAGCTCCAGGCCAGTACATAAGTCAACAACACTAAATTAATGGGGCTTACGGGATTACCGGGATAAATATGTACCTCTGGCCAGGGAAAGCTTTTCACGGAATATTTTCCGGGACAAAAATACAATAGGGAAGGGAGAAAAGACTAAAATGATTACGGAAGCAATAAAAGATTAGTTTTGTTACTTGAGTGCGGAATATTAGTTTTTTTTTGCTGTTACAAATATGGAATTTTTATATGAGGGCTACATGCACCATCGTATACTCATATCATAATAGTAGAACGTGAGTAGAACGTACACTGCTGGTTATAAGCCTCTGTACTGATGGACATAAGACTACCACAACGATCGGTTGCATGCCGCCCGCAACCAGCGCCATCCTACGCCTTTTTAGGGTTCCGTAGCCAAAATGGCAAAAACGGGACCCTTATAGATTCGTCATGTCTGTCTGTCCGTTCGTATGTCACAGCCAATTGGGATGATGACTAAAAAATAATTTAATGTCCATCAGATAGATTAATGAAAAATATTGGATACGTATTTTTTATTTTGCCTCTTGTTCAAAAACTTACGAAGATACATTGATTTTAAATGTCACATGACGTCACGTTAGAGTACAAAATATACTCTAACGTGACGTAGTTAGCCCCCACTCCGTAACTTTAATGCGCTATATCTAAGTATTTTCTTGTTATTTCGACAAAACAAAAAATACGGGTCTTATATTTTTTTATTATCTAAGAGACGGACTAATTATTTTCTTCATTTTCATACCTTGTCATCATCCGTATTCATTCCGAAACTATAAGAGCTACATTATTGAAATTTGGTGCGGTGGGGTATCTATGGATCTGAGGGCACGGTCGTGCCCTCGCCAAGACGAGCCAAGCGAAGCGCAAGGGCACTACCTATCTTTTCTCGAAAGGTTTCGCCGTTTTTTTGAACCCTCATAACTTTGGTTTGCATGATGCTAGATAGTTAAAATTTTAAAGATAAAATGCCATCAGCACACTTATTAAACATACAAAGTTTGAATACCGTAGCTTTGATACTTTGGATTTTATTAATGTGTAAAAACCTCCGATTTCGTCACTGACTGACTGACTGACTGACTCACTGATCATCAAAATTATAGGGTACTTCCTGAAGTCCTAGAAAGCTAAAATTTGGTATGTAACTTGCTGTTGGTATACAACCAAACGAAAAATTACAAAAGTCTAAACTTTTCCCCCCCTACCCCTCAAATTAGGGGATGGAAATTTGTATGAAAAATATTTTTTTAGGGTACTTACTGAAGTCTTAGAAAGCTGAAATTTCGTTTGTATGTGGCTATTAATGTATTAACAAGAGAAATACTATAACCACCTAAACTTTACCCCCCCAACCCCTAAAATTGGGGGATGGCAATTTGTATGAAACATAAAATTCTTAGGGTACGTCCTGAAGTCTTAGAAAGCTGAAATTGGGTATGTAAGCTGCTATTAGTATACAAACAAGAAAAAAATGATAAAAGTTTAAACTTTACCCCCCGACCCCCCCAAATTAGGGGATGGCAATTTGTATGAAAATTAATTTTTAGTGTACTTCCTGAAGTCTTAGAAAGCTGAAATTTCGTATGTATGTGGCTATTAATATACAAACAAGAGAAAAACTATAAACACCTAAACTTTACCCCCCCAACCCTAACATTAGGGGATGGCAATTTGTATGAAGCAAAATATTCTTAAGGTGCTTCCTGAAGGTCTAGAAAGCTGAAATTATGTACGTAAGCTGCTATTAGCATACAAGCTAGACGGAAATTATAAAATTTTAACCCCTAAAATTAGGGGATGGCAATTTGTATGAAACTTTCACTAATTTTGATGCTAAAAGATTCCTTGATATCATACATAATCATATGATAAATAGTAACTGAGTGCGTAAGATGTAAGAGCGAGCCATCCTCTTTTCGCAACAAGGCACCCTCACCTGCCCGTGGTGCATCCTGCTGAATAACGGATGAGAATCTGGAAACCGATTGGTAGCGGTATAACCATCACGATTGAAGGCGTAGCTAAATATCACAGGCCGATGAGCGCGTCACCGAAGCGAGGAGTTACGTCCTGCGATCGCCAACCCACCTGCCCAGCGTCACAGATTAATAAGTAGTTACTACCAGCGTGGCGATTACGGGTAAAGCCTCTAGTTGTTTGCCCAAAGTGGCGAACAACTGGAGAAGCCTATGTCCAGCAGTGAACTGCTATAGGCTGATGATGATGATGAACTGACTGCGCACTATATATATTTATATATATTCAGGGAATTATTACTAAAAAAATAGGTAAAATAAGTTAAAATACAATACTGCAATAAACAAGAAACCTACAAAAAGAAGTGAAATCCCCCCAAAAACATTTTCATGTAAAATGTAGCCAAGACGAGGAGGGCGAGACCACATTGCGTGCACTGTCAAAAAGTTATCAAATGTCATGAAGAGCCAAGCTGATGACAACTCTACACGCCCCCAATTATTCTACAATCACAAATGTAACATCTTTGCAAAAATATGTGGCTTGGCCGTTGAGCTTTCGTAAGAACTATTGTGAAAATGAAAAAATATACCCTCATTATATTATGCGAAACGGCCATCCACATATTTTTGCAAAGATGTTACATTTGTGATTGTAGAATAATTGGGGGCGTGTAGAGTTGTCATCAGCTTGGCTCTTCATGACATTTGATAACTTTTTGACAGTGCACGCAATGTGGTCTCGCCCTCCTCGTCTTGGCTACATTTTACATGAAAATGTTTTTGGGGTAGGTATTTTAAAATGATGTTGAGGTGTCTAATATCATTTTTTTCTAAACTGAATAGTTTGCGCGAGAGACTTAGCAAAAGTGGTAAAATGAGTGTCGTAAAACTAAACTGATCCGGCCCTAGACCCGTCCACATGCGTACTCTACACACACTATTCGCTCACATCCAAAACGGCACATTTTTAATTCGAAACATCGCCTCGTGTCACCCACAGCCCTCAACAAATGAACTTCAAACACCGCAACTACAAAACCAAACACGCGAACGAAACATCGTACGTCATTTGCCGGGGCCGCGACGTGTCCCGAATCGAATTCGACGAAAAAACAAAAACGAATCACACTCGAAAAATATCCGCGCGTAGGTACGAATTTTCAAATCGAACAGAACACAGGGTTGGCCAAACAAAATCGCTTTCGAGCTAACAGCCGAGTTGGCGGCGCAAACAGCGGCCCGGCGGAAATTGGCACACAGGTGTGGTGTGACTACAACTAAAATTTAAATTCATGTATTTTTTGATAAATACATGCGCTACACAATGCATTGGTTAGTTAGAATGGGTGAATTTCCGCAACTTTACGCATGAACTGGGATGTAAGAGAGTGGCCTATCATCTTTTCGCTTCAAGCGAACCTTGCTCCGGTGACGCTGCTGCCCGTCATCGGCTGGTATTTAGCTACGTCTTCTATCGTGATGGTTTTACCGCCACCAGTCGGTTTGCCAGAGACTCGTTTGTTGTTCGGCATGATGCACCACGGGCAGGTGAGGATGGCTTGGAGCGAAAAGGTCGCTCCCTTACAGCCCTTGAAAAGGGCTTGCGGGTCTCCAGGTCTTGTGATGGTAAGTGAACACTTCAGCCCATAGACACCGCAACACCAGAGAACCTTATTTTCAGTTTGAATGGGATGCTGCGTTAATTGATAAGATGTCACTGATCTTAACGAAACATTTCCAAAAATTAACAGAAATGTTTCAAACACCACAGATTTATCAACCAGTTACCGTAAACTTCACAACACCATTTCAAAACACCGAAATTGTTACACTTAACACGAACAAACGGACAAGTTGCCACAACAAATATCGGTACTGAAATGCCGGTTGGTCCTCCAGAATTGGGCTCACAGCTGCGAAGTCTAGATTAGCTGGCCGATGGCCTAGATTCGCGCCGATATCTCAAGGGCGAGTCCTTGATCCGAAATTGTGTTCAGGTGATAATTCTCTACTATAAGATTGTTTATCTATAGAGTAATTTCTTAAAGGCGTAAATAAACGAAAGGAAAATTTGATTTCATGCTCATTGTATTCTAAACAAATCTTTAAAAAAATCTTCTTTTTTTTTTAATTCGTCTACAATTTTAAGGCCTTGACTGCCATGGCCAGAAGTCACAGGTCGCCAAACAATATTTTTTTCTATTGTGTCACGGCAGTCAAAGGCTTAACGTGATATTTTTTATAACTCGAAATGAACGAAAGAAATTTATACAGAATTGAAAGTTCATACAGATCTAAGTAAGTACGTTTGTATTCCGATAAAAACTGACTGGTTCGATGGCTCATTTGGTAGTGAGCACTGCCCTCTGAGCCAAGGGTCGTGGGTTCGATTCCCGCACAGTACAAACATTTCTGTTCATGAACATGCCTGTTTGTATTGGTCTGGGTGCTTTCTATGTACAATATGTATTTATTTACAAAAAAAAAGTATCTAAGTAAGTTTATCAGTTGTCTATTGTCTAGTACCCATAGTACAAGCTTCGGCTTAGTTTGAGGCTAGATGGCGATGAGTGGCCCAGTGTGGCATGTCTTGGGTTATTTATTTATTAAAAACATATTTAAATCTGAAAAATCGCGTTTTAGTAACATAAAAATCATGTCAATATAGTGTACGATCTTTGTTTCTTGATAAGTTTTGTGATCAATATAAATCACTTGTGAAATAGAGTTGTATTTGTTTTGTAGTCTCCATGGAGAGCCAATGAACAAATTGATGAATAGTCCATAGAGGTGGTGTCAAAACTGTCAGACCCTTTACAGAGAAAACAAATATAATTTTGTCATGATTGATTGACTATTATTGAACTTTAATGGTACTTCTTATGTACTTACGATGGTATCTTCCATAGTTTGAATTATAAATTCAGCGAATGGTATCTTACCTGTAAATAAAGAAAAATAGATTTAGGTTAATGATTTTAATTACATTTTGACGACATATTATATGAAGAGTCCATACTATCATCATCATCATCATCATCAGCCCGTGTCAGTCCACTGCTGGACATAGGCCTCTCCTAATGTTCGCCACCATGATCGATTTTGGGCCTCTCGCATCCAGCACTAGCCAGCCGTCCTGCGCAAATCGTCACTCCACCTGGCCTGAGGGCGTCCTACATTACGTTTGCCGAGACGCGGTCTCCACTCCAGAACTCGTTTACCTCAACGGTTATCGGTTCTGCGGCTAATATGGCCAGCCCACTGCCACTTCAGTTTACTAATCCGTTGAGCTATGTCGGTGACTTTGGTTCTCTGCCGGATCACCTCGTTTCGGATTCGATCCCGCAGAGAGACGCCGAGCATAGCCCTTTCCATAGCTCGCTGAGCGACTATCATCATCATCAGCCTATTGCAGTCCACTGCTGGACATGGCTTCTCCAGTTGTTCGCCATTTAGGGCAAAACATCTGGAGGATATACGCATAATCGCCACGCTGGGCAGGCAGGTTGGCGATCGCAGGGCGTAGCTTCTTGCTGCGGTGACGCTGCTGCCCGTCATCGGTCTGTGGTATTTAGCTACGCCTTCAATTGTGATGGTTATACCCGCACCAGTCGGTTGCCAGCGCCTCGTTTGTTATTCGGCAGGATGCACCACCAAAAGATGATACGCCGTTCCCTTACATCCCATACTACATTAATATCAAACAACACAATCCAGTTAAAACCAGTTGATATTCACTGTTCTCCGCAAATTGGATGATGTATTGCTTGCACCGGCTAATCAGCCTAACCGTTTGCCAGAACAATGAATAGGCCGGCCCAAATGATTCGATTACATTACACGCTCCGTTGGACGCCTGATTGTGCTCTCAGTAGGTAAGGATGCAATGCATTGCTAAGTGCACATACATAATAGAAGTTACGCAAAGTTCAGTACAGATGGCGGCACTAGCATGTTAGTAAACAAACCTTTTTTTTATAGTAGTTCGACATAATGGCTTCCCTACGCCTGATGGAAAGCGAAAGAGAAGCCCAAGTCGCTGTGACAACTGGCAAGTAACTGGTCAGTTACCTGTCTGTTGCCACTGCCATGCCGGCCCAACCCTAACCCCCCACGAGCTGCCTGGCCTACTCACCACCAGAAACACGATCCGGAGGTCATTTGGCTGCGGTATTCTATAGGGTGGAGGTCCTTCCCCGGACGGGCAGCTCAATACAAGCGAAGATTCTCTATGCCCTACCTCTCTTAAAATGTTAAGCGGTTACCGCAGCCTATGGACGCCTGCGACACCAGGAGTATCACATCCGCGTTGCCGACCTTTTGAAAGGTTCTTCACAACCGTTTTGAAGTACCCCATACTGTAGTCTCGTGGGAGCAAGGAAGCCTGTTAAGCCTTTGGAAGAACTTTTAAAAGGATAGATTACATATACATATAATATTTTCTGTTAGAGTTGCCATCACACTCGCTCGTCTGCCGCCTCTCGCATAAAAATAAAAAAGAAAAAAAAAAAAAACAAACATCTTAGCGTAGATACTCCACGAGGCATTAGCTAATAAAACGGACGGCATTTTCATAAACATTTTCGCAAAATTCCCAAGCCCAAGCCGATCCTAATAACAACATTAGTCATCGAAATGAGCAATGTAAACAATAAGCGAGGCGATCCCGCGGGATCAGCCCGGTTTAATTCCCGGATCCCGCGGGATCGATGCGTTATTATTACCGGCGCCGGCACTAGTCCCCGGGGTCGGGATTAATAATGCCGTGTTGAACATATCGCGTGCGAAATTGACTGATGAGTTTGTGGCTCCGACTATGAATAGACTTGGCTGACATACCTGTTTCGCGAAACGAAATCACAGGAATTTTTTTTATAGAGGGGAATGCATAAGGCACCTTCATGCCGCGTCCGGGGAGAGTCGGCATGTATGTGAGACTGACACCTACCAAAATGGAAAAGCATACCCACTAAACCCCCCTGTGTCAGTGGGACAGTGGGCAGCAATATTTTGGGTATATCCTCCAGATGTTTGCCCCAAGTGGCGAATAGCTAGAAAGGCCTATCTCCAGCAGTGGACTTCAATAGGCTGATGATGATGATGATATCTCCTCTCTACCTCTCAAGCAGTAGGGATACTGCTTTTTCCGCGATTAAGCACATAGGTACTCAAAAAATAAACACGTTCTTTAATAACATGATCAAAAACAAATTCGATAAATTTAATTTAAATACCCGTAACTCAATCCGTTGCCGATTACCAAGACCGCCGCAAAACATACATTTAACGCTAACTCAATAGATGCCCGAATCTTGAGTAACCCAAATCGTTTCGGCGTTTTCTCCCCTCCAATTTCGATATAGTCTTACGTGCCCTTAGACCATGTTTGCTACCGGAGAGGTATTTGATACAAGTCAGTACAAATAAAGGTGAAATTCGTGAAATATAAAGTGATCTATACTAATATTATAAACAGGAAAGATTTGATTATTTGTAATGTAACCGAAGGTATGAAAATATTTCCAAAAAGCTATCTTTCCAACTGACGTGTATTGAAAACGTTACCATAGCAACCTAAACTGTTATGTCATGTAAATGAAATACCAGAAGCGAAGCGAGGGAAGTATAACAAGGAACTGAAACTTAATATGGAGTTAAATGTCCCTTTCTAGATGGTCTAGCTTATCATTCGTGGGTTTTATGTACATAAACATATAATGTACATATTTTATGTAGTTTACACCAGAAAATCAACATAAATAGACGGTTACGTTACTTCCTTACCGCCAATAAGGAAGGGAAATACATACTTACATGTATTTACCAAATACCACAATAACTTACAATAGAATGTACAAATAAACTTATATCATTTTTGTCAGACAAAAGTACCATTCAAAAGCACTCCAGCGTGTGTTGATGCTCTAAGTGCACACCCAACACCGACCTACGTATTCCCGTATACCACCTTTCGATCACAAAATTCGCGGAAGACATCTCCTAGCCTGTTATTTTGTTTAACATTACCAAGAGAAATATTTGCGAATTCTATTACTTTGGGAATATGTTTTGTTTGGTAAAGGTGATGCAAATGTTAGGTTGTTTAATTGCGTTTTACCATCTAAGTATTACATAAATCGGTAGGGCGATGGTGCGGTAACGTTTTTTATTTTATTTTCTCCATTTTCAACAGTTAACAGAAGCGCCCTTTTTCCGAATGACGGCAGAATGTATGGATATGGTAATGCACCCGTGCGAAGCAGGGGCGGGTCACTAGTTTTACTTAATTTTACTACAATTTATAACAACCAATAATATCGGTGATAATTCACCCGGCGCCACCCGCTCTCGGGTACTTAGTGGCCATTAATCACCACTGAAGTACACTGAATTACCAGTATTTAACAAAATATCTCTTCGAAGCATTTGTTACTAGTGGAAGTAAATCAATCTAGTTGATAGAGATAAAGCTCACTGTAGTTGGTTCATTCGTCGTGAACCTCTACTAGAGATCCGGGTTCAAATAATTTTAGTACGTTTTTCGGTAGTTATCAATGAGGATAAATAGATAGATGGAAACTCCTTATTGCAGACATTTCAGGAAAACACATTACAAACAAAACAAAGTACAATTTAGGCGGTCTTATCGCTTATAGAGATTTCTTCTAGACAAACATTCCAACCAATTGACACCTTACCCCTTCTTTTAATTATCCTCTAGCCAAAGGTTGACTGGAAGAGATCGTTGAAAGCGATAAGGCTAATTTTCATGTCAACTGTTAGGTGCGCAATAAAGAATATCGTTTTACCTATATGTTACTCCATTTATTTGTTAAAACTGGCATATATTGTTTTTTTTTTTATAGTGGCTCGAAATAATGGCTTCCCTACGCCTGATGGAAAGCGAAAGAGAAGCCCAAGTCGACAACGGGTAAGTAACTGGTCAGTTACCTGTCAGTTGCCACCGCCATGCCGGCCCAGCCCTAACCCCCTACGAGCTCCGGAAACCCTACTCACCGGCAAAAACACGACCCAGAGGTCATTTGACTGCGATATTCTATAGGGTGGAGGTCCTTCCCCGGACGGGCGGCTCAATTCGAGCGAAGATTCGCTATGCCCTACCTCTCTTGAAACTTTTGCACTAAATGAACGTTTCTTTCTTATATCTGCCTTCTGCCTAAGGAAAATCCCCCATATATTTGTCGTTAGGGGAGGCTTGTGTCCAGTATTGAAGACCAGCGTCGAGGTATCTCACCAGGATGCCTCGCTCATGCTGAGTGGACACCGTTTAGTGTCACGAAGAAAATTGTTTTATCCCATTGCTCATGTAACCTGTATATGACTCTAATAAAAGTTTTCTATTTTATTCTATAGTGGAAGTCAGATGTGCCACTATATAAAAAAAACTTACGGCCGTATTCACAGACGTTACTATGCGTCGCGGGAACGCACAGGTACCCAAAAACGTGTAGGATTTTAGGCACTGTGCGTCCGCGCGTCGAATAGTAACGTTTGTGAATACGGCGGTTAGTTACCGGTCCTGCCCTTACACTTGTGCAAAATTTAACTTCAAAGATTCAGTAGTCAGCTCGCTCCAGTCTATTTATCCACCTCGAAAGCAATTTACCAAGACGGATGGGTGGGTAATGCCGCGCCGCGTCAGTCCCCCGGCTCGACTCCCGGCCGGGCCACAAATCGTCGGGGTCGGATTGCGGGGGCAATAAAAACTCCCGAGCCAAGCGAACGGGCGGGTTCCGTAGATTAATTCGGTTTGCATTGTGAGATAATGGTTTTCTGGTATGTGCTAGGTGAACCGTCAATGCATTGGATTCGCCAGGTTAGTAACAGCTGAACCCCAAAAAGTTTTGGTTTGAAATTCGTCGGGCTCGGGTCGTGTCAAAATTTGTTATTTAAAAAAAAAATACTTCGTTAACTGTTAAACCGTTAAATAAATTACCCAAGACATGCCACACTGGGCCACACATCGATATCTAGCTCCAAACTAAGCCGAAGCTTGTACTATGGGTACCAGACAACTGATAAACCTAATTAGATACTTTTTTTGTACATAATATATATAGCAAACGCCCAGACCAATACAAACAGATATGTCCATGAACATAAATGTTTTTACTCTGTGGGAATCGAACCCACGACCCTTGGCTCAGAAGGCAGAGGTCGCTACCAAATGAGCCATCGAGCCAGTCATGTTCATGTTATGTAGCCATATGTACATATCGTCGCCGTAGAGCGAAAAGTCACTAAGTCGACATATGGCCAAAATGGAGTTAAATACCTAACCAGATTCTCCAAATTTTTCTGCACAAATTCTTCTTTTTGACATTTCTGTACGCGCCATAGTTTATGTTTTACAGAGAGCGAAAACACATTAACTTTACGTTCAAAGTGCAAACGTAAAGTTAATGTGTTTTCGCTCTCTGTAATACAAAAACTATGGCGCGTACAGAAATGTCAAAAAGAAGAATTTGTGCAGAAAAATTTGGGGAATCTGGTTAGGTATTTAACTCCATTTTGGCCATATGTCGACTTAGTGACTTTTCGCTCTACGGCGACGATATGTACGCATATTATTATCTCGCTTGCATCCGTCCAACGGAATTGCCGCGGAACCCTAATATATCTAGGTCACCTCTACACCCCCTCTGCAGGTGAGATAAAGAAAGACCGGAATTCACTACTGTCGCCATTTAAATATCACACCGCGGGATTAAGCCGGTAGTGTATATTCCGGGATCGGGACGCGGGATTGTCGGGTCTAGCCACAGTCAATACGATATCAGTGAAGTAGTGTTACACGTACTATAAAAAAATATGGTTTCCGGATTCAGAATAAGACCACGTGGTGTCGTATCGTGTGCGTCGTAGAAGACGACTAAGGAAATATCAGGAAACGGGCAGCAGCGTTTACCTGAGTACAAATAAAACCTACTGCGGTCACCAACCCGCCTGCCAAACGTGGTGACTAAGGCGAATCGCCCCAAATGACATTTGTCATTAAATAACCCAAGACATGCCACGCTGGGCCACACAGCGCCATCTAGCCCCAAACTAAGCCGAAGCTTGTACTATGGGTACTAGACAACTGATAAACTAACTTAGATACATTTTTTTTTGTAAATAAAACATATTATACATAGAAAACACTCAGACCAATACAGACATGTTTATGCACACAAATATTTGTACTGCGTGGGGATCGAACCCACGACCCTTGGCTCAGAAGGCAGAGGTCATTATTGAGCCACCGAACCAGTCATTGGGGCAGGCCTTTGGACGTGGTCTAGCAGTGGAGACTGATTATGATGACGTATGTCACACGTAGGTATATATGTCGTTGTATATAGGATACTATTTACTATAGATTTTATCATTTTATCGCGCGCAAGAGGAAGGGAACACGTGTGCTGGAAGAGAGTTCCACAGCCTAAGTAGGCGTAGGGAAGCCATTATGCCGAGCTACTATAAAAAAAGAAAATTGTTCGGCAGAGGTAAGATTTACCGTAGGTAGGTACTTTATAGATAGATAGATATTCTTTATTGCACAAAATACAAACATTTATAGACAAGGTATTACAGCCAACTAGTGGTACAATTTAGGCGGTCTTATCGCTAGTAAGCGATCTCTTCCAGACAACCTTCAGGTAGAGGAAGTGTGCTATTCTGAATAGAGGGATTATAGTGAGAATGCTGATGGTCTGCACAGTGTTTTCATGGCTTCTTAACCATGCGTGGTTCTTTTAAGGAAAGGAGAGTGAGGAATTTGTATCCAGGTAAAAGCTGCAAGCCGTTTCCTGATGTTCCCTTAGTCATCATTTACCACATCCACGCGATGAGGGATGAGATACATCTCTGTTCAATACTGTATTGTGGAATCACAGGACGTTTGGGACTCGCGTGTACGTACGACGGACGGGTCGAAGGGTTGATGTTTATACAATGACGCGGCCGCGGAAGGGTTAACACCTTAATTTTATTTATTTTGCAACCCACGTCCGATTCAAAAGAATGTGGATTTTTAACGCTAACGCTGGGAAGTGCTGTCGTCATTCGATCTTCTCAGCCTGTAGTAATCCGCTTGGTTGGCTAGAGTGAATAACTGATTGAATTGGTTATTCGTTTGTTGTAGAAACTTTTTAAGTTTGCCGGACTCCTTATTCCTCGAGAAATACAATGTGGGTGAGCGTGCTCCATCGAAGACAGCAGTATCGCTTAGCATCAGACGAATTACAGTCGAGTGCACCCATTTCGAATAAAGAACACCGCCAAAATCCTGACTGCACGCTTTACTAAGAGACCCCGCAAACCACAGACTTTTTATATTTTTACGGTCGGGCTCATAAACAGTTTTTTTTAAGAAGAGCTTTCAATATGATCATTCCATCTGTTGGTAAGCGGTCGTGAGATTCAAAAGTTAGGTCGACAGGCATAATAGAACAAACCCATTGCGCCTGTCGCCCTTACCCTGAAAGCCCACTGAGATGCCGTTTCACGCCCCGCCTAAAGAACCCAGGATTGTAAGAGAAGGGAAACACATGAGCTGGAAGGGCATGAAGATTTATGCAAGTGCGCATACTACAACGATTTAATATCGGCTGATCTTCATACTGATTATAAGTCCGACCAAACCTACGGCCGGTAAAAAGTCTGTGGTTTGCGAGGTCTCTCTAGTGTTTTCTAGACATAAATAGGTACCCAACAATTAGGCTATATAACGTGAATTTAAAGTTCAAACCTACATCAAAATAGCAATAAATTTCCACCATACCCCCAGGCTAATTGTTTCACATAAAACATCAGAATCCTGATTAATGTACAGGCGAACTAGAAATACACTCGCGTGCAATAAAATCGTGCCACAATCGCAATTAGTCTCGCATTCGTGCGGTGAATTCTGTTGTGAACTGTACTTGTCTTAATTAATTGTAGTTATTAGTACTGTATTAGCGGGTAATCTGATATTGGATGTTTGTAAAAAGGGTGACATTTATTTGCACTATCATTTTTTCTAATGCCATTAGGCATGCTGCACAGCCCGTCATTTACTGTGTAAGACCCTTTTATATATTTTTTTAAAGATGCTTTCTTTTTGTCCGTGTAATTTCCGTATTTAAAATAGGGCCACCAGATACGGTTTTCATATGAGATGACTTTTTTTTTCTAGAGAGGATAGCATTAGGCACAGTCATGCCACCTCCGGGGGAGGTGACATGGTGTGTGGGACTCACACCTCCTGAAATGGGACGGCATACCCACTAAGCCCCCCTGTATCACCAGTGGGCAGCAAGTTGCAGGGACACGGGTAACGCCGAAGCATACGGCCGCATTTCGTAGAAGATGACTAACGGCTATATTCACAAACGTTACTATGCGTCGCGGGAACGCACAGGTACCCAAAAACGTATAGGATTTTGGGCACTGTGCGTCCGCGCGTCGCATAGTAACGTTTGTGAATACGGCCGTAAGACAAAATCAGGAAATGAGCAGCAGCGATTACAAATATAGCCTCATCAACCCGCCCGCTAAGCGTGGTGCATAAGGCCCTTCCACAAAGGGCAAATGTCTTTGGGGAAGGCCTATGTCCAGCAGTGGACATGTTCAGGCTGATGTTGATCGTCTATAAAATAAAAAAAAATCTACACGGACAAAGTCGCGGCTTACAGCTAGCATGATATATACAGCATGTGTTTAGGTATATGTGGCTGTGTACAGTACACGCTTCTCAAGTTGTATTAAGCACAGCGCCACGTGCGGCCGGTCATCTCCGAACGCTCAAGTTATCCATTAGCTAGCTTGCAACTTACTTAGCCAACACGTACGGTTGGTTACTTCGGACAGCATTATTATAGGTATTGGAAGGAAAAGAATAGAAAATAACTTTACTCACATACACTTGAGATAACCTATGTTCACAACTTCTATGTGACTATGATGTTAATTAACACATTAAAAAAATAGTCATGATATTGTTAGGTAGAGAGATAAAGAGCACAGAGATTTTCTTGCTTCTCTATAGAAAACAACTTCCAGAACAAGTCGTTGTAATTTTTATTTGGGAATTCATAATTTGACGATTCAAGTGCTTATCAGAAAGTATAATTACTGCATAGTATAAAACAAAGCCGTTTTTCGTGTCTGCCAAGCCGGAGCGGGTCGATAGTAAAGACATGTTTCATTCTCATTTTACGCCGTATTTAATATAGGTACTTTTACTGTGGTCACCAACCAGTCTGCCAAGCGTCACTTAGGCAAATCCCTTCAAATGACAAATCTCATTGTGGGAAGCCTATGTCCAGCAGTGGACTTAAAACAAAATCCGTTCTTTATTACCCGTTTGCCGTTCCGTAAGACAGTGTGTCCCATGAGAGGCCATTCGTCAAGTCAGTGGATATTGGCCGTGGATAATAACTCCTCCCAACTTACATGTCGTACGGAACTTGCTGCGGTTTTCCCCGTGGCCTGCGGACCCCTAACTTGGCCATCGGAGCCACTTGGCGAGTGCTGCCACGTGCGGGGCGCGGAGTTAGCGAGTTGCGAGTTTGATTAAGCGTGGATGAATGTAGATAGGTGATGTTTAGTGTTGGGCGCGCGAGTTGGAAAATAGTTTGAAAGAGCCTCTTTGTACTGAGCCAGTACATTGTTCTATTGCAAATGCGAGGGATACTGAAGCCCGGCGATAAAGGGTCTCGCTACTTTTCTGTCAAACCCTATAGTTTTTTTTTCTTTTTGAGTTGGTGATTTTCATTATTTTTGTGATTTTTACAGGTTTCTTTGTAACTATTGGTGATTTGATGGATAAAACATGCTAAGTGACGATACTTCTCCACAAGTCGGAATAACGGGCCGGATGGTGATTCATCATCATTATCCTTAGCCTTCAACCGTCCACTGCTGGACTTAGGCCTCCCCTAATGAATAAGCCACGCGGATAGTACACACTCTGATAGCCTATATTCTATTCTAGATACATTTTATTCTATGGTTGAGCTGTCTTATATGTCTCTTATGTATTATATCCTTTATTCACTATCATCATACCTAGTAGTTGGCCGGCCCGCATGCGTTTATTCCCCTTTAAAGGAAGGAGGAAAGAGCTCCACAAAATTTAAGGGGGTATAGTATATATAGTATACCAGTACATGGGTTGTGCCCCCTTACATTCTGTGGAGTTCTTCCTCCTTCCTTTAAAAGGGAATAAAAGCATGCATGACGGTGACAATTTATAGGTCTGCTTACCTACCCGTTCTCATAATGTCTTTCGCTTTCCATCAGGCGTAGAACCCATTATGCTGGGCTACTATACAAAAAAGTTATAAACGGGACAGTACAAATCGGTGGCAACGGACAGTTGACCGGTCTGGTTACACCTACCCGTTGTCATAACGACTTGGGAAGTTTTTCGCTTTCCATCAGGCGTAGGAGAGCCATTAGATAGATAGATATTCTTTATTGCACAAAAACAAACATTATAGACAAGGTATTACAATCAACTAGTGGTACAATTTAGGCGGTTTTATCGCTAGTAAGCGATCTCTTCCAGACAACCTTCAGGCATTATGCTACTATAAAAAGTTACATATAGGTGACAGTACATACAAGGTTTGTCAATTGTCATACACAACACTAGTGATGTCAGGTGTGCGAAAGTGGGAAGAGATCAGACACCTTTCATGTAATTATTTGGATATCCGGTGAAGGAAACAGGTATTTTCCTTAAATATAATACACATGTTACTTTTATATAAACAGCTTTAGTATTACTCCATTACAATATTCAAGTTTGAGCCAGATGTAATAATAATTAGGATAGAAAACACCCAAACCAATACAAAAAGACATGCACACAAATGTTTTGTGCGGGAATTGGACCCAGGACCCCTGGTTCAGAAGGCAGGGATCACTACCAAATGAGTCATCGGGCCGGCCGAAGAATTTGAAGATCTCTAAGTCGTATCCATTTGGAAAAATCTCAGGTGGAAACTGATTTCAAAGAATCACTGAAAGTGGGAGAAAGCTGCTCGCAAAACGTAGGTACCGTGGAAGACTTGAAACTATCAAGATCTAGTCAATCGATTGTATACTACAATGAAAAACAGTCAGTCAAGTATTCGATTGTTGAACGATTATCGCGTCCGAACACCGACAGTTCCGTAATTACCGAGTCGTCCATCGATCATCTCGATAGAAAGTTTGCCCATCAGTCACGGGCCGAATGGAGACGTGCACCAAATAACTTCTGACTAATAAATTAACAACTCACTCGGACCATGATTGAGTTAAATCTGTTTACATTTGAAGTTAGCACGGAGCGGATGCTCCTCGTATCTGGGGGGGTTAAGCTGTTGTAAGGAAGTTCGTCTGCCGACGTTGTGGTCGCAATTTGTGGGCTAACATCAGAACTCGGAAGATGAATCATCGTGCTAGCTTTTCACAATAAGGCTGAGGTTATACTATAGAGCGGAGACGACCTCTGCTGATTTACCACTCACGTGGTTTTGAGATAGCTCAGCGATTTATGGAAAGCGAGCTATGCTCGGCGTCTCTCTGCGGGATCGGATCCGAAATGAGGTGATCCGGCAGAGAACCAAAGTTACCGACATAGCTCACCGGATTAGTAAACTGAATTGGCAGTGGGCTGGCCACATTAGCCGCAGAATCGATAACCATTGGGGTAAAAGAGTTCTGGAGTGGAGACCGCGTCTCGGCAAACGTAGTGTATCAAAGTGGTGAACATTAAATAAATAAATAATAAAAATCTTTATTGGAACATTACAAATTAGCACATTAAGAGAGGCCTATGTCCAGCAGTGGACTGATGAAGGCCGATGATGATGAAGATGATACCTTAAGATCCACAATCACATGGATTTTAAGCCATGTGATTGATGAATCGCAGATATAAAACCCTCCTCATTTCAAATATACCTATATATTTTACTTTTATTATTATTCCTTTGCCATAGCAACGTAAAAATGCAAACAAAAGATTTGTATGGAGAAAAGAGCATTCCAAGCTTTTGTTTAAATAAGTGATCTCATAAACATAAACCTTTGTGGTTTAAATATCGCAAATATATAAGTCTAAAATCTATCATATTTACATAACCGAAGACCATCTAGCAACAGACCAGATTAAACAGTGAGGTTTATTCAAATCACCCCCGGACAAAGGCGAAGGGCCGAGCCGATCGCTTGTCCGGTCCACTCCATAAATAACGCACTCAATTTGCCGGGAGCCGCGCGAAATTGTTTTCATGTCGCCGCGTCATCGCGTCAATTAAAAAAGTTGCCTAAATTACAACGACGCCATGTTAGTTTGGCCTGTCAAACGGCCAATGGTTTCCGCGCGCTTTTGCATGCAGTGACAGGTGTGTGACATTTCTATTTTTCAGCATGCGTTTTATTTTTTCTATTTTTCAACATGCGTTTTATTTTTTCGTTGATTCGTCGAGGGTATAAAGTAATTGAAATAACTCCACTGTGGCTAGTGAAATTTTAGTAACTGTTATATTTTGTTTGTATGAGTATTTCTATAGTTGAGTGTTATTTAATGAAAGATTAATTAATAACAGTCCTTCTGAGCACTCAAGAGCAGCAAAAATGTATGAAAGTAATGATAGACAAATTACATTCTAGATTTTACTTGTGCTAAAATTTAAAATCGAAAGGGTTTATCTACATACGAATAAGTAAGATTGGGAAAGCCAATTTATGAAAAAAAGGCCTTTTATTAGGCGTCATTTTTCCAATAATGCCGTGCCATGTACGAAATGACAAAGTTGAGGAGGAACACATTTTCAGGCAAAAATTTCATACTCCCGGTAAACACCTACTAAATGATTATAATTCGTAGAGCTCGTGGGTTAAGTTTTGGCCGGCATGGCGATGGCAACTGACAGGCCCAGTACTTGCCTCTCGTTACAGCGCCTTGGGCTTCTCTTTCGCTTTCCATCAGGCGTAGGGAAGCCATTATGTCGAGCTACTATAAAAAAACCCTTCAATCACTTACCGAATACACAAACTGTACATATTGTACACATCTAATGGAACTACCTTCCCACATGAATTCCCTGTAGTTCAAAGCTACACAGTTAGTACAACAGTCTTTGCCCTGCCAGTTGTGGCCCTCAGCTCAGAATACATAATGCGCTTGCCGGAGGCTATGTACCTCTGGCCTCCGCACTCCACTGCCCTAAACACACTTTACACTTTATTAAGATTCTCACCCGTTTAGTCACAAGTTCAAGGTGCAAAATGTATTTTCATCGTAACATGAGCGGTGACTGATTAAGTGAAACTACCAGGAGCACATAGATACAAATAAATAAATAAATAACCCAAGACATGCCACACTGGGCCACAAAGCGCCTTCTAGCCCCATACTAACGTATTATGGGTACTAGAAAACTGATAAGCTTAATTAGAAACTTTATTTTTGTAAATAAATACACATTATATATAGGAAACACCCAGACCAATACAAACGGACATGTTGATATAACTTTTGAGGCAAAGAAACCGCATCAGAATAGTGAGGCAATTTAAAGGGAGCCAAAATGGCTCACTTTGCCCAAACGTCCCGTCAGTTATCAATGGCAGTGCTTAGTGCAAACAACTCCCGGTAGTAAATCTATGGATATGTTACCGGAAATTGTAAATACCGTTACATTTATAATCCATGTTGCGAGATGGTAAACTGTAGAAAGATTGTGAACAGTAACATTCAATGAACGCGCTAGCCGTTCAATTGAATAGGAGATGACTGCGTCAGTTATACCGCCACCAGTACGTTACTAGAGCCTCGTTTAACCGAATAACTTCTAGGAAAACTAAGATCTAAAGTATACGTTAATATTATTGTTACGTAAAAGTCGGTGGCTGCATCGAGACCGCACTTCTCAACACAAAATAGCTACAACGCCTCTTCAAACCCAGATCGCGCTGAGTAAATTTACTCTTTCAAGTATTTTCTCGCAGAAATATTGTGGAGTATTCCCTCCGAAGGCTCCGTGGCTCGCTAGCTTCTCAAACCAATTCAGTTAAAATGTAAACGCCTGAAATGCGCACATTTCTCAGC
Organism: Conogethes punctiferalis; assembly: GCA_031163375.1. Taxonomy (NCBI): domain Eukaryota; kingdom Metazoa; phylum Arthropoda; class Insecta; order Lepidoptera; family Crambidae; genus Conogethes; species Conogethes punctiferalis. Next base: position 12,503,520 of record CM062090.1, on the reverse strand, counting down.
GATTAATTTCCAACATTATTTTTATTACGTTAGATAGATGATATTCTTTATTGCGCACTACACAATAGATTTAAATCTAGGCATAACAGACAAGTGTCTGTTACACAATTTAGGCGACCTTATCGCTGTAAGCGATCTCTTCCAGTCAACCTTAGGGCAGAGGATAATTGAAAAATAAAGGGGGGTGAGGTGAGCTTCCAACTAAACCGGAATTGAGAAATACGTTCTTGATATTATTGTTTTATGACCTCGACGAATGGCTAAGCTTTCTCGCCAATAGCGCGGCAATCCGAAGTTTGCAGATACGATTCCCGTTCGGGTCAATTAGGAAATTGACTTTTTTAAATAGGCTCGGGGCTGGGTGTTCTGGGTAATAATGCATTGTAGCCAGCGGTATTCCGGACCGATACGACCTTCAAATCTTCAAGAAAAGAGCGTACTTCTTTCTTAAAGGCCGGCAGCGCAGTTGTAACTCCTAATGTTGCAAATGTACATGGATGGCGATGATCACTTATCTACCTTTAGGTGAACCGTTTGCTTGTCTGCCCTCTATTTCATAAAAAAGACGCCCCTGGCTAAGGAACACCATAGTCTGAGACCAGTAGTTGGTGTGGCAAATGTTTATTATTTATTTATTGCAAAACATGACACATGGACTGATCAAAGGAGTGTCACTTTCCGAGGCAGCGCAGACGGCACACTTTTTGTGCGATAGAGTCTGCGTCTGAGACATTTAAAAAGCGCTTCTAGGTCTGCCGATAGAATGATCGAAGACGTGCGTCGTGTGCGTTGAGTCTGTGATATATCCGCGACAGATTTTTGCGGGTCGTGTGCGTTATTGCATATAATTGCATAAAAGTGCGTCACGGATAGTAAGTCTTCTGCGCTGCCCCTCGGAAACCATAAGCATAACACCATACAAAAAACGACAGTATCTATCATGGAGTCATGGCGATTTTTTCCCGTACCGCGCCGCTGAAATATCGAGGGACATTAGGTGACGTCATCCTCAGACTGTCACGTAGAGAATGTAAATCTTATCTGGTACATAGTCGACACTTACCTACAGGATATGAGTACATATCTCTAGTACTTTAATTAAGTCGTAATCTACATATTGCTGTATTTATAGAGTGCAAGCGTTACAGCTATATACGCTGTGTTTCCTTACTAAACATGGCATAAAAATAGCATTATATACAATCTTAATTTTTTTTTATAAGAAGAGCTTTCAAAATTACCTCACTCCACCTGATGGTAAGCGGTCGTGTCCAAAAGTTAGGTCGACAGGCACAATAGAACAAACCCATTGCGCCTATTGCCCTCACCCTGAAGGCCCACTGAGATGCCGTTTCACGCCCCGCCTAAAGAACCCAGAATTGTAAGAGGAAGGAAACACATGAGCTGGAAGAGCATTCCATGACTTAATGGCACGGGGCAGGAACGAGGTTCAGTTCCTCATGGTGCGCGCCACCATCGTCTGGATGGTATGCGGATGACAACGCTGTCCAGCACGTGTTGTTCGGGAGTGGAAGGAGAAATACAAGTACATAACATTAAAAATATATTGAAATTTTAGCTAAAACTAATTAAAAGTTTTTCTCATTAAAAGCTACCTGTCTTGATAGAAAAAGTTGTACAAAGTCATTTTTTTATGGCAGTGTAAAGTGATAGACAAATCGATAAATAAATCAGCAAATCATCGTATGTGAAAACGTTGAATTTAAAATGACATAAATTTCATACGTAAAAGTTATGATTACTGCCAAATAGATTACCTACTTATATATTCATTACTTATTAAAGTATGTCATAAGTACCTTTAATCAGTTAATATAGGTATATAGGTGGATGTAAGTACGTGGTTTAAAGTAAAGAAGTGGTCTTTTCGGTTTCTTTTAGAATACTGCTTTACGAAGCGGTGGTAGCAAGTGGTTTCTTAAAACGTACACGACTAAAGATTATTTTCAATCACATTTCGAATCACGACACTATTGTCTGAGCCGCAGGACGTGTTAACGTCATCAGCCTATTACAGTCCACTGCTGGACAAAGGCCTCTCCAGTTGTTCGCCACTTAGAGCAAACATCTGGAGGATATACCCATAATCGCCACGCTGGGCAGGCGGGTTGGCGATCGCAGGGCGTAGCTTCTTGCTCCGGTGACGCTGCTGCCCGTCACCGGTCTTTAGTATTTAGCTACGCCTTCAATTGTGATGGTTATACCGCCACCAGTCGGTTGCCAGCGCCTCGTTTGTTATTCGGCAGGATGCACCACGGGCAGGTGAGGAGGTGTTAACGCATCACCTCAATATTTTTGCGTCAGCCCTAAAAGCCCTAACATTTTTCGATACCCAAAGCCAAGCTTTTAGCACACGCAAAACAATAGGGTTGTAAGTATCGATAGTCGATACGAGCCGGGATGCGCACCCGAGGGATGCCATGTCATTGGATAAATAAGAACACATAGCGCCCGCACTTTTATGTCGATCATAATAATAAATCAGTTTGGTTTTATCGATAACTCCGCGTATGGATTCGGAATAGGGTTGCCGTTTGTGAATTGACATTGTATTCTCCAGATTTTAGATGTAAGAGAGCAGCCAGCCTATCATCTTTTATCTCCAAGCCAACCTGCATCCTGCCGAATAACAAACGCGGCGCTGGCAACCGACTGGTGGCGGTAGAAATCAAAATTTAAGGCGTAGCTAAAAACCACAGACCGATTACGGGCAGCAGCGTCACCGAAGCGAGTAGCTACGCCCTGCGATCGCCAATCCGCCTGCCTGCCAAGCATGGCGATTATGATGAACCTCCAGATGTTTGACCTAAGTAACGAACAACTGGAGAGGCCTAAGTCCAGCAGTGGACTGCGATAATCTGATGATGATGAATACACTGTTACAACAGTTTGTCAAGTGTCAAAGGTTTCAGTTCAGTTACTAAAAGTAACATCTTTTTAATGACTGTAGTAATTAGATACTCTGATTAAATTCAAAAGATGAGGAAACATGTCAAATCAAAAAGTCAAAGTTACTTGGGCAGTCGGATAATTATAGTCAAAGATATTTTCATTCCACATGCAAACGCGCAATGTAACATAATTTGAAAATAATACACATTTTCCCCAGAAAATTATTACGAAATTCACAGGAACAGCACAGAACGGCATCCATTTTCATTATCTCGGAAACCTATTGCATTGCAATGATACCCTATTGCGAAATTAATCACAGTTGGGGGCGTTTTGGAGCAACAACTCGCGTTTGTACGTATTCTAACTCTGAAGGCAGATTCCAATTTGGCTCTTGATGGTTTGGCTATTAAATTAAACTACTTTGTTCGCTAGATGAGTTCTGACACTGTTGTCTTATATCTAACAACTATGTTCTCTCATCCAGACAGAATTTCGCCCACAGCGATTAATCCCTAAGGAGAGTAGCCTAGTCATCATCAGTCTACAAACGTCCACTGCTGGACATAGGCCTCCCACACTAACTGACAATAGGCCTGTTGCCGTAAAATATGTAATTAGTCCGTCTTTTAAATTGTTCAAAAATAAAAGATTCGTATTTTTTCATTTGTAAATTAGACCAAAAATGACAAAGATATAGCCCGTTCAAATTACGCGTGACGTCAAAGAGTGGGAGTTTTTTTCGCCACTGAGACCAAGAGACAAAGAGCCCCACTCCAACATTTAGATACCTTGTGTCTTTGTTATTTATTGTTTAAATGAAAAAGGGAAAAATACGTGTCCAATATATTTATATAATCTAAAACACGGACTAAATAAAATGTTATTATTTTGACCCTGGAAACATCCGTATTGTAATTTGGGGAGATTGGACTTAGTCACCACGCTTGGAAGGCGGGTTGGTGACCGCAGTAGGTTTGATGAGATGGGATGTCTTCATATCACAATCCTTTCAAATCGCGCCAACCCTATACTCAATTCCATCCCATCTTTGTTTTACTGCTCTATTATTGAGAAATATGCCGTTTGGTTTGTATAAGATATGTGAGAGAACTCATGTATTCGTAATTTTCTTTGCCGATAAGAGGTCTACTCGCGGAATGACTCTTGTTTTGTTTGTCGTATATGTACTTAATTGCGTTATAGTTTAGAATAATAGTACTTTGTACTCCCGAGGCCTTGATGATACTGGAGATAATAGAAATTTATGTTAGACTAAATGGGAGAATCTGGAGGAGGGCGTGGCCCGACAATGCGCTAGAGGAAACGTTGACCTGGTGAGGGTAGCAGGGAAGAATGGGCCTGTTTCCGTAAAAAATTCAATTAGTCCGTCTTTTAGATTGTTCAAAAATAAAAGACACGTATTTTTTCATTTGTAAATTAGACCAAAAATTACAAAGATATAGCACGTGGAAATTACGCGTGACGTCACATAGTGGGAGCTTTTCGCCACTAAGTAACGTCAAAGACTCCTAAATTTTGATGCCTTGTATCTTTGTTATTTTTTGTTTAAATGAAAAAAGGAAAAATACGTGTCTAATATATTTTTATAATCTAAAATGCGGACTAAATATAATGTAATTATTTTGACCCTGGAAACATCCCCATTAGCTGCGGGAGGTAAAAATAAGATTTACATGGCGCTCAGTGGAGGAGAATCCTTTAGTGGCTTTTCTATCCAAGTTGTAAAACGTCCAATTGTCATCGTAACATGATCAGTGACTGTAGTGGACAGTACCAGGAGCGCACAGCCACGTAGGAAGTGTATAAGTTGCGTTAACTTACCTAATGTTAACCAACTTAGAGATTCTTAGTTTTCTTGTACACGCTACGGTCTACCAGAGAGGCCACCTGTGCAAGTATGCCTGCGTAGGTCAACTGTCGCCTTCGCAGGTACAAAAAATTGTACAGGTCTATTACCACACACGTTCCGGTCGACCGACCATTAAAAACGACAATTTGGTCTTCTACTTCTGACGCCCTTATGCGCTCCTGGTACTTTTCGATCAAGAAGACACTGCTCATGTTACGATGAAAAATGGACATTATGCAACTTGGATATTCTTCGACTAAACGATAAGACCTACACTCAATATTGGGCGGATTGAGAAGATCAGAGAGAAGAGAAGACGAGTTTTTCCGAACACTCGCCGTGATACTAATGGTAAGAAACACACACAGACGCAAAATGCTTGCGTAAAGATATAATGTCTAGCTTGTTTTAAAGTTTCTGACAATATGTACGAGTCGAAGGCTCTGATCGGGACACTTATGAAGCGTTGTCGTTGTGTCTAGGCAATTCTAAGTCGATGTAGCGAGAAGATTTACGCCACTTACGCCAGTAAAGCGTATCCTGAGCACATCCTTTATATGATTGGTGACCCACCTTAATATGGAAATGCGGTCGAGCGCCGGTCCCTGGCCAATTTCGCATCAGTCAAATGTAAGTAGGGAACCTGTATTGATCTGGAATGGTACAGCTATGTCTATGATGCCGGGGCCACACATTGGAGGTATGAGCACCAACGTAACGTTTTGCGTCCAATACACCAATGTGTGTATCGGTACTTGGACACAATGAAGACATTGAGCGCCTCAGTATTGGGCATTGGACAGTGATTGGACGCAAAGTTGAATCCAATGTGTGGCCCCAGCATGAAAAGTATAAGCTATGAAGTGGAGATTCTTTTAATCAAAAGAAGGAGGTTCTATTCGACTGCATTTGTTGTAAATTTATTAGCACTTGAAAAATTCTTTTTTCTTTCCGAACACTTTCGACTTGATCCCATTGTCGCTATAGTGTCGCCATAGTAAAATCGGCGCGGTGTATTCTTTTCCGTCACAGCACGGAACTAAATTAACAGGAAAGGTCATCAGGAAGCAGCACCTATGTTTCTGTTAAATAAATATACAGGTAACCAGTGCCAAGTAACCAAGGATCCAAGTTATTTCTCATAAAACTTCTACATCTGGACCCCCGAAAAAACTATCGCATCTCGGGCAAATCGTTTGTGAGATTGAGGGTCCGTAATATGCAAATGGGTCGGTGTCCGTCGCTACATCGCATCAATCAAACGCGTATGGGTCCCAGTATCGACCCACTTCATACACTTAGAGTGCTCTCCTAAGTGAAGAAAGAAAATATGAAAAGGTAAATCTCCGGAGAACCCAAGTTTTAGACTTTTAGTACATATTAGAATTAGCAAGCTGAAGTGGTATTGCTGGCCATATCAGATGCAGAACCGACAACAGTTTGAGTAAGAGTTCTGGAGCGGAAACCACTTCTCGGCAAACGTACCGTGGGACCTCTCTTATTGCTGTTAGTTTCTAGATGGCACCTAAAGATTAGTTAAAGTTACCATGTGGTAAGTATACAAAAAAAAGTGTAGATAGGCTAATGAGATTAAATAGCATAGACGAAGATACAAACATACACGCAAAGAAAAAAAGCTAGAAAACAGACTTTGATTAATTGGGAAGCTGAGAGCAAATTTGAAATTACGTTTCAGAACAGCGAAACACTGAAATTGATTCCATTTCGCAAATGCGGACCCTATTTCAATAATCCCACATCAAGGTGTCAGAGCTGACGTAATCCACGATATCTCACTAAATTTGGCGAAGTTCATAAAGCAAGCTGAAATCAATTTGTTATAATTTGCCGAGGTAGGATTGGCAAATAAATAAAGGCGATACCGCGTCGGCCAATCAAAAAGTAATCTAATACCGCTCAGAGGTATATTTTCACGGAATTAACTGTGCATTTTTGAGGATTGGTGGGTTGGAGCTCAGTTGGAAGGGTGACTGGAGCTTGGGATTTTATGTGGACAAAAGGGAATTTTGATTTGTTGACTCTGCGTGAATGAATAATAACAAAGCCAGCCATTGAGTCTACATAATTATATATTATACTAGCTGTGCCAGCGACTTCGTCCGCGTGGAATAGTTTCTTGGGTAGTGATTTTAATGACCCCCAGTGCCTGGCAGCTGGCAGCGGCGCGGCGCCGATCTCGGCGCGCTTTATATACCTACCCGTGCAAACGTACAGCAGGCTTGACGCGATTAGTTAAATGGGCGTAACTTTTTTATTTATGGACCGATTAACATGAAACAAACACTAAATGTTAAGGGAAGCTTCCAGCAATATATTAGTGAAAACCGCATCTTAATCGGATACGCGGTTTCTGAGATTAGCGTGCACAAACATACAGACAAACAGACAAACAGACAAAAAAATCCAAAAATCATTGTTTTGGGTACTATTGCATTAAATAAAGGCCTCCCATAATATTTTTTCACAAATTTCTTCCATGTACAGACAGCGATTCGTTACATTTTTATTATATGTATAGAAGATAGATATATATAATACTAGCTTTCGCCGCACGCTCTTCGCGCGTGCGTGCTCAAGCTAGGTCTGCGACGCTGGACGCTCCGGGCTTCGCCCTACGCGGAGCTCGGCCTGCGGCCTCGCGATACGCAGCTCGGCCTGCGGCCTCGCGAAATTACTTTTCTGGGTTGTACCGTCCGCGTGGGCGGGCGCGGTGGGCTTTTTTATGGTTCGTTGATTCGGTTTTGTGTGGGGGCTCCTTGGGGCGCCAGCCGCTCCGGGCTTCGCCCTCCGCGGCGTTGCTTTGGCGGCTTGGGTGGGCTCGCGCGGCCTGCGGCCTCGCAAACTATTTTTTTTTTCATTATTGAATGAATGATCCTAGGGGCACTGCTCCGGGCTTTGCCCTGCGCAGGGCTCGACCTTCGGTCTCGCTTATTTTAGTAGTGTAACAAAAAGAGGGTGGTCGCTCGGCCTTCGGCCTCGCATAGGTTTTTTTTTTCATTGATGGGTAAATACTCCTTGGGGCACTGCTCCGGGCTTCGCCCTACGCAGGGCTCGACCTTCGGTCTCGCCTGTTACAGTAGCGTAACTAAAAGAGCTTGGGCTCGCTCGGCCTGCGGCAGTGCGGCCTCGCATAGTTTTTTTTCATAAGTAGGTGAATATTCCTTGGGGCACTGCTACGGGCTTCGCCCTACGCAGGGCTCGACCTTCGGTCTCGCGTATTATGGTAGCGTAACTAAAAGAGGATGGGCTCGCTCGGCCTGCGGCCTCTCATAGTTCTTTTTTCATAAGTAGGTGATTATTCCTTGGGGCACTGCTACGGGCTTCGCCCTACGCAGGGCTCGACCTTCGGTCTCGCGTATTACAGTAATGTAACTAAAAGAAGGTGGGCTCGCTCGGCCTTCGGCCTCGCAAACTGTTTTTTTTCCATTATTGCGTGAATATTCCTTAGTACACTGCTCCGGGCTTCGCCCTACGCAGGGCTCGACCTTCGGTCTCGCGTATTATGGTAGTGTAACTAAAAGAGGATGGGCTCGCTCGGCCTGCGGCCTCGCATAGTTTTTTTTTTCATTGATGGGTAAATACTCCTTGGGGCACTGCTCCGGGCTTCGCCCTACGCAGGGCTCGACCTTCAGTCTCGCCTGTTACAGTAGCGTAACTAAAAGAGCTTGGGCTCGCTCGGCCTGCGGCCTCGCATAGTTTTTTTTCATAAGTAGGTGAATATTCCTTGGGGCACTGCTACGGGCTTCGCCCTACGCAGGGCTCGACCTTCGGTCTCGCGTATTATGGTAGTGTAACTAAAAGAGAATGGGCTCGCTCGGCCTACGGCCTCGCATGGTTTTTTTTCATAAGTAGGTGAATATTCCTTGGGGCACTGCTACGGGCTTCGCCCTACGCAGGGCTCGACCTTCGGTCTCGCGTATTATGGTAGCGTAACTAAAAGAGGATGGGCTCGCTCGGCCTGCGGTCTCTCATAGTTCTTTTTTCATAAGTAGGTGATTATTCCTTGGGGCACTGCTACGGGCTTCGCCCTACGCAGGGCTCGACCTTCGGTCTCGCGTATTACAGTAATGTAACTAAAAGAGCTTGGGCTCGCTCGGCCTGCGGCCTCGCATAGTTTTTTTTCATAAGTAGGTGAATATTCCTTGGGGCACTGCTCCAGGCTTCACCCTACGCAGGGCTCTACCTTCGGTCTCGCGTATTACAGTAATGTAACTAAAAGAAGGTGGGCTCGCTCGGCCTTCGGCCTCGCAAACTGTTTTTTTTTTCATTAGTGCGTGAATATTCCTTAGTACACTGCTCCGGGCTTCGCCCTACGCAGGGCTCTACCTTCGGTCTCGCGTATTATGGTAGCGTAACTAAAAGAGGATGGGTTCGCTCGGCATGCGGCCTCGCATAGTTTTTTTTTTCATTGGTGGGCGCATACTCCTTAGGGCACTGCTCCGGGCTTCGCCCTGCGCAGGACTCGACCTTCGGTCTCGCATGTCATAGTAGATACCATAAGAATGTTCGTCACGTTAAGTAACGTAAGTATCGTAAGTATGTTCGTCACACCAAGTATCGTAAGTATGTTCGTCACACCAAGTATCGTAAGTATGTTCGTCATATCAAGTATCGTATGTTCGTCACGTCAAGTAACGTAAGTATGTTCGTCATTTGTATGGGAAATCGTGATTTTTGAGTTGGCTTTTTTTTATTCCTGCTGAATTTATGAGGTCATTTGGGGCCTCAATGGAGTCTGTGGACTATTTTTGACAGGACCTCATACTTGGTTTTTAAAATTTCGCGATTTTACGTTTCGGGGTAAATCTCGGAAATTACCCTAAAAATGGGGTAAATTTTTATACCATTTTATAGGTTATAAGGAGACCTCCAAAAGAGCTCCCGGACTTTCTTTTCTCAGACGCACCCTTCTGCCCTTAAAATCACTTTGAATTTTTCGAAAACCTAACTTTTTTACAAAATGGCCGCCTGCCCATACGCCATTTTGTTTTTCCCACTTTTGGTACCCAGTAGTCAGTAACAACTATATTACACACTAAATGGCATTCACACTTTTTTTCGAGTCATACAAAGTGGGCGACCAGGACCCCTCGAAGGGACCCCTTTGAAAAAAGTTTGAGCCACCGTCCATCCCAGTGTTGCCAGATGACGGAGATAAAAATAGTCAAATGTCATTTTAATGGGCTCTATCTCTACGCTCCTGGGAATAATTTTTGCGAAATGTCATTATTTCTATTTTCGACTATTTCGGGGCATTTCTCAAAAACTACCGAAAATGTAGAAATTATTTTTTTACCTGGCAATACATCATTAGTAAACACACATTGGCCTAGTACATTGCACCCCGCTCAAATGTTGCTATCTACCCGAAAATCCATTTTTTAACTTTCGAAAACGCGATTTTTTCACAAAATGGCCGCCACCGCAGCCGCCATCTTGAAAGTCTGTCATTTCATATTTTTCCCATATACTACACTATATATGACGTCGATTGGCATTTTTACTTTTTTCCTGCCAAGCATCTTGGCGGCCAGACAACTCGGCAAAAAAGGCATTGCCAAAAAATTTGTTTTCCCCGCCGTGCCGAGTGTTGCCAGGCCACCAAGATAAAAATGGTAAAATGTCATTCTAATGGGCTAAATCTGTGAGCACATGGCAACTTTTTATTTAAAATGTTGGTCCTTCTACTTTCGAATTTTTTGGGCCATATCTCAAAAACTATCAAAAAAGTAGAAAATATTTTTATACCTGGCAACACACAATAGCCCAACGGATAACCGACCAGTACATTGCAATTCTGTTAAATGTTGCCATCACACTAAAAATTCATTTTGAAATTTTCGAAAATCAAACTTTTTCACAAAATGGCTGCCAGTGCCGACGCCATCTTGAAAATCGAAAAAATCGGAATTTTCCCATATACCTGACTATATATGGCAACATTTGGCATTTTTACTTTTTTTCTGCCATTTGCCGGAATGCTCAAAGTATAAGCCAAAAAAGGGTCTGCCAAAAAATTATTTAGCCCGCCAAATCCAGTGTTGCCAGAATTTTTCTCCAAAACTACCCTGAGGCTAATACCAGTCGGGGTTGCCATAAATGTGCATACTCGGAATTCGGATACAAGTCAAAATTTTTTCACTCATATTTAGGGCCCTGTGCCAAAAACTACCATGAATTTGGTAGAAATTAAGAAACCTACCAATAGACCGATAAATACTCTACCACCGCCTTATACTAACCAAATCGATTCAGTGTTGCCATCATTGAGAAAAATCAGTTTGAAAATAGAAAAAAAATTCACGGAACAAAATGGCCGCCAGCGGCGCCGCCATATTGTTTTTTTATAATCTATGGTCATCGGTTGACAGTTGACTATACCTGTGGCGATATTCTAAAGAAATTTTGCCGTTATCTCTGCGCACCGCGACAGTACGACCACGCAAACATGGGTCCAAAACCAATTTTCAATCCAAGATGGCGGCACGGACATCTTGTTTTTTTATTTTTTTCCAACTTTGACGTTTCTCTCTTCCATAGACAATTCGAACACACTATGCGCCGCTTGGGCATTCCATACATTTTTTTAAACTTTTTTTTCGAAAAACGGCCGCCATCTTGGATTTTTTGAATTTTTTTTTTGTAAAGCTGCTTTGATTAAAAAATAAAATACCCCTAAATAAACATTTTTGGCAAAATCACCCCCTAACTACCCGAAAAAAACCCCTGATGAATGAGTCAGTCAGTCAGTGGTAATTTAGCTTTATATATTATAGATAGACTAGCTTTCGCCGCACGCTCTTCGCGCGTGCGTGCTCAAGCTAGGTCTGCGACGCTGGACGCTCCGGGCTTCGCCCTACGCGGAGCTCGGCCTGCGGCCTCGCGATACGCAGCTCGGCCTGCGGCCTCGCGAAATTACTTTTCTGGGTTGTACCGTCCGCGTGGGCGGGCGCGGTGGGCTTTTTTGTGGTTCGTTGATTCGGTTTTGTGTGGGGGTTCCATGGGGCGCCAGCCGCTCCGGGCTTCGCCCTCCGCGGCGTTGTTGGGTCGGCTCGCTCGGCCTACGGCCTCGCATAGCTTTTTTTTCATTGATGGGTGCATACTCCCTGGGGCGCTGCTCCGGGCTTCGCCCTACGCAGGGCTCGACCTTCGGTCTCGCATGTCATAGTAGATACCATAAGCATGTTAGTCACGTTATACTTAACGTTCCCATACAAGTGACGAACATTCTTACACAGTAACGTAAGTATGTTCGTCACATCAAGTATCGTAAGTATGTTCGTCACATCAAGTATCGTAAGTATGTTCGCCACATCAAGTATCGTAAGTGTGTTCGTCACTTGTATGGGAAATCGTGATTTTTGAGTTGGCTGTTTTTTTATTCCTGCTGAATTAATGAGGTTATTTGGGGCCTCAATGGAGTCTGTGGACCATTTTTGACAGGACCTCATACTTGGTTTTCAAGATTTCGCGAATTTACGTTTCGGGGTAAATCTCAGAATTTACCCTAAAAATGGGGTAAATTTATACACCAGTTAATAGACACTTAGGAGACCTTCAAAAGAGCCCCCGGACTTTTCATTCTCAGAGGCACCCTTCTGCCTCAAAAGCTACTTTGAAATTTTCCAAAACCTAACTTTTTTACAAAATGGCCGCCTGCCCATACGCCATTATGTTTTTCCAACTTTTGGCACGCAGTTGTCAGTAACAACTATATTACACACTAAATGGCATTCACAGTTTTTTTTCGCTTCATACAAAGTGGGCGACCAGGGCCCCTGGTAGGGACCCCTTTGAAAAAAGTTTGAGCCACCGTCCATCCCAGTGTTGCCAGATGACGGACATAAAAATAGTCAAATGTCATTTTAATGGGCCCCTCCTCTATGCTCCTGGGAATAATTTTTGCGAAATGTCATTATTTCTATTTTCGACTTTTTCGGGGCATTTTTCAAAAACTACCAAAAATGTCAGAATTATTTTTTTTCCTGGTAATACATAATGACCATACACACATTGGCCTAGTACTTTGCACCCCGCTCAAATGTTGCCATCTACCCGAAAATCCATTTTTTAACTTTCGAAAACGCAATTTTTTCACAAAATGGCCGCCAGCGCGGCCGCCATCTTGAAAGTCTGACGTTTCGGATTTTTCCCATATACTACACTATATATGGCGTCGATTGGCATTTTTACTTTTTTCCTGCCAAGCGTCCTGGCGGCCAGACAGCTCGGCGAAAAAGGCATTGCCAAAAAATTTCTTCTCCCCGCAGTGCCGAGTGTTGCCAGGCCACCACGATAAAAATGGTCAAATGTCATTCTAATGGGCTAAATCTGTGAGCACATGGCAACTTTTTATTTAAAATGTTGGTCCTTCTACTTTCGACCTTTTTGGGCCATATCTCAAAAACTATCAAAAAAGTCAAAAATATTTTTATACCTGGCAACACACAATGACCCAACTGATAACCGACCAGTACATTGGAATTCTGTAAATTGTTGCCATCATACTGAAAATCCATTTTGAAATTTTCGAAAACCAAACTTTTTTACAAAATGGCCGCCAGCGCCGCCGCCATCTTGGATATCGACTTGGCCGTATTTTTCCTGTATTCTAGACTATATACCGGACCAGAGCCAATTTTCACTTTTTTTTTTAATCGATACCCCGGACCCAGAGAGACTTTGGAAAATGACTACTGCGAAAACACATTTTTGCCCGCCAAAACCAGTGTTGCCAAAATTTTTTTACAAAACAACCCTGTGGCCAATACCAGCCAGGGTTGCCATAAAACTGCATACTCGAAAATCGGATACACGTCAAAATTTTTCCACCCCTATTTGGGGTCCTGAGCCAAAAACTACCATCAATTTGGTAGAAATTAAAAAACCTACCAATAGCCTGATAAATATCCTACCACCGCCCGATACAAACCAAATCGATCCAGTGTTGCCAACAGTATGAAAAATCAATTTGAAAAATGCAAAAAAAATTCTTGGGACAAAATGCCCGCCAGCGGCGCCGCCATATTGTTTTTCTATAGTCTATGGTCATCGGTCGACACTCGACTATATCTGTGGCAATAATGAAAAAAAATCTCGCCGCCATCTGTAAACACCGCGACGCTATGACCACGCAAACGTGAGTCCAAAACCTATTTTCAATCCAAGATGGCGGCGCGGCCATCTTGGATTTTTTTTATTTTCTCCCCGTAAAGCTGCTTTGATTAAAAAAATAAATACCCTAAAATCAACATTCCAACCAAAATCACCCCCCAACTACCCGAAAAAAACCCCCGATGAGTGAGTGAGTCAGTCAGTGGTAATCGAGCTTTATATAATATAGATTTTTTTTTTTCGCGAAAAACCGCCGCCATCTTGGATTTTTTTTATTTTCTCCCCGTAAAGCTGCTTTGATTAAAAAAATAAATACCCTAAAATCAACATTCCAACCAAAATCACCCCCCAACTACCCGAAAAAAACCCCCGATGAGTGAGTGAGTCAGTCAGTGGTAATCGAGCTTTATATAATATAGATAGATATAGACAGTGAGTGCATGGTCTCAAACCTAAAGGTAACTTGTTGTACTACCATATACTATGAGTACTATAAATTATGACTGCGTACGACTCCCCAGGCACATATTACCGAGCCAACGTAAAAGGGTATTTTAAAAATTCCTCGTTATTATTTATGTATTTGTCCTATAAGAGATTTCAACAAATTCATAAAAAGGTTGTGAATATTTACTAAAAGGAAACGGATCGTCTGCGCTGGTCAATTGACAATGCTCTCTACACATTGCGCACACTGTGGTAATGCTTCCAGTAAGGTTAAATCCATGGCATATCCAGCTTTTCCTACAAACGCTTGCCACCCTACAACAAGCCAGCGATTCACAACTCCCGATACAAATTCGGGAACGTAAATTAAAATGACATTAAACTCAAAAGTTAGCGGTTCGGAAATATTGAATTTCTTGTGAAAACACTCCGTTCCGTGTCCCGCTGTTGTGTTGTTTACGTTCCGGTTCAAGGCATCATTAGGGATGTTAAAAGTCTATTTTTCTATTTATCGATTATTAATTGCGTATAGTGAAGTCGATTTTTAGGGTTCCGTAGCCAAAATGGCAAAAACGGGACCCTTATAGATTCGTCATGTCTGTCTGTCTGTCTGTCCGTCCGTATGTCACAGCCAGTTTATTCCGAAACTATAAGAGCTACATTATTGAAATTTGGTACGTAGATGTATTCTGTGAACCGCATTAAGATTTTAAAATCTATTAATAAAATCAGAAAAAAATCCAAAATTTTTGGGGTTCCCCATACATAGAACTGAAACTGAAAATTTTTTTTTTCATCAAACCTATACGTGTGGGATATCTATGGATAGGTATTTGGAAATAATGTTAAGGTTTCTAACATCATTTTTTTCTAAACTAAATAGTTTGCGCGAGAGACTCTTCCAAAGTGGTAAAATGAGTGTCCCCCCCCCCCCCCGTAACTTCTAAAATATGGGCATGATAAAACTGAAAAAAATATATCATGTGTATCACTATGCAAACTACTAACGAAATTTGGTTTGAAACAAATCTAGCCCGTAGTTTTTTTTTTAAACGTCGTAAATCAAATTACCTAATTTTTTCATTTAATTAACTCCAATATAATAAAACGTTAAGAAAAACATTTATTTAGCTGTATAGTGGTACGGAACCCTACGTGCGAGAGTCCGACTCGCACTTGGCCGGTTTTTAATACATAAATCGATCATATAAAGTTGTCCTTTTGTTGGGGTGCTCATTTCATCGTCATTATAATAATAATAAATCGTTTAATGATACTCAGAATTAGTAATTCAATATATGGTTTCATTATTCTGTACCTTGAAAGTGTAAAAAGAATAATAACTTTGATTCTTAGTTGTGTTATTTGATTGTTCATACTATTTAACTTGATCTTTTATTTCTTCATATGATTTTTAACCTGAATAATTATTAAAATGAATCTCTTAGGTTTATTATGGGAATATGAACAGCATGTAGAATTTTAAATAACAGAGAAAATCGTAATTTTTTAAACAATCGATATTATTATTTTTACAAAACTTGTCGAAAATTTTTATTAAATCGATCCTTTTCCGTTAATCTCACATCCCTAGGCATTACTGGCGCAATTCATATTCGGGCTGGTGGAATTTTTGCCATCGATTATTGCACAGCCAAATAGGTCAACCGGTTTTGAAGTGGTGAACTTTAACTCGATGCAGTAAGGTTTTATATTTGAAGTCTAGTAAGCTGAAGACATGCTATATGATTTGCTGTTGTGTTGATACTTAGCAAGTCGAATTTGATGGTAATGTTGTAGACGTGGAATGGAATAAATGTTAAAAATACACAATAATGTACTTATAGGTACAAGAGGTACATCATGATCATCAGCCTACTGCAGTGCACTGCTGGACATAGGCCTCTCCAGTTGTTCGCCACTTTGAGCAAATATCTGGAGACCTTACCCATAATCGCCACGCTTGGCAGGCGGTTGACGATCTCAGACCTTCAATCGTGATGGTTATACCGCCACTAGTATGTTGCCAGAGCCTCGTTTGTTATTCGACAGGATGTATCGCGGACAGATGAGGTTGGCTTGGACCGAAAAGATCTCTTACATCTCCATTATGAGGTACGCGATACGAATTCCATATCAGCATGTTCTATCTATGATTTAGGTATCATCATCACCATCAGCCTTTATTGGTCCACTGCGGGACATAGGCTTCTCCCAATGTTCGCCACTTTGATTGATCCTGGGCTTCTCGCCTCCAACACTTGCCAGCCGTCCTGCGCAAGTCGTCACTCCACCTGGCATGCGGTCACGTTCAATGAACATGTTCTTCTGGAACCGACTGCAGTACACGACGTCGTCCTCGAAGTTGTTCAAAAACATGTATGTCTCGAGCAGACATCGGCGTTAAGTGGAAACAACTTTGATTTAGGTATAACTAGCTGTGCCCGCGGCTTCGCCCGCGTTGCCAGTGGGCAATTTAGGGAAGTGGGGGGTTGGAAAGGGGGAAAAAGTAGCCTATGTTACTCTCCATTCCTTCAACTATCTCCACTTAAAAAATCGCGTCAATTCGTCGCTCCGTTTTGCCGTGAAAGAAAGACAAACATACAGACAGACAGACACACTTTCCCATTTATAATATTAGTAAGAAAGTAAGGATAAGTAGCAATTTGAGGTTAGTTTATTGTATTAGTTACTGAATTTATCTTTATTCACTTATTCAAAGGCGACGCCTAAAGCGAATCGTTAACAAAATCGCCAATATTACGACCAAAACGCTTTCAAATAAAAATTTCCCTACACCTTAATAACACTATACATTTTTATACGCTCACGGAGCAGACGAGACAGAGTGTTTCCACGCAGGGCCATTACAGCGACTGTCATCAATCTTCCAGCACAAATGTGGCTTTCTTGAGCTCGGTACTTCCCCCACGCCAATACTCGCGAGGTGGGGAGCACTTAACTGACAAATCTTAGTCATAACTTATTTAGTTGCGGGACTATTTCGACGGTATCAATATGGGCTGTAAAGCTTGCTTGGTATTCTATTACTGTTTCTTTATACCCTATTTTTTATGCTATTTTGTATGTACAGTTTTTTGTATACCTATCGATATAACGGACAAATCTTAGTCATTAAAAACTTTAAGTTTATTTAGTTGAGGGATTATTCCGATGGTATCAATATGAGCTGTAAAGCAGGAATGGAAGTTTCTTTTCATATTTTTATCTAACATACTTTTTTATACTTCATGGAAAGGAAATGACAGTAGAGAGTTAAAAGTATCAATTTTATCTGGAATAAATATGGGGATGTTATTTTAGCTGCTGACCACAGGTAACCTGTAGTCTGATTTAAGTATCCTGCTTTATACCCAATTTGTTTTTGTAAAACTTTCAATGTAAGTACAGACACTCTTGTACTATTTTATCATTGTATATTGATGTTTATTTTTGGAACACGAAGTAAGAACTTACAAATTAGAGTTGCAAGGGTAATCTTAGCCGTTTCCCTTTGCTCAGTAAACTTTCCACAAGTCCATAACAGTAAAACAACACCCAGTGAAACTTTATATTAATTAAACGGGAGTGCCCATTATTTAAAGGGATCGGACCCACAGATACCCTTTCAAAGATAAATAAAAATTTATCTCTCGTTTGGCGTGGCAGTGGTTATTAAATATTATTGTTGTTGTTTGCGAACCCATTTAATAATGAATAATGAGAAACAAAGAATGTATGGTGGTAATTAGTGGGTAACATTACGGCACAGTACATTAGGATTGACAGTGAAGATTGGATTGACTTCATCATCGGTCTAGTAGTAGAAAGTGCAACCTGAGGCCCAAGAGAACCCGGGTTCAAAAACTGTTATTGGACTTTACATTTTTTCTTATATTTTATTTACCATCAAGAAATTTCTCATTAGTAGCACCGGATGTTAGGAAGGGAATCTAAGTAGATACATAATTCCATGGCGATCCTAGAGTTCTTCTATGTATGTTGTTTATGTTGTATGTTTGGTTACGTCTTACACAATCACCGCTCCATTTCTTTCCGCGGGTGTTGTAAGAGTCGACTAAGAGACTTTCTAAGATTTCAGCTTCTTCGGTGTGGGACGGTTTCCACTCGGCCGAAACACCCGATTTATTTATACTTACTACACCTGATGTTATTACCAGGCGCTGTGGAGGTCGGTGTTCACTGGATGACGCATATTTGTACAGGACATATGGCAATACCAATTTTTTTTATTGAATTCTAAGAAAGCATATGACCACAATCACACCTGATGTTAAGTGATGTTATGGCCTAGGATGGAGCATGTTTACTTAGAATAAGTCTAATCACTCTTCGCGTTAAATATTTCGAAGTTTTAACGGCTAGGAGAGACATAAGCCGGCTCATTCCAAATTTTAACTGTACGCGACAAGAAGGAATTCAAATCTTTTTGCAATGTAAACAAATATACCATTTGAAATGGCTCACTGTCGTTGCTCGCACTATGGCCATGCCCAGGTGTTGTCCGGGCCTAATGAGCCCATACATTGGGAGGCTTAAGAGACCCGCCGCGTTTGAAGGTTAACGCTATTAATATTTCACGCGCCCTAAGTATACACAACTGAACGCTATTTATATATCTAGTTAGCCTGTTTTGCGACGTTTGCAAATACTCTGTACCTACATTTCCGTGTCAAACACTTTATACGAATTTTTGCAGCGACTTGTGCCTCTCCTTGTTGATTTCCTTTTAAATACAGACATAGTTAAATAAATTCAAGTTTTTTCTTTTATTTCATTGACTTGCTGAATCTCATCGTACTAAATCTCATCTTAACTAATATTATAAAGCTGAAGAGTTTGTTTGTTTGTTTGAACGCGCTAATCTCAGGAACTACTGGTCCGAATTGAAAAATTCTTTTTGTATTGAATAGACCATTTATCGAGGAAGGCTTTAGGCTATATAACATCAAGCTGCAACTATTAGGAGCAAAGAAATAATGGAAAATGTAATAAAAAAACGGGGAAAAAATAACTATTCCACGCGGACGAAGTCGCGAGCACAGCTGTTTAAAGACCATATGCTTATTTTCTAATAGCTCGGCCACACCGGCCTTTTTTAGACGTTGAAAAAGAATTTTGACGTATACTCAGGGTTAAGCTACCGTAACAAGCGTTTTAGCACTAAAAAAACGCCAGTGTAGCCGAGTTGTAAGCGTTTAAACCGTCAGTTTTCAAATAATTCATAGGAGCTACCACTTGGAAATGACGTCATTCATGCTCATCATCAGCTTTTTGCAGTCCACTGCTGGACATAGGCCTCTCCAGTTATTCGTCACTTAGGGCAAACATCTGGAGGATATACCCATAATCGCCACGCTGGGAAGGCAGGTTGGCGATCGCAGGGCGTAGTTTCTCGCTCCGGTGACACGTCATCGGTCTGTGGTATTTAGCTACGCCTTCAATTGTAATGGTTATACCGCCACCAGTCGGTTGCCAGCCGTCATTGTTCCTATGTAATCCAAACATAACTCCTGTACAGAATTAGTTAACAATTCGAGTTGATCCCTTTACGCGCGATTCTAGATCCAATCGTTGGCCGCTGCATAAATAATTGAATTTCAGCGAAAGGAGAGCGGGTATCATTGTAGAGGGGGTGGATGGGGGGTGAAGTTTGATCCCGGGGATTTGGGGAACGAAACATAAATTAATAAATCGGGCTATCGCCGTACACCGACAGACTTTTAACGCTGGCTTTTAGATAAATGGGCTTAGTGTTACGCAAATATGGCTTCGAATTGGAAGCGTAGCGACAGCGGATGAACTATTTATGGTATAACCATCAATTACATATCTAAAGGAAGAAAGAAAATAAGACTCACACTACTTGTATATAACTAGCATTAGTTTATGATTCATTCATAGTAAATAAGTTCAAAAGGTAAGTTGATCCAAGAAATACAGGCCCTAGCTTAGGCTCCCAATTCACACAGTAGATGAATTATCATGTAAATCAATTTCGTAGTAAACAAAAGAAATATATGCAAAGAAATTGAACATTGTGAAATGTTTGCACTACTAATGAAGTTACACGTTAGAAGAGTGTAAAAGTAAAATATGTGTAGTCACTATGTAGGTTGGGTATGTAGTTGTCAGTTTCACATTTACTACTTAGCCATTTGGATTATTCATTAAAATAATTGGACACGTTAAAGAATAACTATCGATTTTAGAGCCCGATCAAACTAGCGTGATTGAGCTGCCACATTCACAGCCGATAGTGTGAGAGTTTAGCGTTTTAATAGCCAAGACGCGCGTTTATCACGTCGATTCCCCAACTGTGACCGTTATTGAAATTTGAATATGGCCGGTATGGCCAAACATATGAACCTACTAGAAAGAAAATATGTAAATAAAGTATAATAAACACACAACATATTGTTACGGCACTGGATATGAAGTTATACGTCTCATGTTGCCTTGATAATCTAAGGTATAAAGAAAAGCACTTAGTAGTTTCAGTATAAAGACGAGAGCGCTAAAAAGTTTTAAGCACAAGATTAAATTCCACTAAAAGGAAAGGAATTTTTGAAGCTTCATAAACGAACTGGCTAAAAGAAAAACAAGAAATAAAGTGGTTTTATTGTTAGATAGAGTGAATGAATAATATGAATATGTTTGTTTAAAACGCTGATCGACTGTAGACCCAGACATAGAAAGTACTTAATTTAATTAATTAGTTATAAAAGTGATTGGAATTTATTGTACATGAATATAAATTATACGATAAATTGAGTTTTTTATTCATATTTCATTAAATGTTCGGTATATTTACAATGCCCCGAAAACTGAAACAAAATGGTGCAATTGACGTGATAGACCAGTCATGGAACTGATATTATTAGATCTTAATTTGAGTCTAATGTGTAGGTTTTATGTAACGAGCCATATAAAAATCAAGGCGTCAACATTCCAAAATTAAAACTTGCCAAAGCGGGGGAGTTCGCGCGAACGACGTGAAGGAATTAGCGAGCCCGCGGCGTGATGCACAGTCGTGTGTACGTGACTGTAGCGATTTTCATTAAATAGCCGACGGCGGCGCGCGGCGCGGCGTGCATTATTATGCAAATGCGGCGACTGCGTGCCGCCCGCTCTCAGATTCGACACGTGGCCTCTGCGACGGCGAACTGCAAGTGGCGTAGTCAGCGTGATAACGTTATGACAAAGGCGTCAATTGTTGTTATTCCGATGATGGTTAGGTTTATCAAAGAACAAAATTGTTATTAATAAATAGCACAGGGCTTCCAACAAATAAATATCAGACAACATCACATACATAACTCCGATCCCAAAGTAAAAAGCTTAAGCACTTGTGTTATGGGTATCAGAACCACGAAGGTACTCCAAATATACACGTAAATACGAATATAAACAACCAGACACGGAACACAAATGTTCATCATACTAATGTTTGTCCCAAGTGGCGATCGAGTCCACAACTCTTGGTTCAGAAGGCAGAGATCGCTGCCAATTGTGCTACCGGGCCAGCCAATTGCGCAGTAAGCGTGAGAATCTGATAAAACTAGGTGTGAGTTACAGAGCGCGGCGTTGGCAAGCACTAAATTAACCTTTCAAGGCGTGAAACGAATAGCTCCCAATAACCGGCTAATAGCCGGCTACAAATTTGCGTAGTTGGCGTGATAACGTAGCACAGAGTTGTTGTTGTACATGGGTACTGTGTCAGGGTTAAGTTGGGATAATTACGTTATAGTACAACAGCAGAATGGACCACCAATCGATGTTCATTTCGATACAGACATTAAGGTCGCAGATTCGATCTTCGAACGGCACAAACATTTGTGTGCATAAACATCTTTGTTTGTACTTATTTAAAAAGCATCTAAGTATAGTAGTAGTATCAGTTGTCTAATACCCTTGTTTAGGCTTAGTTTGGGACTAGATAGTGTGGCATGCTTTCGGTTATTTTAAAAATAAATTTCCTTTGTGGAAAAGGTAGTGCTACTTTAGGGTAGAGTCTGGTTATTGACGTACCAAACCATACCATACCCGATCCGCTAGTATTAAAGCCTCGACTGCACAATAACTTCAGATCCTCAGTTTATGAAAATCCAAGCTCGAGCTTCGCTTGACTGAATTTACCTTGGCCTTTTACTCTTTGTTTTTCGTTCGTATTTTAAAATTTCCAACTTATATTTTTTAACGCATTTCATTTCGTCTTTTTGGCGCGGTGGCGATGTTTCAGTCTCTCTTGGCAGCTTAATGCCAGTGAAGCTTGAAATTTAAAGCGAATCAATAATTTACAAGACGACTGTTCTCAAAGTGCTTTTATAGTCGCACTGGATTCGATTGAACTACGATGAAAAGTACTCTTTTCTTTTGCTTTTTTTCTGTCTGTTATAAAATGCTGTTTGAAATCATTCGCTTCTAATATTTAAAATTAAAATACATTAACTGGGTCCGGACGGAAATTTGTAAGAGGGCATTAAATTTAAAAATGTATGGTTTATAGAAATAATGATCAATTTATTGTAAACGCTGAATCGAAAAGAGTTTCTTGCATGTTTCTTCTCGGTAGAATACTGCATTCCGAACTGAGTAGTTTCGACGACTTGTGTATGTTTTAATAAACCTATACCAATAAAGGATATTTAATAATAATAAATCGTCCATTCATAAAAAGGACCATGCCACATTTGACATTGACTTTTGTCGAGGTCTGAGTAATACCCAGTGTGGGTCAATAACTTCTTGTATTTAATTAATAACTAGTGCTAGATAGGTAATATCCTTCTTTATCACCTAACTATAGAGTAGCAGTCAGAATAAACTACAATAAAAATAACAAAATAAACATCCCCTGTTTACCCAAAGAGGAGCGCGTCGTATTATTCTAAACTTTCCTCTATTATTACACCGGGAAGCGCTTTTGAAGCGGTTTTTAGTTCGCGCGCGTCCGACATTTTTTCCCACTCTCGGTTTCAGGTTTCCATTAAACCAGCGTCCATTAGACCATTAGAAACGACGCCGTTTGTTCGGTAAACTTCATTAGCCAATGCGGCGCTGTTACGGTGCACTTTGACAGTTGAAGGTAACATTAGAATTGTGTTAACTGCTGAGCTCGCTCGGCTGCAGAACAATTTTGTTAATGTTTACACGTGCATTCCGTCTTTCAATGCAGGGAAAACTTTAGAAAATGATATGAAAATGAAAATGAATGTATCGATTATACATGCATAATTTAAAAACATTATTCAAGTCTAATTTAGGTTTAGTATAGTATAGTTAGGCAGTTCTTATTAGATAGGCAGCTGATTAGATACACAAACGACTGTTTGCTTTGATGTTTTATTTTAAACTGAACCCATATATATGCCTATGGTTACGTTAATAAGTCTTAGACATGTAGGCATAATAAATAATAAATAAATAACCCAAGACATGCCACGCTGGGCCACACAGCGCCACCTAGCCCCAAACTAAGCCGAAGCTTGTACTATGGGTACTAGACAACTGATAAACTTACTTAGATACATTTTTTTTGTAAATAAATACATATTATACATAGAATACACCCAGACCAATACAAACAGACATGTTCATGAACACAAATGTTTGTACTGTGCGGGAATCGAACCCACGACCCTTGGCTCAGAGGGCAGAGGTCACTATCAAATGAGCCACCGAGCCTGTCATACCGGTATAAAGCATTATATTAATAAAAACATGTAAAACGCTTAATATGTTCGTAATGTTATTATTTTATCATCAATACAAAATGAAGCTGAATTGGCTAGGCGGTGTGAATAAGAAATTGAAATCTAGCATAGTTATGTGATGCCAAATCTTCGTCATTTCTGTACTTAAATTTTAGAAAAGGATTCACTTTCCTTGAAACAAACTCACAGCTGTACAGTACTTTTACCCAGTTTTCGTTTCCATTCAACTAAAGGAGACCGGTAAAGAATAGAAAACTAGCGAATACAAATAAAAAAATATACATGAAATAGGAAACCTTAAAATAAAACCAACTGAATAGATCTATGTGAGCCAGCAATCGCCATCACTGTTTTGTAACTATATTGACAAAGATTTCTACAATAACTGGCAAATGCAAGTCCCACGTCCCACAAAAGGAAAACATAGAAAACTAGCGTGCACTTTTCACCGTTCCCTCACAGCACGCCGCGGAGCCGGCGTGCAGGCGCGCGTCACGCTATGCACTCGGCTAATTCCATCACGTTGTTTCCGCGAGCCGGGCCAAACCCGCGGCAATTTCGAAGGAAATTAAATTTGGAAACGCGGGCGTCTTGGAATTGGAAACGTTTATGTTGGTATTACATGTTTCACTCCAAGTTGTGGTTTGAGTGTTTGTTTTATCATGTAGCATGGTTCGGCGGACGATGGAGTTGCATAACATAATAGCGGATTGCGTAAGACGATTTCCTATAGACAGGTATACGTTTTTTCATTTAAAATAACGATTTACTCGCGCATGTTTACTTTTTTTTCTTTTTTTTATAAGCTTATTTTTCATAAGGGCAGTAGATATAGATATCATCAGGCGGTGAGGGCAAGTTTTTTTTTATAGTGGCTCGACATAATGGCTTCCCTACGCCTGATGGAAAGCGAAACCATCGGCCACCGGCCCAACCCTAACCCCCCATGAGCTCCGGAAACCCTACTCATCGGCAGAAATACGATCCAGAGGTCATTTGGCTGCGGTATTCTATAGGGTGGAGGTCCTTCCCCGGACGGGCGGCTCAATTCGAGCGAAGATTCGCTATGCCCTACCTCTCTTAAATTATTTAGACTTTACTTCACAAGTTAAGTCATGAAGAGTTAAGATATTTTGTCTGTATGTTACAAGCTACTTAATTCAGTGACAATTGGTGTGTGCCTTAGTCACCACACTTGGGAGGCGAGTTGGTGATCACATTTGGTTTTATTGTACCCAGGTAAACGCTGCTGCCCGTTTCCTGATATTTCCTTAGTTGTCAAGTGACAATATTCTACCTATAAGCATAACTGCATATGAGGCTCCTGCGGTATGACCATATGCTCCCCAATCACGCGACAACTTTTACGCCCACATTCACGCCGTGAAAAAAGTGCGGCCACAGTGTGAAACAACCATAAAATCATTCACATAACATTTTGAATGAGCACTTAAACGGCACTTAACTAGTGCTTTAAGCACCGAAGGCCAAGTTGGCCGTAATTACCTGAGCCCGTAACTTGCTCTTGCGTTTCGTTGATCCGTTTGGGAACAACGCTTCAATTGATAAAGTTTAAGTTTAATGATTGGATTGGAATGTTCAAATGTTCGGTAGTTGGGTGTGCGAAACAGATGGTACCTGTTAAGGAATCGATTTCATAACGAATGCGTTAATATATTGACACAAATAAGAAAACCAGCGCTATGGTAGGTTTTTTGAAAGAATAATTAATGAGAAGGGGCTATTGTAAAGTAAAAGACTTTTTGAACGACAACATCTCTTGTAGCTTCCTAGTGAGTGCTTTTACCTATTTTTTTAATAAAATTAAATTTGGAATTATTTGATCTTTAAACAATATTTCTAGCTTTGTATTGTATAACTTTAATGTACTTATTATGAACATTGTAATAAGAACATTGGCTATGAAAATGAGTAACATCTATCTATCAAATTTCAATTAATGAAATTTACCGGGAATCGAACCCGGGTCTTTCGAATCGAATCTCTAAAAATTGCGCCACAGATTCCGTCACCAATAACAACGTCATTGTTTTAATCTACTATTTAAAAATAAGTCGGGTTTTCCTTTCTGACGCTATAACTCCAGAATGCACGAACCGATTTCCACGGTTTTGCATTCGTTGAAAAGGTCTCGGGCTCCGTGAACATGTCTGTTTGTATTGGTCTAGGATTTTTCTATGTATATATGTATTTATTTACAAAAATAATGTATCTAATTAAGTTTATCAGTTGTCTAGTACCCATAGTACAAACTTCGGCTTAGTTTGGGGCTAGGTGGCGCTGTGTGGCCCAGCGTGGCACGTTTTGGGTTATTTATTTATTTTATAGCAAAGAAAATTCAGAAAAAAGAAGCCATGACGGTGACGAAACGGAGTTTATTTTTAAAAACAGCCGTTTTATGATAAACCGCTGCGTTCCTAAGGCAAAGACACAGCCAAGTTATTTCCGTCTCTGATCGATAGTACGTAATCGTCTCCTCATCGGATTGTTGAGCGGCAGTTGCCAGTTGCCATTGTCTTCTCTTTGGCATTCTCGATTAAGCAGGGACTAAGACGGAACGGTCGTACCTTGTTTAATGTTCCGGGTAAGTGGGTTTTGTGGAGCGTGTCGACGAAATAGGTCATCGCAGTTATTGAAGTATTTAGTGGGAATAGTTTATTTTATGATGGGGTGATCCTATACTAAATCCAGAAACCGGTTTATTGATACGGCAAATAACAATTTCAAAAGGGGACGGATCATCAGCGATAATTCATCTCATCATCATCGTCATCAGCCCATTGCAGCTCACTGCTGGATATAGGCCTCTCCAGTTGTTCGCCACTTAGGGCAAACGTCTGGAGACGAGATACCTACCTACTTCTTCAAACTTTTTTTTTATAGTAACTCGTCATAATGGCTTCCAGACGCCTGATGGAAATCGAAAGAGAAGCCCAAGTCGTTGTGACAACGGGCAAGTAACTGGTCAGTTATCTGTCAGTTGCCACCGCCATGGCCGGCCCAACTCTAACCTCCCACGAGCTCCGGAAACCCTACTTACCGGCAGAAACACGACCCGGAGGTCATTTGCCTGCGGTATTCTGAAGGGTCCTTAAACGGGCGGCTAAATTCAAGCGAAGATTCGCTATGCCCTCTTACTTCTTTACCAAGGTTTCTAAACTATAAGACTCCTGTATATCCTTTCTGTTTAATATACTTAAATCACAAATTAATAACTAGGTTATTATTTCATGAACAAGTCTCATTGCTCAGAAAACGGAACGCTGGAAACTAAATTTTTGCCACAAAACTGTGAATGAAAATAGTATAGGTGTGCGTGCTCCCTTCAGCGGCGGAGGCTCTAAACTAGATAATCTCCCTTTTAAGGCCCGGTGACGCACCCTGTTTATGTAAGGGATGAGGGATGCTTTTATCTCCAAAAGCCGAATTCAAATTATCCCTAGGCGCTGGTGATGGGAAAGGCTCGAGTCTTCTGAGTCCTGATTTTGTGGAAGTCTGAGGTTTTGAATTTTAGTAAGCCCAGATGTAATATGCTAGCTGCGAATGTGGTGCTCCATTGATCATGGTACATTTATGGTACTGCCCTGCCTCTCCGGACAGTTGTACGCGAGAGGACCTTTTGCTTGCTACTGATAATGCTGTCCGTGTGGCGAAGAGATTGAGAAGAAGAAAGAGAAGAGATTTTTTGCTATCGACACGACAAGAAGAAGAAGATGGTACATTTACACGCCTGCTAGCTGTGTTCCACTATGTGAACGGTTTGTGACCTTTGTAAGGCGACCGACAGAGGCATTCAAGTCCCCAGGTTTTGGTTCTATTTGAGGCAGAAAACCAAAGACTCGAGAAGAAGAATAAGACAAAATATTACGAGTGATATTATTCTTAATTGCCCTAAACTCTTCCTCAAGGCATTTTTAATTTACAATGCACGCCATCTGTTTGTGCTAATATTATGAATGTAATTGTATAACAAAATGTGTATAAGTTAAGGCTGTTTGTTTGTAGAACTTAAGTTTACATACGCACAGAACGCAATGTAGGTAATATGTTTAATTCCCGGTTTGATAAATTCTACAGAAGAAATCATTTAATCTTCACATCTTGTTTCACAAGAATTCAGTTTTAAAAGCGTCGATTGTATGACGTCTAGTAAAAAAATGAACTTTTTTCCGGTAGTGTAGAAATTTCGTCCAAACGAGACCAGAAACAGATACCTACTGCTAT
The DNA here is from genome assembly GCA_031163375.1 of Conogethes punctiferalis. NCBI lineage: Eukaryota > Metazoa > Arthropoda > Insecta > Lepidoptera > Crambidae > Conogethes > Conogethes punctiferalis. Next base: position 12,475,170 of record CM062090.1, on the reverse strand, counting down.
GTTAGTTTGTTTGAGACTAACTGTGACCGAATCCCTGGGGACACTTTTTACCACTTTGGAAGAGTCTCTCGCGCAAACTATTCAGTTTAGAAAAAAATGATGTTGGAAACCTCAACATCATTTTCAAATACCTATCCATAGATACCCCACCCGTATAGGTATGATGAAAAAAAAAATTTTGAATTTCAGTTCAATGTATGGGGACCCCAAAAAATTTTGGATATTTTTCTGATTTTATTTTAACATCATAATGCGGTTAATACATCTACGTACCAAATTTCAATAATGTAGCTCTTATAGTTTCGGAATAAACTGGCTGTGACATACGGACGGACAGACAGACAGACAGACATGACGAATCTATAAGGGTCCCGTTTTTGCCATTTTGGCTACGGAACCCTAAAAAGGTTGAAAGATGGTGCGTAGTTTTATTTCCTATAAAAGAACGTTCCTTTCCCCTCACTACTAGGTACTGCGGAGATTACGCCTGAGAGGAGACGTGAGGGCTCCATTCAAAACTATCACGGCCCTTTTCTCAAAATTAATCTGGTTCTTTTACAAATAACTTGTAGGTACTGCCGGCGCTGAGGTCGAGAAATGAATAAGGAGACATCTTAAGATTGTCGGCAGCAAATTGGCTCAAAGGCTTGTCTTGTACTCTCTTGACGCGAAAATGGATTTTTGAAATGGAAGCTCACTTTTAAAGTTTATTTTATTTTTGTCGGCGAACACAGACGGTTTTGGGGAGAGACATACTTTGGCTTTTAACGTTTTACGCCGTAATCTTATTTCTTTTTTTAGTACGAGAGCAAACATAAAATTTTATGCAGTAGAATTACCTAAAAAGTACTAAAGTTTATGAGTAATAAATTATTTGATCCTAATCATACTAAATTTTTATAATACCACAACATAGTGTTTTCTCGCCTGCTGGAAAGCTGTACCTGTTTCATTATGGTGCAATAAAGAGTATCTATCTATAGATACCAATATATAGTATTCCTTAAATATGAGTAAAGTAAGCACTGACATTTTTGTAATCATTAGTAATCTTAAATTAGTTACAAGGCAATTTAATTTACTTACAGTTTTATTGTTAACTAGATGTGATGATGTGACGAGACTTACCTGAAAAGAAAACAAATGTTCCATATTACTTTACAATCTTTGAGGTGTTCAAAATAAAAGATTGATATAAGTAGGCTTCATATTACATTAAATCATTTAAAAAATATCAGCATATCTCCTTCAAACAGTTTCGAACAGAATTCCTGCTGTACCAATATAAATTTGAAAGCAATCGTGACTGAATTTTCAAAGAGTGAATTCGTTATTTGACATTTATTTAAGTAACAGAGTGAAAAACGAATCTCCGACTAAAGAGGAACGTAAAAAATGAAAGATTCATTTGTGAAGTTTAATCTTTTATGCTGTTTGTTGAGAAGAGAACAGTTTAGTTAGGTAGGTATTCAAAATAAGCGTGGCGATTATGGGTAGAGCCTCTAGGTGTTTGCCCAAAGCGGCAATCAACTGGACAGGCCTATTTGTTTAATATTTATTGCATATTAAAGTTGTGCATGTCACCAGAAAATAGCAAGAATCGTACTACTTCCGGAAAATAATAAACGGCAATTGAAATGTATTTTTAACGTATGTATTTGAGTAAATTGATCATTTTACGGGGTCTTGCCGTTAAATCATCCGACGAAGGTGAAGTGAACGTTGATTGGTTCAATGGCTCACGTGGTGCTATCCCGGCAACCAATCAGGGAGCAGTGTATTAAGTTACGGATAATAGTGCACCGTTAAATAGTACATTGAGCAACGATTGGCCCATTTGAGGACGTGTTATCTGTGTCAAATTTTACCTGTGTCAAAATCGTAAATTATTAAATTACTGCCAGGCTACCGTAAGTTGATCTTACATTCAGCCTATTGGGCTGTGAGATCTTAGCTCGACTGAAGATCTCACTTCCTAGAGGAACTTTGCTGGTACAACTAAACAGATAACGGAATGTTTCACTCAAGCGAAATAGGCGCAAGTCGGGTTGCGGAAAAAAAGTCTATTCTAAGTGTTTGAAAGTTATAGTTACTGCTATAACTAACTTGATTAGCTTAATAAACTACTTGATACATAACTCCTAACGAAAATAGAATAATACCTACATAAAGAATAAAGATCAGACAACATCACATACATTGCTCCGATTCCAAAGTAAGTAGCTTAAGCACTTGTGTTATGTTTGTCCCGGGTCCCGGTTGTTTTACCCGAATGTTTGTCCCGGGTGGGAATCGAACCCACGACCCTTGGTTCAGAAGGCAGGGGTCACTACCAATTGAGCCACCGAGCCAGTCGATCGAGATTAGCCGACAGTGAGCCAAACCGTTTTAACATATAAAAGTTACTTTATTAAATTTCTATCTTCGTTGCAAGTAGGGAGTTCACGACGAATAATTAGTTTAAGAGCCCTACACTCTTACTTAACCCTCTACCATTCGAGGGCCTCTCGATTCACAATATCGGAGATACCCACGAGAATATTTTTATAAAAATAACAAGCAAGCACACTACGGGTTGAGTTTAAGAATTTCTTAGTCAAATAAAAAAGCTTCGGGGCGCCAGAATGCATCAAACGGTCTCGATCTAAGATATTTCTTTAATCATAATTATCGTATGAAGTGACTGGGTGCGATGACGTAGGCATCTGCTAAGAAAGGATCTTGGTCAATTCTATCCCCAAGGGTATATAGTAGGGAATGAAACTCTATTCCACGCGAAGGAAGTGGCGGGCACAGCTAGTACAATATATGTACGTATACAAGTTCTCAAATACCTGTATTATAGTTATCCATATATGTGTTCACTAAGTATTGAAAGAAACTCCAGTAAAAGAAAAGAAAAAACCAGATGAAACCGATTAAATAAACCCATAAAACATACATATTTATCTGGGACAGGATTTGAACCTACAACCCCCTCCACAAGGCACTATCACTACCAAATGAGCGAACGAACTCAGTTTCCCAAGTTAATCCAGGGAGCATTTTCATTTGAGAGCACTACACTTTCGCGCCCTCTCCCGTGGAGTGCCGGGAGGTTGCCCTCACAATATCGGATCCCGGAGGATATTTTTATAGAAATAATGAACGAGCAGGAATAGTGTGTGATAATGAGGTGTTGAGTGGGAACCGGATCGGTGTATTGTGTTGATAGATTGGACATAACGAGGTTAGCGTACTTGCTAAAATATCATATTTGAGATTCATAATATGTAGGTAGACTGATACACTACATACATTGTATATTAAAGTCGCTTTTTTTCTTTAAAACTACGCAATGGATTTCTATAAATAATAGGTAGAGGGCTTATATTTATGTGTATAATAAATAATATGTGCATATTAGACCCTTGCGAAGCCGGGGCGGGTCGCTAGTAATATTATAAAGAGGAATGATTTGTATTTGTGTGTGTGTGTCTGTAATGAATAAAGTCAATAAATACTGCGACAATTTTAAAAATTCTTTCGCCCTTGGAAAGCTAAATTAATACAAAAAGATACAAAAGATTATACTTATCGATAGAAAAGATTAGGGACTTTTCAAATTCAAACGCCTTCCTTCCTAAAACTCCAATTATAAAAATGTAACGTTTTAACTGAAATATCCCAAACGAAGCGAGGGGGAGATAGTTATTTATACATCAAAACAGTCATTTCGTTGATCTAATGGTCTTAGGCCACCTGATCAATAAGAGGTCCCGGTTTAGAATTCTTAGCTGGACTAAGAAATTGTTACAGGTTGGCCGTGTATCGGAAAGTGAATCGACTTAAAACTAGGTATAACAGACACTCTTTGCACAATTTAAGCGGCCTTATCGCTATAAGCGATTCCTTTCAGACAACCTTAGGGTAGAGGATAGTTGAAAAATAAAGGGGGTGAGGTGAGCGGTTAAATCCGAAAGAAAACCTGTATTTGTATGAAAACCGTCATTTGATTAATACGAAATTCATGTCATTGTTCAACGTAAGTGCTGCTACCGAACAGCTGTCTCACCCAGTAACACCAGCCATAAACCAGCCACCATAAATTCCTCTTCAACCATAAAAACCGGGTCAACTCATACCAAGGTGAGGCCAGTGTCGCAACCATAATCCTTTATTGCTTCGTAAAACAGCAACCGATGTGCATAACAGTGTCGTGTTGGCAAAATATTTATACGAAACACACAAATACGGCATTACGGACACAGTATTGGCAATAACAGTAAAGCAGGCGTATACAATATGCGAGGGGGATTGTTTACTGCCGCCGAATTGGTAATACGGATGATGACAAGGTATGAAAATGAAGAAAATAATTAATCTGTCTCTTAGATAATAAAAAAATATAAGACCCGTATTTTTTGTTTTGTCGAAATAACAAGAAAATACTTAGATATAGCGCATTAAAGTTACGGAGTGGGGGCTAACTACGTCACGTTAGAGTATATTTTGTACTCTAACGTGACGTCATGTGACATTTAAAATCAATGTATCTTCGTAAGTTTTTGAACAAGAGGCAAAATAAAAAATACGTATCCAATATTTTTCATTAATCTATCTGATGGACATTAAATTATTTTTTAGTCATCATCCCAATTGGAGTTTGTGCGTGACGTATTGGATTTGATTGAAATGGACGGTGGTTCTGTCTGAAATTTACAATGGTTTGTTAGTTTTTTAGCAAGGATCCCTAGTCTTTTCTCGCAACAGACATAGCCTATGTTACTTAGAGTAAATGTAGCTTTCCAACGGTGAAAGAATTTTCGGAACTGATACAGTACTTTTTGAGTTTATTCGTTACAAACATACACACATATAACACATATAAAAATACAAATCTTTCTCCTGTATAATATTAGTGCAGACATTAGATGTAGAGAGATGTTATAGAATACCCATAATATACTTTATCACACACCATACAAAATACATATATTCATGTGTTTCCTATTCACATAGGAATCTCAGATTATAATTTCCTGTCTGTTCAATTTATCCTCTACCCTAAGGTTGCCTGGAAGAGATAATAGCCGCCTAATTGTACAACTAATGTCGATTTTACTAGTTTTATGTTGATTGTATGCTGTGCAATAAATATATATCTATCTATAGTTAGAAATTCTTCAAACGGGACGTTCAGATGCATCTTACGAGCCGGGTGGCGGTGGCAACTAACGGGAAACATGTTCAGTGGCCCCTCTCTGAAAGTACGGGGTTCGTAGCCGGTCATACGTATTCCATTAGGAGAGGGGAAGCCACAGGAAAGGCACATAGGCCTTCCCCAATGACAATTGTCATTTAGGGGAAATTTGACTTAGCAGGCGGGTTGAACCGAGGTAAGTCCCGTCCGCCCCGGTCGGCTCGCCCCGTTAACGGGACGGTTGGGAAAAAATGTTTCATCGATCCCGGTAGCGCCCCGCCCCGTCGTTTAACGGGGTGGATGGCACAGTTCAAGTATCATCTACCCCGGCGAGGTTTCATTTGTATCCAAGTAAACATTGCAGCCGATTTCCTGATATCCCCTTAGTGTCTTCTACGACTGTCACCCACTGTTGTTCAATTCATTGTGTCCGCTGCTGCTCCGTTCGTCAACTAGTCCCGTATGTTTGCCGACCTCACCTAGGGGTTACTGACAGACATGCACATATTTTATTTGCTATAGTCTTTCCGGGGACATGGTAGACAATCAATGAGGCATTATTGCGTGGAATTTGCACAACTTTTCTTGAGAATGAATTTCACTACATAACCATGTTTGGATGGTTTCCGGATTTAGAATAGGACTTCCACATCTCATCTCGTGGGTGTCGTAGAAAGCGACTAAGGGAACATCAGGCAACGGGCAGCAGTGTTTATCTGGGTACAAATAAACCCTACTGCGGTCACCAACCCACCAGCCAAATGTGACTGGTGGGTTGACTCATCATCATCAGCCTATTGCAGTCCACTGCTGGACATAGACCTCTCCAGTTGTTCGCCACCTAGGGCAAACTTCTGGAGACTGAATCGCCACGCCCTGCGATGCGTAGATTCTTGCTCCGGTGACGCTGCTGCCCGTCATCGGCCTTTGGTATTTAGCTACGCCTTCTATCGTGATGGTTTTGCCGCCACCAGTCGGTTTGCCAGAGCCTCGTTTGTTGTTCGGCAGGATGCACCACGGGCAGTTGAGGATAGCTTGGAGCGAAAAGGTGATAGGTGTCGCTCCCTTACATCCCTGGTGTACAATGACAATCTTTCAAATGTTCCGTGTGTATCCCCAGGTACCTACCCCCCATTCGGTCGCAAACGTAAAGGGGAATCTCCGGCGCAGGGTGGGTACGAGTATAAACCCCGCCGATTGGAAGTTTTACGAGATAGCTTTACGAGTCGCGTGAGGCGCCGTACATCACGAATCACAATGGAAACGGCGAAACCGATGCACGTAAAGAGACACACGATTCGCATACTTATGCATTTTATATATAAATATAAATTACTAGCTGTCTTAGCGGCGTCCCACGCGTGAATATCGTGTTTCAAAAATAACGGACTTTAATAAAATGGCCTAAATTTTAAGTTAGACCTCTAGCAATACATTGGTGAAAACCGCATTTAATTCCATGCAGTTTTCACGTGATGCGCGATCAGCAATCAAACATACAGATAAAAATTTCTCCCGTTTTCCCAACACTTCCTTACACTGATCTGCTCCTATTAATTGTAGCGTGATGAAAAGTATACTAGTATATAACCTGCCCTAGGGTATGAAGAATAATTGTACCAAGTTTCGTTAAAATCCGTCGAGTAGTTTTTATTTCGATAACGAACATACAGATAGACAGACAAAAATTTTACTGATTGCATTTTTAACATCAGTATTGATCACTAATCACCCCCTGATACTTATATTTCATGTACGGCTATACATGAAATATATTTTCAAATTTAAGTACCTCTTTATAACCTTCTTTCGAATATAAGGACAGCTTAGTCCTTAAAAACTGACCAATTAAATTGACGAGCCGAATATTTTGATCAGTATTATCTGTCTTTTGTGTTAATATACACACTAATGTGTCAGTGTATGTTTCCTATATGTTGTGATGTCCAAAAATAATAAACTTTTCTTATTTCTTATTAAAACAACGTCTTAACTTCAGGCTAATACTGAGTACATTCTAGGAAGGAGACCTCACTAAAAATCTCTACCCGATCCTGAATTCGTAGCCGAAGCCTCTCTACATACATTTAGCTTACCACATTACACCTACGAGTCCAAATAAAGATTGATACCGCCAACTTCGTTAATTCTTATCTCAATTCGTCAAACCACATCTTCTGCAGAAATAAGATTAATGAGCATCCCCCCACTCCAAGGGGACTCCATATATCTCTGGCAGACAGTATGGGCGCCATTCCTTGGTTTACCATTGGGAGCTTGACCTACATATCGTATTGTTATGGTAAGCCATTCACAGTTGAACAAGGTATTCAGATGTTGACACGGTAATGCAAATAATATACGTTATTGTGAGGTCGAATGTTAATATCGGAAAGAATTAATTAATTGGATTTATGTTTCAAGGGCCGGCAACGCACCTGTGACTTCCCTGGTGTTGCGGTGTCTATGGGCTGAAGTGATCACTTACCATCAGGTGACTTTCAGGCGCGTTTGCCCCCTCTACCATAAAAAATGAGATTTTTTTTTATGCAAGAGCAGACGAGCAAATGTGATGCCTGATGGTAAGCAGTCGATACCGCCCATGGACACCCGCAACTCAAATCGAGTTCTGGGGTCGCTGCCGGCCTTTTAAATAGGAGTACGCTCGTTTCTTGAAGGCTCCCAAGTTTTGTTTTTGGCAGACTACCACTCTACATAAAGGTTGTCTGGAACAGATTGCTTACTAGCTATAAGACCGCCCAGATTGTACCCCAAGATGTCTGTATTATCTTTTTCTGTACCGATAATATTTGTATAAAGTGTCTGTAGAGAATATCTATTTATTTTACCACAATGCTACTTTGCGTGTAACTATTGGGTTCCAGATGTGATTCCTGTTCAAGAAATTCACAGGAATCAAATCTGGTTATACAAAATCAAATACAGCTATAAACTTCGGATAAAAAGTTGTATGAAAGTATTTATTTAAACTTTAATGCCCAAAAAGGCGAACGTAGGGAACATTTTCTACCAGTCAACCATTAGGCCATGCAGAGAGCAGATTTGGTTGCGGTGAGTTTACTTAGGTAACATAGTAAATGAAAATGCCTTATTCATATGAAATAACACAAATAACGATGTATATTCTACATATATTTTAGATAGTAAAGACATAAATATATTAAAACGTACGTATACATTACTATATGCAAACGAACAGGCTACAGATAACTTAACAGCAACCCCTGTCATCACTTCAACAATCTACCAACAGAATATTCATAACCGCTCAAATCCAACTCATGGAGGAATTATCGAATCCTCGCCGTACGGCAGACGGCAGTAAAAACGCTTAGTCCCGCGTCCAGCCGCTTTTTGCCCGGGAACAGGGAATGGGCGGGGCCGGGGAACGTCGGCCGCTAACGACCGGCCCGTCGACGACACGCTCCTGATAATATCATGTGACGTCATCGATGTGAGTATTGACTATTGGTGTGTTTATAGCTGGAGATGTATGGGAGCGAGCTATCATCATTTCGCTCCAAGCCAATCTCACCTGCCCGTGGTGCATCTCGCCGAATAACAAATGAGGCGCTAGCAACCGACTGGTGGCGGTATAACCATCACAATTGACGGCGTAGCTAAATACCACAGACCGATGACGGGCAGCGCCGTCACCGGAGCGAGAAGCTACGCGCTGCGATCGCCAACCCGCCTGCCCAGCGTGGCGATTATGGGTATATCCTCCAGATGTTTGCCTGTGGCGAACAACTGGAGAGGCCTATGTCCAGCAGTGGACTGTTATAGGCTGATGATGATGTTGGTGTTTCTTCCGTACCTATCTGGGTGTATTTACATATTTGTGCTACTTTCGTGGTTCTGATACCCACAGGGCGATAGATAAAATAAGTCTGAAACAACTGTTCTATACATCGATCGTGCCTTATCGAGCTAGGCGCGAGCTCCGTGTTTAAAAAAATCTCCTTAAACTCCAACGAATTCGCTCTCAAAACAATGAAAATATAGGTACCAATTTCCATTTATTCGTGTATCATATATTCCAGATTCAGCATTGACAAAGCACGTATCGAGCCGTAAGATTAGAGCCGACTCTCATAACTCATATTTATTGGGTTTTCACGCACGAACGACACAGTTTGTTTACTAAGCTGATGTTTATTCGCAACGAAGATACCAGCTAGGGAACATCAGTGATGTATCTTCTTATACAGTATAGTAGACTAGGTTGGATGACAATGTTCGTTAGGTTTGGGCGCAAAACGTCATATTCGAAAAATGTCCTAATCGCAAAACATGTGGAACTGGATGGCAATTTCCCATTCGCTTTTTAGTAGTCCTAACTATGTGTATACGAAATTTAAGAAGGTTGCTTTAAAAGATACAGCTTGGAGAGAGCCTGTCTGTCTGTATCTGGGTACCTGGGTTAATAAAACCTACTGCGGTCACCAACCCACCCGCCAAGCGTGGCGACTAAGGCAAATCTTGTCAAATCACAATTATGAATAAATAAATAACCAAGACATGCCACGCTTGGCCACACAGCGCCATCTAGCCCCAAGCTAAGCCGAAGCTTGTACTATGGGTACCAAACTACTGATAAACTTACTTAGATACTTTTCTTTTGTAAATAAATACATACACATAGAAAACACCCAGACAAATACAAACAGAGATATTCATGAACACAAATGTTTGTGCTATGCGGGGATCGAACCCTCGACCCTTGGTTCAGAAGGTAGAGGTCACTACCAAATGAGCCATCGAGCCAGTCGAGATAATAATATTAGGTAGAGGCACCCAATAGCAGGACCGGCAGTTGCTACCGCCACCGTAGTCTGTAGGATTAATCTCTTCCTAATACCGCGGCCACACATTGGTGATATTTGCACCAACGTTTGCGCCCAATGAACCAATGTGTGTATCGGTACTTTGACACAATGAAGACATTGAGCGCCTTAGTAGTGGGCATTGGACAGTGATTGGACGCAAAGTTGAATCCAATGTGTGGCCGCGGCATAACGTTTTGCGCCAATGCACCAATGTGTTTATCGGTACTTTGACACAATGAAGACATTGAGCGCGTTAGTATTCGGCATTGGACAGTGATAGGACGAAAAGTTGAATCCAATGTGTGGCAGCGGCATAACGTTTTGCGCCAATGCACCAATGTGTTTATCGGTACTTTGACACAATGAAGACATTGAGCGCCTTAGTAGTGGGCATTGGACAGTGATTGGACGCAAAGTTGAATCCAATGTGTAGCCGCGGCATTAAAGATTGACATCTACGGTCGAAATTCAGTCAGGAGACAAGTCTACTGTCCCGCTCAATAAGCTGTGACATCCCGTTCGTCAAAGCCTCGGCCGGCGAACTATCAATCATGCCCTTAAATCAATTTAGGGATTACTTTTTTCGCTGTTGCCGTTTCTTGTTTGTTTACGAAACAGTGACGATATAGGTTTTCTCATTACTTAAAACGTGAAAGCATTTTGAGAGCATAGGGAAGACACGATTAATCACAGATATTGATGGGATTATACGGTTTTGAGTAGTTTGTGCTTAAGGTGCTTCTGCATCCGTAGCATCCCTTTTAACATCGGACGAGCAGGGACACGCCTTTTTAAGGTGCAACTTCCAAAGACTTAAATAGAGCGCGTCTCGATGAAACTCCTCAAAACAGCGTCCGTAGAGACCCTGCCAGCAACGCCCTAAGCCGAGGTTCGAGCCCCACTAGAGGCCCCCTTAGCTGTGTTGCTTAACTGTACTAGTAGTGAGAGCCTTCTGCTCCCTCAACAGCCCGGTGATAATGACAAGGCTGCCTTGGCTATCATCGTAGTCATTTAGATAAAAAAAGACTTAACCAGCGCCTTTCGCTTCTACTTTAATAGTGCGAGCAGCCAATGTATAGAACTCTGTGCCGGGCTCCTTGATCCCCGAGAAACATAATTTTCCGATGTTTAAGGCGAGAGGAAACTAGTTTTTGCTGGGTAACCGCGCTCCATCGCAGAGTGCGATACCGCTTATCGCTTACGCTTTTTCAAATAAAATATACATTTATTGCTATATAGATAGTTCGCATAGGTATACTAACGAATACAACATACACCCCGTAAGGCTCTTTAAGATCCTTTTCGAGGATCGAAATAACACAAGCATACTATAAATGTTATTTAAGCGACAAACTTTTCAAATATCCTCTATCATAAAAGAACTTTCCAACAAGAATCTAAGGCGTAAACTATTTAACGACTCATTCTCTACTCTATTATAAAGTGTAACTTTCATATGCAAGTTTTTTAATTTCCTCCCTGTGGGCGCGATTCGTTTAAAATATGTAACTCGCTTAGTGAAACTTCGAATAAAATAGTTTTTTTTTTCAACTGTTATTAATGATAGGAGACATCTTTTAAATAGATTCTTTGTATGTAGTTAAATTGGGATGCACATACGATCTATTTTTAGACCACACTAGCCGTGCCAGCGGCGTCGCACGCTTGGATATCGGGTTTCAAAAATAACGGACTTCCATAAAATACTTATACCTATACCTAAGTTTTAAGTTAGACCTCTAGTAATACATTAGTGAAAATCGTATTCAATTTCATGCAGTAGTTTTTGAGAGATGCGCGTTCAAAAAATTTCTCCCGTTTTCTTAACATTTCCCTTCACTGCTCTGCTCCTATTAATAGTAGCGTTATGAAAAGTACCCTATAACCTGCCCAGGAGTATGAAAAATAATTGTACCAAGTTTCGTTAAAATCCGTTGAGTAGTTTTTGTTTCTATAAAGAACATACAGACAGACAGACAGACAGACAAAAATTTTACTGATTGCATTTTTGGCATCAGTATCGATCACTAATCATCCCCTGATAGTTATTTTGAAAATATATTTAATGTACAGAATTGACCTCTCTACAGATTTATTATAAGTATAGAAGATTTAGAGGTGTGTACGTGGTTCTAGACACAGTGGCGGGTTCGATTCCCGCACAGTACAAAAATTTGTATGCATGAACACATCTGTTTGTATCGGTCTGGGTGCTTGCTATGTCGAACATTTATTTGCCACGCTGGGCTAAACAGCGCCATCTAGTCCCAAACTAAGACAAATATTGCACTATGGATACTAGGCAATTGATAAACTACTTAAATACCCTTCTTTATTCCAATTAAATACATAGCAGACACCCAGACATTGGGATGTTAGGCAGCGGCCTATCATCTTTTCGCTCCAAGCCAACCTCACCTGCCCGTGGTGCACCCTGCCGAATAACAAACGAGGCGCTGGCAACCGACTGGTGGCGGTATAACCATCACAATTGAAGGCGTAGCTAAATACTAAAGACCGGTGACGGGCAGCAGCGTCACCGGAGCAAGAAGCTACGCCCTGCGATCGCCAACCCGCCTGCCCAGCGTGGCGATTATGGGTATATCCTCCAGATGTTTGCTCTAAGTGGCGAACAACTGGAGAGGCCTATGTCCAGCAGTGGACTGTAATAGGCTGATGATGATGATGATGAGACACCCAGACAAACAAATTGGAACGTATTTTTTGCAAGCCCTAAGCCCTGCCATACACGAAGTGCATCAAGTAGTTGAGACCGACTGAAGCTGCGAGCGCGCAGGGAACCATAGAAGCGGCCCTGTGTGCTTTTTGCAAATTTATAGGAAGATATCTATACTTCAATTTACAGAAGGTATCTTTAAAAATCGTTCTACGATTAATTCAGACGTCAGACGAACCGCGAAATCGCTCTCAGTCAGGGCAAAAACAAACCGAAAAAGCCCATCTACTTTTCAAGGTTAACCCATAAACGGCGAACGTTTCTTGCAGTATGCGAGAGGCTGTAGTCAGCACAATTCTGTCGCAAACTTTCATAATCCTGCGCGATATTGGGCAAGTTGTGCAGGGTGTGTGGTGACATCTGGCGGACGTGTGTTGAACTAAGTTTGGTATTATTGTCTCGTTTGAGACTTTAGCGAGTAAACGGGCTATGTTACGGCTGAATTAGTGTTAAAGTTGCACTATTCGGAATTTGTGTCCGGAATGGCGTTTAACAGGTTTATTGTTTTGATTTCGTCGGTATGTTGGGAAGTTGTAACTACCTATAGTCCGGTTTTTTAACATTAGGACGACACGGAGTCCGTGTTCCCCGAGGAATATAATCTTCAGATTTTCAAGGCTAGAGTGAATCGGTTTTTGTTGGGTAAGCGCGCTTCATCTTAGGCTTCAACATCGCTTAACATCAGGCTAGTTGAGGTCAAGCGCTACCCATTCATTAATAAAAAAAAATAAAAAAAAACACAAACTTGGGTTTTTTCGTCATCCTAGCAATGTTTTGTCAGGCAGGAAAGTAACGCAAACTATTACAATAGTGTAGGAACTCAAAACATTACAAACTACAATATATTTACACAGCTTGCATAAAAGTAAATAAAATATAACTAAATTATAAACACTTAACTAATATGCCCGTTAAATTAATCTAAATAAACTAGTCCCTAGCTAGTCACTGTCAAAAGTTTGCACTATATTATGACCTAACCAAAGAAGTTGCAAAAACGAAACGACTGTTAATATACTCGTAGCTTGACAGGTTTTGACAAAACATAATAAAAATTACATGTGTTCAAATATTTTATAAATTAATTATTAGATAGTCTGTAGAAAAAGTTTCCTTAGAATTGCTTCTTTGTTTCCAAATATCTAATACTAAAAACCGAAGTACAGTAAAGTTTGAGAAACAGCGTTTAAAACAACAAAATTCGGACACCGTTTTAAGCACAGTCCACTTACCGTCACTCGTTTTAAATTCACTTCACTTATTCAAAACCGCAAATGAGTTTGCAAATAGCGGACGACCAGAGACTAATTGTCGTCGGAGAGTCTTTGTCTATGGTTCATGTTTTTTTTCTCGCCCCAGCTCTTCATTATTCGGCAAAAGAATATAAATTCGCTGAGGCTCGCCGTTGAAATTAATATAAAGGGGAGGGTGGGGGCAATTTATAGCTCTATTATGGACGATAAATTTATATTATAAATACGATGAGAAGGGGTTTCCTCAGCAGTTAGCTTGTTGTTTAGAAAGACGCTGTGGGCCCTTCGGTTCTCGATTAATAAAACCTTTGAGAAACATAAGCAATTATGGGTGGATTTTTATGACAGCCCTTGGATACCGGTACAAAAGGTATACCTACCACAGGTCTTTGAGAAATGTAGACTCGCTTCTTGAAGGTCTGTAAGTCGTTTCAAACATAACAAAGATTGAAATCATCATCATCATCAACCTTTATCAGTCCACTGTTGAACATAGGCTTCTCCCAAGATAGCAATATGACTGCTTAATTTATATAGCACATTTGCTTATTACATTAATTAGTTTTAAGTCAAATGTATAGTGTGAATTCAAAATCAAAAGAGTTCAATTCAAAAGTATATACCTATTTTAACACAAAATCGTACTGCAGTGACGTTTCCTTGTAAATCCCATTATTTCATTAAAAGTTCCCGCAACGGAAAGCAATAATACAATTTGTACAAGTTTTTCGAGTAAATTCCTGAACTGGTCGTGTCATAACCACAGACTCAAAGTTAATACAAACATAGGGTGATTACATTTTTAACTCAACACCGCTGTCCGCGACGACAAGGATCGTCTTATCTAACTTTCAAATTTTAATGCAGTTTTCAACTGTTCTGAATAGTCTTTGCGACAGGATTGTTGGAAAGAACCCGGATGAGTTCTTGTAGGAAATGAGACACTGAAAGAAAAAGAAAAGAAGAATTCTTATGGTTTTGCCTTAATGTTAATTCTTATAGTTAACTAGATTTTGTATATTTTTCACAAAGTTTTAGGCTCGGTGGTTCCGGTAATCGAGGAGAGCGTCAATTTTTGTCTTTTTTCATGAATAAATTCAAAATGATTTATTTTTCAGCAATAATAACAAAAATATTATTATTTGCGAACAAATCCTTTCATTTGATTATATTAATCTAATTTGTACCCCGAAATTATCTTTATCAGGGCTTTTTAGGGAATCCTAAACAAAACCTACTCCTATTTCCCCTATGACAGGTGTCAAAAATTCATAACACAAGCACCCTTCTACCAAAAGCCACTATTACGCCAAATAACCGTAGATCATAAAACAAAAGTGTTCCCAGAGAAACAGCCTTTGCGACACTAAAAAGTTCCGATTGAAACAATTAAGGGGAAATAAAATTTGTTACGAATTAGGGTCATGGCTCACTTTTACCGCCCTGCTTCCCAGCAACAAGAATAAAGTTAAAATATGGGCATCTTTTTAGAGTTTTATTTCACACATTGACACCAAGCTCAAACGGCAGTAAGATCGCTGACAGCGAATCTGCTTATTTATGATGCCAATGTAAAATATGTCTAAAAAGCAATATTTAAAGCCCATATTTGAATTTTATTGTTTCTGCCGGGAGCAGGGCGGTGTAAATGCGCTATGTCCTTTATACGGCGTTCGGAAGGGGTCCTTTAAAACGGACTGATCGTAAAGTATAATCTGGCATTTCGGCTTACCGGGGATTACAGGCTTGTACCGATCGGAAGGTACATGCATAATTGACGCACGAACGACGGGGAAACCGCGTGATAAGCTGCCAACCGGTTAAAAGCCGAAATTTATTTTAAAACACATGGATTATCGTCGTTTTCAATCGTTTACGTAATAAAAGTAACAAAAGGACAGTTTTATGTATGGCTTACCACCGTCTTATGGAAAGCGAAAGAGAAGCTCAAGTCGCCGCATTCGCACTTCGACTTGATGCCACATAAGAGTCTTTCAGTTATATGTAAGGAGTAAAAGACAATATAAGAATGAATGAGACGAATATATCAATACAGATAATAATGTATGTGTGCTGCGTAGGCACGTTTTGTGTGTTTGCTATGGGATAAGCTTATATGGATTTATTGCAGTGAATTTTTTGTATATATTTATTAGTACAACATGTATATGTACAGCAACAAATAAGATATATATATATATATTCTGATATTTATGTCTGATATTTATATTTATTTATATTTATATAGGATATATATCAAAATAATGTCGTTTTTTGTGATGCAGTGATTTTTTTCTATTATTAGACAACATCACATACATTGCTCCGATCCCAAAGTAAGTAGCTTAAGCACTTGTGTTATGGGTATCAGAACAACGAAGATACCACAAATATATTCGGATATACGTACTTAAATACAAATATAAACACCCAGACACGGAGCAAACACAAATGTTCATCATACGAATGTTTGTAGCGGGTGGGGATCGAACCCACGACCCTTTGTTCAGAAAGCAGGAGTCACTACCATTGAGCCATCGAGCCAGTCATTTGTATGTTTGTTCGTAATGGTATTGATGTTTGCTATGCATATTTACAAAAAAAAATGTATGTAAGTAAGTTTATCAGTTGTCTAGTACCCATACTACAAGCTTCGGCTTAGCCCGAGACTAAATGACCTCATGTAGCCCAGCGTGGTATATCTTGGGTTATTTATATTCAGCAGGAAGATAGCGTTCTCTACCACAAAGACAAATTGATTGTCAAAATCTTAACTAATATTATAAAGCTGAAGAGTTTGTTTCTTTGTTTGAACCCGCTAATCTCAGGAACTACTGGTCCGAATTGAAAAATTCTTTTTGTGTTGAATAGACCATTTATCGAGGAAGACTTTAGGCTATATAACATCTTGCTGCAACTATTAGGAGCGAATAAATAATGGAAAATGTAAAAAAAAACGGGGAAAAAATAACTATTCCACGCGAAATCGCGAGCACAGCTAGTAAATAATAACAAACAAACCGCATTGTTACTTTAACAGTAATAACGCATTAATATAGCAGGGTGAATTGTGGCCAGATTCCGGGCAGCCTAATCGGTGACGCATGTGCGGGCCTGATCCTAATCCTGGATTAAAAGCTCCGATGGTCCCGACAATGATGGACTTCCCGCCAGTGATAAACATGGGTTTCAGTGTCCAAAACACTGAGGTTAGACCACAAGGTCGCTGTATAATATTACGCCAATGCAGCTCATATTACGGATACATCCCATTTCTTTGTGGAAGTATTACGAGTCGACTAAGGGACTTCTTGAAATTTCAGCTTCCCATTCTTCGGACTCATCCGCCTGGTTGGTTTTTCATTGCTGTGTGCTACTATATATAAAAAAAATCACTTAAGGGCTTTTAGTTTATTTTTTAAAATTTAAGTGATTTTACACCGATACCAACTCTCTGCGTCAGTGTTTCCGAACAGCTACGACATGGGAGCCTTCAAGAAACGAGCGTACTCCTATTTAAAAGGCCGGCAGCGACCCGTAACTCGATTTGAGTTGCGTCACGCGTTAAATTATCAGCAGTTCCACTTTGATCGACCAAAATCTACCGAAAAATAATAGTTAATGATAGTTAAAATGTAGAATTATGTTACAGTTCACAATGTTTCAACAGTTTACAATCTCGCAAGATGGATTATAATCTAACGGTATTTACAATTACCCGTTGACATATCTACCTATTAGGTAATGTGTGTAAAAGGCCTACGAGTAGGTACGCTTTCATCGCTCAAGCATTAAACAGATAATTCGATATAAACACAGCTCGCTTTCCGTACATAAATCGCATTTTTATCTCTGCAAATTATGTATACCCAAATGCGAGATATCTTTTTGCGTTGGAATTCAACGGGCGGGATTAATTGTGAATGACGTTCACGGCGCTATTGTGGAAATTTTGTTAAGTGCTCATACTCAGGTTGAAAGGCGCATTCACAGCTCGGGAGGTTAAGTAAGACTCGTGAAATAAGAAAAAAATGGTCAAGTGCGAGCCGCAGACAGGTTAAAAACACATTTCGGACTTTTTTTTTTGCGAAGGTAAACGTTACCTTGTCGCAAAATTTTATGGTTTTTTGTATGTCTGATAAGTCTGTATAGCAGTAAATAGTATAAAACTTTCGCTTTTGTCTGTCTGTCAGTCCCTTCTGATCTTTAAAACTGCTGCTGAATAACAAACGAGGCGCTTGCAACCGACTGGTGGCGGTATACTTAACCATCACAATTGAAGCCCTCTCTAAATTCCACAGACCGATGACGGGTAGCAGCGTTACCGGTGCGGGAAGCTACACACTGCGTTCGCCAACCCGCCTGCCCAGAGAGGCGATTATGGGCATATCCTCCAGATGTTGGCCCTAAGTAGCAAACAACTCGAGAGGCCTATGTCCAGCAGTGGACTGCAATAGGCTGATGATGAAGTAGAGGGGCGCGTCATTTTAATTTAGGCATTTGACAATAGAGCCGAACAACACGTGCTGGACAGCGTTGTCATCCGCATACCATACAGACAATAGTAGCGCGCACCAAGAGGTTCAGTTCCTCGTTCCTGCCCCGTGCCATTAAGTCATGGAATGCCCTTCCAGCTCATGTATTTCCTTCCTCTTACAATCCTGGGTTCTTTAGGCGGGGCGTGAAACGGCATCTCAGTGGGCCTTCAGGGTAAGGGCGACAGGCGCGGTGGGTATGCCCTATTGTGCCTGTCGACCTAACATTTGGACCTCACGGCCGCTTACCATCAGGTGGAGTGAGATCATCCTGAATGCTCTTTTTTATAAAAAAAAAAAGAGCCAGCCCAAAACCTGGCGACAAGGCTGCTTCTGTCTTCCCTTGCAAAGGTCTCGGTCTGATGCCTATTATGAAAGGTCTTTTACACTACGGACTCCAAAAATGGCGTTTAAATATTTATTTACATTGGTCGCGGGCTATTATTCGCGCGCTTATCTGCGGAGTGGCGCGGCCTCACAATGTCGCCCACAATTTGGACAACGATCACATTATTCTTCTGTGGACTCGACAAAGCGAGAGTTTACGTAATACCACGGCAGCAGATTGGGCTTGCAAGCCTCGAAATCGGATTTTTTATTATAAGCTTTTATAATACTCGTGATGGATAGGCGGTATAACAACCATCGTAAGGAATCAACGGATAGTAGTCCAACCAGTCGCCATCATTATTTTAGCACACACACATCATCATGCTTGTGTGGGTCAAATACTGTTTGACACCGCCTTTTCAGCGATCGTTACCTATACTGCATCGGTGACATTGTGAGGCGTTTCAATTAGAACATCAAATTGGCTCAGATCTGGTTGTTCTGGGAGATTCTCTCATCAAAGTCTAATAATGCTTCAGAAAATCAGCCAGATGTTAAATAAATAATAACAATGATAAATGCACCATAAAATGCAATTAAACCTCAAAATAAGGTTTTTCCTTACCTACGAACGTACGTTGGTACGTATGTACCCGATGATTCAAAATGCAGACCATAGCCAATCAAGTCTAGTTTTCTAATTGACCTAATCAGAAATCGAATTCAGAACCTTCAATCAGCTCTTTACGTGAGAACGCTCTATAAAATATTCCAAGGAGGTCGGAAATATTAAGTTATCATTTGAATATTTTAATAAATTTCGACAAGTTGTAATCCTCGGGCTAGAGGAGCCAAGCCTGTTGCCTTACCAGAATTACACGGAAAAGCTTCTGAGGGTTTGTTTGTTAAGAATCGCTAAAACGAAAGGTGAGTTCATCTTACGGAGCAATGCCTATGATTTAAGGCTTATAAACAGACAAATTTATGAAACAGGTTGTTTAGAAAGTTTGGAGAAATGTCTTTAATATATAAAACTGGTATTTGGCTATACCTTCAATTATTGTGATGGTTATATACCGTCGGTTGCCAAAACCTAGTTAGTTATTCGGCAAGATGCACTACGAGCTGGAAGGCTTGGAGCAAAAAGATGATGGGTCGCTCCCTTGGGCAGCAGCGTCACCGGAGTGAGGAGCTACGCCCTGCGGTCACCATCCTGCCTGCAAAGTGTGGCGAGTATGGGTAAAGCCTTTAGATGTTTGACGAAAATAGCGAACAACTGGAGACCTGTGTGCCTAGCACGAACACTTTCGAAAAAGTATGCGTAACGTAACCGTAAATTGGGCGATAATTTTCACTACGTAAACGTAGTACCTCTTACGCATGATAAGGGCGCTGTACCAAGTTTCATACAAATGTTTACGATAACGTTACGCATACTTTTTCGAAAATGTTCGTGCTAGGCACACTGAGTCCAGCGGTGCCATGCCAGCTGATGATAATGAATTATGTATTTGAAAATACATTGGTACGTGGCGAGGATTGAACCGTCATCCCCCGACTGAAAGTCAACTGTCTTAGCCCCTAGGCTACAGACGCTTTTAAGAACGCGCGTGAAAAACCTAGTTAAACTTAACCTGTTAGTTAAGTTTGTGTATCGAGAAACGCCGTTTATCAGTCATTCGTTATCACCGACCGACACCTGTTGTTGGCGCTTATCTGACGCTCGCCCAAACAGCGCTGTTGTTCAGTGATGGGACGCGATATTATCGCTATCGATAAATTTATTTTTAATTTTTAAAATGTTTCGGCGATTATTTCGATGTTGTACTTCATGTGAGCAAACGTCCTATTAAAATCCAAACTATCATTCAATATCAAATCTGTCCAGTGGTGAGTACATTATATGTATTAGTCGTTATGTGTATTTTTCGGTTGTAGAAACATAAATACAAACTCTAACCTCGATTAGGAGAGATCTAACTGACTGTAAGAACCAGTTTTATATAAAATTTTGGGAACTAGTAAGAACAAGTAACTAAGTAAGAGTAAAGAAAAACGGGTTTCACCTATAACATAATACTTTCAGTTTTGCAGTACTTTAACCCTCTTTGTCTATGTGTTCTATCTCAAGAAAGAGATCGCCTACATGCAGTACACTACAATCTGAGTGGTCACCAACCCGCCTGCTAAGCGTGGTAACTAAGGCAAATGACAATTGTTATTGGCGGAGGCCTTTGTCCAGCAGTAGGCGCTTGCAGGCTGTTGATGACCAATACAAACAGACATGTTCATGAACACAAATATTTGTACGATGCGGGAATCGAAACCACGACCCTTGGCTCGAGCCAATGAGCCACCTTATATACAGTATAAGAGAGGTAGGGCATAGCGAATCTTCGCTCGAATTGAGCCGCCCGTCCGGGGAAGGACCTCCACCCTATAGAATACCGCAGTTAAATGACCTCTGGGTCGTGTTTCTGCCGGTGAGTAGGGTTTCCGGAGCTCGTGGGGGGTTAGGGTTGGGCCGGCATGGCGGAGGCAACTGACAGGTAACTGACCAGTTACTTGCCCGTTGTCACAGCGACTTGGGCTTCTCTTTCGCTTTCCATCAGTCGTAGGGAAGCCATTATGTCGAGCCACTATAAAAAAAAAGTTTATCGATAACTCTGTAAGCGGGAGTACACTAGCAGTCATTAGCGAAGGACCGCGCAGGCCCTCAAAGGATTCGTCACATTTCAGGTGCGACGGAGTTCAGAGCTCATTATTCCGCCGACACAAATGAATTTTCGACGAAACAACGCCGTATTTTAAACGTAAATTTCGCATTATTCGCCGAGGGCGGCAATGAGAGCCTTCGCCCGTACAACCCATTTCCTCCGTACAAAAATAGGGCTCATTAAAATATATCTGTCTACTCATTAATTATAAGTGATACGGGGATTCATTAAGGTCTGTTTGATGTGAAGACGCTGTGGGAATTCGCTGGAGCGTCTCTGTGCGTATGGAACTGAAAAGGAAATGTTTACTTGTTTCAAATAAGGAGAGCACAAATAGTTGAAATGAATCACACAAGAACGTATTACATACGTATCTTGTAAACACGACAGAGAATTAAGGTAAGAGACCGAAACTGAACCTGACCGAAAATGGCCCTACCGGCCATTAACACAAAACTAACCAAACGACTACTTAAACTAAGTAGAGCCTAACTAAGGCAGATCGTGGCGGCCATGACAGGCCACGGGCCTTACAACAAACACCTCCAGAACCTAAATATCACGGACAGCCCTCTATGCAGAGCTTGCCTAGAATCTGAGGAAACAGCCGCCCATATTCTGCTGGAATGCCCCGAAGTGGCAGCATACCGGTTGAAACACCTTGGCCAGCCCGACACTCTCCAGAGCATCTTTGGCAAGCTAAATAGCTTGCTAAGGTTTCTGGACGAGCTGGGGTGGCGGGAATAAACACCAGTTTGGTATATTTTCAACAAATTCGGCCCGCCCCACGCATAATAGGCGCTCAGTCGTCGAGTTGCGGAAAACGGCCAGATAAAACTAACTAACTAAAACTAAGGTAACCGACATAGCTGCTCGAATAAGTAAGAAGCGGTAATTAGCCGGCTACATCTGCCGCAGAACTAATGATCGCTGCAGTAGGAAAGTTCTGCAGTGGATACCGCGTACAGGTAAGCGTTGTGTGGGATGCCCTTCGGCTAGATGAAGCGACGACCGGCGCAGGGCGGCCGGCATCAACTGGATGATGATTTAGGAGAGGCCAATGTCCAGCAGTGGACTATATCAGGACAACTGTAGACATCTGCTAATAATGATGATGTTTATAAACAGAGACAGTGCTTGCCACCAACACCTGAA
Organism: Conogethes punctiferalis; assembly: GCA_031163375.1. NCBI lineage: Eukaryota > Metazoa > Arthropoda > Insecta > Lepidoptera > Crambidae > Conogethes > Conogethes punctiferalis. The sequence continues at coordinate 12,452,411 of CM062090.1, read as the reverse complement.
ATAATGTACACCACCATTCTGTGACGAATTGAATTTTTTTTTATAATAGCTCGACATAATGGCTTCCCTACGCCTGATGGAAAGCGAAAGAGAAGCCCAAGTCGCTGTGACAACTGGCAAGTAACTGGTTAGTTACCTGTCAGTTGCCACTGCCATGCCGGCCCAACCCTTACCCCCCACGAGCTCCGGAGACCCTACTCACTAGCAGAAACACGACCCGGAGGTCATTTGGCTGCGGTATTCTATAGGGTATTGAAATTGACTAAGAAGATAAATTGATCATCATTATCATCATCAGTCTATTGCAGTCCAATGCTGGACATAGACCTCGTAATAATAGTGAACATTGATTCGAACTATGACTGGGGGAATATGCTTGAAGATCTAAGCCAATTTATAAATTAAAACCAAAACTAAGAGTGAGGTTGGTTTAGAACGGAACAATGATAGGCCGCTCCCTTCCCTTCGAAATGTTGAGTGTGATTACGATACGTAGCAGCGTCTACGAACACGCTACGGAAACCGTAGACGCACTCGTGTTAAATTCGTAGCTGCTACAAGCGTAGTTATTTGTGCATTTCGTAGTAGCAAGAATGTCTGTATCTCTCCTATAGTTATCGATATTACAATCTGACTAGCCCGATGGCTCATTTGGTAGTGACTTCTGCCTTCTGAACGGGTCGTAGGTTCGATCCCCGCACTGCACAAACATTTGTGTGCATGAACATGTTTGTTTGTCTGGGTGTTTTCTATGTATAATATGTATGTATTCACAAAAAAAAAGTAGCTAAGTAAGTTTGTCAGTTGTCTAGTAATTGTCTAGGATTTGGCTAAGTTTGGGGCTAGATGACGCTGTATGTAAAAATAACAAAAAAAATACTTATTAAGACCTCAGACTTGCAGAAGCCGATTTTTTCACGTTCCTGCCCCGTGCCCTTAAATCATAGAATGCCCTTCCTTTTGATGTGTTTCCTTGCTCTTATAATCCTGGTTTTTTAGGCGGGCGTGAAACGGCGTCGCAGTGGGCCTTCGGGGTCAGGGCGACAGGCGCGGTAGGTTTCTTATTGGTTCTATTATGTCTGTCGACCTAACTTTTGGACCTCATGACCCCTTACCATCAGTTGGAGTGAATGCTTGTAAATATACGCTCATTTGAAGTTCTTCAAAGAAGATAAAGTGCGAAAGTATAACTAAACCAATTTCGCATTAAAAGATCAAAGTGATGTAGTAGATTTTTTATTTATTTATTTCCAAAAACAAACAATATACAAAATAATAAATCGGTATGAACATAAGCTTAATAGCTTAACCGCATACTGGTGCCGCCGACGGTATTTATGAATTATTATGCTAAGTTATACTTTATAATATTTAATCTTTATATAAATAAACTCTATTGTACATACTCGTAAATACTTCGACAAACCTATTTAAAGTAATTTGTGCAAAATTTCAAAGGGACTGCAGGCGCATCGCACGACAGACAACACGACTGAATATCTCATGAGCCAGTGCCTTGCGGGTAATTCGTCCTGCCATGAATTCTTCAACAAAACGTTGTTAGTTGTTTGAGAGGCCGTCGTAGAAATGCGACTTTCGTGCTAAGAGATTAAGTAAAAACAGCATGATTAGATATAGGTACATTTTTATAATCGCATGGCTAAATAGATATTCAGTAGAGCGTCGATTATGCGAACGTCGATTAACCGAACGACCGCTTATCCGAACTACTAGGCCCGCCTGAACCGCGCTACAACAATAGCTACACACGATATTTGAGATTATTTTAAATGCACCCAGTACATGATGAACGCCTTATTTCAGTGGACACCTGTAATTACACTATTATCTACACTTTTTCGCTTGATTCCTAGGTATTCGTCATTAAGTAACTTTTATGTAATCGTCTGAATTAGTACTGTGCGATTATCCGAAAATATCGGTTATGCGACCACCCATGTCCCCCAATTAGTTCGGATAATCGACGCTCTACTGTATTGTAGTTTTGATGATCTTTACTGCAAACTAGACCAGAATTGCCTTAAAACCAGGTATAATTAACATTTATTGTATAACTTAGGCTAAATACAGTAGTTTCGTAAAAAATGTTGCACGTTCCACGAGGACTATGAATTTTTGACCATTATTCCTTAATATTCAAAGTATAGATTTAACATTATTGATTTCAGAATTAAATTAATTGAAAAAAAGTTAGATAGTACAATATTATTATTATATCCTATTATTTTATTCATTTTAATAAATAATTGTTAACGAAACCTATTTTTCTCTGTTGAAATCCTTTGTTTTATATAATGGATAATTGACCTGCCATTGTTTCAAGATTAAATGAATGAAGATTTATTCTTTCTGCAGGCAAAGTGTGAAGCTTTCGAGTTCTTACACGGTAAAAGAATACAACGCCTGTCGCGAAACGCAAGTATGTGGCGATTCAAATGATGGAGGCCCTTATTCTCGGTTGGCTTACACTAATGCATTCTATTGGCTAGTGCCTGCTTTTGTTAACTACAGACTATTTATAGTTAACTAGTGGTTAACTGCTCGTGTAGTTTTCGGGTTTAGAATACAACTCCCCAGCTTAAACCGTGGGTGTCGTAGAAGACAACTAAGACAATATCAGGAAACTGGCAGCAGCGTTTACTTGGGTACAAATAAAACCTAGTGCGGTCACCAATCCGCTTGCCAGGCGTGGTGACAAAGAGAAATCTCCACAAATAACAATTGTCTTTAGGGTATCATCAGCCTAATGCAGTCCAGCAGTGGGCTGCTAAGCAAAGCGCTACAGATAAAAGAAAATAATTGGCGTCTTTAAATAAATAAATACTAAATATCGGACAACATCACATACAATGCTCCGATCCCAAAAAAAGTAGCTTAAAAAACACTTGTGTTACGGGTATCAGAACAACGAAGGTACAAATAAATACAAATATAAACACCCAGACACGGAACAAACACAAGTGGTCGTCACACGAATGTTTGTCCCGGATGGGGATCCCACGACCCTTGGTTCAGAAGGCAGGGATAACTACAAATTGAGCCACCAAGCCAGTCATTACATACTACAGAATAAAAACTGTAGCTGTGGACCTTTAGTATTTAAGCCAGTAATAAGAATAACAATGACCATTGAGTCTAGTCTAGTACTAGCCTGTAGTAATTAAGCCCTAACACAAGAGCTAAGTAATTTAATTAAAGAAAACAACAGTATTATGTGCTGGACACTGTCTAACGTAATTTGGCAAGAAGCTTCACTACTGTTGTTTAACTGCATTGAGTGTAGTGCCACCATACGTTGATAGGCAACCGGGACAAGGGAAAATAAAAAAGTTTATTTCTGCAAATAGATACACTACTTACTTTTGCACGTCATAACCTGTTTTCCTAACATCACTTCGATGTGTACAACTCAACAGTTAGTCTTTTAAAAATATAAAATCACTACATACTATAAAACAAAGTAGCTTTTTATTCTGTCTGTCCCAATGTATGCTTATTATCTTTAAAAGTACGCAACGGACTTTGATGCGGTTTTAAAGAGGAATGTGTATAATACATATATGCATATTGCACTCGCGCGAAGCCGGGGCGGGCCGCTAGTACATTATAACATAATTTTAATAAGAGCAAGCGAGCAGAGTGTCACCTCCATTTGATATCGTCGTCTAAGTAATCTAGTAGTTTTTAGTACCCCTTTAGACATTAAAACAGCTGAAGTTAGCTAGAAGTTTAAATCAGCTGGTTTTTGTGTTGAAAATTTGCAAGGAACATAAATAACACTATGTAAAGGAGTGTGTACTCTCCGGTTGGGAATACAAATACGTTTGTACTGTTTTCTTTAGATAGGATGAAATATGGCGTGCTATATCTTGAAAACGTTACCATAGCAACTTAAACTGTCATGTAAATAAACATCTGAAGTATGAAGTCGTACTTATATTGTTACTGAATTATTATTACATATTAATTGGCGTTAGCTGAAATACCCGAGCGAAGCGAGGCCGGTTCGCTAGTTTATATAATTTGACGTTTGACTGACTTGGTGGCTCAATTGGCAGTGACCTCTGCCTTCTAGCCAAGGGTCGTGGGTTCTATTACAAACATTTGTGTGCATGAACATGTCTGTTTGTATTGGTCTGGGTGTTTTCTATGTATAATATGTATTTATTTACAAAAAAAATATATATCTAAGTAAGTTTATCAGTTGTCTAGTACCCATAGTACAAGCTTCGGCTTAGTTTGAGGCTAGATGGCGCTGTGTGGCCCAGAGTGGCATGTCTTCTATTTATTATTATTTATATAATTAGGACTAGCCCTTAGACAGCGCATCGTGTGGCCACCCTCGGACCTAGTTACATGCGGGCTGTTTTTTGGCATCGGCCGTGGCTCGCGTTCGCTCCTCGTTTTGGTGCATCCCACCGTTTGCGCTAACACTATTCGCCCGCTGTGTTCAACACATTTATAAATATGAAACATTTTTCAGACTGCATTCGGAGCTCAACGGAGTTATGAAAGAATATTTCCGGCTTTTATTAGTTCTGCAATTTGTTATAGAGGTATTTACGGTCGGTTATTGAATGCCTGTACGTGATAGCAAATGGATTGGTGTTTGCAAATAAATAAAAGCGGTAAAGCACACACACACTACCTGGTTTCTAACTTATTTTTCTACTTACTTTCAGTATCAGATGATGAGTTTGATTTGGCCATAGCTATAGTAGTCTCCCCGAACACCCAGATTAGAAAGTACGCTTCAAATCTGACCAGATTTCCAACCCACTACCTCTTTATTTTGGGTCTTATGTGTGAACGCTTGACACAAACACAATGAGCCAATGTAGTGGTCAATATCAAAATGTTTTTCTCTAAAGGTGGATGTAAATGGCTCGATGGCTTATTCGGTAGTGACCTCTGCCTTCTCAACCAAGGATCGTGGGTTCGCTCCCCGATACATTTTTGATTGTGTCTGGAGTATTGAAATACCCTTCATAACCCCCATAGAACCAGAAAACGTGCCGTTTTGCCCTCCCACTTGTTACCCGTGAGCGCCCTAATGAGACCGACGAATCTAAAGATACGAAAAATTATGCTGAATTTTAAATGGACCACTCTCACCTATCATAGCGCTATATTCTTTGTGGTTCGCTCGGCTAAAGTTCGTTAAGCGAGTAGGTTAACTTTTTGGTCGGATTTTTCGTTTTAAAATACTAAAAAATGCTCCAGACAATGCAGACAGTCACCGAGTGTCAAACACACGATGACGTAATCTGTATACGTGACGTATTTTTTTTATGACAGAGGGGACAAACGGGCTTTTAGGGCACCTGATGGTTAGAGATTACTTCAGCCCATAGACACCGCAATACTTGAGGATTTATAGGTAAAAAAACATACGGTCGAATTGAGCCTTTCTCTTTTTTTGAAGTCGGTTAAAAAGCAGTATAGGAGGCTAGAAGTCGAGCGAGGTACACAGTCGTTACGATGTAAGGCGCCCATTGAACCATGTCCGATGGCGTTTCCCAGAACACCCAGCCTCTTCCAATTGCTAATCTTGGTGACGCAATGGCCCACTAACTCTACTCACCGGCAGAAACACGACCCGGAGGTCATTTGGCTGCGGTGTTCTATAAGTCCTTCCGCGGATCGGCAACTCAATAGGCTATTATAGCTAAAAATTGTAATTCGTCCGCCTTTTAGCCTATTAAAAAATAAAAGACACGTATTTTTTTATTTGTAAATCAGACTAAAAATTACAAAGTCATAGCCCGTTGAAATTACGCGTGACGTCACTCGGTAAGGCATTTTTACGGGAGCGAGTGACGTCAAAGACTCCCACTCCTAACTTTTGATGCCTTGTATCTTTGCTATTGTTTATTTGAATGAAAAAAGGAAAAATACGTGTCTTTTATTTTTGAATACGCTAAAAGACGGACTAATTACAATTTTTTAGCCATAATAGCCTATTTGAAGATTCCCTACCTCTCCAATTGAGAACCTCCTCCTTTTTTTAAAGTCTGTTAAAAAAGGAGGCAATAGCGTCATTTCCGCAGTACGCCGTTGGAGTGTCGAATTCCACCACCACCAATAAGGTTACGAATCCGAAAATGGCGCGCCATCCCTCACGTTGCATTCGTTACGGCCGGTCTTTATGACATTTACGCGTCCACCGCCACTTGGCCACTCCTGGCAATCTGCCAGATACGTATCTGATTACGTTCGAGGCTATCCGATGCTATCGCGGGCATAAAGGCTGTAAGCCGTATTGTCGGCCGACAAAGGCCTTTGTATAAACAAGGTATATTGAACCAGGAATGCGGTAAGTATACTGAACAATGTCCAAAGCTTGACACAATATGGATGATAATGAAAGGTTCACTTCGACGTTGTGTAAGTTGGGATGAATTACTGAACTGTCAAATACACTGGTGTGATTAAGTTATGTTTATACCAGCTTTTTTTTTCTACAGAGGAATGCATTAGGCACCGTCATGCCACCTCCGGGGGGAGGTGACATAGTGTGTGGGAAATCCTCCCGAAATGGGAGGGTATACCCACTAAACTCCCCTGTGTCGCGCCAGTGGGCAGCAAGTTGCAGGAACACGGGTAACGCCGAAGCATGAGGGTAAGGGAGCGGCCTAATGCTTATCATCTTTTCGCTCGAAGCCAACTTCGCCTGCCCGTGGTGCATCCCGCCGAATAACAAACGAGACGCTGGCAACCAACTGGTGGCGGTACAATCATCACAATTGAAGGCGTAGCTAAATACCACAGGCCCATGACGGTAACTAGCGTCGCCTGAGCGAGGAGCTGCGCCCTGCGATCGCCAACCTACCAGCCGTAGCGATGGATAAAGTCTCCAGGTGTTGCCCAAAGCGGTGAACTACTTTAAAGGCCAATGTCCAGCAGTGGACTGTGATTGGCTGATGATGAGTTTATTTTTTTTTTATTGTAGCTCAACATAATGGCTTGGCATAATGGCGCGCCTGATGGGAAGCGAAAGAGAAGCCCAAGTCGCTGTGACAACGGGCAAGAAACTGGTCAGTTACCCGTCCCCCACGACCTCCGGAAACCCTACTGACCGGCAGAAAGAGGATGACCCGGAGGTCATTTGGCTGCGGTATTCTATAAGGTGGAGGTCCTTCCCGGACTGGTGGTTCGTTAATTCGAGCGAAGATTCGCTATGAATACTGCAGCCAAATGACCTCCGCGTCGTGTTTCTGCCGGTGAGTAGGGTTTCCGGAGCTCGTGGGGGGTTAAGGTTGGGCCGGCATGGCGGTGGGATCTTACAGGCAACTGACTAGTTACATGCCCGTTGTTATAGCGACTTGGCCTTCTCTTTCGCTTTCCATCAAGCCATTATGTCGAGCTACTATAAAAAAAAAAGTTTCCAGTGCCACTCTGGTCCTCAACCTGCTTCTTTACGCTCCGCTCAAGGTAAGGTATTCCCATGAATTTGTTTATTTGTATACCTTTTACGATTTCTACGTGCAACGCGCTTGGCAAGTGCGCCTGGCGTGCTGCCAGAGTCCTATCTGATTACAGCCGAAGAGCTATCCGATCCCATCGAGGGGTATGAAACGCTAGCTGGCTTTGGCTGCTCGTATGTTATTGTTGAGTAACAATTGCTCTTGTGTTATTTAGTGGGCGGTATTCGACAGAGGTTTGTTTACATTCTGATGATAAGTTTGTAGTATGAGATTTTGAACTTTTGAATTTAATCAAAAGGGGTGGTGTATGGAATCCTAACCAGTGCGATGCTGGTGATGAGCTTTATTAATAACCTTTTTTTAATAATCTTTTAAATCTATCCATAATAATTTTCGAAAAATTTTAACATTCGGGCCATTCCGCTATAGACGATTTCAATAACATTTTTTTCAAATACGTTATTAGTTATTTTTATTGCTATTTATGGTAAGAAGACAATCTAAATTTAATAACCATATATTTTTTATGTGATTTTATACCAAACCCAAATTTTTGTCGCGTTTGAAAATATTGTCATCCGAAGGATTGAGCGAAGTTCTAAAATCATGACTAGCAATACTGGCGTGAATCATTTGTTTTGGACGGTTTGAGGTTAATTATTACCGGCTAAACGTGAACTGACATTATTCATTTATCTCTGCGTACCAAAAAAATTAAGTATAAGTTGTTAATTACTGAAAATAATCGACTGCTAGAATGTACTGTTAACGTGTTGCACCCGCGACGTAAAAGATATAAAAGTTTACTTTTTTCACTGAATTAAAGAACTAACGTTCTGAAACTTTGCAAAAGTAAGAAGAATTCAAAACTAAACTTAATGTTATTATTTTCAAGATTGTAATGATTGTTAAATTAAAATAATCGATAACTTAAATTGGTTGCACCCGCGATCTTAATGTTAGATCGCGGGTGCAACATTTTCTTACGTCGAGCTTTTTGTGTGACTAATTACACAATTCGTGGTTTTGATATACCTTGACTAATTTATACTAATAAAGACGATTGATGATATATATTTAATATTTGTATCTCTTTTGTAATCTGTATTTTTAACAGAAATATAGTTAAAATGACAATGGAGCTACGTAAGGAAACTGGTTCTCAGATATATAGACTGAAATTGAAAGAAAATCATGAGCGTCCACGAATCCGTCTAAGAGTCTACGGATTTCGTGATTCCAAGCAGAGAGAAGTAATGAAAACGAAGATGTGAGGCAGATGTAGATTTGAATATATTGCCTAGAATCAGATAAAAAGAACGAATGCAGGCAAGTAGAAAGCGATTCAGATATTAGGACGATGACGATTTGGAACCAGAAATTACAAAACATACTTCCGAGCTTTCAGTTTCTTATCCGAGCAAATCTTTGTTGCCACTGAAAAAGAGATTGCGTGTGTACGGTGATTCAGACAATTAATGTATTTAAATGACAAAACACCATCAACATCTCTTTAAGCTACAAATTAATTACCAGACATGCTGTCCTGAAAATGGAAATAACCAAGCTATCTCTTGTAGAAAAATATTTGCGCTGGTGTGTATAATTTGCTCAGCAAAATCGACAAAAAAATTACTCAATATTATTTTGTGGGGTTGTGTTTAAGTGATCTGGATGAAGAGTTCAATTTATGACGACTGTTGATGGTAAACGATTATCAGAAATCTTCAATGACATAGCAGAAGCGCCGAAGAAAAAGACTATTGTAAATAATATATTTTTACAATTTTCTACAGTTGTGGCCGTGATTCAAAAGAAATAATTAATATAATCAACAACAAAAGTATCTAATAAGTACAGTTTGATCTTAAATTTAGTTTCTATTTATGTAAAATTCATGTTTATGTTCACTTAAATTACACGGGTTGCACCCGCGATAATTCGGTGTTGCACCCGCGATTGATAAAATAATTTATAAATAATTGTTTATTTTTACTTTGATTACAGTTTTCAATTTATGTTCTTTGTTATGTAATTAAGTTTCAAAATATTAAGGCATATAATATTAAATGTATCAGAATTAACAGATTTATATGTTTTTTGTCTGTGATCTGGAAAGGTTGGGCCAAATCTGTTGCACCCGCGAAGGCACTTTAAGCATTTCCCCTGGCTTTTAAATAAATATTTCTAAAACTTTGTTAGTTAATATAGCGAGAACATATTAAAATGTAGTCTTTCAAAGACTAATTTTATTTAATATGTATTTTATTTAATAAGGATAAACTGAAACAGGCGTCTAAATGTTGCACCCGCGATAATGGAATGGCCCATTCTTAGTTTTATGTTTTCACTATTTATTTTATTGGACAAGGTTTGTGTAAAAAATACAAAAAATAGTTTACTTAAAACATAAGCGACACTAAGTACACCACAATTCCTTTTTTTTACACCGGATCAACTAGTGAGAAAAAAAAATATTCTTCAAATCTAACCTTACCCATATTATCATCTACTAGATCCAAAATGTCCAGCTCTCGTCCACGCCAAAACTATGCACCAACAATTTCAACACTTACCTGAAACAAAACACACTCAGTATAAATTAACAGGAACACAAAACATAAATAAAGGTGCATGTCGACTAGCAATAGTTTACGCTTACACCTTTTTGCTTAGCACAGCTTTCATAATTAATGGGCTGATGTTAATGTATACGTCGCAGCCAACTGGTTGAAACAGCCGGTCCATTTCACGGCTAGACCTTTTCATTGTTCAATGTCATCGAACCACATAAGTTTCGTAGTTCAGACTTGTACGTACATATTGGTAGGAATTTGAAGTGAGTAGGTTAAGCTGAGTGCTCAATATTCAATCATTTATTGCATTTATAATGTAGGTACATAAATATTACAAGATGTTATAATAGGTCAGTTAGATCATTATAGACATTGAAAGGGTACCGCAATTGAAGAGAGGACGCTCATAAGCTTTACTACTCCAATGAATGTGAAAATTTTGATAATAATATGAGTGTATATCAGAAGTATATCAGAAGCTAGGAAGATATATACAACTAACCACCTGGTCTCAAATTAATATTTTACAAAGCACGATGAATATAACTGGGTTTTTTCTGAAAATTCAGACCTGAGGGAATACAGACTTAAAATACCGTTTTCTTAAACCCCCGATCGAGAATCGAACCCACAATCTTCGGAAATACGTTCTTTTGATGAATGATGTTAAATAATGAGGCGCACCAACGTTATCGAATAGCTAATGTTTTGGCAGTCACAGTGATAGTAGTCGCTTATTTATACCACTAGATGTACCAGCAACATTACTTTCGTGAACACAAACCCCCTTTTAGCATTAAAAAGTAGGCTATATCTTTTCAAGCTCTAGAGTATACCACATTTCATTTAAAGCGTTTCAATATTTTTCTCTCCGTGTACCAAATTTCATTTAAAGCGTTTTAATAGTTTTAGCGTGAATGATAACTTGTAATAATTCTTTAATTAAAACGGTTCTACATAAGTAACTTAAGCAAAAACATAAAAAACCGGCCAAGTGCGAGTCGGACTAAAAAAAAATTAAATTAATGATTTTATTTTCACATCTTAATGCGGTTTACAGAATACATCTACGTAACAAATTTCAATAATGTAGCTCTTATAGTTTCGGAATAAACTGGCTGTGACATACGGATGGACAGACAGACAGACAGACATGACGAATCTATAAGGGTCCCGTTTTTGCCGTTTTGGCTAGGGAACCCTAAAAAGGGAACTTCATTCTAGAAAAACATCTTATTCCAATGCCGTTGCTAATATTTCCACCCCCGTATACTCACAACGCAATATTTCTTCAAAGCAATAAATCCCCAAGCGTATTTATAGTATTTTAAAATGCTTTCTACAATTTAAATCATTGCAACATGCCTCCAATATGGCGGACGTATAGTTGAACTGCTTGCATTTACATAGAAATTGCACTGAAATAGGTACTGGGCAGCAGTTTCGGACTGTTTTACGATTGTTTAAGATCCAGACTTGTAATTAAGAAAACAGTTAAGCTAAAGTACTAGTTTTTTTTCTGTGTGAAGCACAAATTCGTCAAGTTAATTCTGTTGCATTTCGGGATCAGTCAGTGAATAGCCAGAATAAATCCTACGAGTAAGAAAGGTGGTGCCAACTGGTAGATAGATAGATATACCTATTATTTATTGCACACCAAACAATGGACTTAAAACTAGGTACAGTAGATATTTTGTTGTACAATATAGGCGTAGGGTAGGTGATTGATTTGGTTACTTAGTCGTGGCTGCAGCCACTTGGACCTCTCTTTAGCTTTTAATCATGCGAGGCACTTTGTGCTACGCTATTATGAAAAAACCGGCCAAGTTTTTCTGATTTATTTTAAAACCATAAAGCGGCTAACAGAATACATCTACGCACCAAATTTCAATAATGTAGCTATTATGGTTTCGGAATAAACTGGCTGTGACACACGGACGGACAGACAAATAGACAGACAGACATGACGAATCTATAAGGGTCCCGTTTTTGCTATTTGGCTACGGAACCCTAAAAAAAAGGTTCGGTTTTGCAAGAAAGCGCCGAGAAGCCTTGTAATGATAGCGAGGAACTGTTGTATACTTGAATGGTTTCGTACATGGGTTGATTATGCTAATAGTTAGTGCCCTTTTTTTTTTTAGAGGGGAATGCATTAGGCACCGTCATGCCACCTCCGGGGGGAGGTGACATGGTGTGTGGGACTCACACCTCCCGAAATGGGAGGGTATACCCACTAAACCCCCCTGTGTCGCCAGTGGCCGCAAGTTGCAGGGACACGGGCAACGCCGAAGCATACCGCCGCATCCCTGCATGCCCTGGCCAGCCGCAGATGACAAGCGGCCAGCACTCCTGGTAATAGTAGTGCCCTACACCGATAACCTGAAAAGCAGTATTCACTCCAGAACTCGTTTAGCCCAGCGATATAGACAGCCCACTCGCTTGCTAATGCGGTGAGCTATGTCCTAGGGGGGAAAGCTGCCACTCTTCTAGTCCCGGTGATACAGACAAGGTCGCCCTGGCCATCATCGTAGTCATTTAGAAAAAAAAAAAGCTATGTCGATGACTTTGGTTCTCTGTCGCATCACTTTATCACGGACTAGCTGTGCTCGCGACTTCGTCCGCGTGGAACAGTTATTTTTCTCCCTTTTTTTTTTTACATTTTCCATTATTTCTTCGCTCCTAATAGTTGCAGCGTGATGTTATATAGCCTAAAGCCTTCCTCGATAAATGGTCTATTCAACACAAAAATAATTTTTCAATTCGGACCAGTAGTTCCAGAGATTAGCGCGTTCAAACAAACAAACTCTTCAGTTTTATAATATTAGTTAAGATTTAAAACACAAGAACCGATTTAAACTTAGCGACCAGCCTATATATGTGGCAACGATGTGGTCAGCGGCAGATAATTGACAGCGTGGCAGTACACTGATTCATACAACTACGGTATGTTGTAGCGACAGGCATGTGCGTAGGAGGAAATCAAGCCAAAAAGATAGATAGATAAAAAAAATATTTGACATTTCGACACACCATATACAAAAGATAAGTACCAACAAATGGCTACACATTTGATCAGAATCAGTGGGGTATGTTGCTACAGCATGCAAAATGGTGATGGCTCAGCGAGATGTTCGCTCAACAGCAAACCACTGGTTGTTGGCTGCTCAACGAGCAACAAATGTCCACGTTTCGGCTCCGTATACCATGGCGGATAGGACGCACTCATTGTGTATCTTCTTTAGGCACTGAGGTATCAACGATGAGACGTAACGTAGTGTACCGATGCGGTGAGGTAAGGTGGAGTGACGATTGAGCAAGTTCCTGCTGGACGGAAGCAGCCCAGGATCCATCCGCACACAATCCAGTTATGAATACGGATGTTTTGGGAGTCAAAATATTACATTATATTTAGTCCGTATTTAGATAATAAAAAAGTATTGGACACGTATTTTTTTCCTTTTTTCATTCAAATAAAAAATAGCAAAGATACAAGGTATTAAAAGTTAGGAGTGGGGGTCTTTGACGTTACTCCCTCCCGTAAAAGTGCCTCTCCGAGTGACGTCACGCGTATTTCAACGGGCTCATAACTTTGTAATTTTAGTCTAATTTACAATTAAAAAATTCACGTGTCTTTCATTTTTGAATAAGCTAAAAGATGGACTAATTACAATTGTTAAGCCATAATAGCCTATTCATCAAACCCGGATATCCGGATTAAGGCCACCTTAGCACAACACTGGGCCATCGATCACAGCGGCAATTACACCGGGTTTAGCCGGGTGATTAGGCGCAGCTCTCAGATTGGCTCCTGCCGAGTTGTGGCGATATAATCAATCATATCAATTGTTGGATTAGAATTTCGTGTATGTGGCGAATATGTAGCGGTACATATACTAGACCGCTGGATCAATTGGTAGTGACCCCTGCCGTCAAAACTAAGGGTCGTGGGTTCGATCCCCAGTTCGGGACCAACATCATGTGATGAACATTGAGTTTGTTCCGTGCCTGAGTGTTTATATTCGTTTATACTCGTTTGTTGTAAATTTGTGTGCCTTTGCAATTTTTTTATATATCTATATTTATATTTGTAAATACCCATAACACACTTTTTTTCTAGAGGGGAATGCTTTAGACACTTCATGCCGACTCGAAAAACATACCCTTCACTTTTAATCGTCCTCCTTTATTAATCGCGCTATCAAAATTATCTCGTGCTTTGAACGCTTAACGCTTATCATCTGAACTTACCCTTAAACATTTGCTTAAGCTACTTACTTTGGGATCGGCCCAAAGTATGTGATGTTGTCTAATATTTATATACGTAATATTGTCTGAAATATAGCAGCGAACAAAGATCCATTTAATGCGTCTTAAGTAAGAGACAACCCTGCTTGTGGTATACAATTTTCACCATTCCCAAGAAAGTAATTTCACCATCAAAGGTAATATTCAGAACGCCGAACTCACTAAGACCATTTAACCGTACCGCAAACGGTATGCTTTACCGACATTTCACCTCTTGTGTGGGAAAAGTCGGAAAAAATTCCCGCCGCACCCCCCACAAAGCGTGCCGAGCGGATTCCGTACAGAGTTCACGGAAAAACCTTTAATTTGACTAATCGTAAGGCTTTTGCATTCACGACAACGGGTGATAAAACGGTCACATTGGCGATTCAGATTAGCAAATCATATTTCGGGGCCATTTTAGACTATCTAGCCGAGTGATTTTGTTAATTTATTGATGTGCAAGCAATGAATGCGCCAGAAAATTCACACCCTGACGTTTCCTTTGTACTATGAATACCACATAATCTCTCTTTTTCATTCCATTAAACGACAGTAAAGGCCACTATTCTATGTGACTATAAAAAGAAGAAAACTTATCGAACTATTGCGTTCGCATAAGGCACGAAATAACTTTTTTGCCCACTTTCATGTCTTGTCCTCATCATCATTAAACCCACCATCTAACTCAAGTTTGCTAATCATCAAATACCTACCACAAAAATATACCCAGTCAGCAAAACCTATTTACACAATCAAAACCCCTCCTCGAGCCCTTAATTCACGCACATGTCGTGTGAATACACAATTTACCGGCACACAAGGTTACCGTGAATGGGCAAATCATACAGCCTTCAATGAGACTTTTATTGGCCGAAAAAAGGGGATGCGGAACCCCAAAAACGTTAATTACACTTACTCCCGCTTATCAGCTGACGTAACGCCGCGTCATCAGCGAACCACAGTCATACCTGTTTTGTTACTTGGGCACAGTGTGTGGAATAACAGTGAGGTAACAGTCACGGGGACAGAGAAATATGGCGCGATTAAAAAAAGCCTACGACCAGCAGTGGACCTAAGCTACAGACCAGGGCTGTTATTCGATTGATTAATTTAATTGAATAGTCATCGACAGCTAATATACCTAAGTCCCCAATAAGGATCTCGAGCCTACAAGGGGGTTTAAACCTTAACGCCGCGTCAACAGCGGACCACAGTCAAAAATGTTTTGTTACTTGGGCATAGTGCGGAATAACAGTGAGGTAAATAGTCATCAGGAATATTAGAGAGTGACCTATTTATTATCTTACCTGCCCGTGCTGCTTCCTGCCGAATAACAAACGAGGCTCTGGCCAATTGAAGGCGTACCTACCTAAGTACGCGTAATAAGAGGATTAAAAATGAACTGGTTCACTACTAAATGAACAAACGGGCCAGTATAACGTGATTCTTCACGTTCAGAAGTTCTTATCATTAAAATTACACTTCACATACTGTCATTTACAAAACTGTGTCATTGCTCAGCCGGTTTTTTTGCTTGCCCTGGCCCGTTTATAATGTGAGTTTTTTAATGTTTTCCTCCATAAATGACCATTATCCGTATATCATATCTCCTCGAAACATTACACCGTACATTTGCTAACATCTACGGAAACCTACGGCTATTCTGATATCTTTAAGTTTTTATACTGATGTTTGCCCTAAGTGGTGATCAATTGTAGAGACCTATATCCAGCAGGATGGGGATATAAGGGAGCGGCCTATCATCATTTCGTTCTAAGCCAACCTCACCAGCCCGTGGTGCATCCTGCCCAATAACAAACGAGTCGCTGGCAACCGACTGGTGGCGGTATAACCATTACAATTGAAGGCGTAGCTAAATACCACAGGACTATGACGGGCAGCGTCACCGGAGCGAGAAGCTACGCCCTGCGATCGCCAACCCGCCTGCCCAACGTGGCGATTATGGGTATATCCTCCAGATGCATGCCCTAAGTGGCAAACAACCGGAGAGGCCTATAATCAGCAGTGGGCTGCAATAGGTGCGAGACACGGAATGTCATGTGCCCAACAATATTCGTACAGCCACAACATTTAATGCGTGTACCTACATCGGACAACATATAAAAAGTTAACGGCGCTTTTACACACTAATAAAATTATATGTCACAGAAGTGCTGGTCGAAAAGTGCTTTATGTGTTTAATGGCCACCGTA
Organism: Conogethes punctiferalis; assembly: GCA_031163375.1. Classification (NCBI taxonomy): domain Eukaryota; kingdom Metazoa; phylum Arthropoda; class Insecta; order Lepidoptera; family Crambidae; genus Conogethes; species Conogethes punctiferalis. The sequence goes on along the minus strand of CM062090.1, from coordinate 12,435,887 downwards.
AAGCACCTAATACAAAATGGCCGATCCGAACGTAAACATAAATTACTTACACCTCAGAAATGGCGAACGGTGTACAATTTTAACCAATAGATCTATCTAAGTGACGGGTTATAAATAACCATTTATAAGTAAGAGGGGTAGGGCATAGCGAATCTTCGCTCGAATTGAGCTGCCTATTCGGGGAAGGACCTTACCCTATAGAACACCGCAGCCAAATAACCTCCTGGTCGTGTTTCAGCTGGTGAGTAGGGTTTCCGGAGCTCGTGGGGGGTTAGGGTTGGGCTGGCATGGCGGTGGAAACTGACAGGTAACTGACCAGTTACTTGCCCGTTGTCACAGCGATTCGGGCTTCATTTTCGCTTTCCATCAGGCGCAGAGAAGCCATTATGGCGAGCTACTATAAAAAAAGTCGACTATTTATTTCTTATTGAGATTTAATCCAAAATGAGAAGATCCTTAGACAAAATCAAATCTCCCTTTGCGCAGTGGTCAGTGGCGCCGTGCATCGCAAGATGCAGGAGGACATCACACCGTCCTCCCGAGGTGAGCCATTCACGCTGGGTGGCGCAACTGTGGGCGGTTGTGTTGAATCCCTCCGGGCATCACGACCCCCCTCAGACAGAGTGCTCGTAGCGGACCACCGTCAAGTTTAGTGGGTATTCTTTTTTTTTTTTTTTTTTTTATAGTGGCTCGACATAATGGCTTCCCTACACCTGATGGAAAGCGAAAGAGAAGCCCAAGTCGCTGTGACAACGGGCAAGTAACTGATCAGTTACCTGTCAGTTGCCACCGCCATGCCGGCCCAACCCTAACCCCCCACGAGCTCCGGAAACCCTACTCACCGGCAGAAACACGACCCAGAGGTCATTTGACTGCGGTATTCTATAGGGTGGAGGTCCTTCCCCGGACGGGCGGCTCAATTCGAGCGAAGATTCGCTATGCCCTACCTCTCTTAAATATTCTCCACTAGCTGTGCCAGCGGCGTCGCTCGCGTGGATATCGGGTTTCAAAAATAACGGACTTCCATATAATACCCATCTATACCTTGTGCCTATGTTTTAAGTTAGACCTCTAGCAATACATTGGTGAAAACCGCATTCAATTCTATGCAGTAGTTTTCGCGTAATGCGCGTTCAAACATACAGGTTTAAATTTCTCGCGTTTTCCCAACACTTCCCGTCACTGCTCCGCTCCTATTGATTGTAGCGTGATGAAAAGTATCCTATAACCTGCCCAGGAGTATGAAGAATAATTGTACCAAGTTTCGTCAAAATCTGTTCAGTAGTTTTTTTTTCTATAACGAACATACAGACAGACAGACAGACAGACAGACAGACAGACAGACAGACAAAAATTTTACTGATTGCATTTTTGGTATCAGTATTGATCACTTATCACCCCCTGATAGTTATTTTGAAAAAATATTTTATGTACAGAATTGACCTCTCTACAGATTTATTATAAGTATAGATTAAATAGGAGTAAACCCCACATAACCCACGTGTCCCGTACCCATGACCCTGTCGTATGCGTAAAGGCATTCCCGACGAGAAAAAGGGTGGTGGATTCTGTCTTTATTGCCCTAATTTAGGGTAGGCTCGACTAGGGACATTTATGAGTTGATGATGATACAGACAAACCGCTGTAGTTGTATTTCAAAATAACTATTCAAGCTATATAAACAGCTAGCTATAAATAAACAACTATAAAAATACCCATTTACCATAAAACCAATACTTTAACGGCACAATAAAAGCGAAAAGGCCCAAATTATTCCGGAAAATATAAAAAGGTCACAACAGAAAGGTAAGGACGCCATATTGACCGGAAATAAATTACTTACGGAAACAGAATTACAGCCTCGGGCCGTCATTAGAATTGTGTGGGACGGATTAAAAACTGTAATTAATAATACATCAGACGACCGCATTACAGAGATTCGGGATTTGTGTGTGATTTTCGTAATTGAATTTTAATAGGAGAGAATTATTGTTTCTGTAAACATGAGAATTGGGTGTGTTTGCTCTTTAAAGGAATGTTTTTTTTTTATAGTGGCTCGACATAATGGCTTACCTACGCCTGATGGAAAGCGAAAGAGAAGCCCAAGTCGCTGTGACAACGGGCAAGTAACTGGTCAGTTACCTGTCAGTTGCCACCGCCATGTCGGCCCAACCCTCCCCCCCCCCCCCCCACAAGCTCCGGAAACCCCACTCACCGGCAGAAACACGACCCAGAGGTCATTTGACTGCGATATTCTATAGGGTGGAGGTCTTTCCCCGGACGGGCGGCTCAATTCGAGCGAAGATTGCCTATGCCCTACCTCTCTGTCAGGGATCGGCAGCGTTTGCCTGGGTACAAATAAAATCTACTGCCGTCACCAACCCTCCTGCCAAGCTCTCAAATGACTATTGTCAACGGAGGCCTATGTCCGGCAGTGGATGTTGCAGGCTGAAGATGATGCTCTTTTATGTCTGTCGGATATAGAAATAAGCCATGTTTGAGCAACGTGTGACCGACCTTCTTTGCTTTCAGCGTGATGTGGATCGCTCACATTTGTCTAATTATCAGACTTCATCTATTGCTTAACTTAAGACAGGATATGCGAAAATTAGATTGGCGCCCAACGTGGGGCTAGAGTACTTTTATTTATTTAACATCAAAATACATTGTGCTTGAAATAGATGTTACAGTATGTATGCTGCCTAACGGTAACTCTGTACACACTGTATTATTATACTAAGTCGATAAGTCCTATACGCTACTTCTACGCACCTAAGTTACCCATGGTAACGTCGTTCCAATAGGACAATAGCTCCCTAATTGGGGCAGACAATCGGCCTAGTGTCCCCACGGCCATTTGGTGCACAAAGGACGAAACAACGCCTAAGTTCCGACAATGCGTACCTACACGCGTTTACTTAATTAAATTGTTTTGGGATTATCCTTGGATATCTATAGTTTGTGTAGTGTTAGTGCAATTATCTATTTAGACATCACTGAACAGCTGTTGTAAAAAAAACCTCATCAGGGTTCCGTAGCCAAATGGCAAAAAACGGAACCCGTTTATAGATTCGTCATGACTGTCTGTCACAGCCACTTTTTCCCAAACTATAAGAACTACGAGTATACTACTCCCCCAAAAAAAAAGAAGAATATTGCTAGTTCCCATACTTAAAACTGAAACTCAATTGTTTTTCATATTTATTTCATTTAATCACTATCTGGTTTGAGGTTTACTTACCTTAATTTCCCGAAAAAATGCGTTAAATAAACTAAGAAAGCTCCAGTTACATAGACACGTAAATTGTCTCACTTGAAACTTTTGTTTGGAATAAATACGAAACCTTGAGTTTCCTCAGGTAAAGAGGACCTTGAACTACGAAGGGTGTCAGGCGAAGAGGACATTCTACCTCCTTGAGGGTCCCATTTTACAACCTCAAGAGTACACTTGTTTGATTCCGTGGTACGTTAACTCCGACAAAATGTTAAAACGTGACTTGTTACAAAGTTTTCTACTTAAAACTTTGCGTTGTCTGTGTGTGTATTTGACCGTGTTTTCATATAAATAAAGTTAGCAAAAGTTAGTTTGGAAAAGAAAAAGTTTGGCCGGTAAATTGATACGCTAATGAAAAATGTAGCCCGCACGGTCGAAGACTTGAGGCTAAAATTGGATACGTAGAGTAATAAGTCTTCTTATACGAAATTTTTGTGTTATAATCTTCAGTATTAAAATAGGGGAGAACCATTTATGGCCTGAGCAAATTTTAAATGCAGAAAAAGCTATATTATGGTGGCAAAGCTAATAATTATGTTGAAAATTAATAAGTTAGTTTATTTCATATATTATGCATTATCTTCCACTGTGTTTCTCTTTGAACACTCATCGCACATAAATCTGCTCTCTGCATGACCTAAAGGTTAACTGGTAGAGAATGCTCCTAGCATTAAGTTCGCCTTTTGTACCATTTTGTGCAATAAAGATTAAATAAATAAATAAAAAACTTTCATAAAAATATAAGACCCATTTTATACATTTTTTTTATATTAGCACGTCTAAATGACTGCGTCTTGATTGATGTTAAGCAGACGACGAACTTCAAAAAATATAAGCGATACGCATCACGCCTAATTAGTGCAACACGGATCGATCACAATATGACGGCCTGCTTAAGTACTGCTTCACGCCCTGTTTATAAGACCCAAGATTATAAGAAGAACGTATCACACTTGTTGATTAAGGCTTCATAGCGCTTCATAAAAACGTGTATTAAAATCTGTGTAAAAAATTTAAATTTAAGAAAACTCAGAAACTCTCAAACATCTTTAAAAAAAAGAAATCAAAATAGCTTTAGGTACTCTTCCGGGAGATACAATGCAACAGACTACATAAGTGAACGTTCACATAGGTAGAAGTTCAGGAACACACGTAGAAAAGACTAATTGCATGTAATAGGGAATATGCATGACTTTTTTTTATGAATTTATTGAGATCTTTTGTCTTCCAGATACATAAATATCGAAGAATTTTTAAACTATCTTTTCTATTAAGCGAGTTATAAAGCGTTAAAGTTATTGATTAGACAGAGATCCGATGCGGTAGTTGACGTCACGTACCGTAAGCGCCGTACTAACTCCATAGAAAAATCTGTTTCGCCAGAGAGAGACGGATATATTCACTTTCAATGACTGTATCTCGCCCATTTTTCAACCAATTTTGATTTTGTTTTCACTGTTCGTAGTAGATTTTGATCTATTTTACGATGAATTAGTAAATACCTGAAACTATTTTTCATGCATATTCCCTATTGTAACACAATTAGGCACTTATTATGTTCCAATTAACAGAGAACTCGGTGACCAGCGAAACGCAGGCGAGCCGACAATTTTTAACGAGTATCGAACAGTATATATCGGCATCGACATCGCATATCATTTAAGAGAGGTAGGGCATAGCGAATCTTCGCTCGAATTGAGCCACCCGTCCGGGGAAGGACCTCCACCCTATAGAATACCGCAGCCAAATGACCTCTGGGTCGTGTTTCTGCCGGTGAGTAGGGTTTCCGGAGCTCATGGGGGGGTTGGGGTTGGGCCGGCATGGCGGTGGCGACTGACAGGTAACTGACCAGTTACTTGCCAGTTGTCACAGCGGCTTGGGCTTCTCTTTCGCTTTCCATCAGGCGTAGGGAAGCCATTATGTCGAGCCACCTTAAAAAAAAAATGAGCTGCGGTACTCTGCCTCTCCATTTGTTCACCACTTTGGGCAAACACCCGGAGGCTTTACCCACAATTGCCACGCTGGGCAGGCGGGTTGGCGACCGCAGGGTGTAGCTTCTCGTTTCGGTGACGCTGCTGCCCGTCGTCGTCCTGTAGTCTTTAGCTACGCCTTCAGTTGTGAAGGTTATACCGCCCCCATTCGGTTGCCAGAGCCTCATTTGTAATTCGGCAGAATGCACCATGGGCAAGTGAGTCTGAGCGAAAAGATGATAGGTCGCTCCTTTACATCCCATAATACGTACTGATTTATATTCCAATCAACAGAAAACTCGGTGACCAGCAAAACGCTAGCGAGCCGACAATTTTTAATGAGTATCGAGCTGTATATATCCGCATCGATACCAACACCAACAGCGAGTATCGATTACAGATTACGCCGCAACATCGAATATCTCACGTCGTTAGTTGTTGGCCCGAATTCGGGACGCGTTAGTTCCGCGCCTATTAGGACCCGCAACGTTCGCCCGAATTACCGGCTATGAGTGCCGGGTAATTTAGGGTTGCTAAATGCCGGTGAATATAAATATCACACAACATCACATACATTGACACATTTTGACTGGCTCGATAGCACATTTGGTAGTGACCTCTGCTTTCTGAGCCAAGGGTCGTGGGTTCGATTCCCGCACAGTACCTACATTTGTGTTCATGAACATGTCTGTTTGTATCATGTCTGGTCTGGGCATGTTCTATGTATAATATGTATGTATTTATATGTATTAATAATATACATGTATTTATTTAAAAAAAAGTATCTAAGTAAGTTTATCAGTTGTCTAGTACCCATAGTACAAGCTTCGGCTTACTTTGGGGCTAGAAGATGGCGATGTGTCCCAGCGTGACTTGTCTTGGGATATTTATTTATTACTAGCTGGCTCGGCAGACTTCGTACCACCCATTATTTACCTTTTAAACCTACCCTGGACTACGACAAACATTTTAAAACCAAAATCAGCTCAATCAGCCCAGCCGTTCTCGAGTTTTAATCAGAATAACGAACATCAATTCATTTTTATTTATAAAGATTTATTTCATCATCATCATCATAATCAGCCCACATCAGTCCAATGCTGGATATAGGCCTCTCCCAAAGTGCTCGAATTTGGGCTTCTCGCATCCAGCACTTATTATTATTTATTTATATAATACAATCATTTATTCTATGATATTTGGATTTCGACACATTAAGTACAAAGATAATTTACTTATATTTCATAAAAGTAGATACACAATAGTAGTGCGATTGCGTGCGTGAACTCCCTAGTTTTCATATAATATGTACCTCATAATTAATTGGAACGCTTATCAACACGACCTGTGAGATTTCAAACACAGGCTGTACTGTAACATTTAGTTATTAAACTGTAACGAGGCAACCCTACCTGTGTTACCGATGCACGCGGTGCCTGCACTAACGACGCCGGCGCGACCGCACGCGAAATGCAAACATCCGAATTTAATTCGGATTCTAATTCGAAATCTACTCGTTCGTGAACGTAAGGTTGGCAGAAAAGACAAAAGAAAAACGGTGACAACCACACCACTATTACAGTAACAGCGTGTTTTGTGTATCGAGAGCAATAGAGTAACACGTTTGAAAAGTGTCTATTGCAGTGTAGAATCTACAAAGAAATCTCACTTGTTTAGTGCATGAGCGAGCACATTAATGGTCAGGCCATCCAAATAGGCTGATTCTTCAAATTCCCCCACTAGGGAGTGATGAGAGGGGCCCAAAGGGCCTGCCCATCTCCGTTTGTACATTTCTAACCCTAAGAATCCAATGAGATAATCGAGATAACACTAGGATTACAACAAGCAATGAAATTGCCGAACACAAAACCTATCCACAAAAGATGAAATGCTCCCTTTCTATCGCACAAATCCTACAGAATAATCCCGGCGTACAATTATCGTTCCTGGAGCGATATACTACTACGTACACCAGGATGTATGTTATATAGCCGGGACCATTGTGAGAGGATTGTCCAGGCATCCCGTTTATATTACAAACGGCTGGCGATTCGCCAAAGGTTACGGTCGCGGGTCAGGGGGCTAGAGAGAGATGGAGGATTTTTGGCAGCCCCCGAGGTGAGATATTACTTCAGGGTATGCGGACCGGATGTATGTTTTACTTTTCCGTTGCATGCGGATAAACGGACAAGCGGGTGAAAGCTATGATTCATAGGAATAAAAGAAGTATGTACTGCTTTTTTTGGTCGTTAAGATATATGGGAATGTAAGGGAGCATCCTAACATATTTTCGCTCCAAGCCAACCTCACCTGCCCGTGGTGCATCCTGCCGAATAACAAACGAGGCGCTGGCACCCGACTGGTGGCGGTATAGCCATCACAATTCAAAGCGTAGCGAAATACCACTGGCCGATGACGGGCAGCAGCGTCACCGGAGCGAGAAGCTACGCCCTGCGATCGCCAACCCGCCTGCCCAGCGTGGCGATTATGGGTATATCCTCCTGATGTTTGCCCTAGGTGACGAACAACTGAAGAGGCTTATGTCCAGCAGTGGACTGCTATAGGCTGATGATGATGAAGATATATGGCACGGAACGAACGTCAGAGGACGAAAGTTTAGTAGCCCGAAGGATTAGCACAGAAGTTCCAATGGGCTGGTCATGTCTGCCCATATAGTGTTTGCCGTGAAACAGACAATCGGCAGATCAGGTGGGTTTTGTATCGGACACCGCTTTTAGACTATGTTGAAAAGAGCAACTACACGAGTTCCTTGCCGGTGCCTTCTCGGTATAATGCTGTTTTCCGACCCGGTGGTAGCTTCGACGATTTGTAAGTGTTTTTTTAAAACCTATACAAATAAAGATCTCAAAGTATGAGACTTAGTGTAGGACGCTCCAAACAAAACCCATTGGGCTGATGACCTTAGAAGAACTGCTGGTATTGGCTGTTTGAGCGAAGCCCGTGATAATGCTGCGTGAATTAAAGGAGGCCTATGGTCGATAGCGGACGGACCAGGACTGTTGACTGATTCATTTTTTATATGCGATAGGATGTTGTAAGTGTTATATGTCGAGAACAAACGCGAGTAAGTAGTGAATGTGTTAACAGTGGTATCCCCGGCTGAGAAGCTGAAATCCTAATAAGTTAGATAGATATTCTTTATTGCACAAAACAGAGTAAATATAGTAAAAGTGATACAGACATGTTGTGGTACAATCTAGGCGGTCTTATCGCTAGTAAGTGATCTATTCCAGACAACCAGATAAGTTCTTAATCGTTAAAAGAATTTGATTTTTGAGATATTTGAAGAAGGCGTTGATTTATATTATTCTCTGTCACCGCACGAAAAAAATACTAATAAAAATCTTAGTTTAAAATTAGTTCGAAAGCATGCTTCGTCTGGCGCATCACTTCAATATAACCCCTATTCAAACGCTAGCGAAGATCAAATTGCTGTAGCTTCAATATAGCCTAAGCCTTTGAGCAACGAGCCCTCTTCAGGGCACTGGAGCGGAGTGCCCTGTATATTATTTATCATTTTCATCAAGCCGGAACATAGCCTCTATATCTCCAGAACATTTGCTTCAATATTTAAACCGCATACCGGGACACGCTCAGTACAGTCGCTCTCAAATATCTATACCCTCGCTTCACTTAGGGTATTTCAGATAAACATTTTATGGGGTTACATTAAAGGCGTTTTAGTAAGGATCCCTAATGATTTCTAGCAATAAATATGCTTATGTTACTCAGGGCGAAGGTAGCTTTCTATAGGTAAAAGAATTTTGAAATTGGCACAACACTTTGTGAGTTTATTCATTTACACACAATAATACAATTCCCTCTTATCTAAACTAATATTATAAAGCTGAAGAGTTTGTTTGTTTGTTTGAACGCGCTAAGCTCAGGAACTACTGGTCCGAATTGAAAAATTATTTTTGTGTTGAATAGACCATTTATCGAGGAAGGCTTTAGGCTATATAACATCACGCTCCAACCATTAGGAGCGAAGAAATAATGGAAAATGTAAAAAAAAAACGGGGAAAAAATAATTATTCCACGCGGACGAAGTCGCGAGCACAGCTAGTCTATAATATTAGTGTAGATGTAGATAGTGTATTCCTTACGATTCATAGTGATGTGCAGTCTATGTGAATAAACTCTATGTTTAAAGATTCTTGCAAATCATTCTATGTCGTTACGGGAGTTACGCGCCAGCCTGAAACCTGAATTGATCGAGGGGTTGGAGCAACGGAGTGCTTCCAGCCGAATAACAACCAAGGCTCTGGCAACCCACTGGTTGCGGTATAACCATAACGATTGAAGGCCTAGAACCATAACGAGTAAATACCACATACCGATGACGGACAGCAGCTTCAACGGAACAATGAATGAATGAATGAAATAATGTTTATTGCTAATTGGGTAGATACATAATAATTTCTAGACAGCTATACAACTTAACATAATAACATGTATGTACTTTACAACTATCAAAGGGAGATAGCTCAGCTTGTGCTGTCCGAGGAACCATGTCCCGGATAGCGCTGATTTTCAGCCATTCTCATGATCTCTGCAGGTGTACAACGAGATAGTATGCAATGGGGCTAGTTTTTAATCTCAACATTATAGGATATTCCAGCCGAGCAGAAAACAAAAAAAAATTAAACAAATAATAAAAAGAGAATGAATAAAAAAACAAGAACAAGAAGCTACGCCTTGGGATAGCCAACCCTACCCAGCAGCGTGGCGATTATAGGTAAAGCCTCCAGATGTTTGACGAAAGTGCCAAAGAATTGAACAGGCCTGTGTCCAGCAGTGGACTGCGAGAATATAATGATAAAACGTTATCTGATAGGATGGCCAATTAAATGAAGATAATTTCGATTTATTCCACAATAGGCGAGTCCACGACGTCGACTGTACCGTCGCTCAGAAATAAACTTAGTCTGTTATGGCAAAGCTATTGTGCAAGTTTGCCTATTCAGCTCCGACCGGCGGATTGTAATCTAATACCTTTGTTGAAATTTACATCATCATATCTATCTCAAGGTTTCACAATAATAACAATATCTCTTTTACGACCGGTGCGTTTAAGGGTCAATAAATGTTATTGCCTAGTTTCTAAACTTTTTAACGTCAGGCTGAGTGCAGTACGAAGCTTCATCCGTGGGGTGCACTCATCTTGATCATCATCTGCCTATCGCAGTCCACTGCTGGAAATTGGCTTCTCCAGTTGTTCGCTAGTTTGGGCCAACACCTGGAGGCTTTGCCCATAATCGCCACGCTGCGCTGGCGTTTTGGCGATCGCAGGGCATCTCCTCCTCCGGTGACGCTGCTGCCCGTCATCGGCCTGTGGTATTTACCTACGCCAACCTTTTCGATCACTTATCAGGGGGTGATAAGCTGATAAGTGATCGATAAAATATTTAATGTACAGAATTGTCTTCTCTACAGATTTATTATAAGTATAGATTATTTAAACTCTACACATTGTCTGGTGCCATTGTTGTACGAACTATCGCTATAATTGTTATTTTTATTATTTTTTAAAACATTTTCTTTCTCAGCATTTTATAGATACTGGATTATTGAATAAACGGGCCTAAGCCAAGTATACTTCAGGTGGGCTAAATGTGTACTATAGTGTTGTCTGTCCGTGTGGTGGAGTTTGTAGTGAGTTGAGTATCCATCTGTAGTAATTTCCTGACTTTCCTGCACGTATTTGAAATCATCGCTTTTTGCATTAGAGTTATTATTATCAGAGAGATTTTAAGAGAGGTAGGGCATAGCGAATCTTCGCTCGAATCGAGCCGCCCGTCCGGGGAAGGGCCTCCACCCTATAGAATACCGCAGTCAAATGACCTCTGGGTCGTGTTTCTGCCGGTGAGTAGGGTTTCCGGAGCTCGTGGGGGGTTAGGGTTGGGCCGGCATGGCGGTGGCAACTGACAGGTAACAACATGCCCTGAGTCTCTAATTTTTCTCTCCGCTTTCAACATGAGCGGATTATGCCCGTCCTTTTATTATTAAAGGACGCCATAGGTACGGATCTGTATGCCGACCGCCGCCGGCAAATATTTAATTTACAGGCGTTGTAACTAACCGCTTTTTATTCAGACGCTTATACTGTTTACAGGTAAATATTGCGCAGGATTTATTACGATACGAAGGGCGTCTGTTGGAAATATTGCACAGTCGTTTAGGAAGCAGGGGAGATATGAAGCATTGCTGTTTTTTGGTATCGGTTGCTTTTACGCTCAATACTCAACGCTAGATCATCATCATCAACCCACATCAGTCCACTGCTGGACATAGGCCTCTCCCAAGGTTCGCTACTGTGCTCGATTTTGGGCTTCTCGCATCCAGCACTCCTGCGCAAATCGTCACTCCACCTGGCCTGAGGGCGTTCTACACTGCGTTTGTCGTGACGCGGTCTCCACTCCAGAACTCGTTTATCCCAGCGGTTATCGGTTCTGCGGCTGATATGGCCAGCCCACTGCCACTTCAGCTTACTGATCCGGTGAGCTATGTCGGTAACTTTGGTTCTCTGCCGACACTAGATCATATATTGCATACATGTACGTAACGTATTACACGATGCTTTATAGATAAATACAATTTATTGTACACCTTAAAAATTGATTTAGAACTATAAAGTCTACAAATTCTCTCCAATTTAGGCAGTCTTCTCGCTATAAGCGATATCTTCTCAATAATTTTAGGGTAGAGATAGTCAGATAGAAAGGGTGAGGTTTAGTACAAAAGTTTTTTTTATTAACCGACTTCAAAAATGGAGGAGGTTCTCAATTCGTCTGTATGTATAATATTTTTTTGTTTTTTTTTTCTGTATGTTCATCGATATTTCCGTCAATTTATAGATGAATTTCAAAATTATATGTACTCGTATTACTATAATAATTACAAATATTTACAATTATCAATTTAAATACTTACAAATATTTACAATTATCAATTTAAATATTTTTGAAGTCGGTGCCAGCCAAACAAATAAATGTTTTTGTCGTGTGAATTTGCCGGCCACGCGCGTCATACAACAGTCTACGTTAGGTACCTAGAGGCTGGCACCGACTCCAAAATTAAGTGATAATTGTAAATAATTATACCATGTAATATGCATTGAGGAGATAATTACTTACGTTATTTATAGCTTTACAGTTATGCAAGTATAGTTTTTGACAAATTAAAGTATTGGTCGTTTGTGTTTTTTTTGAAGTAGTTTTAACTTTTCTTTTTAAAAAGTCATAATTACGCGTAAGCGTTTGTAATGACAAATAAAAACAATGTAATTTTTTAATGGGAGAAAAACCTTTTACGCGACCCCGACCCGGCACAAAGGGGAGTAACGGGGAATGTGGAACTCACGCTGGTCTGCCTCAAGATTTTTGAGAGGCAGAGAATACCCACTAAAAATTCAGGACCCTGCGCCGATGACCTATACTGTAAAAAAAAAAACAAAAAAAAAGTTTGGCCCGTGAAGGATTTGAACCCCCGACCGCCTCTGAGATAATCAGTTGGGTGCTCTAACCGGCTGAGCTAACGGACCGATGCTGTTGAGGACGAAAATAGCATACATATACAATGAGACTGACGTCAACCATTGGATGATGTCATGTTGCGCATTGCACAATATTAAAATGATAAATCTTATCTTATTATCTACAAAACTGTTTTAAATGAAAGTAGTCATTATATTTTATGCTAGTTCGACATTAATGGCTAGGCCCAAGTCGCTGTGACAACGGGCAAGTAACTGGTCTGTTACCTGTCAGTTGCCACCGCTATGCCGACCCAACCCTAACCCCCCCACGAGCTTCGAAAACCCTACTCACCGGTAAAAACACGACCCGGAGGCCAATTGGCTGCGGTCCTTCCCGGACGGGTGGCTCAATCTGAGCTAAGATTCGTTATGCCCTACCTCACTTAATATAGGTAAGTGTAAGTGATTTAAAGTTGAAACCACAAGAAGTCCTTCAGTCATCTATCACGGCACCGGTGATTTGGATTCTTTCCCGTTTCCGCAGGCTATCACTAAAGAATATCGCACCTAAACTCCCCAAGGCGGCACTAATTAATATTTATCATGTCGAATACCGTATTCGTCCAATTACAAGGGACATAACAATACGATCCCTCGGGATCACAGGCCTATCGGACCATCTAAATTGGCCGCGTCGGGACGGCAGACGCGATTTGGCACACGTCGCGATAGAGCCGGGATGGGCCTGTGACGTCACGGGCTGTATCCGTCAATCGGTTTAACTACCGGCTTGAGCGTGTACATAGCTAAGCGATGTACTGACAGCTACTGTAATTAGTCAGTGTGACGCCGATGGTAAGCAGTCGACACCGCCCATGGACACTCGCAATAACCCAAGACATAACCCAAGACATGCCACGCCGGGCCACACAGCGCCACCTAGCCCCAAACTAAGCCGAAGCTTGTACTATGGGTACTAGACAACTGATAAACTTACTTAGACACTTTTTTTTGGAAAAAAAAAACATATTATACATAGAAAACACCCAGACCAATACAAACAGGCATGTTCATGAACACAAACGTTTGTACTGTGCGGGAATCGAACCCACGACCCTTGGCTCAGAGGGCAGAGGTCACTACCAAATGAGCCACCGAAAATCAATCGCAATCCAAAAGCAATCGCAACTCAAATCGAGTTTAGGGTCGCTGCCGGCCTTTTACATAGGAACACGCCCGTTTCTTGACGGTCCGTAAGTCGTGGCTGTTCGGGAAGACTGTCGCAGGAAGTCGGTTCCACAAAACTGAGGCGCGAGGCAGGAAGTTCCTAATCCAAAGCGTACTCGTACAGTCGAGGATCGCCAACCATCGAGATGACGAGGATGGAATTGCAATCGGTAACGTGTCGTGCGGTAAAGAAACTCGGCTGCAGACAGTAAACCAAACAATTCTTCAGGACATTCCCCATGATAGATGCATGTATATTAACGACATATTAACGAGGTATCCTTTTCTGTCGTAGGACGCAAATAAAAGAGTGTTTGGGGCTTGCGCTCCAGTTAGCGGCCCCGAGGAAGACGACGACACGTGCTTTCGGGCATAGTGGTCAGTGGTGTCGTGCATCGCAAGATGCAGGGAGGACACCACACCGTCCTCCCGAGGTGTGCCGTTTACGATGAGCGGCGCAGCGCTACCGTCCTGTGGGGGGTTGTGTTGGATCCCGACAAAAAAAAACATATTAACGAAATCCTCTACGCCGTACTGACTCGGAGGTTCTCGCCGAGTCTCTGCAAGTTGCTGTCTATTTGGCGACAGAGGGGGCCTTAGTAGGTATGTCTACCCTTTTAAATGCAAAACGTATTTGGCATAGAGACTTGTTTAAACATTTTTGCATAGGTACCTACTTGGCAATGTTTTTTTAATAGTAGCACACGTGCGTTACCGTCATATCGTATTGATACTCGTAGTACATGTTCTTCCAACGGCCTACAAAATCAACATATCTTGTCTTTTGTAACTTGAACCACACAACCCAGTTTACATATTGTGGACATAGCCCCGGCTAATAGGCGAATAATTTGTACCTTCTCACTGCTGACTCAGGCCTCGGCCGAAACAACGGGCCCTGGTGTATTATACAGTATACCTACCTTAATACCGGGTATATTATCTATCGCGAGTTCTTGTAACTGTTGAAAAGTAATCTATATATATAAAATGAATCCCTATTTCCCATGGTCACGTCATCAAGCGTGAACACGGCTGGACCAATTTCACTTTTATGTTGTCTTGTTATAGTCAGGAGAAGGTTCTTATGAAAAAAAGAAAAAAAGTTGAGTTGAAAATTAGAAAATTTAAGAAACAACATATACTTAGTAAGTATTACAGCCGTGCGAAGCCGGGGCGGGTGGCCAGTCGAAAAATAATCGCAATACAGAATATGAGATAGATAGATTATAGTTATCTAAGATGTTAATACATAGATCAACATTAGAACAACCAATTTCTTTGGTGATTATCCAAAATAATTCGTATATTTATAGCACAGACTTATAGCGACCCGCCCTAGCTTCGCTTCGGGTATTTAAGATTATAGTCGGGTAGTAACTATAACAGATATACTGTCGAGACAAAAAAAAGTATCTAAGTAAATAACTTTATCAGTTGTTTAGCACCTATAGCCACAAGCTACGGCTTAGTTTGAGGCTAGATGGCGATGTGCGGCCCAGCGTTTCATGTCTTGGGTTATTTATTTATATTAATAGGTTTAATTCCATACTGCAATATTTTATTTTCAACCACTAATCTAATAAGAGAGGAAATTAAGCACACACTAAATTCCGCAGGCCTATCTAATTAGTTAATTCTAATTATAATAATGCACGTTAGCAATTAATACTGATTCTAATTAATCCATTAGTATATGCAGAGGGGAGTGGAGGGTTGACACTGAAATTAAGTGTATTACATACATTAAGCTATGATTACGTTGGGAGGGATTGAGGACCTCTTGCTTTTGATATAAAATAATACATAAATGAATAAACATCAAACAACATTATACATTTCTCCGATCTCAAAAGATGTTATGGCAATCACCAATTGTGTTATGGGAATCAGATTCAACAAAGGTGTCACATATATTTTTTTCGACATAATGGCTTCTCTACGCCTGATGGAATGATTATCTTAACTAATATTATAAAGCTGAAGAGTTTGTTTGTTTGAAAGCGCTAATCTCAGGAACTACTGGTCCGAATTGAAATTCTTTTTGTGTTGAATAGACCATTTATCGAGGAAGGCTTTAGGCTATATAACATCACGCTGCAACTATTAGGACCGAAGAAATAATGGAAAATGTAAAAAAAAACGGTGAAAAAATAACTATTCCACGCGGACGAAGTCGCGAGCACAGCTAGTTTATTATATATTTCTTTAAAACCATATCGTGGGTTTTGATGGTTTTTTTTTCAATTAATAGTGATTCAAAAGGATGGTATATATAAAGGAATATTCTGAAGAATTGCCTTATTTACTGCCTGCAGCTGAGTTTATTCTCCGATTGCAATTCCATACCCATAATCTTGATGATTGGCGATCCTCCACTGTAAGCTTTATGATTATGAGGAACTTCTTGCCTCGCGCATCCGTTTTCTAGAACCAACTTTCTGCGACAGTCTTTCCGAATCGCTACAACTTTGGAGCCTTCAAGAAAAGTGCGTACTCTTATTTAAAAGTTGGCAGCGACCCTAGAACTCGAATTGAGTTCCGGATGTCCATGGTATTGACTGCTTATCATCACGCATCATATCTGCTCGTCTGCCGCCTCTAGCATAATATAGTATGAAATCAAATTTAGTCATTATCAATAATTTTAATGGTTTCTAAAGCCTAATGGTTTCTGTTAAGTAACCAAAGCGACAAAGGGTCGTTATTAAACGATAAAGTAGTAAAAGAATATATGCAAAAAATAGTTTTAAATTTAACAAAAGTGCCTCCGTCGAATGTTCGTAACGTTTCATGAATAGTGAAGCGCTGTCGACACATTTCCGAACGATTCGAGAGGTTTGAATATGGTAAGAGCCTCTCGCCCTCAGACGCGATAATATTATCAGAGGACTGCCTTCGCGCCTCCCGAGAGGTCTGCGGAACGGCTCGGGTCAATTTGGGAAAATATTTTCGCAAATTGTCTCGAGTGTGGATGTAAAAGTCGAAGTGGGTAACCCAAGTTGGATGTAAGCTTCTTTTTTCATATTTCTTTACACACCCCACACAAGGATAGAAATACACATTATAGGCTAAGCGTACCTATAATAATATCTGCCTTAGAATCGACAATCGATGGAGTAGACAGGTCTTGTATTCATCATCATCATCAGAATATCACAGTTCATAGCTGGCCTCTCCAGTTGTTCGCTCACTTTGGGCGAACATCTGAAGGGTTTACCCATAATCACCACGCTGGGGAGGCGAGTTGCCGATCACAGGGCATAGCTCTTTGCTTTGGTGACGCTGCTGCCCGTCATCGGCCTGAGGTATTTAGCTACGCCTTCAAGCCTGATGGTTATACCGCCACCAGACGGTTGCCAGAGCCTCGTTCGTTATTCAGCAGGATGCAACCACGGGCAGGTGAGGCTTAGAGCGAAAAGATGATGGGTCGCTTCCTTAAATCCCTTGGACCTTGGGAAGTCTTGGATTGGACACTGCAGGTAGACGTAGTGTAGGACGCCCTACAACCCGTTGGGCTGAATCTAGAACAACGGCTGGGTTTGACATGGGGGAAGCCTGAGTGAGACAGACATACGTAAGAGAGGAGACTTAGTAGTGGACAAACCAGGGCCCCTACCACCAAAATCGATAACGATCGTTCGTTGAACTGATTGCGTAATTTTGCAAAATAAATCTCTCCCATTTGACCCTCCCGTGTGACATGAATTATATTAATTAAAATCGACTTTGACGAATTTTAGTTCATATATTCGAACACGGGAGGGACAAATGGGTGGGATTTATGGTGCCAAAGTACGCGATCCGTTTAACGAACGATCGTTTTCGATTTTGGTGGTAGGGGCCCAGGGATGTTGATCAATTAATTGAAATAAAGATTTATTAATAATCAATCGATCGATCCTTCCCTTAAAATCTTTTCACCATATCCCCCTGAATTTAAAACAACCTGATTTGTTTCCCTCTTTTAAGATTCCTCCCGCGTCCTCCGAGCGACCGTAAAGGGGAGACGTGGCCGCCCCTCTAATTATAATCCGTTAATTGCGAAAAATCAAGAGAGTTAATTCCCACAATCCGAATTCCTTCGCCGTTGCCAATCCAACGACATTCGCTAATTCGGTTAAGGGATTGTGAATTAAAATAATTGGGTCAGGTAGGTACTTTACAACTCTTTGAAGAATCACGAATAAAGTGAAAGATATTATTGTTATATTATTTTTGGATCAAGAAATAAACTCGAAATAAACAATATTTCGGTGTTGTAGTGCTATCACCATGTTACTATTATTATTATTCCATTTATTTTAAACTTTCCTTTCTCCTTTTTATCGTAACAAACGCGAATTTATTTATTTTTTGTTACATACCAAATAAACTTTCTTTTATTCTATTCTAATTATTATACATCATGTATCAAATATGATACATGGGGGAAACAGTGTTAATAATGAAACATTTTTAGATTCCCTCTAGGAAAGTTTAAAATGTATATTTGTATCTAATAATATCTTGCACAGTAAACGCACGTATTTAAAATATTCCTATGTATAAAAAATTTGTACATCCGTCTCTTTAGTGTAGGCGGCACAGATCCCTAACCGCACTCGGATTATTTGTCATTGTCCCGAACATGTGATACATTCAGTCCTGGGACATTTGCGGGGGATGGTGAAAAAATTTTAACAGTGAAATTTTGCTCTTTAGGTATAATTTAGACGTACAAGGAGTTGAAGGCGCTGGCGGAGTCCAGGGAGGAGTGGAAATTGCTCCACCGACAAGAGCGAAGCTCTTAAATTTAGTAGTAGTAGGTATAATATAATCGATAAATATAGATACTCTTTATAGCATGCCAAAATAGTTGACTTAGAATTACACTAATTATTATTGTACAGTTGTTGTATAATTTAGGCGGTCTCATCGCGATTTCTTCCCGAAAACGTTAAGATAGAGAATGGCAAGAAAGCAAGGCTGAGTGAGGTGGTGTTTATACAATATAAGAGTCATCATCATCATGATCAGCCCACATCAGTCCACTGCTGGACATAGGCCTCTCCCAATGCTCGCCATTTCGATCGGTCCCGGGCCATATAAGAGTACCTAGTAATAAATAATATTGTGAAAACATGAAAATAGTAAGGGCTTTTAAAAAATTCTCTGTAAAATAAACTATTACTTACCAAACAATAATTAAGGAGCTGATGACATGTAGTCATGTTATTTGATAGATTACTTACCTGTAACAAAAAAAGCTAGATTAGTTATCTAAGTTTATTACAAGACACGTTATAAATAACTAAGCATAATTTAAATAACCTATGTTCTATTCCTTTATGTGAGAAAATGTTTAAAATAAATATTGCCATATAACCTTAATAATCTCTAAATACACTAAAATGAAAATCCATGAAAATAAACATACTCTAACACGGGACCTAAAGAAAAATATGTTTTGACAGCTGTCAGATAAGTCTGCGAAGTAAATTTGGTATGATTTTACGTGAGAAATCTTTTTCGTGTAATCCTCTACGGCGGGGTGTTAAAACAATGGATTGAATAAAATATGAGAAATGAATTAACAATTCGGCCGAATAAAACTCTTTTAATGCACAAAAATGGTGTGAAAAGAGCAAGTCTTGTATTTATCACGAATGATTGTTTCATTGGTAATGGACTCA
Source organism: Conogethes punctiferalis (assembly GCA_031163375.1). Classification (NCBI taxonomy): domain Eukaryota; kingdom Metazoa; phylum Arthropoda; class Insecta; order Lepidoptera; family Crambidae; genus Conogethes; species Conogethes punctiferalis. Next base: position 12,416,243 of record CM062090.1, on the reverse strand, counting down.
TCAGATTAAAAAAGATTATAGTTCCAATCCTGTCAATACAAGTATAAAATGACATATATGAGAATACTATACGAGATTATGTCAGCCATTTGTAAGGACTAATAAATAAAAAAAATATCTGAACAATTCAGTTACTAGAATTATTAAATTAAATTACTTTGCTCAATTTCAACACAACATACAAATGACTTCCACTATCCGACGACAGCGTAGATCTTCAGAAACCGTATCGAATTTTACATTTTCCAATCCAGAAATAATTGCAAAACTTCCATTTTCCATTAAGTGGGACCAAAATCGCGGATCAGCGGGCCGGAACACAAATTATCTGGAATCGTCGAAGATGCAATCGGAACATTGTTCCTGAAAGCGTTCCAATATTTTATGTGTCGGCTCAGATTCTCATCGGGCCCATCTGATGGTTCCAGCAACAAGTTAAATAGTCAGAATGAAAGGTATTTATTTTTTTAATGTTTTTGCTAAGTAACGAGAGATGCTCATCACTGGCATGCTCACGTTAAGTGCTGATAAGTGTTTACGTTACGTTATGAGCTATCATAACAGCTGCACTAGTACATTTTTTTAAAAGGACATAACAGGTAAACGTGTCTGAAGGTCTCCTGATGGTAAGTGCTCACTTCAGCCCATAGACACCACAACACCAGGGGAGACACAGGGGCGTTGCTGGCCATTGAGAAATTTGTTCATTATTGTGAGTGGTATCCATTCGGACGGTCGCAGCTCGGTGACGAATACCCCCAAGATGCATTTCATTGAGGAGTGAAAGCGTCAGAGCAGTCGGAGCATTAGCAACTAAACTATCTGACAATACCACGCGTTTGCTACACAAGACAACAGTTAGAGCAGTTTCGCACTCCGATAAAATATTATATTTTAACGTAGTACCTAACCTTTTTCTATGGTAATATACGCATGGTAATATCTTCATCAATAAAGTCAAGTACCTATCTAGCGTGTAAATTACGAAGTGCGAAATCACATACGCTTAGAGTTTCTCTGTATCAAATTTGATACATGTATATAGATAGATACATGTGGATTGTGTATAGAGATACATTTGATCTTGAACAAAAAGCAAAATGCGGTCGAGTTAACATCAAACAAAAAACCTTTATTAGTGCAGTCAATGAAGCTAAAAATACGGGCTAACCTCCGAATTTTTTTACTGTGATCCGATTTGCATGAAATTTTGGAATTAGGCTCATCTTACCATTAACTTCAAAAGTGAAAATGATTTGAACTCCGCCACCACCATGGGGGTGGTTGCCACCCCTTCTCGGGGGTCAATGGTTGTTTTTTCAAAATAACCTCGGATATCGATTGAAGATCTAATTTTAAGCAAAAAAGTTTCTATAAAGTTTCTCGAAAAATCTAATACTTTTCAAGTTATTGGCAATTGAAAATTCGCAAATTTTTCACGATTTTCATCAGTTTTTTTCAAATATCTCCAAAAATATACGTTTTATCGAAAATTTTATAAGGAACGAAACTGTAGCAGGTAAAAAAATGAACAATTTGTTTTTTTACAAAGTATTCTAAGTGCAATATTAAGCTAGATATTAAAGATCAAAGCCGTTTTTTATTTTATCTGAAATTTCATCGATGTAGTCAATGCCATCTAGCAGCGAGCAAATGCATTTTATGCTTTCTAATCGAAAAGGGTTTTGTAGTGCTTGAAATAAGCTTTAAAATGAGCTTTATCAAAAGTCTTTTGCACGTAAAATAAGTGAGCTATATTGCAAATAAGCGGAGCATCGAATGTTTTTTCTTTTCAATCAATGGGTTTAAATAAGTGCCATTTCCACCAAAACTAAAATTAATCATATTCCGCCTAGAATTAACTTTATTATGAAGAGTTTTATAGATTGTATTAGTTTGGCTGCTTTAGGACACATAGTTTTCAAAAAAGTCACGATTAAGGGAGGCTGTGATTGCGCTGCCACGCGCTCTTTAAACAATCATATCTCCGTCAATTTTTATTTGATAGAAAAAACAAAAAAACCAAATTGTTTGTCAGAAGAATACCTAAATTTTTTATCCCTACACTTTTATACGTATCTGTCGTCATTTTTGAGATATTATGAAAAAGGGGTGGGATTTTTAAAAATTTGAAATTCTCGATTTTTTTTCAATCGTGACTTTTTTGAAAACTATGTGTCCTAAAGCAGCCAAACTAATACAATCTATAAAACTCTTCATAATAAAGTTAATTCTAGGCGGAATATGATTAATTTTAGTTTTGGTGGAAATGGCACTTATTTAAAACCATTGATTGAAAAGAAAAAACATTCGATGCTCCGCTTATTTGCAATATAGCTCACTTATTTTACGTGCAAAAGACTTTTGATAAAGCTCATTTTAAAGCTTATTTCAAGCACTACAAAACCCTTTTCGATTAGAAAGCATAAAATGCATTTGCTCGCTGCTAGATGGCATTGAATACATCGATGAAATTTCAGATAAAATAAAAAACGGCTTTGATCTTTAATATCTAGCTTAATATTGCACTTAGAATACTTTGTAAAAAACCAAATTGTTCATTTTTTTACCTGCTACAGTTTCGTTCCTTATAAAATTTTCGATAAAACGTATATTTTTGGAGATATTTGAAAAAAACTGATGAAAATCGTGAAAAATTTGCGAATTTTCAATTGCCAATAACTTGAAAAGTATTAGATTTTTCGAGAAACTTTATAGAAACTTTTTTGCTTAAAATTAGATCTTCAATCGATATCCGAGGTTATTTTGAAAGAACAACCATTGACCCCCGAGAAGGGGTGGCAACCACCCCCATGGTGGTGGCGGAGTTCAAATCATTTTCACTTTTGAAGTTAATGGTAAGATGAACCAAATCCCAAAATTGTATGCAATTCGGTTGACAGTAAAAAAATTCGGACCTATAATGCTTCATTGACTGCACTATATTGATGTCACCCCGAATTAAAAACCAATTTCATTTAATTCAAGTACAAGAAAATAACTGATCAAATCGGACGAAAACGGCTATGTTTCTAAAAAAACGACTAACGTACAAATTGAATTATAAATGGATTGTGTAAGGTTCAAAATTGTGTGACAAAAGTTCGAAATGTTAAACGGATATAGTAATTTCAGCCAAACCCGCCTGTTTCATTGCATCTGGTTTGGTTTTAATTGAGATTTGCCCGATATTGTTGAGTGCGGTTTTTGAGCGGGATTTTAATGAAATATGCTAATTCTGAGCACAATTTTGGCCATTAAGGTATTTATGATTTTTCATTTATGTTACCCGTACCATTTTCATGTTTTGGTTATGTTAGAAAATGTGTGTACAAAAAGTTAATTAATATATGATTTTGGTGGAATACTGCATTCAGAACCGTAGGTATGTTAATCTACTTTTTAAACATGCATACTAGTATTTATGAAAACACTGAATATTAGCGTTTTAGCTTTGACAAGGGATGCCATCAAATCAGCTGAGTGAACACGTTTTCAGGTGCATATTTTTTTTGTAACTATCGTCATTTTTCAATAAGCAACAATGCCGACTTAATTATGGTTTAAGTAGATATAAATGTGCTCATGACTAATTAACTTCTATTCTATTTTATACTTCTTTTGACAAAGTATTTTTTTTAAAACCTAGCCAAGCTGGTGTCGTATAAAATTTTTCTTTCCTCCGCACTTAGAATAATAAGGCATAAATTTATGTCTTAAGTCTACTTTTAAAATTAGTGTCGTATCGTAATCAGTACTTAAAATATTTTTCAAAGCATATACGTTTAGTGAACAGGATTATGTCGTAGAATGAAACGCCGTCGAACTTTGCGTAAGGTATTGTACTGGTATAAAAGTATAACAACTAGACTACTTAGGTTACTTATTAATCACTTCTTCGTCGAACATAGATTTTCCTAACTATCGTTGCTGCTCCGGTGCCCGAAATCGAATGGCCAGTTGTCCGTCCTTCCGCTCATCATCGCTTTTCCCCCTCCTTTTTTCCCGCCTATTTTGCCGCCAGAGAGGCGCGTTCTAGAAATTACCAGTGTTGCCACTGAATTATTACAAAAACATACTAAATCTATGGACTATAATTAGATAAATATTAAAAATCATGACATTCGGCCATCCGATAACGTGCAGTCTCCCGACGCACCAATACATCAATATTTATTTATTTAGAGTAAGCCAATCGAAACAATCACATGATTTAACAAATAGTGCTAAGTGCCATCTTAATAACATGAGAACTTGACATTACAACAAAATGAATAACACAAAAATAGTTTGACTTTTAACAAAAAAATACTGCTATTACAACATTGCATTTCCTCGTACCATATGTACTTATACGTATCAGTTTTGATCATTAAAGGGTAAGTATAACATCATGACATTCGGTAGTAGTATTCTAATTGGTTAACACAGTTTTCAAAGTACCTATGCAGATTTGAGACTTGTATGTCACAGGAACAATTGAACAAATGTCTTAAAATAAACAGCTGGATATAAATATACAAAACTAAAACTGAAATGAAAAAGAAATCAATAAAAGCAAATATTACATACATCGTTAAATACGTTTAGACAAGTGTACAAAAGAAAAGCCGCTACTGGGTGATGAACTAGATTTATAGAAATACTTTACTAATAACATTTTCACTAACGTGTTACAAGGAGAATGAAGAATACACATAACTTAATTTATCTTGAGATGATAATTGCAAAACTGTAGTTTACAGGTCTCCGACAGTGTGGGTCAGACATTTCCCACGCTAACTAGAATTGTCCAGTGCAGCAAAACTCAGCGGCTTCTGTTGCAAAATGTTTTGAACAGTGATTCTGAAAAACATTAGTAAATAAATATAACCTCCAGGAAAATACTATTTCGTTAATATTGGTACCTAGCCAATAGGGGAATATGAATAAAATTGAATACGTTAATTATTTTGAAAGTTCAAGTTCATTATCTAAATATGTATAATTCAAAGGTGACTGACTGACTGACATAATATCTAAATATATATATGTCTAAATATAATATATAATTAAAAGTTGACCGACTGACTGACATAGTGATCTATCAACGCACGCCCAAACCACTGGACGCATCGGGCTGACATTTAGCATGCAGGTAGATGTTATGACGTAGTCATTCGCTAAGAAAGGTTTTTGATCAATTCTATCCCAAGGAATAGGATAGGGGATGAAACTATTTCATGCGGACGAAGTCGCGGGCACAGCTAGTGAAATATAAAAATAGTTTTGTTTACAGTTTATCATCAAATCCTGAAAATGATTCAAGATGCAAAATAAATTTGCCTGAGTGTGTATCATACTTATGATCAAAGTGGCGAACATTGGGCTAGCTAGGCCATTGTCCAGCAAATGTCAGATCCAACCGGAAACCAGCCACGACGTTCACGTTTACCAACCCCTCCAATTGCTAGTGGCACTTAGAAGTGTATCTCTCGGAAGTCAAGGGCTTAAGAGTTTTGAGTACCTGATATGAATAATTAATAATAGATACAGTGTCATTATGTAAACTTTTCCAACACAACTAACTATAACTATTTGTTTATTTTATTGTAATATATAATATGTATCTATTGTAACCTGTGGTGACAAGGAATTTGATTTGATTTGATTAGATTAATGGCCAATAAGTCGCCCACTATGAAAAAGATCAAATTGTCTTTCATCTTACCATTTAGAAAATTCGTAACTGTAAAGATCTCAAGGACTATCCTTTACTATATCGATTACTTTCTATAGAAGAGCTTATTCATGAACAATCAGGAAACATCCCATACTGATTACATAACTACGTTCTCCCTTCAGGAATTAAGTTTGAAGGACCGATGACCTTAAAACCAACTATTCACACCATTTCCTCAGGTCAGCTATACTAATTTAATGAGTAGATACGTAAATTCAGGTCGGCTTCCAAGACGGCTTTCAGACCTATATCTACACGTCGGCCATTAAACCAAATCTCCCCTCACCTCAAATAAAACTTCAAAAAATATATATTTGTTAACTACCTAGCAGAGTTTGGTTTCACTAGGGGCAAGTCCAATAATATTGCGGGAATAGTTCATGAAATATTTTTAACGCATGTGAAAGTAAACAATATGACACTCTGCGATTTGTCACGAGCGTGGCGTAGATCATGATACAGCAGTTAGATAAAGAGCTACAAATAGACTATAGTACCCAGTACCTACCCCACGCCTCAATAGTTGGAACCTTATTCTCTCTTTTTTATATATAAATAATTATGATTATAAAATAAAATTGTTTATCCAATAATACATACTGTATTACCAAATCCTTTGAAAATTATCGGCTGCCACTGTACTGGAGAGTGTATATGTATAAGAGTGTATTTTATATGTATGTCCGTATGTGTTTGTGTGCGCGTTTAAATGAACTGTTTTTGTGTGTAATGTCTTTTGTGTAGTAAAGACTTTTACCCATCTATATGTGACAATTGGCTATACGCTGATGGTCTAAGTGACGCAGCACCGTTTGCCGACATACACATTTAAATGAATTCATTGGAGATCCTAATTATATAAAATAAAGAAATCGACGTATTAACTAAAATCACATTACATATTAAACTGTACCATGATATCTTTACACAAGAAATGCCGACTGCCATAAATCCTTACATTTAAAATAAATATAGATACCTACGCAGGTTCTAAATTTAGAAATCTAATAGTAGGTATTCATTTTAACGTTACTCACTAATTTTAACAAGATTTCTCAAGATACCGGCATAGCCCAGTTTAAATTCTTCGTAAAATTCTTTTTGTATGTATCCCTGTAATGAATGAATGTCTTACAAGAAAAATAAAATGAAAAATAAAATAATAGTCTTGTTACCGTCAAATTAATCTGTTGAATTACTTCACTTACATAGGTTTATAGGTTTAAGTCCCGTCTAATGTCTAATCTATAAACATAAAATTGAATTGATGTTCGTTAGTCTGATTAAAACTAGAGGACGTCTGGGCCGATTGAGCTGATTTTGGTTTTAAAATGTTTGTCCAGGGTAGGTTTAAAAGGTAAGTAATGGGTGGTTCGTACCACCCACCGGCAGACTTCGTAGTCTGCCGGGCCAGCTAATAATAAATAAAATGATACTACAAAACACCAATACTTCCCTGACGACAACCCCAAATGGACACGACGAGCTGTTCGATTGTACCGACTTCCACCAATTGTCCCCTCTGCTGCTTCTGCCTTAAAACCCCCTTTTTTTTTAACACATCTGCGGCCTTTCGGCTTGGCAATACTTCACCAGGCGGAGTAGTCATCATGTCGTCAGTTGCCACTATTTCTGCAAAAGAAAATTTACCCCGCCGACATAATCCATTTCAGAAAACATTGTGTACCTACTTTGTGCAATAAAGGTTTAATAATTAATAACGTACAACATCATTTACCTCCCTGTTGGAGGACTGACAAGTACGTAGGTAGTTTAGATTTCCATTCAATGTATGTATTAATTGAAACCAAATAAAAATACAAGCTTCGGCCCAGTCTGGGACCAGAAGTCACCGTGCGGCTCACCGCGGTAGGTAGGACTCGAGTAATAATTTAAAGACATCGCTAAATTATAATTGCTAAGGTATAAAATTCATTAGAAATCCGTATCTTTGTACTTTGTTTTTGTTTGTAATGTGTTAATGTGTGTTAATGTTTTCCTGTAACGTCTGTGTTTTTGTGCAATAAAGAGTTCCTATCACTATCTATTGGCATTACATTAGTAAACAATTGCTTCCATATTCGCATCCGTAGCCTCAAATTTAATGAAACATACATAACGTACATACATACGTGTGTATAGTAATGTACATTATATTGTATATGTTTATGTTCTAACCTATGTATTTATTATATCTGTATTTTACTTATGTATTTTTAAAATAAAATAAAATAATCTTTATTCAGTTAAAAGGCTGTTTTGACAAATTTGTTGTAGACTTCCTCTAGTAAGTGCCAAGGCACCTGTGTCAGAGGGAGCCACTCTTCCCTCGCTTATAGGTCCGATAGGACCTTAAGGTATTTAGATATAAATACCTTTTGTGCATATAACTAATTTACATATCTTCTTTTTATATATATAATTAACTATTACATTTTACAAAAAGAATGAAATGAAAATTTAGCCTGGTTTTGGGAATAATCCAAGTGTGTGTGTATGTGTGTGTGTGTGTTTGTGTATGTGTGTCTGTATGTCTCTGTGTGTGGTGTGTGGGTGTAAATAATTTGGAATTAACGTGGAAAATTATTATACTTTCTAATTATGTATTCATATTTTGACTATAATCTGTTTCATCAGTCGATTGCTCACCTCACCCCTTCTGAGGTTGTCTGGAAGAGATAGCTTACTAGCGATAAGACCACCTAAATTGTACCACTAGTTGTCTAACACCTTGTCTATAAATGTTTGTATTTGGTGCAATAAAGAATATCTATCTATCTATCTATCTATCTATCTCCGATTCTTTAGAGGCGTCTCGTCCTACTTAGAGACATACACGACCTTGCTTATAGGCGTCTTGTCTTCTAAGGGACGTACATAACCTCCCTTAGAGGCGTCTTGTCCTGCTTGGGGACATACATTACCTCCCTTAGAGGCGTCTTGTCCTGCTTGGGGACATACATTACCTCTCTTAGAGGCGTCTTGTCCTGCTTGGGGACATACATTACCTCCCTTAGAGGCGTCTTATCCTGCTTGGGGATATACATAACCTCCCTTAGGGGCGTCTTGCCTTACTTCGAGACATACATAACCCCCCCTTTAAGGCGTCTTGTCTTGCTTAGAGACATACATGACCTTCCTCATGGGTGTCTTGCCTTACTAAGAGACGTATATCTTAGAGACATACATAACCTTCCTTATAGGCGTCTTGCCTTACTAAGAGACGTACATCTTAGAGACATACATGACCCTCCTTATAGGCGTCTTGCCTTACTAAGAGACTGACATAACCTCCCTTAGAGGCGTCTTGTCTTACTTAGAGGCATACATAACCTTTTTAGGAGTCTTGTCTTAGAGACATACATAACCTAATAGGCGTCTTAACTTACTTAGAGATATACATAACCTTATAGGCGTCTTGCCTTACTAAGACATACTGTACTATAACTTAAGTTTTTATTTTGAACAATAAAAGTTTTTATTATTTTATTTTATTGTTTAACTGTCACAATGGCACGTAGCGCACGCTGGCGCGACCAACAAGATAAAAAAAACAGAGTATAGGTAAGCGCTTAGATACAGCATATTTAGATTTTTCTAGGATCGAGTGATTTATTATTTATCATAATTTTCAAGACGCTACCTTCTTATATAATTGGTCATAATATTACTATTTATTTTGGAAACCTTACAATACATAACCAATTCTTTTCTCATCACAGGGTACATTTTACAGGCTGTTATAAAACTCGTGACATTATGTGACGAAACCGATGCCTTACCCTGGGCTATTGAATACCCGTGTTTCAGGTCATCAGGCTCTAACCGACTCAAAGCTAAATAAATTTCAATCTTTAATTTAATTTAATTTCAGAAATATTTTAAACATTTTAATTACTTATTTCAAATATGTGTGCGAGTGTGCAAGTGTGCGAGTGTGCGAATGTGCAAGTGTGCAGGTGTATGAAGGTGTGAGTGAAAGAAGCCGGGGGCGGTAACTGTTCCAATACTAAAACAAAATCAAATCTATAACACTCCTCTCTGCACGTACTTATCTAATTCCATGAACACAGTATGTAATGTGTTACCTTCAAATCAGTGCTACTATACTATACCCTCTCAGGGTCTATGTTGCATTATTTTCACATCTTTACACGAGAACACAAATATAAAAAATAAAAACATACATTCGTTTTATCAATACAACAAGCACAACACACGTTTAACGACTTAATGCCACATATTGAGCTAGACTACACTCTGACCAAACGTTTTTTTTTTAATTCGAGGGTATTTTGCTAAAATGACGTGCCCTTCGTACGTGACTGGTTGGTACCTTGCCCGCTACTTGCAAAACTATGACGCTTGCGTGTCGAGTGCAGATGCGCCCAACTTGTTTCCGCTCAGTCAAATTGAGATCGATGCGGATTTTAATAAGATTTTACATGGTTTTGTGGATGAAAATGCAAGTGCTAAAAATATACGATTGTTTGATAACTAGGTAAGCTATCTTCGAACATAGTGCAATAAATGTATTTAAAAGTCCACCTTTCACTGTGCAATGAATATTGAATGAATAAATGTAAAAAAAAAAAAGTAATTGGCTCCTTTTATTTTTCCTATTCCAAAGCTTATAGATAACTGAGCACACAGATAACTGGAGAACATACTTAGCCCACCAATAACTAGTGCGCACTAATTCTGTGAGCATACATAACTCACAACTAACTGTGAGCACACTTAACTCGCTCCCTACACCTTGCTTATTGGCTTAAGTCAAATGTATATCATGCCATTATGTCAAACAAATCCAATTTTATATGAAACCAATCAATTGAACACAAACACGGATTGTACATAAATCAAATTAATTTCGATTCAAAATGGCTAAAGACAAGAACATTGTAACTTTCTCCTTTTCTCCTCTCCTCCTCCTCATTCAACTCTTTTTTCAAATGAACGGCAAAGTTTCAACAAATGTTTATCCTTTTCAAATACAGAGCGCAATCCAATGATTTGTCGTCGACCAACATTGTCAAAGAGTAGCCTTGACCAAATGGATCGTACGACAAACCCACTAGGCTTACAAGAGTAACGTTAACAAGGAGTCGCCCTGTTCGAACATTACTCAAGTTGCAGTCAGTTCTAGAAAATGCTTAAGCCGACAAAAAGAAATATTCTAGCACCGCCGTTTGCCAGGGAATCTGTCGCGAACTAATATCAAGGAGTTGCCTTGACCAAATAGAATGCGCGGCAAATTATTCCCAGCAGACAGACAAGAATAACACTATCAAAGAGTAGCCTTGATCAAATATTACTCCAGCTGTTGTCAGTGCTAGCGTAACCCTTTCGCCATATTATTTTAGACACTCGCAATACTACCGCCAAGTAACATTGTTAGAGAGTCGCCCCAACCAAATGTTCGTGACGGCATTATTATGGAAAAGAAGAGGAGAAAAATAAAAGCTGGATTTAAAGAAAAATTACAGTGACGGCCTTATCTTGTCTATATTAATATCTCGTATATATTAATATTAATTATAATAATTTTAAGAGTATTTCTACTCCGTACCTTTAAGGCTGCAGGTTTCTTCTCACTTCTGAATTTTAGTGAACAGGATTATGTCGTAGAATGAAACGCCGTCGAACTTTGCGTAAGGTATTGTACTGGTATAAAAGTATAACAACTAGACTACTTAGGTTACTTATTAATCACTTCTTCGTCGAACATAGATTTTCCTAACTATCGTTGCTGCTCCGGTGCCCGAAATCGAATGGCCAGTTGTCCGTCCTTCCGCTCATCATCGCTTTTCCCCCTCCTTTTTTCCCGCCTATTTTGCCGCCAGAGAGGCGCGTTCTAGAAATTACCAGTGTTGCCACTGAATTATTACAAAAACATACTAAATCTATGGACTATAATTAGATAAATATTAAAAATCATGACATACGCAAAAACGTTTCCGAAAAATGTCACAAAGCATTCTCGAAAACGAATGTATGACCGTGCATGCTTTCTGACCGTGCAGGAATTCTGAATAGCAGGTTAAAATAATAGCTTTAATTTGCATTTTTGTGTTCTTAGTTCCAAGAGTATAATAGCTTTAGTCTACACGCGAGGAATCTCCCAGACGAATAAAGTTGAGTAGCTAACTGTATTGTGTCCACTTTTTTTATACCGAAGAAATGCGTTTATGCATCCCCGTCACCTGAGGGGGAGCGACGGGTTATGTGGGAATCACCCCGCCAAAGTGGCAAGGAATACCCACTAAAACTCCGGTTCCTCTGTCATGCCCTGTGGGGGCGGTGTCAAAGGCCCAAGGCATACCTATACGACGTTGGCACTGCCAGCGCTATCTGCCTGTGCAATGCAAAAAGTTCGCATTGTGTACACTAGGCTATCTGGATCAGATTGGGAATCATCAGAAACTACTAGCTGTGTCCCACTAGAGCGCGTTCCGAGGGGAAAACAGCGGCATTCATGTCGCCATGTTCTCTTTGAGGCAGAGTACCATTGACTCGAAGAGAAGAAGATCAGCTCAGCTTGAATTAAACTAGATGTAACCTGCACACATTGTCTAAGGATGTTTTCCTGACCAGACCAATGATTCAAACCCAGGCCTTCTTGGTCGTTAAGCGGCATTTTTCTACCACTGTCATCATCATCATCATTAGCCTATTGCAGTCCACTGCTGGACATATACCTCTCCTGTGTTTGCCACCTTGGGCAAACTCCTGGAGGATATACACATAATCGCCACGCTGGGCAGGCGGGTTGGCGATAGCAGGGCGTAGCTTCTTGCTCCGGTGACGCTGCTGCCCGTCATCGGCATATTTAGCTACGCCTTCTATCGTGATGGTTTTACCGCCACCAGTCGGTTTGCCAGAGCCTCGATTCGTGTACGGCAGGATGCACCACGAGCAGGTGAGGATGGCTTGGAGCAAAAAGGTGATATGTCGCTACCTTACACCCCCGACCAACCACTAGATGCACAACAAAACAGCCATTTTTTTATTTATACACCCGCCCTAGCTTCGCATCGGGTAATGCAGAAAAACATTTCATTGGGTAAAACTATTAGGTGCAGCGCAGACGGCACACTTTTTGTGCGATAGAGTCTGCGTCTGAGACATTTAAAAACAGCGTCTAGGTCTGCCGACAGAATGATCGAAGATGTGTGTCGTGTGCGTTGAGTCTGTGAAATATCCGCGACAGATTTTTGGGCGTTGTGTGCGTTACTGCATATAATTGCAAAAAAGTGCGTCACTGATAGTCTGTCGTCTGCGCTGCCCCTTAGCGTTTTAGTAATCTCCTATCTTTTCTAGCAATAGTGTAGTAGTAACTTTCCAATGATAAAAGTATTTTTGAAATCGGCATAGAAATTTTTAGTTTTTTTTTATAATAGCTCGACATAATGGCTTCCCTACGCCTGATGGAAAGCGAAAGAGAAGCCCAAATCGCTGTGACAACTGGCAAGTAACTGGTTAGTAACCTATCAGTTGCCACTGCCATGCCGGCCCAACCCTACCCACGAGCTCCGGAGACCCTACTCACCAGCAGAAACACGACCCGGAGGTCATTTGGCTGCGGTATTCTATAGGGTGGAGGTCCTTCCCCGGACGGGCGGCTCAATTCGAGCGAAGATTCGCTATGCCCTACCTCTCTTAGAGTTTATTCATTAGAAACATACATAAAACAAAAATACAAATCTTCCCTCTTTATTTGATTTGTATAGAAGTGTAGGGGTAGAAAGCTTAGATAAGACTATATATTGCTGACAAGAGTTGCTAAACTCAGTCAGTAATTCCATCAGCAAGCCAGTCAGCTTCTCCCCGATACGCAATAGATATTACCAGCTCATTTTTATCCACTTAGCCTTAATCCATCTGAATTACGTCACTCGATACTGGAACGGGTATTTATAACAATATCACGTTACTTACCGGTAACGTTATAATATTATCATAAATCGTATATTTCATGACGTTTGATGAGGGTCCGGGGAGAAAATTTGTCGGTATCTTTGCAATCGATAGACTAATATTGGGTAAGCGACCCTCATGCTATTAGAGTGAGGGCGTAATACAGTAGAATCTTTCTAGAAAAAAATAAATCTTCATTATTATCAGCCTGTCGCAGTCCACTGCTGGACATAGGCCTCTAAAGATGTTCGCCACTTTGGTCAAACATCTGGAAGTTTTACCAATAATCGCCTTTCTGGGCGGGTTGGCGATCACAGGGCATAGCTTTCTCGCTCCGGTGACGCTGCTGCCCGTCATCGGCCTGTGGTATTTAGCTACGTCTTCAATTGTGATGGTTATTTGCCACCAGTCGGTTGCCAGAGCCTCGTTTGTTATTCGGCAGGATGCGCCACGGGCAGGTGAGGGTGGCTTGGAGCGAAAAGATCATGGATCGCTCCTTTACATACCTCTAAAATAACTATTGATTGCTGGCAGACGACCCCCAGGCTAGTTAGCAATGAACGGACTATGAATTTTATATTTTATTGGTACTAAACTTCAGTGAACTAGTGCACGTTAGTTGGCTAATGCTGTGTTCCGCAGAGTGGCCCGGCTCGCCCAGCCTTCATTTGGTGCCTAATGTGCCGTACAGTGCACACTGCACACGTGACGTCACACGGCACATTAGCTTCACCTAGGTATTCGTTTCAACCAAGGAAATTCAGTCTTGTTCAAAATAATTGCATACGTGGAAAAGAAGAACCACCTTTCAAAAGTCAACTGTAACTTTTGCTTTAACGATACATCAAGACTGTTATTTGGTAGACCGCGGTTATAAACCAGAGTAAATCTCGTGGACTCCCGCAACATATTGTACCATATTACTCGAATGCAAAGATATCGACAAAATATATTCTCATGTCTTCCGAGGGCTTGAAATCGGTTGAAAGAATAACCCAAATAAACCAGTCCTCAATCGCAGCACACAAATGACATACCGTGATCCGATCTTATAGTAAGTAGCTTAAACACGTGAGGAAATCAAAATCAAGGAAGGTACCCCAAAATTTTAGAAAATCGAACCCGCGACCTCTGTGTTAGAGGAAGCGTTTACTACCACTGGTCTATACTAGTCATCAAGGTTAGATCGACCAATTTCGACATAATTGGCCTGCCCAGTTATCGAACCCATAACCTTTACTTCCAACCTATCTTTTCGCATTAAGAAACCCCTTACAAAGTCTCCTATTAATGTTAATACACCAGTATCATAACTGCAGTTATGACGTCATAAAGTTAGTCTATTTGTAAGTTTCCTGACCCAGTTTCGTAGGGCAGTCGAAGAGGTCTTTTCATTTAGCACTTAATGTAGCGTGTGGGTCTAAGGCTGACTACCCCTGCGTAGTTCAGGAGATAGATAGTGTAGTTTAGGGGACAGATGCAACAATGTAAAACATCAAATTAGCTTATACTTCAAAGTATTGCTCGAGCTAGTTACTTTGGGACACAACTATTATACGTAGAACTTCTAGAACACAAGTGTGTTATGGACATTAACGACGAAGATTCCTACTTATATTATAATTGCGAAAGTTTGTTTGGAAAGGTGGATGTTTGTAACTCTTTTACGCGAAATCTGCAGGACGGATTTGAATAAAACTTTAATGTTCATACATCATACTCGTATATTAATTAATACATACGAGTAGGCTAGAATAAATAACGATATCACCGATATTCACGAAATTTTCATCACACTAATGTTTGCCCCGGGGCGGGCGAGGATAGATCACACGACCCTTGGTTCAAAAGTCAAGGGACACTACCAAATGAGCTACAGGGTCAGTCAATACGAGTAAGCAATAAAAGGATTAAATACAATACAATAACATTCGTACATGTACGATTTTACCAACTCATCAGTAACAGTTCACACTACCTTAAGGTTGTCTGAAAGAAATCGCTAGTAGCGATAAGACCGCCAAAACTTTACATTGTTCAGTTTTTTATGTGTTTTCCTGTAATAATTGTGTTTTGTGCCTATTTACCTAAATACGTTACTACACTTAACATATCTTTATTAGACATACTTGAAAAACGCACAAAGATCTAAAAAGCGAGAGCGTGTCAGCCAAGTTTCAGTGCAAACTACTTGTGTAGACTTGCTTCGTACCCAATGATGACTTGAAACCTACTTACGGGAATATTGGACTTCGAAGAATTCACAATAACGATACTACTCTAACCACCTAAGTTGTATTGTAACTTTATCAATTTTTAATCCACATTGGCAGAAATATGCATGGTAAAGAGGTCATGAGACAGAGGCTTAACCTTTAATCTCCACCCTCGTAAAGACGACAATTCCCATCTAAACTAATATTATAAAGAGGAAAGATTTGATTGTTTGTTTGTTTGAAATTAATAGGCTCCGAAACTACTGAACCGATTTGAATAATTCTTTCACTGTCGAAAAGCTACACTATCTTCGCTAAACATAGGCAATATTATATTTTTTTAAAAGTTAGGGATCCGTGCTAAAATTCCAATATTGAAACCAAAAAGTTTTTAATCTCCAAAAAAAGAAAAAATCTCACATACTGACGTCTCTTGACAATGTAGATGTAAACCATAGCAACCTAAACTGTTGTCATGTAAATGAATCTAATAAGAAATCGTACTTTTACTGTTACTGAATTATAAATACGTATTAATTAGCGCTTAGCTAAAATTACCGAAGCGAAGCGAGGGCGGTTTGGCTAGTTAATAATAAATAACAAAATAAATAAATACTTGACAGTCAACTATTCTATTCTAAGTACTTCGTAGCGGCATAACACTATTCTATACAGCACAGTTATAATTCACGAGTAGCAACCCGTATTTAGGTCGCCGGGTCGTTGTTGCAAGGTGAATGAATGGAACGCATAATTACATTCGCTACCTCGTTCATTCATTCGTTCATCTTTAGAAATGCACGTTAAAGTATTATGGAGGCTCTTGATGTGTTGTGTAATGTCAGGTCTCGTTTTGTGGCTGTTGAAGAGAGGAACGCTTTTAGAATGGAGATAGTGGGTTAAAGGTTTGTGCCGTAATGAAGTGCTCCTGTTCACAGTTGAAGTTAGTTAGATTGTATGTACGGGTACAGACTTTTATATCTGAGTAGGGGTGTAGTGATAATTACAAAAGGAAGTTATATATGTCGCAATAATCTGGTTGAAGAGACGAAATCAAGCCTCTTTTTCTGTTTCCCTATCAACATCATTCACGTTTAGACCAAGTCAAGTTACACCCAATTGTCTCGATGGCTCATTTGGTAGTGACCTCTGCCTTCGGAGCCAAGGGTCGTGGGTTCGATTCCCGCACAGTGCAAATATTTGAGTTCATGATTGTATTGGTCTGGGTGTTTTCTATGTAAAATATGTATTTATTAAAAACTAGCTATGCCGGCGGCGTCGCACGCGTGGATATCGGGTTACAAAAATAACGGACTTCCATAAAATACCTATCTATACCTATACCTAAGTTTTAAGTTAGACCTCTAGGAATACATTGGTGAAAACCGTATTCAATTTCATGCAGTAGTTTTTGAGTGATGCGCGTTCAAAAATTTCTCCCGTGTTAGGAAAACATTTACCTCGACTGCTCTGCTCCTATTGATAGTAGTGTGATGAAAAGTACCCTATAACCTGCCCAGGAGTATGAAGAATAATTGTACCAAGTTTCGTTAAAATCCGTTGAGCAGTTTTTGTTTCTATAACGAACATACAGACAGACAGACAAAAATTTTACTGATTGCATTTTTGGCATCAGTATCGATCACTAATCACCCCCTGATATTTATTTTGAAAAAATATTTCATGTACAGAATTGACCTCTGTACAGATTTATTATAAGTATAGATATAGATATAGATATTTAAGTAAGTTTATCAGTTGTCTAGTATCCATGGTACAAGCATCGGCTTAGTTTGGGGCTAGATGGCGCTGTGTGGCCCTGCGTGGCATGTCTTGGGTTATTAATTTCAGTTGTAGATAAACCCGGAAAACCCAACTGTACATGGTGCGTTACAAACAGCGATAACTGTTTATGGTAATGGCGTCGTGAATGCGACAGCAACTAGTCGGCAATACCCTGGACTATTAAGGGCAATAATTAATTTCGAAGGATTAATGATAATGGGGGCGACGCCGAGCGGTTTTAATTTAGCCTTAAACAGATTGTGGAGTGAAGGGTTTCTGAAAAAGGGAACGTGGATTAAAACAAATAAACGCGCCAGATATGTTTATGTGGTATCCGGATTTGGAATAGGACTTTATCTCAACCTGTAGGTTTCAAAAAGAAACCTAGCATAAAAAAACCGACTTTAATATGGTGACAATAGGACCACTAGGAAGTACCCCTTCAAGAGACTACCCATTCAAACAAAAAATAATTTTTCTATTCGGTTTACAATAGGGATGTTCCCAGGGTCAAAATAATTACATTATATCTATTTAGTCCGTATTTTAGATTATAAAAATATATTGGACACGTATTTTCCTTTTTTCATTTAAACAAAAAATAACAAAGATACAAGGCATCAAAATGTAGGAGTGGGGTTCTTTTACGTCACGCGTAATTTTAACAAGCTATATCTTTGTCATTTTTGGTTCAGACCAAAAAAAATGAAAAAAATACGTGTCTTTTATTTTTGAACAATCTAAAAGACGGACTAATTACATTTTTTACGGAAACAGGCCTATTGCACATCATAAGCAGTTATCACAAGTTATCTACCCCGACATATTTCACAACGTTCACAATGGACGCAACTTCGTAAGTAATATTATAAAACACAAATAAAGACATAAAAGGTAAAGTTTTAAAATGAAAGGTGAAAACGCGACGGAACAGAAAGTGGGCCGTGCCGTGTGCTATACTTAAAGGAAGGGAAGAGACGCTCAACTTTTATAATTAATTTAACACAATACTCGTCGTCGGTATTAATGGGTGAGGGCCTACTTCACTGAGACACTCTGTTTAACTGCGAATGTGATATACGATATTGATTATATACTCAAAGACTTACACTGAGTTTCGCTTCTGCTTTTTATAGTGCGAACGGTCAAACTATCAAACTCCTTGCCGGGCTCCTTGTTCCCCGAAATCCATACTAATATTATAAATGGGAAAGTGTGTCCTGTCTGTATGTTTGTCTTTCTTTCACGGCAAAACGAAGCGACGAATTGACGTGATTTTTTAAATGGAGATAGTTGAAAGGATGGAGTGTAACATAGGTTACTTTTTGAACCTTTCTTACCCCCCACTTCAATAAAATGGGAGGCAACGCGGGTGAAGCCGCGGGCACAGCTAGTATCGTATATAATCCTCCGATATTCTAGGCGACATTAAACTAAACTCTGTGGACCTATTACGGGATCGGGACTGACCAAGGCCATTTTTTTTCAAAGGAAGCAGACGTGTAAATGTCTTATATCATGTTGAACGGATACCGCCGCTCTTAGACTATGTTATGTCAGAGGCACAGCTAAGCAACTGCCTACCGAGACGAAAGAACTCTCTTTATGCCACTTTTACTGTGCCTATATTATCTGCCTACCTAGCTAGTCTCCTTGGAAATTCATCAACATCATCATCATCAGCCTTTTGCAGTCCACTGCAGGACATAGGCCTTTCCAGTTGTTCGCCATTTAGAGCAAACATCTGGAGGATATACTGGACCATAATCGCCACGCTGGGCAGACGGGTGGGCGATTGCAGGGCGTAGCTTCTCGCTCCGGTGACGCTACTGCCTATCATCGGTCTCTGGCATTCAATTGTGAAGGCTATACGACAGGATGCACCACGGGCAGGAGAGGTTGGCTTGGAGCGAAAAGATAATAGGTCGCTCCCTCCTTAAATGAAACCTTATGTCTCCCTGAACACTCCAGACCGTAACAAATTAAGAAACGTCCCCCAAATATTAATTAACAGTACATCGTGCCCCCTATTAGTTCAACTTATCGAGTTAACAAATAGAGACCTTTGCCCCGCAAAATGTAATTAGGCTAATCGATTCCTTTCACTTTGCTTTTGCTGTGGACTTCCGAGGGGCGGGGGCTGAGAAATAAAAATTAGAGTGGAACAGCCTTCGGTAAACGAAAAGTTCTATGACGTCAGGTTGTGTTTAGAATATTTCTTTGAATTCACAACTAACTGACTGGCTCGGTGGCTCAAATGGTAGTGACCCCTGCCTTCCGAACCAAGGGTCGTGGGTTCGATTCCCACCCGGGACAAACATTCGTGTGATGAACACTTGTGTTTGTTCCGTGTCTGGGTGTTTATAATGTGTATTTAAGTATTTATTTGTGGTACCTTCGTTGTTCTGATACCCATAACACAAGTGCTTAAGCTATTTACTTTGGGTTTAGATCAATGTATGTGATGTTGTCTGATTGTCTGATTGCTGTGCCCCTGGCATTGCAGATGTCCATGGGCAGCGGTTACTGTTTAACATTAGACAGGCCGCTTGCTCGTCTGCCACCAAAAAACAATTAAAAAAAAAGACAACTGTCATTGGGGGAGGCTTATGTCCAGCAGTGGACGTTTGCAAGCTGATGGTGATGATTTTTTTTATAGCAGCACGACATAATGGCTTCCCGAAGATATGCGTGCCAATGGACTCGCCACCAGGGATGCCGACGATCGTCCCAAAGTGGAGGAGGGAGATTAAGCAGAAAAGCGGACCCCGGGCTCCGAGGTACGGCCTTTGCAACCGGGACTAACGCTCTGATGATGATGATGATGACATAATGGCTTTTTTTTTATAGTGGCTCGACATAATGGCTTCTCTACGCCTGATGGAAAGCGAAAGAGAAGCCCAAGTCGCTGTGACAACGGGCAAGCAACTGGCCAGTCACCTGTCAGTTGTCACCGCCATGCCGGCCCAACCCTAAGCCCCCACGAGCTTCCCTACGTCTGATGAAAAGCGAACATTTTAACTATTTATCTCGATTTCGCCCCCTTCCTTGACATGTCACAGTCGTAGTAAAGCCTATACATAGCGGCCTTCGCAGCAGTTTAGCAGCGCATGCAGTTTCGTATCACGCGCTGCCAAACAGGCAGTCGTTCCCCGCCGCGCAATCCGACCACACACTTCAATTTATAAAGTGTTGGATTTGTGGTGCACCAATATATATTTTGCTGGACTTCGGACATCATTTATTAAACCGCACTTAGGGACCTTTCACATCACGTTAAACTACACAGCCGGTGTGCATGTGTTAGTATTCGCTATATTATTATGTACTGTCAAACATTTAACGAGATAATAATGAGATTTCCAAGTCATACGTATTTTGTAAAGTTTCAAAATAACTTAAAAATAGTGAAGTTAGTCAAATTAGGAGCCGAACCCGTTCTAGAAACGGAGGCTTAGTGAATTTAGAGCCTATAATTTCTAGACTGCTAAATTTAATGTGGTTTTATGATTTTTAGATTTCCAAATTACTCGTATACTTATAGAATCACAGCCGGGATGTTTGGATTTTTTAATATATTTTTTTTAAATCACTCTCCAGTA
Organism: Conogethes punctiferalis; assembly: GCA_031163375.1. Classification (NCBI taxonomy): domain Eukaryota; kingdom Metazoa; phylum Arthropoda; class Insecta; order Lepidoptera; family Crambidae; genus Conogethes; species Conogethes punctiferalis. The sequence goes on along the minus strand of CM062090.1, from coordinate 12,394,998 downwards.
AATACAAATCTAACGATAATTCGCAATCTAAAATCCATCGAAGCTTTCAGGTTATAGAGCGTGCCAAACAATTATGCATACACTGCCGAAAACCAACCTCCTTACGAAGTCAAGTAAAAAATCATTAAGCACATACCTGTTGCATAAGCCGGCTCCAAGTCATCTTCATCATCCGTGTGATGTCTGCTAGAGGCGTGCGAGTGCGGATGGTGTGACACACCCACGTGCGCCGGCTGGATCGGCTGCTCGTAGTGCTTATGATGGTCCACGTACACCCTGTGGTGGTGGGGGCACGGCGCGGGGGGCAGGTAGTCCGCCAGAGTGCCCCCACGCGTCAGAGTCGACCCCGCGCTGAGCGTGCCCCCTCCTGAGCACGACGCTAACGCCGACCGCACCGACCCCAAGTCTAGAGACGGCCTCCTCGACAGCTCCCCGTAACTCTCCCCAAAGAGAGCGCTAGCCGGCACCGCGTGTCGCACTTCGTGGTGATGGGAGTGACCGCCGTTCGACGAGGAGTGAGGGGACGCGGAGTGGTCCCGACTGTCTCTGGACGTCGAGGCCGTGTGGAGGATCGACTCGTCGTGAGCCTCCATGACCTCTCTGGCTGTAGGAGGGTTGGGGTGCACGTGGACAGCGGACGTCCCCGCCCGTCTAGGGCTGCGCCCGCGGTCGGGCAGCACGGACGAGGCAGACCAGTATCCCCACGCCATTTTGTTGAACTCACTGACCCATGCACTTTAGAAGGTGTTCCTGTTGGAATTTCACTTCGTTTCAGACGCAGTCCCGCCCGAGGCACAGTCTCCTTTCGTTAAGATAAATTTGTATCGCTCGTATGCACAGCTCGTATTAGATCAAATCAAAATTGACATAATGTGTTGTATGCTCTACATACAATTTCAATGTTACTATAGATAGATACTATTGTATATAGACGCAGTATTCTTTTTTTTCTTGAATACATGCATGACTATTGCAGTCAATGGTCTATTATCTCTGTTAAACTTAACTCAATTAAAAAATCGGACCTATATAAGTGTACATTAAATGCCAAGGCGTGCAGTTGCATGAAATTTTTATGTGTATTATATGTTATCACATTTTTAAGAGGATAACCCTATTTACTTAGAACTTAAATTTCCTGGTACGCAGCTATTAAGGCCAATAGCCTCACTGCACTTAAACCCAGTGCTAGTGTGGTCTCATAATGGACTAGTGGAGTTCCCTAAAAGCCTAATTAGAGTAAGTAACCGCAGCATTCAGTGAAATTTTGTAGCTAAATGGCAGGTTTTGTAAGCGGAAAGGAATATTTTAAGTGCCTAATTTTTATTAGGAACTTTTACATCTAAGTTGATAATGCGAAGCTTTAAAGTAGTTAGGGGTTATTCGGTTAATAAAGTAGGAATATATTGGGTTAAAGAGCAGTGTTCGCTAATTTTGTATAAAAATTTTCCATGTCTAGATGTTACTGATTCATTAGTGTTCAAAGAAGAAATCTATTTGGGCACTATCAGGGATAAGAATATGATAAGGGTTAGTATTTACACCGTTTGCCAAGTTATCTACGACAATCACTTGCGTTTGGTACGAACAAACACATTAGAAATTGGATTTGGGGCGATTCGAACCGCGGGTGAATCTCTTGTGGGACGAAACGACTAAAGACCCTCTTTAACTAGGCATATAAATATAACTTAATATGAGCACCAAATCACAAACATTGGTGATGTATCCGAGAACACTCAGAGAGAGAGAGAGAGAGAGAGAGAGAGAGGGCATCATAAATATTGTACTCAAAGGAATCACAATAGTATCCTCCGAGCCGTGATCAATATGGACCGTGGAAGACGTTTGGAGACAATAAAATAATTACAATAAACATGGGAGACAAGTCACAAATTAAGTTATTCCGTTGTACTAAGGGACAGCGCAGAAGACAGACTATTCCTGACGCACTTTTTTTGCATTTATATGCAGTAACGCACACGACGCGCAAAAATCTGTCGCGGATATTTCACAGACTCAACGCACACGACGCACATCTTCGATCATTCTGTCGGCAGACCTAGACGCTCTTTTTAAATGTCTCAGACGCAGACTCTATCGCACAAAAAGTGTGCCGTCTGCGCTCCACCTTAGACTCGACACAATTTATAAAAGTCCTTTTCTAAGTCCCTACCGGGAATAGTATTCCGTGTAAAAGGCATAGGATTTATGTATAATCTAGATAGCCACAAGTCTCGTATGTACGAAAATAATAACTTCCCTAAACGCAAAAGGCCCGATTGGCTCGGCCAAACTTGGCTCATCAATCGTTCTCCGCGTTGTGTACCGAGTATCAACGCGTTTCCATCTCATTTGGGCGCCGAGTTAGCGTCGTGATACTATCTACGCAATGGATTATGAACGAAACGGTGCTTGCGAATTTAAATGGAGTCTACTAAGGCTTAGGCCGCACTACGGTTTTTTCCCGCATATAAACCGCACAACCGCAAAATCGCTCGAGATGCACACACTACGACTTAAAACCGCGAGTTTAAGTTCTATGTAGGCACTACGTGCGCAGTTTTTTCCCGCTAGGCATTCAGTGATAATCTTTTCTTTTAGGGCGGTTTTAAAATCTTTACTTACAAAGTCTGGCGGTTAAAATCCGTGACGATTTAGCCGTAGATTGCGGCCTATACCTTAAGGGGCAGCGCATACGACTATCCGTGATGCACTTTTTAGTCTGTGGATGCAATTATATGCAGTAACGCACACGACGCGCAAAAATCTGTCGCGGATATTTCACAGACTCAACGCACATCTTCGATCATTCTGTCGGTAGAGCTGTAGGGACCTAGATCCTCTTTTTAAATGTCTCAGACGCAAACTCTGTGTACAAAAAGTCTGTCGTCTGCGCAGCCCTTAAGATATATTTCCATATTTGCATTTTCTTTTTCATAAGAAGAGCTTTCAGAATGACCTCACTCCACCTGATGTTAAACGGTCGTGAGTTCCATTTTTGTGGGTACGTTTGCTATGAAACTCAAAAAGTACTGTGCTGATTTCAAACAGTACAATTTGCGTGCATGAACATGTCTGTTTGTATTGGTAAGCGTGTTTGCTAAGTATGATAAATATGTATTTATTTTAAAAAAAAAAAGTATCTAAGTAAATTTATCAGTTGTCTAGTACCCGTCACGGTTATTGTAATTATTTACATTATCTGTCCCTCGTTTTCATTATCCGTTGTGATGTTAGTACAACCCAACTGAAAGGAGAATAAAAAGCAGGACCGCATAATTTGCTTTAGCTACTGTTGCGACAAAAAAATCTTATGACTGAAAATTACCTACAAATAAGACACAGCTACAAGTGTTGGCATTTACGAGGGATTCGACAACGCACCTAACAGCAGATATCAAAGAAATGTACAAAGTAAACACATACATTCATTCATGTAAATGATTTCGATTTGAAACAAAACGATCGCTCGGTGAAACGGAACGCATCGCGATAGGAGTGACGTCACAGCCCGGTGACGTCACAACTCGGCTTGGAGCGATTTTTATGAAATACCGACGGTCGGAAAAGTTTTTTTAACGGCGAAGAGTGGAAATGAAACGCCAGAGATATTCGTACAGTTGGCGGGGCGAAGTTAGAAGGTGTTATTTTATTTATGTACGTACTTGTACCTGATGTCACGTTAGTCCATAACAGGTACAGTACGAAACAAAAAATGGTTATTAGTAACTATTTACAGTCATACAACTAGACGAATACATTTTCTAACTTAGATTTAGGCAACTATAATTATCACCGGGGTTTTACCAACTACCAGATGTTAGAGGTTCCGATATTTCGACATACGAATTGTAATCTAACAGAAATAGAAAATGTTCTACAAGCTAAATGGTCCTACAACATAATAAATACTTAAAACCATCTAGACGATAAAAATGTTAGATGTGTACATTAAAAACTAATTTAGATAGACATTACCAAAATGTTAATAATTATTTTGCATTTTAAACGCGACTGTAAACAGCGTAACTGCAAAGCTCCTGAATAAATTCAGATTCTTAATTCAGGGCCTGAAAGTTGCCGTCACAATGCCAGCAGCATTTGAGCGTCTGCAATAATTTAAACCCATTTAGATACGGTTTGTAATTCAATTAGTGTAGTAGGAAAGGTCTTGTGCCTTTGAATGAGAAGACACCGCAAAAACAACGTATCGTGTGTCAGGGTGAGGGTGACCAGTGACTGGGGTTTCTTTGGGATAGTCTTTTTTAGCGAAACCGTATCAGATATAAACCTATACTATATTCAAATGTTATCCTGGTAAAACCTGTTCTAGGCTATCATAAACTTAATCTGGCATAATTAGACGTTTTTAATAAATATGTATGACTCTACCTACAGCTCTGCTTTTAAACATGTCTAACTTAAACAATTGGCTAATGTCAATTGTGATGCCAAAGATAATTTTAATACACTATTCTTCATCAATTTACTAAGAGATCTCTTATAGTAATGACAAAAGACAATAATAAAATAGATCTAATTTTGCAATGAACTTGAAGCGTTCTAAGAAGTAGCTAACAAATTTATAAATATACGAGTTTACTTAAATAGAATATTACATAGGGAGTAGTAGAGTAGACAACTCCTTATGTAATTATTAATTAATAACAAATTTTGTTGAAGGTTTGGTTGAAGGAAAATTTGTCGAGGGTTTTCAATCTTCATACCTCTTCCTTAAAGGCCGGCAGCGCAACTGTAACTCCTGATGTTGCAGATGTACACGGGCGGCGGTTATCACTTACCATCAGGTGAACCGCTTGTTCGTCTGCGCCTATTCCATAAAAAAAAAAACAAATTTTCGGAAATTTCCGACTAAATCCGAAAGCATGTCCATCAGCCTGTGCACTGAACTTATTTCATTACCGGCTTTTTGGGAGAGCATCGTGTGTCGACATTAGAGCCTTTTTGCGATATGCTGTATCACACACGACACACCCTGTGAACAGCTAAAAGCAACGCTACTATTATTACAGAGTCCGTACTTAGAAGGATTTGTAAAGAAAATGGAACATGTAAAGGGTATGGTAGTGCTAGTACTAGGCATAATAAGATCTTTTTTTGTATGATAGAAGAAGCAAACGTACCTGAAGGTCACCTGATGGTAAGTGATCACTTCCACCATAACACCAGGTATATTTCAAGCCCTTATTTGAATTCATTTGTTTTTGCCGGGTGGGACCTTTTTTAAGCGTTAAGAGTTTGCGTGACGCTTAATACAGTAAGCATTGCTTTCCGTCACGTACTATGTATGATGATCAGATCAGATCTAGATAACATTTACACTCATAGATATTCAAATATTTAATTATGTACATTACAGAGAGTATGTACATAATTATATATATAGAGATAATCGTAAGAGAATATAGTAATTTAAAATCATGATTAATAAGAATATGTCATATTTAATGAAATGAAACCATAAACAATTACGTAATTCTATATTATAAAGATAGCTTATAAAAACTTTTTATAACAAGCTACTAAGTATCACATCCTAATGCTTATTATTCAGAACTCTTTTATTTACCCCTCACATCCCAACAAGACATAAAGTATTCTCATTGTCACGCGTATCTCTCCGAAACATAATACCGTTTTACAATGTGTAACGTCGCTACGTGATAAACAAAAGATAATTGTAATGAAATGTGCGAGACGGGATGTTTTCTCTTCTTTATTAGATAGATACATTTTATTGCAACAAAAATAAAAACGTTTGGAGAACAAATGTTATTGAGGAAATTTATTTTACTGAAGGGAAGAGTAAAGGCGTAATAAATTATTTGATGCCAGATTAAACCTACATTTGCCTTACTATGAAAGTGATGGAATAGTTTAAATCACGGAATATGAGGCTTGTAATTTACGGAAAATAAAATGCACTAAAAATTTAATAATTTAAAATCCTGCTCATTTTAAATTTTTTGAAAGACAATTTTAAGACAACGATTTAATATATCAAAAAAAAACAATATATTAAAAAACAGTCACAAAAAATAGGTAGCAACAAATAAAATAGAAAATGTTGCGGACAGAACGACCTTTTTATATGATTTTACCTTTTTACCAGTTTTGTACATAGTTTTATATTTGGAAGTGTATTTTAAGAATATTTAGTTAGTTGCTATGGTTTTTATTGTTTGTTATTGTTTGTTGAGTTATACAGTCCACTGCGGCTGGACTAGTAAAGTGTTTGTGGTTTCCCAATTTATTATCGTGTTTGATTCCACACCCCCAGTTCCAGCCGTAACATTTTGAACTAATGTCGGTTGAGGTGGGATGGGAGGAGGTTGACAGGTGGCAATGGACAGCACTGGTAATGACGCACGCTCCACGGGTGCACAATGAAAGGTGGAAGTGGTTTGAGTGGAGCGTGAGATGGAATGTGATAAATGATAGGAAGTTAGCTCAGCTAACTCAGCGGCATATTGTTTGTTTGCGGCGTCTAGCCTTAGCTGAGCTAATTTTCTGTCTCTCTCCGCCTCATCCTCCGCGATCTTCAAGATGACAGCGGCGTGCCGCGCCTCAGCTGCGAGGCATCGGGCAGTGAGAGACGATTTCGAGGATGAGGAGGAGGAAGATTTACGCTTAGAACTAGAGACATGAGGGGATGCGACACCTTCAGCTGGGAAACAATGACCAGTGGGCTGAAGATAGCGATCATCCCCTCGTGCAGCCCCTGGGCACTCAACGCCGTCTGATGGGAGTGCCGACGAGGGTGCTGCAACAACCTTACCTTCTTTTTTCGACATAATAGGTAATATCAAAAAATCGCTAGCACAAAGGGTTAGGCTCGAAAGGGCCAAAATGTTACGGCTGGAACTGGGGGTGTGGAATCAAACACGATAATAAATTGGGAAACCACAAACACTTTACTAGTCCAGCCGCAGTGGACTGTATAACTCAACAAACAATAACAAACAATAAAAACCATAGCAACTAACTAAATATTCTTAAAATACACTTCCAAATATGAAACTATGTACAAAACTGGTAAAAAGGTAAAATCATATAAAAAGGTCGTTCTGTCCGCAACAGAAAATAATGTTTTTAGCTCATATTAAGTACGCTTCTTGTACCATTTTGGGCAATACCTAAAGTTACACAAAACTCGTACCGAAACAATCCAAATCGGATAAATAATACCAACGCTATTGACGAAAGTTCTGAATAAAATGTATTTGTGAAACCAATTTACTTTATCCTATGAAACACCATATAACTGGAATGACGGACAAAAGCTTTCAATTAAATTCATTGAAAAGAGCTAGGGATGGCAAAGTAGTGTTTAAAAGTGGTGGGGGCTTTAATTATAATAACGAAGTTTACTACTAACTATGCCAGCGGCGTCGCACGCGTGGATATTGAGTTCAAAAATAAAGGACTTCCATAAAATGGTACCTAAATTTTAATTTAGACCTCTAGCAATACATTAGTGGAAACCGCATTCAATTCCATGCAGTAGTTTTCGCGTGATGCGCGTTCACCTCCGGGTCGTGTTTCTGCCGGTGAGTAGAACTTCCGGAGCTCGTGGGGGGTTAAGGTTGGGCCGGCACGGCGGTGGCACCAGTTACTTGCCCGTTGTCACAGCGACTTAGGCTTCTCTTTCGCTTTCCATCAGGCGTAGGGAAGCCATTATGTCGAACTAATACCTATTAATAAAAATCACTAACAATAGGTACTTATCTAAGAAAACTAACAACACTATGTTAGCTAAGTAAGGCATTTACAATACCGACCGGCACTCAAATGTTGTCCATGAATAGGTTTTGGGTACCTGTGCGTCCGCGCGTCGCATAGTAACGCGCAAAATTATTCTCCACTTTTCTCGATCAAGGGCTTGCGCACATCGTCGCTCCACTTTGCCTGGGGACGTCCTACACTAACGTAGTGTAGGACGTCTACGTCACTACGTTTGACACGCGAAATCCACTCTAGAACTCTCTAACAGTACCTACATACAGCCCTAGCACCAACACTTTTACAACGGATATCGGAAATGTGTTGCAAAATTGAAGGCAATGGGTAGTTTGCGAATAACAGATCTGCATAATACATACGCAGCGGCGCGGAAACATGTAAACTGTGTAAAAATGCATGCACTGTTTGCCGCTGTGCAGTTCGGCGGGCGCGGTTATCGGCAACCGTGCGATTAAACGGTATTGATAGGCTTATGTTCGATGGTTCGCTATTTCAGTTTCTGCTTGTGAGATATAATAATGAATGTCATCAGACAACATCATATTCCGAGAGAGAGAGAGGTAGGGCATAGGAAATCTTCGCTCGAATTGAGCTGCCCTACCAGGGAGGACACCCTATACAATACCTTAGCGAAATGACCTCCGGGTCGTGTTTCTGCCCGTATGTAGAGTTTTCGGGGCTCGTGGGGGATTAGGGTTGGGCCGGCATGCCCCACCGCATTTGGGGCTGGATAGCGATGTGTTTTTTTTATAGTAGCTCGACATAATGGACTCCCTTCATCTGATGGAAAGCGAATGAGAAGCCCTAGTCGCTGTAAAAACTAGCAAGTAACTGGTTCTGTCAGTTGCCACTGCCATGCCGGCCCAATCATAACCCCCCACGAGCTCCGGAAACCCTACTCACCAGCAGAAACACGACCTGGAGGTCATTTGGCTGCGGTTTTCTATAGGGTGGATGTTCTTCCCCGGACGGGCAGCTCAATTCGAGCGAAGGTTCGCTATCTTAATAAGTGGCCAGCGTGACATGTCTTGGGTTATTTTTTATTTTATTTTGAGACAACCCTGCCACTACTCCAGGTGGCAGAGATGCAGACCTTTGCCCCGGTTAACAAAAGCAATAGAGCGATGTAGTGTTCCTTGATAACGTGTAGGCGAAGCCGAGGGCAATACCTACTATGTTGTTACGTTGTAGACTCCAGTAAATGTCACGAAGATGAGTGATTAATGCGCAGCGACTACTTTTACGAGTCTGTTTATAAGTCCCGTTTATAGGGCTGGACGTAAACGTTTAAGTACCTCCAATGACATTCATATCACGAACATGAGTTCAATGTGTTCCTTAGATATCTATCTAATTCAGTAATGTCTATCTAGACATACTATATTGTACACCATACAGCTGACTTAAAACCAGTAACTTGGTTTTTTTTTTATAGTGGCTCGACATAATGGCCTCCCTCGCCTGATGGAAAGCGAGAGAGAAGCCCAAGTCGCTGTGAGAACGGGCAAGTAACTGGTCAGTTACTTGTCAGTTGCCACCGCCATGCCGGCCCAACCCTAACCCCCCATGAGCTCCGGAAACCCTACTCACCGGCAGAAACACGACCCAGAGGTCATTTGACTGCGGTATTCTATAGGGTGGAGGTCCTTCCCCGGACGGGCGGCTCAATTTGAGCGAAGAGTCGCTATGCCCTACCTCTTTTAATTTATTATTTACATATTTTGTTGAACGATTATCTTTTTCAGACAACTTTGGTTAGTTGACAGAAATAGGGTGAAGTGGTATTCAAATGATAATGTAATATTGGTAATACATACATGAATATTGGTTAAGGATTAAACAAAAATATAGCAAGTAATTAGACCATGGTACCTAATAAGGAGTCAAATCCCAAAATCGATCAAAGTGGCGAGCAACTAGAGACTTGGCTTGTACTAGGCCGATGTCCAGCAGTGGACTGCGATAGGCCGATGATGATTTCATTAAATTATTATTTTTATGCAAGAGGCGGCAGACGAGCAAATGTGATGCCTGATGGTAAGCAGTCGACACCGCCCATGGATACCCGCAACTCAAATTTTGTTATGTATTCCAGACGTAAAGCGAAAACCTGGAGCCTTATTCGAAAAAATAACCATTGCACATAAATCCCTCCAGTAATTTAAACCTCTTTTGTAAACACAAAAAAAAATAAAGCACAATTACGATTTGCTCAAGTTTGATTGTACCATAATTTAAGCCAGTACCAAGTTATGTACACCATAATCCACATCCCTACCAACCAGTAACTCATGTCGTTTAATAAACAAGCACCAGTTTAACAAAACCCATGGAAAATTACGTCGCACAGCTTAAAAACCGTCGACTTTTAACATCAGAGGCTATACAAATACCCATTAATTCTGATTAAATTTCTCAAGCGCCATGCACCATTCCAGTACATACTTTACCGCAGAATTGGCACAGAAATTTTGAGACTGCGCCATTTTTGCGAGTCCCATAAAAAGCTTAATTAAATACAAACGCCACTGAACCATAGTACAAGGGAGGGGAGTAGTTCATGTTTCTGTAGTAATTTTAGGCGTAAACAGGTCGACACTTGGTAATCTTTAATCAAGTTAGAGTTCACTTTTATAGAGATCTATCGATATGGATTAACATCTAAGCAAAGCTTTGCGCGAAATTTATCATCATCATCCTAGCCTTTTTCCCGATTGTCTCAGGGTCGGCTTCCCAAACTGAGAAATTTGGCGAGGGCTAAGCTTTTACACAGAGAGACTGCCGTCAGACCTCCGCAACACTTAGGGTACCCATTCCCAGTTGGGCGTCAGAGTTATCATAATCTCTGATATGATGTGACGACTGCTATCTGAGTTGGTAAAGATAGCACCCGGGACCAACAGCTTAACGTGCCTTCCGAAGCACGGAGGAAATCGGTGTCAAATTTTGATCGCCCATCATCGGATTGACCGCGCCAATGGTTGCACAACGTTGCGATCATTGTTAAGCGTACAAGACCGCGGCGCCACCGAGCTCCTTGCGCGAAATTTATAATAAATTTTATTATATCTAGTCTAACGTTGTGTTAGTCAATACGTTTAGGGTATAATGTGAGATTATTCTACAACATACTGATAGACCTCTAAGCACCTAACAAAAAATAAAGATAAAAAGCTTTGTAATGACTCCATTATGAACTCTTATAGACGTAGGTAGCTTAATGATACGCTTCGGGTACAACCACACATTAGAATCCTCTAAGCTAAAACTATCAGTATTACTCTAGTATATGCAGGGATGTGGCCGTATGCTTCGGCGCTACCCCGTATCCCTGCTATTTGCTGTCCACTGGCGACACCATGGGTTTTAGTGGGTATACCCTCTCATTTTGGGAGGTGTGAGTCCCACACACCATGCCGACTCCCCCCCCCCCCCCCCCCCCAGGCGGCATGAAGGTGCCTTATGCATTCCCCTCTAAAAAAAAAAGTATATTTCGCAAGTAATATACATGTAAGCCTTCCTCTTGAATCACTGTCTTTTAAAAATATCCGTCGTGTAGTATTAAAGATCTAAGCATACATAGACAGACAAACAAACGAAAGATGTTTTGTTTTATACTATTTAGTAATGTACCCGCATCAAAATAACAACAGCTCAGTTTAGTTTCGAGTTACTGATCCGAAAGCGAGATGTGTCCATCCCGTCAAGTTGGCACACATCGGCTAAACAGCTAAGTTCGGAAATGCAATCGCTCCGCTTTGTTCCGCAAGAACTTGGCCGCGTTTTACACGACCTACATATTTCTATTGGCACTGAACGTATTGAAATGAAAAGAAAAGACACATCTTAACTAATATTATAAACCTGAAGAGTTTGTTTGTTTGTTTGAACGCGCTAATCTCAGGAACTACTGGTCCGAATTTAAAACTTCTTTTAGTGTTGAATAGACCATTTATCGAGGAAGGCTTTAGGCTATATAATTAACTGCTGCAACTATTAGGAGCGAAGAAATAATGGAAAATGTAAAAAAAAAAACGGGGAAAAAATAACTATTCCACGCGGACGAAGTCGCGAGCACAGCTAGTTAAGAAATATGTGCAATACGAGTAAATAATGGGGACTATATTTCTATGCAGTTTTAATCTCTAATTTTCCAGTCGAAAGACTAAAAGACCCTATACCACTATTCAAAAATTTACATTTCTTCTACCTGGTTGTCTTATAGACATGCCTTTTTATTAAAAAAAAGTCGGTAAATATTTATAGGAGTTCATTAAGTTCGGAGTTTCTCTTCTGTCATAAAAAAAAATATTTAGGTCGTGATTTAGTAGCCATTGTATTTGAAATTATATGTATGCGAATTATATATTTGCTATATGTATGTGAATTGTAAAAAAAAAACTGATTGTTTAAAGGAATTTAATGTTTAGACTTAGCTTTGGAAGCTCGATAGCTTTACGTGCTGAGCAAAGCACGGAAATCAGATCATCATAAGCCTATTGCAGTCCACTGCTGGACATAGGCCTCTCCAGTTGTTCACCACCTAGGGCAAACTTCTGGAGGATATACCCATAATCGCCGCGCTGGGCAGGCGGGTCGGCGATCGCAGATCGATAGCTTCTTGCTCCGGTGACACTGCTGCCCGTCATCGGCCTGGGGTATTTAGCTACGCCTTCTATTGTGATGGTTTTACCGCCACCAGCCGGTTTGCCAGAGCCTCGTTTGTTGTTCGGCAGGATGCACCACGGGCAGGTGAGGATGGCTTGGAACGAAAAGATGATAGGTCGCTCCCTTACATCCCCCAGAAATCAGATACATTTTTAAAACAACTTTAATAACAATATGGTAGAAATGTCCATATCATTAACAACGTTTGAGATTATAGACCCTAAATCACTCTACCTATTCCTATCACTGCTTATAACACAATTTTTCTATCGTTTTAACTTTCATGGCCTTTTAGTAAGAAAGAAAGAAATAAAGAAAAAAAATATTAGCCCGCAAATTGATACACAGACAGATCACACTAAACAAAGCACAATTAAAAAAAAACAAGTTGACAGCACAGATAATAGGAAAAGATATATAAAATACAAGCTGTGCCCGCGACTTTGTCCGCGTGGAATAGAGTTTCATCCCCTATTTTATCCCCTTGGGGGTAGAATTGATCTAAATCCTTTCTTAGCGGATGCCTACGTGATATAATCTACCTGCATGGCAAATTTCAGCCCGATCGGTCAACTGGTTTGGGCTCTGCGTTGATAGATCACTATGTCAGTCAGTCAGTCACCTTTGAGTTTTATATGTTTAAAAAAGATTATGTCTGGAATAATCTGGAATAAATAGGTACATAAAGTTTAAATGCGCAGGCCAATAGGCTCCGCCTCAGCATAATCTTACCACGGCGCGGTATAGGTGTAGGTTATTCACACTCTACCTAAACAGCACTATTACATCTTCTAAAAATTTAACGCAATAGACCTCAATTAACTAAAACAAATACAATAAACTTTAATTATCAGCAAAAGACGATGAAACTTCAGAATTTGAATAAGGACCAGTCAGGCCATTTTCAGCAATATTTAACCTTCCAGCGATAATAGGGTCACGAAGGCCCTTCAACCGGTTACAGATGAGGGATGGAAAATCAACGGTGAATTTTAAAAGCCATTGAAAGGAGTATTTGAATCCATCTATTTATTATTTGTCAATAGACAGATGAAAAAGATATCTAGAGAGTTGAAAATGGTGAAGTTGAAAATAAGATGTCTGTCAGTAAGTTTTTTTTTTTTTAAATTATACAATTTTGGATTTTTTTAAGGGGGATTTTGGACTATGACTCATCGCGCTGGTCCAGTGCGTGTTGATGAGTATGTTAATGTTAATTAATGTTATGTAATTTAAAAAAAACTTTAGAAAGATAGAAGAAATAAAAAGAATAAAAATTAGAAAAACGTACGTACCCTCTCTAAGTAAGAAAATTTTCTGGAAGAGAGTTCGCTAGACTATATATTTTTTTTAATGGATGAGATGTCGGACCCCATACTAGGGAATCCCCTGTAACTGATAAAGGATCATGGATCTTATCTGTAATCCTTTAAAAGGTCTTTAGTAAATCCTCTACCCCAAGATAGACAATCTTCGGAAGAGATCGCTTATAGCGATAAGGCCACCTAAATTGTGCAACAAATGTCTATTAAAACTAGTTTCAAATCAAATGTATGGTGCGCAACAAAGAATATTTATCCATCTATCTTGCGACGCACAGAGCCCAAAATCCTATAGGTTTTTGGTTACATGTGCGTTCGCGCGACGCATAGTTCACGTTTGTGAAAGTGACCATAAAGTCACCGGGGCACCGATAACAAAATCTAAGACAACAAATCAGCCATCAAAGTTGTCTCCGTTGAAAAATGGCCTCGTGTCAAATTACTTCAGACTGTATACGGCTAATTTCGAATTTCTCGCAAATTTCCCATTCCTTAACTGTCAAGCGTCATTAATTAGGCCAAGAAGTCATTAAGGACGATTAAAAAAGTCGAGGACTGTTCCGAATATAAATATGCTGAAGAACACTTAACTTTCGAGATATAATTTTTAACGCCTCTCGTAAAATCTTCATACCGAAGAGATAACCGTAAGTAGAAGAGGGTTGTAAGTTTCAACCCTGTATTTTCAGTTTCTTCAAAGCTTTGAAATATATATTCGTACCTCTGTCTGTAATAAAAACAGGGTTTTATATTCAGAAGAGTAGCTTAGCTATAATGAATAGTGCAATAAAATTATCATTTCTTTTTAAAGGCAGCTATATTAAATAAATAAATAACCCCAGACGCTGGGTCATACATCGCCATCTAGTCCCAAACTAAGCCAAAGCTTGTACTATGGGTACTAGACAACTGATAAACTTACTAAGATACTTTTTCTTAATAAATACACATAATTATACATAGTAAACACCCAGACCAATACAAATAGACATGTCATTGAACACACATGTTTGTACTGTGCGGGAGTCGAACCCATGACCCTTGGCTCAGACGGCAGAGGTCACTACCAAATGAGCAATCGAGTCAGTGTAATGTCCAGACGAAATGAAAAGAGGTTTTTAACTAATAGGCATAACAATAAAATAGTCCATCCCACTTACATTACCGAAATAAAAAAGAAAGTAGGGTATGAGAGTGAATCGACGCTACCCTCATAGTAAAAATCGTTTGGATTGATGACCCCTTTCGGGCTTGGTATCATACAATTCATCAAAAGATTCTGCACCTACATTGGGTTTTGGGTCAGACATGTGAAGATCTACATAAAAAGGCTTTAGGATTTGTTAAACCGATTCTGTACTATTCAATACCCCTAATGCTTTAGTGGAAACTGTGAAAAATCTGTATGTTCAGGTTTAATTTGGGAATAAAACATTTCTGAATTGACGTAAGCATTGCTTTCATTAATTTAGTATTCATATTTTAAACTGAAACCTAACTTCGAGATTAGATGGTTGGTGTACAACATCTAAAGCTTATATCAACCCTAAAAGCGTAAAACAACTTCAATTACAAACAGCATTTTATTTGACGACAAAAACTTAACAAACATTAGAGTTAATAGATTTGTTAATTGACTTCGCAGTTGAGTAAACTTTCAGTCTAATCGCATCCAATGGTCATTACGGCCATAATTAAGCAATTACGTTGTTTGACGTTCATATTGTTACTGAAACTATTACCGAAATTACACGTCTGCTGAAGAAAATCACCAGCTGAATATTAACGTAAAGATTACATTCGTGGACGACCCTAGTTATATAGCACCTAAATAAACCGTGTTCGCGGTTCAGCGAGCAAATGTGGATCTGTTGCCGGCAACACAAATACACCACAGCTTGATAAACAAACAAGCTGTCGGCTTAAGGTCAACTGGCACTTGCGTAAGGTTTAAAGTCGCGGGCGCGGTCACCCAACAGTGGTTCGACGCCAACACATGGTGAGACCGCATCGGCACGCCAAGGCAATAATAAACACATTCTGATCGATATCGCTGGTTGGTTGTCTTGTTTTTGAGGGGTCTGTGCATCGGTTGCGACTTACGCACGTGCGCCGCGGCGGCACTCTCGTCCGGAGGGTGTGATCACTTCGGTTACGAGGTCGGAGGCAGGTCGAGTCGCCTCCGGTGCCGCAGGGAGGTGCGGCGGGCGGCGCGGCCGGAGCGAGACTGGGCAGACGGCGGGCGCGCCTGCGTGCTCCGCCCTTTCTCCTCCCCCGATTGATGTAATATTTATCTTGGATTAAGAACTAGATAAGGAGTTGAGGGCGCGAGCCACGCGGCTCGGCTTCGAAGGTGGATCTTGAAGATCTTTGGATTGCATGTTGGTTTTAAGTGTTCTGTAGTTTTCTTAGTTGCGGTTTAGAGTGCCGATAGGGGTTAGGCGATTTGATTAGCGCGTGGCGAAGGCTCGGATCAATCCGTTGCGGTCCGCGCTCGCTCGGGCCGGCTCGGGTCGGCTCGGCGCGGCTCGGGCGTGACGTCACGGACGCACGCGCGACGACAGGTGGCCAATGCCGCACCTATCCCGTCATATGATTATGACGTTTCCGATTCGGCTCGGCTCGGCTGGGTATTGGCTGCGGGTTCGCGTGGAAAGCTTTTTCGGTTCGCCGCAACTTCCCATGCGGTGGAAGTTGTTACCACTTGATCGGTGGTCGCGAGTTGGGAATCGAACCCGCGTCGCGATAAGACCGCCTAATTTGTACAAGATGTCTGTAAATGTCATTAAAGAATATCTATTAAACATTTTATATGAAACAATACCTATGTGTAATTTTTAGGTTTGGACAACTAGTTTGGTTCAGTTCATGGCGGTGGCAACTGACAGGTAACTGACCAGTAACTTGCCCGTTGTCACAGCGACTTGGGCTTCTCTTTCGCTTTCCGTCAGACGTAGGGAAAACATTATGTCGAGCTACTATAAAAAAATGGCATACTTACGGCGCCGACTGTAACATGTATAAGATATTATGGAAAACTAGCTTTTGCCCGCGACTTCGTCCGCGTGTTTAGATTTTTACATTCAAAAGTTTTTTCCCAATAACTCCCGGTCCCGTTGGAATTTTGCAATATCGCGTTGCATGTAATCTTTACGTTCATTAAGGTACCTTGCATGCCAAATTTCAATCATCTATCTTAACGCGATTTAAATTTTTCATACAAAAGGTTTTAGCGCTAACTCCTGATCCCGTGGGAAGTTTGCAATATCCTGTTGCAACTGAAAATCACTAAGGTACCTGCTTGCCTAATTTCAAGATTTTCCCGCTAATAGGGAATATGGATGACCTTTTTTATGAATTTAAAAGATCTCATCTTTTATCTTTTCGTAGATCGTAGAATTTTTAAACTATCTTTTCTATTAAGCGTGTTATAAAGCGTAAAAATTATTGCTTAGACAGAGAGATCCGACGTGGCGGATGACGTCACGTACCGTGCGCGCCATACAATTTCCATAGAAAAATCTGTTTTCGTGAGAGAGACGGATATATTAATTTTCAACGACTCTATCTCGCCCATTTTTCAGCCAATTTTGATTTTGTTTTCACTGTTCATAGTATATTTTTATCTATTTTACGATAAATAGGTAGATACATGTAACTATTTCTCATGCATTTCCCTATTCTCGTTCCCGTGGGAATTTCGGGAATTCCTTTCTTAGTGCACCTCTACGGTACCTAAGCTACGTCCCTTCTAAATTTCAAGTGCCTAAGTTTAGCCGTTTAGGCTGTGCGTTGATATGTCAGTCAGTGAGTTTCTTTTCTCCTTTTATATATTTAGATTTAATTTGACCGGTAACGACATTTATTGAGAGGAATTAGTAGTTTTGGGCTATTTTATTTCTCGGCCTTTCTTTTCCGATTTTATCACATAAAGGGTCGATTTAAAATTTTGAAATTTTATCCCTTTCGGAGTGGAATTTATCAAAACCCTTTCTTGGCAATATCTACCACGTCATGGTATAGCTTTGTGAATGCAAAGTCTCAGCCCGTTCGGGTTTAAAATTGACAAACTTTCATCACCTATTTTATCACCTCGGGGGTTGAAATGATTAAAACCCTTTTTTAGCGGATGCCTACGTCATAGTAGCTTTATACATGCAAATTCTTCGCCCAATCGGCTTAAAATTGACAAAGTTTTATACAAACTTTCATCCCCTATTTTATCCCCTTGGGGGTAGAAATGATCAAACCCCTTTTTTAGCGGGTACCTACGTCATAGTAGCTTTACACATGCAAAGTCTTAGCCCAATCGGCTTAAAATTGACAAAGTTTTATACTAACTTTCATCCCCTATTTTATCCCCTTGAGGGTGGAATTGATCAAAATCCTTTCTTAGCGGACGCCTACGTCATTACATCTACCTGTATGCCAAATTTCAGCCCAATCGGTCTAGTAGTTTGGGCTGTGCGTTGATAGATCACTATGTCAGTCAGTCAGTCAGTCAGTCAGTCAGTCAGTCACCTTTGAGTTTTATATATTTAGATATTTACTATAAGTGCTGTCTCGATCGCCGACGAGAAGAGAAGCTACGCCCTTCAATCGCCAACCCGCCTGCCCAGATTGGCGATTGATGATTACCCTGATGTTTACCCTGAGTGGCGAACAACTGGAGAGGCCTATGTCCAGCAGTGGACAGCAATAGGCTAATAATTAAAAAAAAATGAAAAGTGATGTCTCCATAGATCTAGAGAAGTAAGATATTACCTATGTCTTTTAATAACATATTTTTTTATTCCCCAACTTCAAAACTATAACTTCCAGCCTGTCCATTGCAGGCAACAAACAGAATTTTCGGGGCAACTTTTCCCGGCGATTAAACTTCTTCCAACCTACGCTACTCAGATTTATGGTCACGAGATATTAGATTAAGTTACATTTAAATCACTGCACTTGGCTCGGCACGCTGCCGTGCGGGGATATGAATGATGATATTCACATGATGTTTGTGCATAGATGGTAAGTTCGTTTTAGGCTGCCCGTCCACGACAGACAATGTATTTTTGTTTTTTCATTTGTAAATTAGACCAAAAATGACAAAGATATAGCCCGTTCAAATTACGCGTGACGTCAAAGAGTGGGAGCTTTTTCGCAACTGAGTGACGTCAAAGACCTCCATTCCTACACTTTGATGCCTTTTACCTTTGTTATTTTTTTATTTAAATTAAAAAATGAAGTGTCCAATATATTTTTATAATCTAAAATACGGACTAAATATAATGTAATTATTTTGACCCTGGAAACAGCAGTCCAGCAGTTGACGTTCGCTGTCTGATGATGATGATGATAACACGTTTTGATTGCCCATAACATCTACACATAGAACAAACACAAATGTCCATTAAACTCTGTATTCTGACTTCGAAAAACAACTTGATACATTTTCTTTCACACAAAACAACAACGTTTTGTTCTTGACTTTGTTCGTACGGTATTACAATGATAAAGATCACCAATAGTGTCTCTGTTTAGGGACGATCTTGATAACACATTTATTAGATTGGCTCTGAAAACATGTATTTGCAAACACTATCCTTAGTTTGCAGATACAATCTGGTTTACGAATTTAATCAATGCTCGTATAAATGTACATACTCGTACTATCAGACTACAGCACATACTACATTGAACCGGTTTCATATCTATACTTACAATAAATCTGTAGAGAGGTCAATTCTGTACATGAAATATATTTTCAAAATAACTATCAGGGGGCGATTAGTGATCGATACTGAAGCCAAAAATGCAATCAGTAAAATTTTTGTTTGTCTGTGTTCATCACGCTACAATCAATAGAAGCAGAGCAGTGAAGGGAAGTGTTGGGAAAACGGGAGAAATTTTTATCTGTATGTTTGAGCGCGCATCACACGAAAAGTACTGCATTGAACTTAATGCGGTTTTCGCTTATGTATTGCTAGAGGTCTCACTTAAAATTTAGGCACCATTTTATGGTACTTCGTTATTTTTGAAATCCGATATTCACGCGTGTGACACCACTGGCACAGATAGTACGTAATAATTTAAATTACACCCTGCTAATACCCGACGATACAGTAATCCACATTCAAGTGTGAATTGGCGAGATAGGCGCTTTTTGTCAAGCCGGCTAGTTAATGCGAGCGCGGTCGGCCTGTCCACTGCTGTCGGCTCAACCCTTTAGTGTGCTTCAAGCTGTAATCCTCATCTTTGAAAGCTCATTACAAACAAATTTTAAAACCTATAGGTATAACTCCTGATAATCCTTCTACTAATGCCTGAAAACAATCAGCTCGTAACTATCTTATTTAACCAAGAGTAAGTGACTACACCTAGTTAAAACCGGCTAAAACTAGACGTAGCTGTACTTCGGGTTCCAGAACATATATATTTACAAGAAAAAAAAAAGTATCTACGTTTTATCAGAAGTCTCCAGCCTACGCGTAACACAAGCTTCAGATCAGTTTGGAACTAGATGGCACTGTTTGGCCTAGCGTGGCATGCTGGCATGTCTTGAGTTGACAAAATGTTACTGCTATGCGAAATCGAACCTTGATCGTTAACAAAAAATTTAAATTGTATTAATCATTCATAGGCAACGTAATAAACGTAAAATCGCCTCAACTACATACGCCATTCGGTAACGACCTAAAAATCAATTTGATCCAACTCACGATTGGCAATAGGAAGCACGTGTCGTGTACTTTATTGCCGTATTAATACGGTCCATATTACTACACATGGCGCAGATAAAACTGAAGACCGAATAAATATTAAAGGGAATCTATTTGCAGCGGATTTTGTAGTAGGCACGTATGTAGTATAAGACAAGATGGTCGTAGGATGGCTTTGAAAAAATTTATATAAATATGTGAAACTAGCTGTGCCCCTGCGGCTTCGCCCGCGTTTAACCCCTATTTTTACCCCTTTAGCGGGTGAATTTCGAAAAATCCCTTTTTAGCAGGCGCCTACGTCATAAATGTAACCTACATGCAAAATTTCGTTGCATTCGCTTAGCTGTTTCGGTTTTGCGTTGCTCGTTCAGTCAGGACATGTTCTTTTATATTTATAGATATTCGCCAATAAAGCCACACATACCTTCATTGTTTAGCCCGATGTTAAGAAAGTATTACGGGGCTGAAAAGTCGACTTAAACAAAAAGCACCGTCGCACATTTTATGATTTTTATGATTAATAGTGCAGCGGTAGTTTTAAAGTATTAATTATTTTTGTCTGTTTACTCCAGCTGATTTGGCGGGCTTATTGAAAACAGTCACTCAAATTTGTAAGGTACTATTAGTCCACTTTTAACAAAAAAAAATTAAAAACACTAGAAAATCAAGTACATAGGTGAATTTCCAGTTCAGTGTATCCTTATATTCTTTGTTGTACACCAAACCGCTGAGACAATGAATATTTCTTGACTAGTCAACGTTTCACATGCAATTTATAGCCAAGTGCCATGATGCACATTCATTAACTGTTCGGGAACATCGTTGCGCGACTCACGGGGATAGACAGACAAGTGGGCGGCAGACCTTCTGACGTCACAGCGCGACTGGCCTGCCACGGATCTCGGAGGAGGTCCGAGTCATTCGCTTTGGGACACCAATCTATCGGACACGTCGGCGGACCTACTAATCTATCTGTACCAACTGCAATTCGAAAGTTGAAATACACCCGCTCCTATTGTTATAGTCAGCTTATTATTTAGTCCCAGGACTTTTGATATTAGCTATCCACATTTTTTAAAGATTTATGTCACTAGGATATAAAGGTTTGTGCACAAGGTAGTTAATTCGCTTACTGTCTCATATTTACTATGACGACGCGGTAAGTCGGCCTAAGCATCGGTCGGCGGGACGTGCACAGAATGCTACGAGCCACGGCTACGTGCTACGCCGTAGCAGCTACGGAGTACAGGCATTAGACTGTTATTCCTTAACGTTATGTAGTTTTCAATAACGGCGCAGCTCTTTTATATCTCAAGTTGTAGTTATTTACCGAAATAGATCTACCTATTTCGTTGTTGTGTTTTTGGACTTCTTTATTTTTCAGTACCTAGTTTTGAAACGTCATTCTTAATACGTGACTCGGTGAACATCGTATCACTAGAAAATTTTATTCCTCTATCGTTCCCTTCCCTGTTTTCGTTCCCGTCCCCGTCTCGGTTTCTATTTCAGAACTCATTAGAGATACTGTCATTTTTAAAAGTCTTTCATTCCATTTGCTCATGGTGGCTGGCAAAGACCCATAATCTAAGACATACCAAGCTGGGGCCACGCAGCGCCATCTAGGTACAAATATATCTACATAACGTCACGCCTTTCTCCCTGAGGGGTAGGCAGAGACCACGTCCTTCCATTTGCTACGATCCTGGCACACAACTTTTGCTTCGTCCACATTCATCAATCTCTTCATACACGCTCATCGGATTAGGATATTAATATTTTACCTTTGCCATCTTCGCCTTCGCTTTTTAGCGCCATCTAGTTTTGAACTAAACCAAAGCTTGTACTATTGGGTACTAGACAACTGATCAAACTTACTTAGAAACTTTGTTTGTTTAAATAAATACAAATAGAATAGAATATAAAAACGTTTATTTGGTACTAACATTTACATACAAAAAATACTTAGGAACTAAAATTAAATCCTAATGTATACCAAATAGATGTGTTTATGCTTCCAAATGTTTGCGCAGTGTGAGAATCGAGCCCGCAATAGTTCACAATATGATACCGAGGTTAAGGAAGTGATATAACAATAAACAATAGCCTCATACTCGTATAACAATAAACGAACAGCCAAGTTCATATGCATATAAATAAGGCCACATAAGGCTTTACAAGCACCCATAAGATTTACCTAAGGCTAACTAGCCGTCTATTAATAGTAAGTTAACGAGGCGATACTCGACACGGCTCGAGCACTACCGTGGCCCCCATTTAAGTAACATAAAAATAGACATCCCTCACGTATCATGTATCGACAGAGCCGCACTAAGGGGAAACTATAGTTAGATCTAACTATTCACGACCAAATTGGGTCACTGGCAGTGAATACTGGCTCTGACAACACGTTTCTATAACTGTATGTATCATCATGATCATCAACTTATTGCAGTCCACTGCTGGACGTAGGCCTCTCCAGTTGTCCACAATCGCGACGCCCATGCTGGGCAGGCGGGTTGACGATCGCAGGGCGTAGCTTTTCGCTCCGCGTACGCTGCTGCACGTCGTCGGCTTGTGGTATTTAGCTTCATCAATTGTGACTGTTATACCGCCACCAGTCAGTTGCTAGCGCCTCGTTTGTTATTCAGCAGGATGCACCACGAGCAGGTGAGGTTGGCTTGGAGTGAAAAGATGATAGATAAGATAAGCACCACAGGCAGGCAGCAGCGTCACCGGAGGGAGAAGTTATACCCTCCGACCGCCAACCCTGCCCAGGGTGGCGATTATGGGTACGTCCTCCAGGTGTTTATCCGGAGTGGCGTGCAGCTAGAGAGGCCTATGTCCAGCAGTGGACTGCGACAAGCTACTGATGATATTTTTTTTTTCATACCACTTTTGTGACACATTGTGTGGCAAACAAGCCTACGGCCCGCCTGATGTTAAGCGGTTACCGCAGCCTATGGACACCTGCGACACCAGGGATATCACACGCGCGTTGCCTTTAAAAACCTCTTCACAACCTTTTTGAAGGACCCCATATCTGTACTATTGTCTTCAAGGCTCTATATAAAACTTACATCACCTAAGTTCGTCCCTGATGGCGTCAGGTGCTACCTAGACGTAATTACGGGAGTCCCCTTCGCTTGTTGGCGAATTGCGTCGAGAGATTATTACGTGTGTAGCGGTATAAGCAGTGAAAACCTTCGCTGCTTACACCGCTACGCGCATTTGAGATGTGTTGCAACAAAAAAAAATAATTTAATCATAGTAATAGGGACAAAGCACGTGGCTTGTGCTCACCAGATATAAAATAAGTATTTAAGGGGGCTCCCATATAAAGATACGAATTCATCATTCGCTACTGAACATAGGCCACCCACAGTTGTTCTGGTTTTGTGCCATATTGGCCTGTTGTATTTAGCTACGCCTTTAATCGTGATGATTATACCGCCACCAGTCGGTTGCCAAAAATTCGTTTGTTATTCAGCAGGATGCACTACGGCCAGGTGAGGGTGGCTTGGAGCGAAAAGATGGTAGGTCGCTCCCTTACATGATGATACCTTACTTGGCAGTATAACCATCATCAACCAACCATATTGAAGGCGGAGCTAAATACCACAGACCGATGACGGGCAGCAGCGTCACCGGAGCGAGAAGCTACGCCCTGCGGTCGCCAACCCGCCTGCCCAGCGTGGCGATTATGGGCATATACTCCAGATGTTTGCCCTAGGTGCCGAGCAACTGGACAGGCCTGTGTCCAGCAGAAGACTGCAATAGGCTGATGATGAGGCGGCTATATCAATGAGTCATACGAGTTAAGTATGTAAAAGATGACAGGGTAAAAAGATATACTATGACGTCTCTAGTGGCCTACAGAGAAGACATATTCAATTACTCAGAACAAGTTAACTGAGCCACGAAAGTCGAGCGGAAGCCGCAACAATTCGCAACTGATCGCGCCACTCCGCAACTTTAATGACTTTGCGAATGCATTGTCTGGGCACGTTTGGAACTGAGTTTATTTACGAAATCCATGTACCAATGTTAATCATCTTGATAGTTGGAAGTCTTCCACGGTCCGTTTTGCGCGCCTCGTGCAAATTTCCTTGGAATCAGTTTCCAGCTGAGAGTTTTCGGAATGGATACGACTTAGGGACCTTCAAAAAGCGAGCCTCAAATTTCTCAAGAGCTGGCAAAATCTGTGACTCCTGAGGTGTTGCGGTGTCTATGGCCTAAAGTGGCCAAATGGCAAACGGGTCTAAATAGACCCGTTTGCCCCCTCTAGTCATATAAAGCTCCCGGTACAACGTCACTGATGTGTCGTGTGTCTGAACTGATGATTTATGACATAGCCTTCTTCCTGCCTTCCTTCCTACCTTAGATATGTAAAGGCGAGGTATTTCTGTCCATAGACAGAAGAATCCCTGTATATGGACAGGGACACCTCACCCTTTCGCCCCGTACCGCAGAACTCTTAGCCGTAACCCAGCTTACACATCCTCTACATACAAAGCGCCTATTATCCCAAGCCTACCTAGCGACCTTGAACTTCATTAGACTCCATGATACACAAGTTAAAGCCACCAGGAACAGAACCCAACGTTCCCACACCAAAGCGCCATTGATACAACAAAGTGCAGAGTGGTTTCAGTTGCAATTAACGGTGGTCGGGAGCGAGCAGCCCTCATTAAAACTTCTTCATTAAACTTGCCCTTTTATTATCGACCTTCGACGAAGGGACGAGGGTCGGTTTCACCTCGGCTGACGATGCGGTCTTCGTAATAATGTTTTGAGTAACAAAAGTAATGTTCTACTCATTATTACCAGGGTGGGTATAGTCGGAATTAACAGTGAGTTAACTTTGTTTTTGCTGTATCAATATCAATACATGATTGAACGCATTATAAATAACCCAAGACATGCCACGCTGGGCCACACAGCGCCATCTAGCCCCAAACTAAGCCGAAGTTTGTACTATGGGTCTAGTACACAACTGATAAACTTACTTAGTTACATTTTTTTTGTAAATAAATACATATTATACATAGAAAACACCCAGACCAATACAAACAAATATGTTCATGCACACAAATGTTTGTAATGTGTGGGGATCGAACCCACGACCCTTGGCTCAGAAGGCAGAGGTCACTACCAATTGAGCCACCGAGCCAGTCCAATTATCGACGATGCTCATCGGATTAGCAAGCTGAAGTGGCAGTGGGTTTGTAATATTAGCCGCAGAACCGAAAATCGTTAGAGTAAACGAGTTCTTAAGAGGATACCGCTTCTCGGCACACGTAGTGTAAGACGCCCTCAGACCAGGTGGAGTGACTATTTACGCAAGAAGGCTGCCAAGTGCTGGATGCGAGAAGCCCAAGATCGATCAGAGTGGCCAATAGTTGTAGAGGCCTATGTCCAACAGTGGACTGCGTATTTCTCTTATAGACCAGCGCAGTAATACAATGAATTTCCTACAGTCTCTTATCCAACTGAATAAAAAAACTCGAAACTTAAAATTAAACCCTTCAACTGACGAGGCAAAAAAGAATTAAATAAGCCGTTCCTCTTCGCGAACTAGAACGGAACTTATACAACTTGCCAGCTTTAGGGGTCCCAGGGGCGGTCCCCTGGTCCCCAGTCTCTAGTACGGACACTTACCGGTGTAAGTGTCCGTACTAGAGACTGGGCCCCGTGAAAAATCGCAAAGTATTTGGAATTTCATTTAGTTGCGAGACTGAAAAATAAATGAAGGGGTTTAAGCGCGCATAACAAATTCATGTATATTTTTGGCATGTAGGTACCTGTTTTGTAAGAGTTTCGTGTAAGTTTTAACCGGCTTTTATGATTTTTTAAAGTAAACCTTAAAGACTTAAAAAACGGTGAAATGTTATGTTAAGAAGAGTTGATTAAGTTTGTTGAAGAAGTATTTTTAGCGTCGCGTCGTTTTATAGAAAAAATCGTCACATTAGTTCATAACAGGTGCAGTGGTAACAATAAATTGGTTGGTAACAATAATTTCGTTTCCTCCTTTTAGTACCCCACACACACAGACACAGCAACTTCCTTTGGTGTTCGTTACACAATAGAAAGAAAGAAAGAAAGAAAGAAAGAAAGAAAGAAAGAAAGAAAGATAACTCACCTTCGCACTCACATATGCACCTCCTAATAAATAATAAATAAATAACCCAAGACATGCCACGCTGGGCCACACAGCGCCATCTAGCCCCAAACTAAGCCGAAGCTTGTACTATGGGTACTAGACAACTGATAAACTTACTTAGATACATTTTTTTTTGTAAATAAATACATATTATACATAGAAAACACCCAGACCAATACAAACAGACATGTTCATGCACACAAATGTTTGTAATGTGTGGTGATCGAACCCACGACCCTTGGCTCAGAAGGCAGAGGTCACTACCAATTGAGCCACCATGACAGTCAAAACGTTCCTACTAGGCTACACTTACGTCAGACTCCGTAACTACAGTTGTAACTGGGACTCGTAGGCAATTAACAAGACAAAAAGTACCTGCCAATTTGTCAGCTTCATCTACAGTAGCACTTACCTGAAAAAGAATAATTAAGCACATTAGCAATCGTGTTACTGTAGTCGCTACGAACAAGTAACTAGATCAATCGCTTGTTTGTTAACACCACTTCACTCTCACACATTCAAACTGACACCAAAAAGGTATTTAAATGTTGCCATTACAAAAAAAAGCCAAAATGTTCGTAAAAGATTGCAATATAACATTTATGTGTGCCTTATAATAATTCATAGCAAGAATATCACGTGACTTGTGTATAATTTGTCATTATTATGTCCGATTCGGATCCAATTTTCATCGAACCGTTCTAGGCAGGAAGTCGGTTTTTATAGCCATTTGTGGTATGGCGTTATGAAGGTAAGGCCATTTGTCTGAATTGAATGGTTGATAGAAATGAATTATACTCGTATTTGGGACATCGCCTGCCGGCTGTAGATTGGACACAAACTGACTGATAAATAGAGAAAAAAGCGAGGAAAAAGCATCTCTTAAAACACCAAGATCAGAAAACAGATATTTACTCGTATTTATGTCACCGTGAAATTGTAAATATCGTTAGATTATAATCCATCTTGCGAGATTGTAATCTGTCGAAATGTCACCTCAGATGGTCCAATATACAGTAGATCGCATATTAAATAAATAAATATCGCAAATGTTACAAATGAGAAATTTGAATGGATAGATGTTACTCCTTCACGATAAAAGTGATTTTAGTGAAACTTTACGACAGTTTATATACCAAAAATATTCATGCAGGCAAAACCTGCTAGTTTTACTGGTTTTTAATGTATACTTCATTAATGAAACTTAGATATTTCGGCCATATCAGCGCCATAATCAGCTCAAGGATTCTTCTTCCGTAATCATGGCTACAACAGTTCCGAAATATCAGAACCATTTTATTTGTATCCGACCCCAAAAACATTGCAACGAAAGCAAAAACGTTTTCAGAGCGCAGAATAGCCACGGCGATTCGATATGATGAATGCCCCAGGAGGGGGGGACGGTAATAATTTCTCCCATTCATCGCTAAAATATTGGTCTCACTCTGACTAATGAATTCATTTCAATAGAGGCCGCTAGATCGCAAGATGAAGGATAGTGGCGACGCAGCGCGGATTAGCAGCTGAAAGGGAAGAATCGAGACTGCGCTCGTTAGGAGCGAACGGCATTTGTCTTTTCCTATGCGTCTTTTGTTTTAATGCTATTAGTTTCTGTCGTCAGCGACGAACTGATTCATAGGTTTCAAGCGATTGCAGGATCAGCAAATTTTAATTCCGTAGGTACATTATACATTACGACTGGCTCGATGGCCCATTTGGTAGTGACCTCTGCCTTCTGAGCCAAGGGTCGTGGGTTCGAATCCCGCACAGTACAAACAATTGTGTTCATAAACATGTCTGTTTGTATTGGTCTGGGTATTTACTAAGTATAATATGTATTTATTTACAAACTTACTTATAGTTCATTCGCGTTAAGAAAATAGTGACAGGTCACTGACAGGCCACTAGCCAATTAAAACGCTAGAAATTATAATTTCTTAACACTATTTTCTTAACGCGAATGAACTATAGATACTTTTTTCAATATGTTTCAATATGAGGGTACTAGGGATACTAACCCATAGTAGGTACAAGCTTCGGTTTAGTTCGGGGCTAGATGGCGATGTGTGGCCCAGCGTGGCATGTCTTGGGTTATTCATTTATTCGACACTCTTAGCTTTTAGGCAGAGTTCACTACTGAACCAGTCTCGATCCATCATCGTAATAAACTTTATAATATTAGTGTTGATAACTGTACTTTACTGTACAATAAAGAAGCACACAAAAGGACATAGGCATTCTCTACCATTCAACCATTGGGGCCTATACAGAAACTAATTTTAAGGTAGAGTGCCACAAAATAATTACACGGACAGAGCCGTGAGGCGCTGCTAGTACTATCCTACTTCCTACTAATAATATAAATGCGAAAGTTTGTTTGGATGGATGTTCGTTCCTCTTTCACGCATTAATTACTGAACGGAATTTAATGAAACTTTACAGTAATATAGCTTATACATTGGATTAACACATAGGCTTTGTTTTATACGAATATTCACGCGGGCAGAGCCGCGGGCAGCAGCTAGTACTCTATAAAGTAGCAAGCAATAAACATTACCGAGTTATTATAACATAAATCTGTTTTCCGTAACAAAACAATTCCTTTATCGTAATCCGCGCCGCATTCTACGATATGTTTCTGGTCTGGCTGAGCAGCAGAACGTGTGTTCGTAACAGATAATTTATTTGCGGAGTTTTTCCGCATCGCCGCAATTTAGTGCCCACTAGCGCCAGAGCTTCTTCACCTTTCGTCTTTTTTTGTTCATTGTAGGAACCACAAAATAGTAAGTTAAAATAAATAAATAACCCAAGACATGCCACACTGGGCCACACAGCGCCACCTAGCCCCAAACTAAGCCGAAGCTTGTACTATGGGTACTAGACAACTGATAAACTTACTTATATACTTTTTTTTTGTAAATAAATACATATTATACATAGAAAACACCCAGACCAATACAAACAGACATGTTCATGCACACAAATGTTTGTACTGTGCGGGGATCGAACCCACAACCCTTGGCTCAGAAGGCAGAGGGCACTACTAAATGAGCCATCGAGCCTGTCAAAATGAAGACACGTTGTTCTATCTAAGGCTGTCGCTATGTTTTCATCATCATCGGCCTATTGCAGTCTACTGCTGGACATAGGCATCTCCAGTTGTTAGCCACTTTGGGCAAACACTTGGAGGATTTACCCAAAATCCCGGGTTGGCGATCGCAAAGCGTAGCTCCTCGCTCCGGTGACGCTGCTGTCCGTCATCGGCCTCAAGTATTTAGCTACACCTCCCATCGTGTTGGTTATACCGCCACCAGTCGGTTGCCAGAACCTCGATTGTTATTCAGCAGGATGCACCATCATCATCAGCCTATTGCAGTCCACTGCTGGACATAGGCCTCTCCAGCTGTTCGCCACTTGGGGAAAACATCTGGAGGATATACCCATCCATAATCGCCACGCTGGGCAGGCGGGTTGGCGATCGCCTCGATTGTTATTCAGCAGGATGCACCCCGGGCAGGAAAAGGTGTCTTGTAGCGAAAAGATGATAGGTCGGTCCCTTACATCCCAATAATCAGCCTTAGTCGACTACTACGACATCACGAGGAGAAAATGGGGCACTGATTTATATCATTTTCCGTCACTGGGTGTAGAGAAAAAGAAAAAAATGTATAAATAAAAAAAAAAAAATAAATAAATAAAATAAATTTTATTTCAGAACATAATCCCATATTCATTCATTACAATTACAATTTTCCAATTTGTAATTGTAATGAACGGTATAGGGCGGGGAAGTTAGGCGACGTTTTCGTCAAGAACCTGCAAACAGTGTGCCTAGCACGAACATTTTCGAAAAAGTATGCGTAACGTTACCGTAAACATTTGTATGAAACTTGGTACAGCGCCCCTATCGTGCGTAAGAGGTACTACGTTTACGTACTGAAAATGATCGCCCTGTGTTGACAGTTGACAGTTACGTTACGCATACTTTTTCGAAAGTGTTCATGCTAGACACACAGGTAAAAGTTACAAGCTTACTGGCTAACCTGGCATTATCCTCGGCTAAGCCACACCAGTTTAATACTGCACTGTACCAGGACAGTGATTTGTTAAGAGCAATTAGGCAACCCGGGCCCATTCGGGCTGATAATTACCTCTGTGGCCATATTTATGGTATTGCTGTTTGATTAATATTTCAAGCGTTTTATCTCGGAGTAATGTAAGTGAATGAGTTTTTGCTAACAGCAATATAAGTAGGTTAATCACTTATGTTATAGATATCAGAACAACGAAGGTACCACAAATATATACAACCATGCCCTCCCAGAATGCTTAAATTATAATTAAGAGATAAGTTGAATCGTCTTGGCTAAATGGACGAACGAAATTTAACCTGACATCTTATGTCCTCTGTTTGTTGTGAAATAAATATCTTTATCTCTTATCTTTAATAACAGACTCACACTACGAGTATAATGTCTTTTGACGATGGAAGTACAAAATATCAAGAAGTTTTAGAAGTGTACTGTGTACAAAAGGCGGACTTAAGGCGTGGGCTTTATCTACTAGTCGACTAGACGCGTCTCGTAGAACACCCAAAGCCACTAGGCTATTTGTCAATTTATTATTGTTCTAATAACAGTAATTAGTTCGTTCATCAAAATTTTTTCATCCTAAAGCTATTGAGTTAAGATCATACTTGTTAATCTCTTAAGAAATACCGCAGTTGGGTATACCTGAGCTGAATTGCATTATAACAGAGAAATCCTGCATTTCCGCATAAAATAAAATATACTGTACTCTCAGGTAATCTATCCAAGTCCGAGAAATCCATTTAAATGCATCGCTGAAATGGTAACCGTTAGGTGGCGATGTTGTTCGACGTTAAGCAAACATCGGACGTGCCTCGTGAAGGTAGAGCGAAGGTTCTCAAACTTATGGGATCCACCTTTGCTCCAGTTAGGGGACGCCCCCAATCATCGTCGTAACAATAAATTAATAATTATCAAGTGTGATTATGTCCGTATGGATTTTTTTTTATAGTAGCTCGGCATAATGGCTTCCCTTCCCCTGGTGGAAAGCGAAAGAGAAGCGCAAGTCGCTGTGACACGGGCAAGTAACTGGTCAGTTACCTGTCGGTTGCCACCGCCATGCCGGCCCAACCCCAACCCCCCACGAGCTCCGGAAACCTTACTCACCAGCAGGAACACGACCCGGAGGTCATTTGGCTGCGGTATTCTATAGGGTGGAGGTCCTTCCCCGGACGTGCGGCTCAATTCGAGCGAAGTTTCGCTATGCTCTACCTCTCTTATTGATTCCGGATTCAGAATAGAACGACCCCATCTCATCCCGTCGGTGTCGTAGAAGACGACTAAGGGAGTAACAGGACGTTTCAAGCCCGCTGGCAGCAGCGTTAACCTGGGTACAAATTAAACCTACTGCGGGTATCAATACTAGCCTACCAAGCGTGGTGAAAAGCAAATCCCCACAATTGGCAATTGTTTTTGGGGTAGGCTTAGTGGACATTTGCAGGTTGATGATGATGATGATAATGGGAGTGGATGGAAAGACTACTACTTTTATTTGGTTAACATTGCATAACTAAGTTACATAGAATTGCATAGAAAATAAAAACAAAAGAAAGCGAACGCCCAAGACATCCCAACAAAAAAACAGGAAAAAACTTGCAAACTTCTAGGTTAATTAAAACACAAGAAGACAACAGGATAATAGGCGGAAGGTGCTTGTTGAGTAAAGAACGTCTGCATATTTTACAAGAAAATCCCCTTGGGGTCAATACAGGCGAGTTTGAGGACAGATGGTGTAAAGTATTGTTAGCAGCGAGTGCCACAAATCGCTGTCATAGAGAAGGTGTTTCAGCTGCGAGAAAAATGTTTCGTTCGAGAGCCGCATACGAATAGCCGAGGCACTGAGAAGATGTATGCGGTATTTTGAATACAAGTTGGCTTGTGGATAAACTAGCCTATTTTATATAGGCTTCAGGCAATCAGGCTTTTATATTAAAACAATAATGAATCTACTGAGAACAGTTAACTGCATTTCAGTATGCTTCGGCGCTACCCGTGTCCCTGCAACTTGCTGCGCACTGGCGACACAGGGGGGTTTAGTTGGCCCGGCATGGCGGTCAGTATCTGGTCAGTTGCCTGACAGTTCCCATGTCAGGCAACTGACCAGATACTTGCCAGTTGTCACAGCAACTTGGGCTTTTCTTTCGCTTTTCATCGGGCGTAGGGAAGCCATTATGTCGAGCTACTGTAAAAAAAAACCGCTTTCTCGTTTCCCACCCACAGTAATCCAAGAAAAAAGAACCCAATACAGCCATCGAGCCAATCATTAAAAAGCCCACTAAAATTATTCCCACTATAGATTGATAGTAATTCTGTTTTTCCGCTTCCATTTTGTTATCCTTTGTTCGGGTGCGGAATTTCATCGTCATTGTTTTGAATCACAGGCTTTTTGTCATGTACCTATTGTATTATTAACTGATGCCTATTATATTTTACGTTTAGCCGTACACGCCACTTTGAATTGGAATATTAGGTATTCACGTGAACGTAGGAAACAATAGAATTTACCTTTTATTTTGATTTCATTGGAGTGATTCGAAACCACGTTCAAAACTATAATAAGTTAGTTTAAATCGATTAGGTTATTTATGTCTGTTTATATTATTATGTCTGAGGGATTACCATGGCGATAGCAAAAATAATGCTCTATAAACGTAGGAAGTATGGTTTATATCAATATGGTTTGGTATAAATCATGATCCATTTTGATATATACGCATTTTTATACAGGGTTCTTCCCCGGACGGGCGGCCTAATTTGAGCGAAGGCATTATCTCGCTTGAAGAAATGGCAGGTGATCTTTATATTCTTTTCCATCACCGCACTGAGCGCAACCCGCACATGACTAGGTATAACTGTTTATCCGAATTTATCACGGCAAGTGTTCGGAAGAATTTTCATCATCGTACATCTCGCACCAATTCAAGATTTAATCCGTATCATCTTGATAGATAGAAGTCTTCCACAGTGCGTTTTGCGCGCAATTTTCTGCCTCGTTCAGCTGTTCTTTGGAATCAGCTTCCGGCTGCAATTTTCCCGAATGGATACGACCTAGGGACCTTCAAGAAGCGAGCCTACAGATTTCTCAAGCAACGCACCTGTAACTCCTCTGGTGTTGCGGTGTCTATGGGCTGAAGTGATCACTTACCATCAGGTGACCTTAAAGACCGTTTGCCCGTTCTGTCATAAAAAAAAATGTCTATAATACACGTACGTGTACACGTACCTTCAGTTCTATAGACTGCTATGCGTCACATTTGGCCGCATAACATGTATCTAGTCTGAGACAGGGATTACTGCTAAGATGCATTGCTTGTCAAGTGTCCTGGAAGCTAATGGAATACGGGGCACGTGCCGCAGTGTATACGGTCCTATGGTTTTAGTACATACCTATGCAGAGCACTATAGTAACCTAAGTCCTTGCGACCAAATTAATGTTGGAAAACGTAGCATGGTTCTGTTTCTAAATAATTTCAAGTATTGCGGGTGTCCATGGGCGATGTCGACTGCTTACCATCAGGCATCTCAGTTGGTGGTCTGCCGCCTCTCGCATAAAAAAAAACTATATTTAGGGTTTCTGTAACCGTGACGGCCTTTAACAAATTAACAGCATTTTTAACACAAAAAAAAAACCGTTCTTATGTTTTTTTTTATTAGAAGAGCTTTCAGGATGACCTCACTCAACCTGATGGTCAGCGGTCGTGAGGTCCAAACGTTAGGTCGACAGGCACAATAGAACAATCCTATTGCGCCTATCGCCCTCTCCCTGAAGGCCCACTGAGATGCCGTTTCACGCCCCGCCTAAAGAACCCAGGATTGTAAGAGGAAGGACACACATGAGCTGAAAGGGCATTCCATGACTTGATGGCACGGGGCAATAACGAGGAACTAAACCTCTTGGTGCGCGCCACCGTCGTCTGGATGGTATGCGGACATTGGGAGAAAGTCCTCCTTTTTTGAAGTCGGTTAAAAAAGCAGATATCAGTAACATTTAGATGTTGCTAGTAATACGTAGTTAGAGAACCTTCAAAGAAAACGCAATTGAGTTACAAACAGCTTCGAGTCACGTGCAAGAAGCGAACAGTACGAACTAAGTTAATCTTGTTTTACGCCTTATAAGTAAGGGTTGTGTAAGTAATGTTAATGTATTTATGTAGTCATGGTCACTAATTAGGTAAGGAGTTAAGTCTTAAGACTGTTTCATCATCATAATCTACCGGAAGATGGTTACTGCTGGCGTCTGTTTAGAAATACCTAGATACAACGATAATGCTTCAAAATTGTCTAATCAACATGTTTTTTTTTTATAAGACTCAGTATAGTGCTTCCTTTGAGATGTTGAAACCGCCACAAAATATATCACCGAGCTGCTACAACGTGTAACGGGCCTCTGTCCCAGGCCGATGATATTTCCCACCAATTGTAGTGTAGTGCAGTCAATGAAGCGAAAAATACGGCCTAACCTCCGAATTTTTTTACTGTGATCCGATTTGCATGAAATTTTGGAATTAGGCTTATCTTACCCTTAACTTCAAAAGTGAAAATGATCTGAACTCCGCCAATTATTTTTAAGGGGTGTAAATGACCCCTTAATGGAAAAATTGAGTTTAAGCCATTTTATCGCTAGAAACCAGTCTAATAGTAAGTGGTGAAATTGTAAAGTGTTTTTTAATACAATTACCTCATATTAAAATCATTTTCAACCCCTTGAAAATCTTACAACCCAAGCAAACAACCCCTAAATTGAAAAAAATCACAAAAAATACTTTGGTATGACATAAAAAGATGTAAATATAGAGTAAGTAATATTTTCATCATCATCCTCATCAGCCCGTATTAGTCCACTCCTGGACATAGGCCTCTCCGAATGTTCACCGCTTAGATCGATTCTGTGCCTCTCGCATCCAGCACTTGCCAGCCGCCCTGCGCAAATCGTCACTCCACCTGGCTAGGCTTACGGTTCATGTCCACGTTTCGGCTCCGTATGTCATAACTGGGAAAGCACTAATCGAAGATTTTCATCTTTAGGCACTGTGGGATCGACGATGTGAAGACTCGACGTAGTTTCCTAAACGCTGCCCAGCCTAGCTGAATTATCCTATTCGCCTCGTCCTCAAAGTTGTTTCCACCTAACTGCAATGTCTGCCCTACATATTTTTGAACAACTTCGAGGACGGCGCCGTGTACTACAATCGGGTCCGGTAGAACATGTTCATTGAACATAACCTTGGTTTTGTCCAAGTTCATCCATAGGCCGATACGCATAGAGGAGTCAGCCAGTTCATTCAGCATTTGTGTTTTTAGGTCTTGCAGCGATTCTGCCATTATAACGATGTCGTCTGCAAATCGCAAGTGAGAGATATATTCGCCATTTATGTTGACGCCACGTCCTTTCCAGTTCAGCGTCTTGAACATATCCTCCATTGCATTAGTTAATAGTTTCGGGGAAACGACATCCCCCTGTCTCACTCCTCGATGCAACGGTATAGGCCTTGTTTGCTGATTCTGTATTTGGACGGACATAGTGGCAGCTTCATAGAGACATCTCATCACTTGGATGTATCGCCGATCATTTCACATTGCTCCAAATATTCACTCCGAAACTTTCAGTTACTAAGTAGAAAATTTTTGGGCCATAAATCCTTAAATTTTCATGCTATCACAATTTATAAAATACCATTGTAAAGATAATTAAAAGAGCTACAACATCCTTTATTGCAATATATACATAGTAAAAACCCTTTTTATAAAACGGTGAAGGGTGAAAGGGCTTGAGAGAGGCTGTGATTGTGCTGCCACGCGCTCTTTAAACAATCATATCTCCGTCAATTTTTATTTCACAGAAAAAATAAAGTGACCAAATTGTTGGTCAGAAAAATACCTACATTTTTAATTCCTACACTTTTATACGTATCTATCGTCATTTTTGAGATATTATGAAAAAAAGGTGAGTTTTTTAAAAATTTGAAATTTTCGATTTTTCTTCAATCACGACTTTTTTGAAAACTATGTGTCCTAAAGCAGCCAAACTAATACAATCTATCAAACTCTTTATAATTAAGTTAATTCTAGGCGGAATATGATAAATTTTAGTTTTGATGGAAATGGCACTTATTTAAACCGACTGATTCAAAAGAAAAAACAGTCGATGCTCCTCTTATTTGCAATACAGCTCACTTATTTTACATGTAAAAGACTTTTAATAGTGCTCATTTTAAAGCTTATTTCAAGCACTACAAAACTCTTTTTGATTAGAAAGCATAAAATGCATTTGCTCGCTGATAGATGGTATTGACTACATCGATGAAATTTCAGATAAAATAAAAAACGGCTTTGATCTTTAATATCTAGCTTAATATTGCACTTAGAAGACTTTATAAAAACCAAATTGTTAATTTTTTTACCTGCTCCAATTTTGTTCCTTATAAAATTTTCGATAAAACTTATATTTTTGGAGATATTTGAAAAAAGCCGATGAAAAAAGTGAAAAATTTTCAAGTTTTCAATTGCCAATAACATGAAAAGTATTAGATTTTTCGAAAAACTTTATAGATGATTTTTTGCTTAAATTTGGATCTTAAATCGATATCCGAGGTTATTTTGAAAAAAAAAACCATTGACTTCCGAGAAGGGGTGGCAACCACCCCCAGGGTGGTGGCGGAGTTCAAATCATTTTCACTTTTGAAGTTAATGGTAAGATGAACCTAATTCCAAAATTTCATGCAAATCGGATCACAGTAAAAAAATTCGGACCTATAAAGCTTCATTGACTGCACTAGTGATAAATACTGGCGATATTCGATGCCGTAATATTGTGTGGTGTGCAACTTTTGAATAAACGGGCATCGTTTCGGCGAGGTTTGAGTTTCTTTTTATTAATTATCGTGTAATTCCTATTATGGGGATACATATTCTTTATTTGACTGGCTCGGTGGCTCAATAGGTAGTGACCCCTGCCTTCTGAACCAAAGGTCGTGGGTTCGATTCCCACCCGGGACAAACATTCGTGTGATGAACACTTGTGTTTTTTCTGTGTCTGGGTGTTTATATTTGTATTTAAGTATTTATTTGTGGTACCTTCGTTGTTCTGATACCCATAACACAAGTGCTTAAGCTACTTACTTTGGGATCGGAGCAATGTATGTGATTTTGTCTGATATTTATTTATTATTTAATTTATTTATTTATAGCACACCATACAGTTGATTTATAAAGATATAATAGACATTTGTTGTACAATATAGGAGGTTTTTTATGACAGAGGGAGCCTGAATTTCACCTGATGGTAAGTGATTGCAACACACCGCAACACCAGGGGAGACACAGATGCGTTGCCGATCCTTGAGAAATCGTGTAGGCTTGCTTTTTGAAGGCTCGTAAGGAAAAGTCGCACATGGAAGCTGATTCCAAGGAAGGTAGAAGGGTAGAGGTAATAACCCCCGCAATAACCACCCCGTCAGGGATAAATAATAAGTAGTAGTTGTAGTAAAAAAACATTAAGGGGCCCGTCAGGGAACGATAGGCGAACATACTGTCTCAAATAGTACATAAATCGACTCTTACCACAGGAACAGATGGAGCGATGATCTGTATTTTAAATCATGACTGTACAGTAAACTGTCTACTATTTACCATCACGAGAAATGATTTAAAGTGCAACAATTACTTCTTATTTAAGTGAACCAAGAAAACCAGTCTATAAAAATTCCGACATCTCTTCGAATAAGAATTTCTACTAAAAATATTATCTTCCAATTAATACTGCTCGTAGTATAATATTATCGTTTTAGAACTTACTACTTTTACCCCACTAACTTACCGAAGATTTCACGAAAAATCGGACTTGGCGAACGGAAAGTTACTGCGTAAAGGTGCATTCACAGGAGAGGTACAGACGGCCACATATCAACTTATCTTTGGCACAGTCTTCTTCTTCCATCCCTATTCCCGTTATCTGGGGTCGGGTCTCCTCACTATACGGCGCCAGGTTGATCTGTCCTGGGTTGTGTCCTGTCCTCTTTCGATATTTTACCACCAGGTCGACGGCGGGCGTCCTCTACCTCGCTTTTGTTCCGGCAAGCTTAGTGCGATTTTCACTATATGGTCTTCGTCCCGTCTCGCGATGTGACCATACCATCTAAGGCGACTTTCCGTCCTTTTATCTGCGATTGGTGCGACTTACGGCACAGTAATGGTCTTAAATGTGGTGGAGGGTTAACTACCTACACTACTACCTACTACCACTGGACAGGACCTGTCTTAGTTTGGGTATCAGCCAATTTACTTTTTTATTTCGTAGTGAATCCCTTTGGATTATGGGCGTCTGTGCCATGTTAACCCGCTAAAGCTCAGTTAAACCCCACTCAGATGGTGACCCACCATCGCCGCCAAGCTAAATTAGTTCGGGCTCCTCAAGAAGAGATTTTTTTTATTTTTTCCTAAATTAACCTGACCGGGAAACGAACCCGGACCCTTCGTATCATCCGCGCCTTACAGTCTCCAAGGCAGTCGATAGTATTTAGTAACTATTTGGTCACATCGCACAAAGTAATTAGACCTTACTAAATTAATTTTAACCGACTTCAATAAAGGAGGAGGTTCTCAATGCGACTGATTCTACAAAATACATATCTCTGAGTTATTGTGAACCGACTTGAAAAATTCTAAGAAAGGGTGTACTGTACATCCTAGGTGGTTATTTTTTTTTATAGTAGCTCGACATAGTGGCTTCCCTATACGCCTGACGGAAAGCGAAAGAGAAGCCCAAGTAGCTGTGACAACTGGCAAGTAACAGGTTAGTTACCTGTCAGTTGCCACTGCCATGCCGGCCCAACCCTAACCCCCCACAAGCTCCGGAGACCCTACTTACCAGCAGAAACACGACCCGGAGGTCATTTGGCTGCGGTATTCTATAGGGTGGAGGTCCATCCCCTGACGGGCGCTCAATTTTATTTAGGTTATTTTTTTAGGTTATTGTCGCCATATGGAAGTTTTATTTTTTTTATATAAAACATGCTAGGAAACACATGTCGTTATGTATTTTTGGTGTGAACGCAGCTCAAAGCTTTCTAATCTCTTAGCCGACTTGCAAAAACTGTAAGTGCTAAACGCTTTAAGTAGCTAGAGGTTGCGACTGGCTCCGGTAATCCCACTCTTTCTGGGAAGAAACTTAAACCTAGATTTAGTTGGTGCTTATACATACTAGTAGCACTAGAATTTCAGTGCTTAAGTTGAGTTTGAAGAGGTCTGCCGCCACTTAAACTTGTTCACTTCAGTTACATTGATGCATGAAGTCTTTTCATTTTTGGCGTGAGGTATAGAGATCATCCATAGATTACGTCAGACTTAAAGGGGAGAGGTGGGTCTACGAAGTGTGACACACAAGGAAGACAGGTATTTCACAAAAGTGACCAGTCCTCCATTCAGAACAATACGGCAACATTGTGGAATTGGATATTTAAACGTCTCAAGGATTCGCACGTTGCGTTTCGCGTCTCTCTCTCTAAAGCGTGGACATCCGCTAAAAACGGATTTTATGAAACGTAAAAGATAGGTTAGCAGTTTTAGAATATTAAATCAATCAATTAGCCCACTGCTGAACGGCCTACGTTCAGAGAACGCCATCTATCCCAGTCCAGTCCAGTTTTTTTATAAGATGAGCTTTAAGGATGACCTCACTCCACCTGATGGTAAGCGGTCGTGAGGTCAAAAGTTAGGTCGACAGGCATAATAGAACCAACTCATTGTGCCTGTCGCCCTCACCCTGATCCTCGGCAATCTGCATCTGCCTTCGACCAGCCATCTTTCCCAAGTCGTCATCCCACCGTGTTGGAGGGCGTCCTACACTTCGTTTGCCAAAACAAGGTGTCCATTCCAATAGCCTCCTACTCCATCGTCTATCGGAGCGCCTGGAGACATGACCTTTCCATTTCCATGTGCAAATTCGGCAAAGAATATTAAATATCGCATTGTAACCCGTGCAAGCGAGGGGGATAAAAGTAAGTAAGGGAGTGGCCTATCATCATATCGCCAACCTCACCTGCCCGTGTTGCATCCTGCCGAATAACAAACGAGGCGCTGGCAACCGACTGGTGGCAGTATAACCATCACAATTGAAGGCGTAGCTAAATATCACAGACCGATGACGGATAGCAGCGTCACCGAAGCGAGGCGTTACGCTCTGCGATCGCAAACCCGCCTGCCCAGCGTGGCGATTATGGGTATATCCTCCAGATGTTTGCCCTAAGTGGCGAACAACTGGAGAGGCCTATGTCCAGCAGTGGACTGTAATAGGCTGATGATGATGATGATGATGAACCCAATATGACACATAACAAACGTAAATTTTAATCACATAAATATTTACCCCTGGTACGATTTGAAACTATTTGAACTCACCAAAATGTCAAGGAACGGTTCGCTCAAAACAAGTAACCACGTTTCTGTTGTTCGTTAAGGATAACTCGTTTAACCACCAACTATTCGGAAATAACTCGGTCACATTTCGGACCGGTCCAATTACTGTAGGGTGGGCGACTTGGAAAAGAATTTGGAATGGTAGCCATTTTGTACTGAGCCAGTACAATTTTTTCTTACAATTTCTTACTACAAACAAGGCTACACGTTCTGCTTTTTAGGGTTCCGTAGCCAAAATGGCAAAAACGGGACCCTTATAGATTCGTCATGTCTGTCTGTCTGTCTGTCTGTCTGTCTGTCTGTCTGTCTGTCTGTCTGTCTGTCTGTCTGTCTGTCTGTCTGTCTGTCTGTCTGTCTGTCTGTCTGTCTGTCTGTCTGTCTGTCTGTCTGTCTGTCTGTCTGTCTGTCTGTCTGTCTGTCTGTCTGTCTGTCTGTCTGTCTGTCTGTCTGTCTGTCTGTCTGTCTGTCTGTCTGTCTGTCTGTCTGTCCGTCCGTATGTCACAGCCAGTTTATTCCGAAACTATAAGAGCTACATTATTGAAATTTGGTACGTAGGTGTATTCTGTTAACCGCATTAAGATGTGAAAATAAAATTAGAAAAATATCCAAAATTTTTAGGATTCCCCATACATAGAACTGAAATTCAAAAATTTTTTTTTCATCAAACCTATACGTGTGGGGTATCTATAGATAGGTATTTGAAAATGAGGTTGAGGTTTCTAACAACATTTTTTTTCTAAACAAAATAGTTTGCGCGAGAGACTCTTCCAAAGTGGTAAAATGTGTGTCCCCCCCCCCGTAACTTCTAAAATATGGGCATGATAAAACTGAAAAAAATATATGATGTGTATTACTATAAAAACTACTAACGAAATTTGGTTTGAATGAAATCTAGACAGTAGTTTTTTTTTAAACGTCATAAATCAAATTACCTAATTTTTTCATTCAATCAGTGGTACGGAACCCTACGTGCGCGAGTCCGACTCGCACTTGGCCGGTTTTATTTTTTAAAGAAATAAATAAATATCTGACAACATCACATACATTGCTCCGTCCCAAAATAAGTCGTTTAAGCACTTGTGTTATGCGTATTAGAACAACGGAGGTTTTTCACCAATAAATACTTAAATATTAACACCCAGGCACGGAACAAACATAAGTGTTCATCACACGAATGTTTGTCCCGAGTAGGGGTCGAATTCACGACCCTTGGTTCAGATGGCAGGGTTTGTCCCGGGTGGGGATCCGAACCTACTAACCTTAGTTCAGAAGGCTGGGTTTGTCCCGAGTGGGGATCGAACCTATGACCCTTGGTTCAGAAGGCAGGAGTCAGTACAAGGCAGTGACGTGGCTTTATCATTTGTAGCCCGTGGCCATTTCTTCGGATTTTTGCCTTATAACCTTGCCCGATTCAAGCTAGTGAGGTGAGCCGTTTGCTCGTCGGCCCCCTATTTTATTTTATTAAAAATTTATTTAAAAATTATTTAAAAATTATTTAAAAATTATTTTATTTAAAAATTAGCAACCGGTTCACTCTCACCTTGAACATATGAAGATCACCGCCTGAGAAACTTAATCTTAAGAAGGTTTTTTTTCGACTCACACGAATAGCTGAAAATGTTGGGCCGCTTTTACATTTAGACGTCACGTCCAGGACAAATGTACCACTTGTGCGTCGTACACTCACCACTAGTTCGACACTCGCGCGGAGTATCGTCCAAATACGCCGCTTAGGCGAAATTACATCACATTCGGCTGATTGCCGCCTATTCCGTGAATAATTGCACTTTTTCTTTTCTGTTGACTAGTAGCGTGATTTAGAGCATTTTTAGAACGCTTCAATGAACTGACGTACATTTCGGTGTTGTTATTCTTTTAAGTTATTTAGTTCTTGTTAATGGCAACTAGCTCTTATTTTAGATAACCATCAGACCACTTGTTTATGCTTTTCTTATTAGCTTCTTTTTTATTTGTTTTTTATGTGCAACCAATTATTTTGTTGATGACTTGCCCACTTTTTGTGTTAATGGCAACTAGGTCTTTTTATCGATGGAAGCCAGACCAATTTTCATGTTATATTTTGTGCTACAAGGGGGATATTTTGAGGAAGGGACGTAAAGGGACGTTATACGAAAGGGACGTTTTGCGAAAGGGACTTTGTGGGAAAGGGACATTTTGCGAAAGGGACATTTTGCGAAAGGGACGTTTTGCGAAAGGGACATTTTACGAAAAGGACTTTGTGCGAAAGGGACATTTTGCGAAAGGGACTTTGTATGAAAGGGACATTTTGCGAAAGGGACGTTTTGCGAAAGGGACATTTTACGAAAAGGACGTGTTGCGAAAGGGACTTTGTACGAAAGGGACATTTTGCGAAAGGGATATTCTGCGTCGAAGCCTTTTATAAACTTCTACGATACAACGCGCCGTCTGTCCTTAGTCCCCTTGGTGGCACCTCCCGCGCCTGTACCCCGCTGGTGAAGACTCAATACGTGGTTTGCCAATTAGGCTAAGTTATAAAATAAACGGAAGATAAATAAAACCTCATATTATATTACATTTACGTTCGCAC
The DNA here is from genome assembly GCA_031163375.1 of Conogethes punctiferalis. Lineage (NCBI taxonomy): Eukaryota > Metazoa > Arthropoda > Insecta > Lepidoptera > Crambidae > Conogethes > Conogethes punctiferalis. The sequence goes on along the minus strand of CM062090.1, from coordinate 12,351,304 downwards.
AAAAAGTGCCAAACGCCAAGCCGCGTTTTCTCTATCACGTTCGTTTTTTGGGATCAGTAACAAAATATCAAAAACCATTACTTGATGATAACTGAACTATGAATTGATAAATAAACGTCAACAAAAACAAAATGTCAATTATCAATACTACTGAAAAATACCGGTAAGAAAATGCTTTTGATTTATTTGATTTGACCGGTAAGAGAATTTGCTTTTGGTTTGATATTATGAGTTAAACTTTAATGAATTACTTATTTGAAAATTCTTTAAACTCTATCCTTGACAGACATCTTTATCATTTGGGAATTATTGTAATTTATTAAACTATTTTGTTGTAGCGGTAGCAAAAGTATTAATAATAATAATAATAATAATAATAATAAAAATCTTTATTGATCAATGCTTCTTAGTTAATATTGGTACAGAGGCAACATAACAACAAGATAAAAACTATCTCAGCCTTCGATCAGGAACCTGCCATCGAACTAGGAGTAAACCTGTATCTCGAGTGGCCGATCACTTAACAAACACGAAAACAACAAATTTTGTAACATATGTATTAACTTATGTACATATTTACATATTTGGCAGATTCACTTTTGACAATTTGTAAGGGTTTCTTTTTTTTTAACTATACGAATAAAGATTCTTTTGACTTTGATCATTTTGTCATCATATTTGTGTAGTTTAAACCTACTTTGTACTCGTATATTTGTATAATAACTTCAATCTGTCGAATGGTATAAAGGTATCACAACTTATCACATCACTACCTGAACTATAAGACTACCGTCGAACATAGATTTCCTTCGACGTCTATCCTCGGTCAATGCTGCTAATCGAATGCCGGCTTGCTTCGTCCGTCCCCCCAGCACAGCTTTCCCCTCCATTTTTCCCCGCCTATTTTGCCGCCAATCATTAAAGTGTTTTACTGAAAGTTAATGATCCTCCCAATTTCAAACCTTTAACTGCCTACATGTCCACCATTAACCAAATCTCCCTTCACCTCCTCTTAGAAAACCTCAAACCCCAAAGTTATTTGTTACCCAGCAGACAGTTTTATTCCACTAGACTTTGTTCAAACAATTGAAAGTACTCACTGTCCCTTGCTTATATGTACGAGGTTAAAACTCACCCAGAGCTATAACTAACTCTGTATGACATTCCACGTACTCCTAGAGATAGACGTCTATACGTTCAATTAAATTAATCAAGTCTTTAATGGAAACAGCTATGCGTTCAAGGAACAGTCAGTCAATGGCTGTTAAATTATATAATAAGTTACCCATGAACGCAAATGATATGACAATTAGTTAGTTTTCTTTTAAAATATAGGTATGCTTAGAATATGGCTTATTCAACCTTGTTTTATACCACACGTGTGACTTGCTTTGTTTAATTCAATTTTAATGATATTTTGAAAATATGGTAAATGTTATTCCGGTAGTACAAAGAGGTGTTCTAATAATTTAGTTATTTTGACGTATAATAATTTATTTCACTTGTATATACTCAATTTAATAATCAATTTAATTTGGCATGTTACAATTTATTTCAATTATGTATCCAACCTAATAATTTATTTCATTTGACAACTCTGAAGAGTGAATGTGTTTAGTTCTCCATTATACATATCATCTGTAATAATATGTACCGCATTCTAGCAAATAAATAAATTCTTACTCTTAGAGGCAAGTCCATTAATACTCGTATTGCGGGAAGAGTTCATGAAATATTTTGACGCATGTGAAAGTAAACAATACGCCACACTTAGATATCGAGTTGCTATAAGTGGACTAGAGTACCTAGTGCCCTACATTTCTATAGTTAGAACGTTACCGCTTTTTTATTAATATAAATAATAATTACGTACGTGTACCTACATGTGTTGTGTAAAAATAAAAATGTTTATCCAATAATGCAAATCGTTCTGCATACAACTCAAATGAGCTAAACCAAATATATTACAAAATCCTTAAAAAAAATTGTCAGCTGCCGCTGTACTAGCCTCAAGGCCTGTATCGCAGGAACAATTACAATTTATAACTTTAAATCTATCTATATGAAATGAACTGGAAGGTCCGGTTTTATATTAATAATAATAGGGAGGGCAAACCTTAGTTTTCCACCAGAGTTAGGTAGGTTTGTGTTGTGCCCATCGTGCCTGTTGCGCCGGAGAGTGTGTGTACTTATATGTATGCGAATGTATTGTATACGTGTGTGTTTAAGTGTAAATACGAATGCCACATCAATTTAATATGCTATATCCATAGAATTTTTTAATGATGTCTATAGATTATCTTTATTTTACTTCGTATAACTATGCAATTGGCTTGCCCATTTATAAAGTACTTAATAGTAACATTGGATGGTATTGTACTAGATTGCACGTGGCTTTTAAAAAACTTCCTTCCTCTGCCTAAATGTTATCTGGTACAGATCGCTACAAGCGACAAAACTGCCCAAGCCGTCCTTTGTTATGTCCGAAATGTCTTTCGTGCAACAAAGACTGTTTATTCTATCTATACGACCCTCGGCACCACAACGACGGCCCATGCGACGGAGGCACCGTCCGCCGACATACATAGGTTAATTTTTGCCTCGCATAAGAGGGCCACACGTCTCGTGCGTAGACGAAGCCTAGTCTAAACCTAACATGCTTCACTTATGGAACCATTCAAGTGTAGGTACCCATTTAAAAGAATACATTGGAGATCAACATCCTTACTTAAGAAATGCCAATTATCATAAATCTTGCACTAAAATGAAATATACCTACGCAGGTTCTAAATTTAGAAATTCAATAGTACCTATTCATTTCGATGCTACTCACTAATTTTAACAAGTTGATACTGGCACAGCCCAGTTTTAAATTCTCTCTTCATGTATCTCTGTAGTGAATGAATGTCTTATATGCAAAAATAAAAAGAATAATATTAAAACAAAAACAAGTCGACCGCCCCGAGTTCTTGATAGTGTCAATCTACGAGCATAGAACTACTTACACAGGTTTAAGTACAGTCGAATGTAAAATAAATAAATAAAGTTATACTACGAGCCACCAAGACTTCCCTGATGACAACGGACAACATCACATGGTTACGACGAGCTGTTCGCCTGCATCGACATCCACCAATGGTCCCCTCTGCTGCTTGTGCCTTGGGCTTTTTGGACTTTACTAGGCGGAGTAGTCATCATGTCGTCAGTTGCCATTATTTGTGCAAGAGAAAATTACACCGCCGACATAATCCATTCCAGAACACATTGTCTACCTACTTTGTGAAATAAAGATTAAATTAATAACCTACAACATCATCTATATCCCTGTTGGCGAACTGACAAGTAGTTTAGGAATGCCATCTAATGTATGCAATTATTTGAAATAAAGAATTATAGTTAAATTATAATTGGTAAAATTCATTAGCACTGAATCATTAAATAAATTATTTAGCGTGTAATCTGGAGCCTAATCTAGGGAGACCCTGCATTTCAGGCCTCCAGGTCCCACCTGTTGATCGAGGAAAGCTAGCATTTATTGGGTTCCGCATTTGTGTGAGTGTATGTGCGTTTGTGTGTGTGTATGCGTGAGAGTGACGCGGGTGTGTATGTGGGTATATGAGCTTAGCTTACTTTACGTCTGATAATATTGATTCTGTATCCTCATAGTTTAGTTTCCGTAACCAATTTTGTATAGTAGTGGAATACATAGTTCTGTATTGGCATCCAAGGACTCAAATATCATTAAACATACATAACTTCTCAGGGGCGTCTTTTCTTATTTAAGGACATAAATAAACTACAAATACTTGTGGAACATACATAGCTCCGTAGAAACTTACATAGCCTCCAATTACTCGTGGAACATACATAGCTCCGTAGAGACATACATAGCCTCCAATTACTTGTGGAACATACATAGCTCCGTAGAGACATACATAGCCTTCAATTACTTGTGGAACATACATAGCTCCGTAGACATACATAGCCTTCAATCACTTGTGGAACATACATAGCTCCGTAGAGACATACATAGCCTCCAATTACTTGTTTAATATAATATTTATTCATTTATTCGAAATCAACAGCGTATCCATTAGATTTCATCAATTAGTATATGTAGGCAATTATTAAGACCTATTGGCCTTGGCTCTGTTGTTACAGATTTCTTTAAAAATACAAATTTAATCAATATAACATCAGATTGTGTGTTGTGTGTGAGTGTGTGTGTGCGTGTGCGTGAGTCTTTATTTCTCTTCACAGGGTACATTAAATTTAACAGGCTATAATAAAACTTGTGACATATTGTGTGATGAGACGGATGCCTGACCTAGGCAATTGAATACACATGTTTCAGGTCATTAGGCTCAAACCATACCGGCTCAAGTATTAAGAGCTAAAAGCTAAATTACATAATTATATTCATATATTTTTAAAGTAAGTGTGTGTGTGTGTGTGTGGGTGTGTGTGTGTGTGTGTGTGTGTGTGTGTGTGTGTGTGTGTGTGTGTGTGTGGGTGTGGGTGTACAAGAGAATCTGGTGCGGTAGCAGTTTCAGTAAAAATCAGACCTTTAACACCCCTCTCTTCACACATATAAATTAGATTAAGTACTTGCGGGTAACTTTCATTAGTATACCTATATCGTTGTATTTACTAAAAGACATTGGGAAGGAATTAATACGTACGTATAATACAGGCTCAGCCTAGCTTGTGTTATAATAATTTGTGTATCGCATTATCGCATAAGTAAGCAAATGGACACATAAAAAGTTAATGCGCCGCTTACAATCAGTCTGTACTGACACATAGCATTTTGACCTCATTCTACGCTACACTTAACGCTCAGATTCCTATGACGCGATAGGCATTGTTAATTAGTCGGACGAGCGATATCTGGCGGTAGCAAGCGAAAAATACTGTTTTTTTTTCAGTTTTGATATACAAAATGTAACTCAGTGTTTTATATTCAATGAAGTTGTTATTATTATCGATAAATTACTCTTCCTATTCTAAAGGTTAAGAACTCTAACTTTCTCCTCTCTTCATAAAACTTATCTTTTCAATTAACGGCGCAATTTCAACCAAACGTCTACTTTTTTCTAATACAGACCGCAGTCTAACGTTTTATCGCAGACCAACATTGTCAAAGAGTAGCCTTAACCAAATGGGTCGTGCGATAAACCTTATTAGGCTCACAAGAGTAACATTAACAAAGAGTTGCCTTGTTCGAACATTACTCAAGTTGCGGTCTGCTCCAGAAAACACTTATGCAATAAATATAAATATTCTAGCACCGACGTTTGCCAGAGAATCCGTCGCGGACTATTATCAAGGAGTTGCCTTGACCAAATAGAATCCGCGACAAATTATTTCAGGCAGACCAACAAGAATAGCACTATCAAAGAGTAGCCTTGATCAAATATTATTCAAGCTGTTGTCAGTGTTGGCGTAATCCAATCGCCATATTATTTTAAACACTCTCAATACTACCGCCAAGTAACATTGTTAGGGAGTAGCCCCAACCAAATGTTCGTGACGGCATCATTATGGAAATGAAGAGAAGAGAAAAATAAAAGCTGAATTTAACGAAAAATTACAATGACGGCCTTTAATATCTTGTCTATATTAATATCTCGTATATATAAATATTAATTAAATAATTTTAAGAGTATTTCTACTCCGTACCTTGTAGGCTGCAGGTATCATGCCGCTTCTGAAATATAATAACTTCAATCTGTCGAATGGTATAAAGGTATCACAACTTATCACATCACTACCTGAACTATAAGACTACCGTCGAACATAGATTTCCTTCGACGTCTATCCTCGGTCAATGCTGCTAATCGAATGCCGGCTTGCTTCGTCCGTCCCCCCAGCACAGCTTTCCCCTCCATTTTTCCCCGCCTATTTTGCCGCCAGAGAGGCGCGCTGTCAACTGTCAATGTGACAAACCAGTGTTGCCACTTAATTCTTACAAAACATACTAAATAATGAGGGCAATAATTAGACAAATATTAAAAATCATCACATTTGTATAGTTTTAAAAAACAAACACTTACAAATCTTCAAAGCTACAAGCTACCGGTTCGGAAAGCAGCATTCTACCGAAGACAGCGGCAAGAAACTCGTGTAGTTGTTCTTTTCAACAAAATGTTTACAATACTAATTAATTTTAACTACGGCCATGTCATACAGTCTAAGGCTTTCTGAAACCATACAAAATTAGCAATGATGCAAAGTTTAAGACCACTACGGAACCGTTTCGTCAGTGATACGTATCGCACTTGCCCCGTTTTTTGGCCGTACACTTTTTACGATCGCTTGGTCCCCGGCCAACTGGGTCGCAGTGGGCCATGGGACATGATTTATGCCGCGTCGCGGTACATAACCAATAGTGGAATGGCATTAACGGCCGTCTAATAGAGATTATCTGCTAAATCGATTGATTTGTGAACTGGACTTGTTGTATACGACACACTTTTACACTTACACTTTTAACAGACTTAAAAAAAAAGGAGGTTCTCAGTTCGATTGTTTGTATGTATGTTTGTCCGCGATTATCTCGCGTTTGGCTAAAGCTATTTGGATGCGGTTTTCAGAAAAGTATTTGTTACATTCAGGAGAAGGTTTTAGTACTTTAACCGACTAAAAAAAGGAGGTTCTGAGTTTGCACCATAAGTATGTATGTATGTATGAAGGTTTTTAGTTTTTATTCAAGTCTCATGAATATTTCTGCATTAGATAAAAAATACAGCATTTTAAAATTTGAAAAAACTTTATTTTGAAGTCGGTTCAATTTTTTTTAAAAATAATTTTATTAAATATTTATAACGTATCATCTTAGATTAGAAAGTCAACTGAGTGAGTACCGATTACTAAGTCTTTGCGCTATGATTGGTAAACCTCCGAACTTCTCGTAAGGCTTGGTAAGAAAATATGATAAAAAGAGGTAACTACAATTTCTGTATTTATTATGTTTTTGTGCAATAAAGAATATCTATCTAACTATCAAGAAGATACGAGTATAAAGAGTATATATCGAGTTTCTAGCCGTTTTCCCCACAAGGGTCTCCCCACATTTATTGACGCGTAATCGACTCAAGCCGAGTGCGTATCACCATTCTACGTTTACTTACATACGTTTCGCCGAGCTGCCATCAGCATCAGGGAATGGCATTAGTAAAACCCTTATATCATAGACACCGTTAGCCGATTCCGCGTCGATAGGCAGACCCTAAGGGTCCCGGCATCCTTGTCCTTTCTCCTGTTCCCAAACGCCATGAACGCATTCTCCCGCCCAGTTGGTCCCGCTCCAAGTGGGTCGTGTACGCCAACGCTATGCGCCATTCTGATTTATGCCGCAGACGGTAATGGTTAACTAGGGATGCAGCGATATACTGCATGTGGGATAAATTTGCCGTTGCCTATAGTAGGAAATATCAAAGAGAGGAGGAAAATGTTCCCCGGTACTACAGGCCCGACCCTAAAACAGACGACTATGTTTGGTGTTACCTGTTATTTGTAGGCTGCTTTAAAACGCCATGAAAAATTAACCTATTTGAGAAATTACTGGTTTTGAACACACAACATAGTTAGTTAGGTTAGGTTATCCGACTTTCTGTTTTTAATGTTTTCTATTCCATAATTCGTATCGATATTTTCAGCTTCTGGCAACCCTATAGATGAGTAGCTATAACAAACTTAGGCGTTAGCCCTTAATGACAAATGTATTAGTATAACACTATGAGAAAAGTAATCCTACAAGGGCCACTAATTCACTATAAAAGTATAAAAAATCTTTTTTTTTTTATATGCAAGATGCGGCAGACGAGCAAATGTGATGCCTGGTGGTAAGCAGTCGACACCGCCCATGGGGACACCCGCAACTCAAATCGAGTTCTGGGGTCGCTGCCGGCCTTTAAATAGGAGTACGCTCGTTTCTTGTTCATAAACTATTAAACGTCATAAAATTATTTTGATAGTTATTTTGTAAATATATTTCATGTATAGAATTGACCTCTCTACAGATTTATTATAGGTAAGTAGTGATAGAAGATATAGATAGATAAGTATAGATATAGATAGTTCTTTTTTTTTGTTTGTCCTAAAAGTCTCATAAATGTACCTATTTGTTTGTAGCACACTACCATCCTACTGTTTCTGCTTAGCCCAATAGTTGGCTGGTCTGTTCAGCGACTTCCAACATTCAGCCGAAGCGACATAATTGTTCGACGTCAAGACTGAACATCGTACAATGAAAAACCGGCCTACATCACAATACAACATCCTGGCAGTTTCCGTCAATCGTGGCGCGATCGTAAAACGTTTTAACGATCGTAAAACATCTCCGTGCGAACGGTTGATATTGTCGTAAAGCGGCGAGTGATTTCCAACGGCGTCGGCGCAACTACATACGTCGGTACGCCAAATGTGGCAGGGTTGACTGTTGTACCCCGATAGTGTAGTTTAAGAGAGGTAGGGCATAGCGAATCTTCGCTCGAATTGAGCTGCCCGTCCGGGGAAGGACCTCCACCCTATAGAATACCGAAGCCAAATGACCTCCGGGTCGTGTTCGTGCCGGTGAGTAGGGTTTCCGGAGCTCGTGGGGGGTTGGGGTTGGGCCGGCATGGCGGTGGCAACTGACAGGTGACTGACCAGTTACTTGCCCGTTGTCACAGCGACTTGGGCTTCTCTTTCGCTTTCCATCAGGCGAAGGGACGCCATTATGCCTAGCTACTATAAAAAAGTGTATATAATCTACATGTTCATCATCATTATCATCAGCATATCGCAGTCCATATGCTTCTAGGGCAACCATCTGGAGGATATACCCATAATCGCCACCCTGGGCAGGCGGGTTGGCGATCGCAGTGCGTAGCTTGTCGCTCCGATGACGCTGCTGCCCGTCATCGGTCTGTTATTTAGCTACGCTTTCAGTTGTGATGGTTATACCGCGACCAGTATGTTGCTCGTTTGTTATTCGCCACGATACACCACTGGCAGCTGAGGTTGGCTTGGAGCGAAAATATGATAGGCCGCTCCCTTACATCCTAACATATACAATGGTATATAATAATAGCCCGTGAATATCATCAAATATCGATATACATATCGAGGGGGAAAAATCCAGAACAAAATAATAATAATAATAACCCAAGACATGCCACGCTGGGCCACACAGCGCCATCTAGCCCCTAACTAAGCCGGAGCTTGTACTATGGGTACTAGACAACTGATAAACTTACTTAGATACATTTTTTTTGTAAATAAATACATATTATACATAGAAAACCAGACCAATACAAACAGACATGTTCATGAACACAAATGATTGTACTGTGCGGGAATCGAACCCACGACCCTTGGCTCAGAAGGCAGAGGTCACTACCAATTGAGCCACCGAGCCAGTCAGTCAGCCAGAGCCAGCAGAATATCGAAGTATATGTCGCAGACGTAGGTCTATATTACTGTATCTGGTAGATACAAGTTACAGATAAGTAAGCACAAGTATTCGCCACCAACCCTGCTCGCTTATAAACGGGACGCAGGCTGCATATCAATGTATCCCGCCCAGCTTTTGTTATGCAGATCATTATATCATTTTATAGCTCTTTTCATTACTGTTTTGTAATTATTAAACGCTTAATGCATCTGCGCTCTGATTAGGGACGTTACATACACGTTATTCGGGATACTTTGTATCAATTTAGGCCGGTCACATACATTCGGAATTCCGTTTCGGAATTCCGAATTGAAATTTAGAATTGCAGAAATAGTGCTCTACTTACATATAAAATGCTGGAGCGCTTTGTATGCAAGTAGAGCATTCTTGTTGCGAACGTGAATTTCAATTCGGAATTCCGAAACGGAATTCCGAATGTATGTGACTGGCCTTATGGTGAATTTGTATGAGATTATAATTTGGAATAGCGTAGAGCTAAATAGAACAACTAACTAACAGTACAAACATTTGTGTTCATGAACATGTCTGTTTGTATTGGTCTGGGTGTTTACTAAGTATAAATGTATTTATTTACAAAAAAAAAGTATCTAGGTAAGTTTATTAGTTGTCTAGTACCCGTAGTACAAGCTTCGGCTTAGTTTGGGGCTAGATGGCGCTGTGTGGCCCAGCATGGCATGTTTTGGATTATTTATTTATTTATTTAACTACAGATCAATCTTTAGGCATCGAAGTGGATGAAACAAACTTGTTTTCCGCAGGGAAAATATTGTGTATTGATAGCTAATACGGCCGAATTAAATATTTGTTCTATTAGACTAAAACGGCTGATGCGGAGCGGGTTGTAGTTCAGCAAGCGTGCGATACGAGAGGTCAATGACCCGCAGCTAAACAAACAGCTAACCATTTATTTTATTAAGGAAAGAGGATTCCCGGAATATCCTTGAATTTTTGTTACGAGTATATTCGCTACGGTTTCGTAGCACGGACGTAGCGGTCAGATCCGCGCCACAGAACGCTGTAAGTTCGATTCCAGGCCGGTTTATGATAAAATAGTAAATGAATTTTCTCTCAGTCTGCGGTCACCAACCCACCTGCTATACGTGGTGACTAAAGCTAATCTCCCAAATGACAATTGATATTGAGGGCTGGCCTCTATCTATACGTAAGGGATGTAATGAAACGGCCATCATCTTTTAGCTCCAAGCCAATCCTCACCTACCCGTGGTTCATCCTGCTGAATAACAACCGAGGCGCTGGCAACCGACTGAAGGTGGTATATCCAACACAATTAAAGGCGTGGCTAAATACCACAGGCCGATGGCGGCAGCAGCGCCACCAAAGTGAAAAGCTACGCCCTGCGATCGCCAACCCGCCTGCCCAGCGTGAGTGTACATCCTCCAGATGTTTGCTCAAAGAGTCGAACAACTGGAGAGGCCAATGTCCAGCAGTGGACTGCAATAGGCTGATTATATATCTAATCTATATAACAGTGGACATTTGCAGACTGATGAAGAAATCGAATCTCTTGTACGATTACGGAAACCACGACCAAATACTTGTGATTCATTGGCCGTAAACCAAATACACGTGGCGTTCATTGGCTGAAATGCAGAGGGCCATTCGAATACTGCACCGGTTTTGCATCAGTCATTGGCTATTAAGCTAAATGTGCTCAGTGTTTGAACCGCAGAAAATTTAACGTATGAATAGATCGAGGGAATCGCCAGCGAATTTGGACGTATTAACGAATCTACATAGTTGTATAGGCGGAATATTTGCACTATTAGACAACCAGTTGGGTTGAGTGGTAGCGAATGTGCCTTTCACACAATGGTCGCGAGTTCGATCCCTGTGAAATATTAACATTTGTGTGTATACAGTTAACTAGCAGCCCGTCCCGGCTTCGCACGGGAGACTCATTTTTCTACACCTTCGGTTACATTGTTCAAATTTTACCAAGGATCCCTAATTTTTTTAAAAATGAAATGTAGCCTATGTCAAATTGGAAGAATGTAGCATTCTATTGGTGAAAGAATTTTTTAAATCGGGCCAGTACTTTTTGAGCCTATTCATTACAAACATACAAAAATAGGTACAAATCTTTCCTCTTTATAATGTAAGTGTAGATAATCGACTTCAAAAAAGGAGGTTCTCTAATGGACTATTTTTTAGGGTTCCGTTGCCAAATGGCAAAACTCCTTCTCCCCCCCCCCCCCCCCGTAACTTCTAAAATATGGGCATGATAAAACTGAAAAAAAATATATCATGTATTACTATGCAAACTACTAACGAAAATTGGTTTAAATGAAATCTAGACAGTAGTTTTTTTTAAACGTCATAAATCAAATTACCTAATTTTTTTCATTCAATCAGTGGTACGGAGCCCTAAGTGCGCGAGTCCGACTCGCACTTGGCCGGTTTTTTTTTGTTGTTGTATATCTCCGAGAAATGTGAAACGATTTAAAATATCTTTTTTGTTTGAAAACGTGTGTCCCATTGTCAAGATATTGAAGTCGATTTTTGTGTTGCTAAAATATGCTGTATTTAGTCTCCACCACTTTGAATGTCGGCAAGAAGTAAATAAATAAAATAAATAACCCAAGACATGCCACACTGGGCCACACAGCGCCATCTAGCCCCAAACTAAACCGAAGCTTGTAATAAGGGTACTAGACAACTGATAAACTTACTTAAATACATTTTTTTTTGTAAATAAGTACATATTATACATAGAACACACCCAGAGTTTGTATTGGACAAACAGACATGTTCATGCACACAAATGTTTGTAATGTGCGGGGATCGAACCCACGACCCTTGGTTCAGAAGGTAGAGGTCACTACCAATTGATCCAACGAGCCAGTCAACTTAACAAGTACAGACCGTCCAGCAGACGAATCGTTAACACATTTTGGCTGAAGCAGAAACGGGTCACGTTCCTACAACAAGGAACTTCTAGAACTCGTAACAAAACCCATCGTCGCGCAAAAACCAGTTGTTGCAGTTTGAAGCGAAAACAACGTTGTTCCTTCGAAACTGGTGCGAAGTTACGCGATCGATATGAGAGTTATGTAGGTGGGGCAAAGAAAATACGACTTCGTAAAGAGTAACGATATTTTCCAACGCTCGATACGAATTAGGGGCAGCGCAGACGACAGACTATCCGTGACGCACTTTTTTGCAATTATATGTAGTAACGCACACGACGCGTAGAAATATGTGGCGGATATTTCACAAACTCAACTCACACTCAACTCAATCGCACAAAAAGTGTGCCGTCTGCGCTGCACCTTAATCACCAGTCTACATATCTGTGGGTGTTGTAAGAGTCGACTTATGGATGTCACCGGAAAATAGCAAGAATCGTAAGTTGATCAATTTCCTAGGTAGTTGATTAACTTCCGGAAAATAATAAACGGCAGTTGAAATGTATTATTTAACGCAATGGATGGCGAGAAATTGTATATCAATTATTGATGTATTCGCGGATTTTGACACCAATATCTGTAATCGGATACGTACCTGCGGATATTTTTACCAATCCGGCACATTACTACTCGTAGCACCAATTATATCCTATATGTACTAGGTTAATATCACACGAGAGTATAAATTAATGGACGAACTTCAATACCTTATTTATTAAACAAAGCATTTGATGATATTTCGCAGTCTGTTTTCCCAATAGCTCTCACCGATGACCTATAAGCATCCACATTATTCACAGTTTAACAATATTACCGTGGCTACTGCATCCACAGTGGAAATAAATAAAACAGTAACTAGCATTATACTTAAACCAAACGTTATTGATACAATCTGGTAAGTTATAAATTTCACCAAAGACCAAGATCGATCAAAATGGCGAACAATAGGCTTGTTTGGCTAAAAAATGTAATTAGTCCGTATATTATTTTTAAATTAGACTAAAAATTACAAAGTTATAGCCCGTTGAGAGGCATTTTTAGGGGACGGAGTGACATCAAAGACTTTCTAACTTTTGATGCCTTGTATCTTTGCTATTTTTTATTTGAATGAAAAAAGGAAAAATAAGTGTGTCCAATACATTTTATGATCTAAAATACGGACTAAATATAATGTAATTATTTTGACCATCAAAACACCCCTATTAAACTAACACATGCGCATTAAACGAGCGTACACCTATTTAAAAGGCCGGCAGCGACCCCAGAACACGACATGAGGCATAACATTTGGTTGGTCGTCTGCCGTCTGTTGCAAAAAAAAACATGCACACAAGATACCACTTCACACAAAATGTCTGTTGCGTCCATGTGTTGCTAATTTATTTAAAATGGCCATCAACAGACTGCTTCACTGCCATAAGCGCCATTGTTTCGCAGCTCCGCTTCACGCATTCATCTCGGCCAATTTATGTTCCGGTTTCGGGCCAAAAATTTACGCGCCCGCCTTCTAATAACTCTGCCCAAATGGGACAGAGTTCGCGCTTAGCTGATGGCAGTAAGTTAACAGCACAGTTGGTTAAGCGCTGTTGTGCTGTTGTTCAAACTTAAATTCGGGAGGCTTTATAGGGAAACAGATTTGTCAGCACATTTTGGGTGTGGCTCTAGTGGTGCGGAGTGGAGACGAGTGCTGACATACACCAATCACAAGGCTTGAAATCCACAATGTGGAACTTATTACAATCACCCCAACAAAAAAAACCGTCCAAGTGCGAGTCGGACTCGCGCAAGTAGGGTTCCGTACCACTCGACATCTAAATAAATGTTTTTCTTTATAATATTGAAGTTGATTAAATGAAAGGTAAAACGCGGTTTAGGATTTAGGAGTAAACGTATTAAGAAAAAAACTTATTATCGGATCTCGTTCAAACTAATTTTCGGTGGAAGTTTACATGGTAATGTACATCATATATTATTTTTACATTTATCATTCCCTTATTTTAGAAGTTACGAGGGGCGGGGGAAATAAATACCCCACACGTATCGGTTTGATGGAAAAAGAATTTCAGTTCTAAGTACATACTATATAATTGCTATTGATACGAAAAAAAAAAATCTAAGTATGGGGAGCCTCAAAATGTTATTGTTTTTTTTTCTAATTTTTGTATTATAATTTTCATGCGGTACACCGCATACATCTATTTACAAGTATCCAAAGTATAGCTCTTATAGTTACGGACAAAAGTGGCTGTGACATACGGACGGACAAAGAACAAGGGTTCCGTTTTTGCCCTTCGGCTACGGAACCCTAAAAAACGACTTTAATATTATGAGAATGAAAAATGTTATTTGATGTCAGCGGGCCATATGAAAATAATAGTTATTATTATTACAATATTTATCCCTTCTTAACTTCCCACGGCCATCACATGAGAACACTCGACTCCGCTCACCCGAACACCTCCCGTGGGCAATTGCATAACACAACATTTCCAGCCTCTATTATGTTAAGTATTCCATGAATATTTTCCGTTCATTTTTCCACGAGCTAGTGGAGATTTCCCGAGGGATAGCCAGTGATTCTGTTGGCAGGTGACAATGAGCGTTTGCGCTGCGCTAATGAAGTTTACTTCTTGAAGAGACCCCGAAGGATTGAGAGTGGGTGAAGATTTACGTGTAATGGTGTGACCTATCACCTTTTCACTCCAAGCCATCCTCATCTGCCCGTGGTGCATCCTGTCGAACAACAAACGAGGCTCTGGCAAACCGACTGGTGGCGGTAAAACCATCACATATGAAGATATAGAAGGTGTAGCTAAATACCACAGGCCGATGACGGGCAGCAGCGTTATCGGAGCGAGAAGTTACGAGAGCCCCGCGATGGTCAACCCAGTGTGGCGATTCCAAATGTTTGCCCTAAGTGGTGAACAACTGGAGAGGCCTATGTCCAGTAGTGGACTGCAATAGACTGATGATGATGATGTAAGGGTGTGCGCGTCTACTTTCGTCAGTAAAAAAAGATGGGGCTGGCCAAGGAGTTTTATAGTTTGAGCAATTCGGCTACGAAAGTGGAGTCGGAAAGCACTGTCCTAGTGTTGACCTTGCACCACAAAACAACTTTCAGTTAATTTGTCTCAAGGTAAAACACTAATTAGGTTATAACTGTAAAATTTCCAGAAAACTAACAAATACTATTCAACAGACAGGGTAGTACGTGCGTCCCTAATTAGCTAATCAGGTCATTATGTCTGACGGGTCAACAGGGCAATTGCCCCGTCTCAATTAGACCGCAATTGATGGATCGTCCAATTATGAAATCTCAATGCCGCTCAGGTAATTTGTTGTATTAATTAGCGGGGATTTTGGCTAAGATTGAAATTTTGATTGCAATTACAGCGTTTGTGAGGAAATGTCTTGATTTTACAATTATCATGATATGATTTTTTTTATACAATAGGCGGCAGACGAGCAAATGTGATGCCTGATGGTAAGCAGTCGATATCGCCCATTGGTGTCCATGCAACTCAAATCGAGTTCTGCAGTCCCTTAGCATTAAGTAAGTCTTTTGCACAAAATTTTAAAAGTTAAAATAAAACCAGGTAGGAAATAGAACCATTTCAACATAATTCCTATTCTTTCTGTGACAAAGCTAATCCCAGGAGGAACGGCGGGGCTAAACTAGTATTCTATAATGCGGTTTACAGTTCTAACCACTCAAAATGCAAATATAATTCAAACACTCCTGTGTTTACAGTGTCTAGCACGCCACTGGCTCGTTCTATACAGGATGTCCCATGTGAAAAAAGGTATCTTACCTTGTTCTTTTTTTTATATAATCGCAACAAGACTCGTTTACAATGACCATATCTCACCACGCTTATCACGCTCACGCTCAGTGTTCATCCTCAAACTCTGAGGTCTGACTGGTCACGCACGGTCCGATTTCACAGGAATTTATTCCCGTGAAAACTGCGTTTGTGGAATAAGCATCTTGCTAAGGGTTTTCTTAGGGACTAAAGTCTAAAGTAAATAAGTTTCTCAAGCGCATGCGATGCCCCTGGTGTTGCAGGCGTTTATGGGCTGCGGGGACCGCTTACCATGAGACGGGCCGGCAATTTGTCGAGCCTAGTAGTATGAAAAAAAAGAAAAAGAAATGTAGAGTAAAAATTAACAAAGTATTTCCTAACAAAGTCACAAAACAAGTCGCGTGTTTAGAGTTATATCGCTGTCGTGTGATTCCTTGAATAAATAATAATATTTTAGTGAATATAACGATGAGTTGTGATGTCCAACATTTTATTTTCAGTGGGACACCCTGTTCATTTCAGTTTACACGGACTCCCACTTAAAATGCAAACAATACAGAATTACAATTGCATTTCCTGTATCTAGCCCGCTTAGTTCACCCTGTATAAGCTACAGGGTGGGCCCGTAGCGCGCTTAACTCACCCTGTATACAGGGTGCGCAGTTTTAATAATCCCATACGTTACGACGGCCGCATAACGACGGGAGTGCATTTCTGCATTAAGCCTGATGAAATCTACATTATATAAAGAGCTTACATTTGTTACCTGCCACGAGAAAAACCGAAAATGTTTTTGGTCATTGTGTTGCAGACAGAAATTAAGCTGCACTTAAAAATATACGAGAATACTTGGCAACTAAATATGTTTTATATTTCGGACAACGAAAGTTTCTGAAATTCAGATTTTTTTATAAATGTTGTGTTTTTAACACGTTCAGCACCGTGTGTATACTCTTTACACATGAACTTTCTTTTTTGGTCTAGATTTTTTTTTATATTAGCACGTCAAAATGGCTACGTCCTGCCTGATGTTAAGCAAACGACGAAGGCCAAAAAGTGTAAGCGATCTTCATCACACCAGGTTAGTTCACACTATGACGGCCTGCATAAGTGCCGCTTCACGCCCCGTTAAGAAGACCCAAGACTTTAAGAATTTCGGGAGTTAAGAGGTCCTTGGACATGAAGTCGTCGAGGACGTATACCGCAAACACTGACATACGTATAAAAACTAGCTCTTTCAGGTGAGCTAAGCTAAAATTACTTATTTTAGCTGGGCGGCAAAAGATCCACTTACCTATGTTATAACTTAATACTGCCTGAGAGGTGTTAGTAACTACCAGCACCTAAAAACAAAGAGGTCTCGGGTTTTAATCCTGGGTCATATCAGATATACTTTCATCTAACTATGAAATTATCGATTGGTCATGGAAGTTCTTTTACGTTTAAGAATAGGCAGAGTTCCATTGTGTGTAACGCGGATGTTACGAAAAGGAATGCCCGACAGATGGCGTTATGTTGTAAGAAGGTTTAGCTATCATGTGATTGGTCAATTGCAAAGTGAACTAAATTAATATCACAATCTTAACTAATATTATAAAGCTGAAGAGTTTGTTTGTTTGTTTGAACGCGCTAATCTCAGGAACTACTGGTCCGAATTTAAAAATTCTTTTTTCTTAACTAATATTATAAAGCTGAAGAGTTTGTTTGTTTGTTTGAACGCGCTAATCTCAGGAACTACTGGTCCGAATTTAAAAATTCTTTTTGTGTTGAATAGACCATTTATCGAGGAAGGCTTTAGGCTATATAACATCACGCTGCAACTATTAGGAGCGAAGAAATAATGGAAAATGTAAAAAAAAACGGGGGAAAAAATAACTATTCCACGCGGACGAAGTCGCGAGCACAGCTAGTATCAAATATCCTTTCATCTAACTATGAAATTATCGATTGGTCATGGAAGTTCTTTTATGTTTAAGAATAGGCAGAGTTCCATTGTGTGTAACGCGGATGTTACGAAAAGGAATGCCCGACAGATGGCGTTATGTTGTAAGAAGGTTTAGCTATCATGTGATTGGTCAATTGCAAAGTGAACTAAATTAATATCACAATCACGTAATAGTTGGATCTATTGCGTACGTGCTGCCATCTAGTAACTATTTCCAGAAAATCCTCTTAAGTTTTTTTTTTATAGTAGCTCGACATAATGGCTTCCCTACGCCTGATGGAAAGCCAAAGAGAAGCCCAAGTCGCTGTGACAACTGGCAAGTAACTGGTTAGTTACCTGTCAGTTGCCACTATCATGCCGGCCTAACCCTAACCCCCCACGAGCTCCGGAGACCCTACTCACCAGCAGAAACACAAGCCGGAGGTCATTTGGCTGCGGTATTCTATAGGGTAGAGGTCCTTCCCCGGACGGGCAGCTCAATACGAGCGAAGATTCGCTATGCCCTACCTCTCTTATTTGCCATGACTTAGCAAGTGAAAATTGTTCAAAAAGTAATCTCGTATATTTACTGTTCATAGATCAAAAGCTCGCCGACAGCTACCAACAAACACATCCTAAGTTCAACATTATGAAGTATTTCTCCAGCTATATTCCCATGCCGGCCTGCGAAATGTCTGCAAAATCTCCCGTTGGTTCTGTAAAAATGCCATAAATCTAGTTTGGAAGATAAACTCTGTTCGGGAGTGTAAAACTTTTAGCTCGTGCCCGTTGCGAAGCGGGGCGAAGCGTGCAGAAGCGGGGCGAAGCACTAAAATTACTTCGTGCCACTTAGATAAGTGGAGTTCTGCAATTGGTATCGGAATAGATGGACTAATTTGTAACGTTGAACGGGGATTTTATGGCCAAACTTGAAACGATTTTAAGAACAGTTTCAAATGAAAATTTTATTTTGAAAAGCTTTATATGGTTTTAGATAAAATAAGGCGCTTATTTTAAAAAATTAAATTTCCAAGAATGATGCGTTATGTACACGAACGGCAGGGACGTTGTTTGTTTACAGATACTCTCAAATTTCCCTAGATAATTTTGAGCTATGTGTCATGTTCGTTTCGGGAATTGCTGCTGGTGTCTGTACTTTTTTTCTACACTAATATTATAAAGATTACTAAAGATTTGTACATAAAATTCTAGCCAATTAACAACAGTCCATACAGATTAAAAATGGAACTCAAGCCATTGATTTTAGTATCATCAACTACTCCACGCTCTCCATCAAGCCCCAGCCTTATCACCAGACGCATTCACGTCTCTGTTCAGAGCGATGCGCATATTTCACGAGCTAGCCATCCATTAGTCCTTTTATGTGAGTCGGACAAAGCTTGCCCCTATCGAAACGGCAATGGTGAACATTCTTTAGAAATTTTGAATTAGGTTTTACTGTTTACATTAGATGGAATGGTTTTGCAAACAATTTTTAAGTAGCTGAGTAGTGGCTGTTTGAAGAAAGATTAAAGGAATTATTTCGTACGAATTCTGGTGTATTAAAATGGGCTTGTGTTGTGTAATCTCGTAAAATACGTGGTAATATGTTTTATCTAGTCTTCTTCTATCTATACTTATATTAAATCTGTAGAGAGGTCAATTCTGTAGATGAAATTTGTTTTCAAAATAACTATCAGGGGTGATTAGTGATCGATACGTACTGATGTCAAAAATGCAATCAGTAAAATTTTTGTCCGTCTGTCTGTATGTCTGTGTGAATTTGGATTAAAATGGAACTGGGCCAGCCACGTCTCTAGGCGTTCCAATGAAGAGTATGAAGGTGAGATGGAGTAGGAAGGTATTGGAATTGACACCTTACTTTGGCAAACTACATGAGGGACGCCCTTCGACGCGGTGGGACGATAACTTGACCAAGATGGCTGGTTGAGAGTGGATGCAGGTTGACCAGGATCGGAATGGTTGGCGTTCTCTGGTAGTTCTTACGTTCAGCAATGGGCTTATTGTTTGATTAAGTGATGTGCCAGACACTTAAAAATATGGTCAAAAACCAAACTTTACTATCGCAGAAGTATTAGTCCCACAACTTGAGTTATCACAAGGGCATACGGACAGACAAACGCCCGTGTAACGTCGAAAACGGAATCGCAAACTTTCTGTACGCAACGTTCCGTTCCGCGCGTCTGAAAACACGAATGATTTATGCGGACCGACGTCAAAGTTGAACAGATAAAACGGAACGTTATCCGGCGTCATTGTGCGGCACCCGTTTTCAGTTTCATAATTCAGAGTGAGTTGAGCTATTATTCAGCCGAATTGTACGTACATACTAAGCAGATCGTTGTATCTAGAGATGCGAACGATATAAACATCGATATGTATAATAACGATGTTTCGCTTAGAAATATTGATGTTGTAGTAGGTATCGATTATTTTGATGATCGACTAGCTGTGCCAGTGGCATTGCACGCGTGGTTAACGGGTTTCAAAAATAACGGACCGTAATAAAATGGTGCCTAAATTTTAGGTTAGACCTCTAGCAATACATACATTGGTGAACATTGCATTCAGAAAAAAGTCCGTTTTTCCAACATTAACTACTTTGCTCCTTCATTGTAGCGTGATGAAAAGTATATCATAACCTGCCCAGGAGTATGAAGAATAATTGGCAGGTGAGGGTGGCTTGGACGCAAAGATGATGGGTCGCCCTTACATCCCATTTCATCATCATCATCAGCCCACATCAGTCCACAGCTGGACAAAGGCCTCTCCGAAGGTTCGCCACTGTGCTCGATTTTGGGCTTCTCGTAACGCAACTGGCCTGAGGGCGTCGTACACTACGTTTGCCGAGACGCGGTCTCCACTCCGGAACTCGTTTACCCCAACGGTTATCGGTTCTGCGGCTGAGGCTGATTACAAACTATTATCGATATGGGCTAGTATCACATCCCTATTGAAGGTCCAGTTTGTATCCGGCTTGTTAGGCTCAGTAATGAAAATAAAGCGAAGAAGCTGTAATATACTGGTTTACTTGCTACAAATGGCACAGCGCGATACAAGCGCTTAAAATGTGTAGGGTTTTGGGTTCGATATCATCATCGACTGGCTCGATGGCTCATTTGGTAGTGACTTCTGCCTTCTGAGCCAAGGGTCGTGGGTTCGATTCCCGCACAGTGCAAACATTTGTGTTCATGAACACGTCTGTTTGTATTGTTCTGGGTGTTTTCTATGTATAATATAGATAGATAGACATTACAGGACCCAAGACATGCCACGCTGGGCCACACAGCGCCATCTAGCACCAAACTAAGCCGAAGCTTGTACTATGGGAAAATAGGGAATGAAACTCTCCCACGCGGACGAAGTCGCGGGCAGTCAATATTTCAATAAATATACAACAAAACCGAATCCCTTTACTCCACGTTCGTAATCTTGCGTATTCCTTAATGCACCAGAGATATAATATAAGACATAAAGCGCATTTATCGATGTAATTGGGATGATGACTAAAAAATAATTTAATGTCCATCAGATAGATTAATGAAAAATATTGGATACGTATTTTTTATTTTGCCTCTTGTTCAAAAACTTACGAAGATACATTGATTTTAAATGTCACATGACGTCACGTTAGAGTACAAAATATACTCTAACGTGACGTAGTTAGCCCCCACTCCGTAACTTTAATGCGCTATATCTAAGTATTTTCTTGTTATTTCGACAAAACAAAAAATACGGGTCTTATATTTTTTTATTATCTAAGAGACGGACTAATTATTTTCTTCATTTTCATACCTTGTCATCATCCGTATTATTGCGAGACCTTGATCGGCTTTGTCTAAACTAAATATAATTGGCCTTCATTGGTACGACGCCGCTCTGATTCCGGGTTGTGTATTAACCATGACAGAGTTCCTATTAAAACTATTTGTTTTAATTTGTATTGGAATGGCTTGTCTAGTGGTATAGCCTTGTCAACTCACGGTCGTGGGGTCGAAACCCACCTGAGACAAACATTAATGTGATGTATTCAGGTTTGGCTCAAGATGTTAAATCAATGACTTAAAAGTACGTATACATAACTATTTTTAGCATTAGAAATTGTGTAAAATGTTAGAAATTACAACAAAAGAGTGATTTGAGTTGTCAAAGAAACCAACTTCTGCCTTTTCGGTATTATATTTGGACATCACAACATACAAAAAACACATTCTAACGCTAACACAATAAATACATAAAAAAAGCTAGATGAAGCTAATGTATATTATATAATGTAGCTGCGGTATAAAAGCTTCGCCTGCAATCATGAGAGTTATACCGCCACCAGTCGGTTGCCAGTGCCTCGTTTGTTATTCGGCAGGATGCACCACGGGCAGGCAAAGTGGAGCGAAAAGATGATGGTTCTCTTACATTCCTCCGTTAACAACCGATCTAATTCAACGGGATCCATACCGATCGGACAATGGGGCACTAATTTCATTTTCAGTATCATTATTTCGTCCCGAGTACTGCCATTTCCGCCATAAACATTACAGACACCTGTAATTAACCCTGAAACGTCGCCGTTGAATTAGCGATAATTTCGAAACGAGGACCTTTTGATTGCCGTTGGTATAATTAAAACGGGTGCAGATTTTCGGACACAGGGTTAAGGCAGTATTGAGCCGAAGCATCGTACATATTTATCGCGTATACAAACAGCTCAAAATACCTGTCCATTTTAGGTACTGGTCCCATTAATACAGACTTTTAGTTAATAAAATAAAACATCGGGATGTGGGGGAGCGACCCATCATCTTTTCGCTCCAAGCCACCATTACCTGCTCGTGGTACATGCTGCTTAATAACAGACAAAGCTCTAGCAACCGACTGGTGGCGGTATAACCATCACGGTTGAAGGCGTGGCTAAATATCACAGGTCGATGACGGGCAGCAGCGTCACCGGAGCGAGGAGCTACGCCCTGCGTTCATCAACTCGTCTGCCCAGCGTGGCAATTATGGGTGAAGCCTCCAGGTGTTTGCCCAAAGTGGCAAACAACTGGAGAGGCCTATGTCCAGCAGTGGAATGCAAGAGGCTGATGATGAAAATAAATCATCTGATAAAGACAACTTTTACAAAAGTACGTTTTCTAATAAAATATGTTCAAAATGATGTACAGTGAAAGACTTATGTCAAGATGATTAAATAAAGTGTTCAGATTATAACATGTCCTTTTTTACAAGTACGATATTTTGGAATTCATTGCGACTGGTCCTACATTGCTACAATAGCCATCAAAAAGCCGAACGTAATATTTCGTCTTTTTTAACATGCAATAAAGTTTAAATAAATTACCATTTTTCTTCTGATATCAAACGAAATATCACCGGAATAATGATAATAGATACGTCGTTAACGGAATGGAAATTAAGATGAAAATTAAGCCATATTCATTAAAAGTACATAATTAACGTGCCAGGACGAAGTTCCGAATTAACGAAGGAAGAAATCCGGGAATAAAATTGTCAACTGAGGGGCATCTCCCGAATTTAGGGTAACGACGAATTTGTGGGGAGAAAATATGCGATGAATTTCATAAACTGATATCGGACCTTTTACCTCGGATAGTTCGATAGACGATTAGAGCATTAGTTTTAGGTGCTGGGTTCGGTTCTCAGTTGGGTCAGTTCGAACAAGACTTCTTACCATCAGTACCAAGTCAAACTAAGGATTTTCCTTGTGCACTTAATTACGTACTATGTAGTTAAAACTAGTAATAGCCGGTTTTGTTGGAAAGAGGTTTATTTTTCCAGCGTCTTGTCTCCTGATAGCTTGAAGCCCTGAAGAGAAAGATAAGCACTAGTCACTGCGGCAACCGAATGGTAACAAGATTAATTTGTTGGTTGACAGCAGAAACTGACTAGACGCGTAATGTGACAGGTCTCGTTTGCCCGAATAGACGCGACGGATGATACGCTCGACGTATTTTCCGTCAGATATGAACCGGCCCTTAACCCTTCTTATTCGAGTCTCTAAAAACCTGGAATGGAATGAACCAATCGTGATCGACTGGTCAATCGCGGCAAGATAAAAATATATAGGTTGAAATCCCCTATAGTAATGTTTCAAATGTTGTTTTGAATGTGTTTTTGTTCATTTCGAATTTTAAGAAATACGTAATTGATAGATCGCATAAAAGTTTGTCAGTAAAGAAGTAGATCTTTGATGTTATTGGATGTTTAAGTTGGTCTAACCTGATATAAACAAATCTTGTACCTACTATTGAGTTGTACGACATTGTAACTGATATTTAAAGAAATTTAATGGGAGATTTTAATATTCACCATGCCACCGTGGACGGTGGGACTCTGGAGGGGACGAGGGCGAGAAGGGCGATCAGCACTTACCTGAAATGAAAGAAAAGTTACAATTTTAATTTATGCAAATAAATGGCGGGCGCTTAATAAAGATTACGTTTAGTGCTGTTTTGTGGAATTGAAATCGGAATTACGATGAGTGGGTTCAGTCGGTGGGAAATTCTCAATATAAATGGATAATGTCATGTTACGTCAGAATATGACATTTGGGTTTTAAGCACATGCACTTGTAATAAAGCTTCATCATCAAAATTCAGGTCCAATTCGAATAAAACTGAAATTTTCGTATGTGATTTCTGTTTCAGTTGATAGCTCACCTCACCCCTTTCTTTTTAATCTATTCACTACCCTAAGGTTATCTAGAAGATATCGCTTAAAGCGATAAGGCCGCCTAATTGTACAACAAATGTTCGGTATATAAGTATGATTTTTCGACAGTTTACAATCTTGTAAGATAGATTATAATTTAAGGGTATGTATTTCCAATTTTACGATGACATATTATACGTCATATGTGTATAAATCGTAAATGGCGTCCTCTCAAATGGTAAAGAAACGAAGAATACGTAAAATGTTAGGGTCAAATGACAGCTGTCACATAACTCTCGTTATCTGGTATTGACTATTTTATATATTCCTACAGCATGTTAAGGGTTAAAAACTTTTCTTTTACACTACTTCAACGTAACGATGTTATAAATAAAAAATAAAACAGGCTGACTGATCATTTTTATTTTACAAATACATTTTTAAAGGAAACCACGAGCTCGAGCCATGGAGGGTTAAGTATTAATGATGATGGTTTTGCATTTATCTGTCCGAAATGTGAGCGGCATTTAAGGCCATTTACACTATTCGAGAAACCATTTTAAATTAACGAACCATTCCAGAACGATTGTTTTGACGAGATTGTGTATTTTAGACACACACTATAGTCAAATATTAAGATGATGTGAAGGTGCTTACATCAATATATTCGTATGTAGTAATATAAATTCATACTATTTATTGTACATCAAACAAAATTGACTTAAAACTAGCAGCAACATAGCTTACCGCTATGTGCGATCTCTTCCAGACATTGTTTCCCGAGAGATATAATCTTCCGATTTTTAAAGTGAACCGGTTTTTGCTGGGTGAGCACGTTTCATCTTAGACTACGATATCGGTTACCATCATACAGTCAAGCGCAAACTCATTTAGAATAAAAAAAAGAAAAAACATACTTTGGGTAGAGAATAGCAAGATAGAAAGGGTGAAGTAAGTTTATTGGATACCAATACATAATTTTAACTATTGGTATTGCTATCAAATCAGATGCTAAGGGCTCGCTAAACAAGAGGTGCCGCGGCTGTAACTTCCTATAATTAAATAACTTACATGGTTATTTGTTTATATAACTGTTATACAATGTTATGAACATCACCACACATCCGTGGGATTTATTCAGTAGGACTCGCGTTTCTTAATGTTGAGTAAGGATCTTTTTATTAAACGTTCCAACGTTTACTTCTATATTTTATTTTAGTTCGAAATGTTGTTGTAGACCTAACAATAACAAATAGGCAATAATAGACACTTAAAAGTTACTAATAAAAAGTTATTCAATTTTAACAAAGTCTACGTTGCTAAATCGCAAAATGTAAAGCGTCCCTACGGACCTGCGGTGACGCTTTTGAACGCACAAATAATGGAATTAATAAACGAGGCATTCGTATTCAAATAATTTTCGCCGTTTTCAAGATAATTCCGGTCCGAATTGTATCACACCAGAGTTGGATGAGGAATTTATTTTTAGCATTGTCCATTTAACGTAATGGGCTACACAGTTTTATAACTGTGAGACAATCAGAATGAAATAAATGTGTGCGGTTAACGAATTTACAAATAAGAATAGGATCACCCCATCCCATCCCGTGGGTGGAGGATATACCCATAATCGACACGCTGGGCAGGCGGGTTGGCGATCGCAGGGCGTAGCTTCTCGCTCTGGTGACGCTGCCGCCCGTCATCGGCCTGTGGTATTTAGCTACGCCTACATTTGTGACGGTTATACCGGCATGCACCAGTCGGTTGCCAGCGCCTCGTTTGTTATTCGGCAGGATGCACCATGGGCAGGTGAGGTTGGCTTAGAGCGAAAAGATGATAGGCCGCTCCCTCCCTTACATCTATCATCTAATTTAGACGGGCCGTTTTTTCGCCAAAAATATTATTACTAGGGCTTAAGCTAGTTAAAGTTATCCTCAAGCAAAATGTACTTTGTACAAGCTATCCACAATATTTTCCAGTTTTTTTTGAAGTCGACAAAAATCCCAACACCGAATAACGAAATGCAATCCAGAAATTCTCGTATTCATATTGTGATTCACACTTTTTACGTCCAATTATATTATTTGGCCGAATATTTACATCGAATCCCGTTTTAATAAGCCGTGTCGTAATTAACAATGATTTCGGATCCAATAAATCCTCTGGAAAATAAGGAATAATTTTAAAATGGTGTTAATTTACAATTCGAATCGAAATCAGGGCATGGAGAAAATTTTATGGTCTAGCGTGGCGGTGGCAACGAAGTTGTTCCAAATGAAACGCCCGATAGATGGCGTCATGTAGCCTACTATCTAAACGTCAGTGCCATGTCAAAATTAACCAATCACGTTACAGTTAGACGTGCAGTAAAAATATAAATATGGACAACGTATCTTTAAAAAGTGTTATAAAAGCGTGTGTTCTGCCGTAACTTACTAACGTTATAATTTATGTAGTAACTTTTGACATTAAATCAATCAACAGCCTTGGTCCGTCCACTGCTGAACGTAGGCCTCCTTTAATTCGCGCCACATTTCTCTATCCCGGGCTTTTCTCATCCAGCCACACCCGCAGTTCTCCTAAGGTCATCCGCCCAACTGGTTGCTGGGTCCCACACTATGTCTGCCTAATAACCATAACATAACTTGAACGAAATTGCTTTTTTCGCATGCTTTATTTGTAACTAGCTGCTGCCCGCGGCTCTGCCCGCGTGAATATTTGTATAAAACATAGCCTATGTGTTAATCTGATGTACAAACTATATTCCTGTAAAGTTTCATTAAAATCCGTTCAGTAGTTTTTGCGTGAAAGTGGAACAAACATCCATCCATCTATCCAAACAAACTTTCGCGTTTATAATATTAAGTAGGAAGTAGGATTTAAATATTTAGAGTGAAATTTTATTTTACCAACCATATGATTGTATTACCTATATCGACTATCGACTTATTACATAATATGTACCTTTTAGCATGCAAATTGTTTCCGATATAAATAAATAATTAAGTAACAAAGTTAGAAACACCGAAACAAATCGAGCGGACGTACGAGTAGAGAGCTCGCCAACACTAACGGTGGCAACCGAACTAAAACAAGAAACCAAAGCAATTACAAAATAAGTAGTAAAAGTCACGACCGGTATTGTTTTACTATCAACAATAGTGAAAGTGGTATAGATACGGCGCACAACGCGATCAACAATGGTTGTCTCACCGCGCGAACAGATAAGAATGTGATTGTG
The DNA here is from genome assembly GCA_031163375.1 of Conogethes punctiferalis. NCBI lineage: Eukaryota > Metazoa > Arthropoda > Insecta > Lepidoptera > Crambidae > Conogethes > Conogethes punctiferalis. Next base: position 12,323,262 of record CM062090.1, on the reverse strand, counting down.
TACCGCGGTTGAAACAATAAAATAGTTAATTCATTTGATACGGTGTTGCTGTCGATAGGAGCGAATGGTTTCATCGGAGAGTATTTGAGGGTTAATCAATTGAAAATATTGAGTAATCTTAATACAAACGGGATAAGGGTTATGTATATAAATAACCATGTTTTATAAACAAAGCGTGGGAAGCCTGCAATACAGTAAACGATGAATTGAGAAAGCCGGGCTCTTTGCTGGGCTCCTTGTTCACCGAGTGATATAATCTTCAAATGTTCAAGACGAGAGTGAACTAGCGTGTGCTACATCAGCTAAAAACTGTTGCGGTGATGATATTCCCCTTTAGACTGCCCCTATAGACTCACCAAGTAGATCTGACCTGCAAAACCTTCTGCCAATCATGCGCACGGAACTCACGCAGGTCCTTTCCAACTGTCGAAGAGAGACAAATCCCCAAATGACAATTATCTGGGGGGAGACCTTCATCCAGTAGTGGACGTTTGTAGGTTAATGATGATGATGGAGTCCGATCAACCAACTATCCAATTAGCCCATTACACATACCGAAAATAAACATTACAGCCTTCAGAAGTTCCAACACTTGCAACCAAAAATACCTACAAACAGGTTATATACCCAGCTATACCTACATTTAAGCAGCTATTCGTAGCTCAACACGGGTCTCACAAAAGCCGCAGAATCTTTAAGCAGCGGGCGAGCTATACAGAACCAACAATAGGCCCGATTTACACGGCACCGATAGCTTCATTTGCCGGGCAATCTGCGGAATGGCATACGGCTATTGCGCAGAATGCCCGGCCTGAGATATCCCTTTCTTATTGCGATGTTTTGGGGTTATTGTCAGAGTAATGTTTAGGTAGGGGGGCATTTAAATATTGTTATATTTTTTCTTTCTTATGAAGCTGAGATCGAACGGATAAAATGGCTGAATGTCGTCGGGGAGACTAATAAGGGTAGATAAAGCATGTTTAAAGATTTTACATAAAGGAAATATAGGATTTTCCTAAACAGAGAAGTTTGGGGGAAATAAAGGAAATGGCTTACAATATATGTATGTATGTATATGCTCATTTAGTAGTGACCTCTCCCTTCTGAGCCAAGGGTCGTGGGAGAGCTTAGCCCAGCAGTGGGACAACATTTGTCGTCGTCGTCGTCTACCTGATGGTACATAAATCTGCTCTCTGCATTACCTAAAGGTTAACTGGTAGAGAATGCTCCTAGCATTAAGTTCGCCTTTTGTACCATTTTCTGCAATAAACTTTAAATAAATAAATAAATGGTTGTCTGGAGGAGATGTCTCGCTATTAACGATAAGACCAACTATTTTATACTAATTTAAATAATTAATATGTACTCCTTTAATCTTGTGTGCTACAAAGTGTATCTATCTATCAAGATACATGGAAATATACAAAAACCACAAAATTAATTTGCGTTACGAACCCTCAAAAACGTTATTGATCAAAATGATTATATAATACATTATGACACGCAACGTGGGTTTGTCTGCCTGATTATATTCTTTACATGCTATACTCTTCGTGTTCTCTTTAATAAATACTTTCTTAAATGAAATAACACGCAAGCATTGTTAGTTTCAATATTATAAATGAATAACATAACCATTTATCTAAATAACAAATAGTTTTCTGTTTAATCAGACATAGAACCATTTTCTTACTCGTATTTGTTTATAGTCATTAGAAAGGTTAAGTTTTACTAATGTTGTGATTTATCTACGTTATTAACATAATTAATGTAAAAATGTACATTATTTTTGTTTGTTTCAGGAACGCAAACTTATCAGTAAGTCTCAAGTAAAAATATTACGATTAAACACTCAATTTGCTAAACCTTTTGAATGCACGTAGTATTAACACATACCTAGTGATATAAGTTACGTTGCTGTAAAGTTTCATAAAGATCAAATAAGTCGTTTTTGCCTGAAAGAGTAACAAATATATTTCATTAATTTTATAACTTTATCACTTCACTGAAGTTTAGAGGACAAAATAACACCCAATTTATGCCTAAAACCCATTACATGATGAAAATTAAGGTTGTCTGGAAAAGATCGATTACAGATAAGACCGCCTAAAACAGATGTTAGCTCCAAACCACTGGATATATCGAACTGAAATTTGCCACACAGGTAGATGTTATGGCGTAGGCATCCGCTAAGAATTAATTTTGATAAATTCTATCCCCAAGGGGATAAGCTAGGGGATGAAACTCTATTCCACGCGGACGAAGTCGCGGGCACAGTTAGTAAACAATAAAATTTTTCGACCACTCACCGTCTTCTCTGCCCCAAAACCCAGACCCTCCAAAGGATAGTCTTGAATCCTGGATGTAGGGCGACAATCACTCGTCACGAAGAATCGAAACAAAACGGTGGCATTTATCAATACCGAAAGCTAATCCCCAATTGTAACTAAGAAGTGCTAAAGCCAAGTCGCGCACAAAGGTGCGAGGCGATAAATTAGCAACGGCTTCGATTCGAACCATAAATCAAACGACGGGGAGCGATATTTTCATCAGGAAGACAAAATTGTGCGATCGATACTGAAAGCGAATTGTTGGCCCATAATGTTTGAGAAAATTTAGTGCGAGTACTTTCAAAGATCAGATCATGAGATTGATATTAGATAGAACTCTTAGTTATTAATGCAAAGTATGACCATTTATTCATTTAATTAATATTTATTGCAAAATAAGAATAATGTACAAAAGTTCTTAATTGCGGTCAGTCAACCATTGGGCAAAGCAGAAATAAAAATACGAGTATAGGCAGTGTACTGCAAAGTTAATGAATGGCGTTGAATATTTTGAAATGCACAAACATGATTTGATTATAACACTTATATGTAGTTAATAAACGGGATTAATCATGTTTACTATTTAACATTCAAAGTGAGCAATTTCCATAATTATAGAAAATACCTGTACTTTCTGGGTTCAACCCGAATTATTTACATTCAGATGACGCTTACAACAATAGGCCTGTTGTCGTAAAAAATGTAATTAGTCCGTCTTTTAGATTGTCCAAATTAAAAGACGCGTATTTTTTCATTTGTAAATTAGACCAAAAATGACAAAGATGTAGCCCATTAAAATTACGCGTGACGTCAGAGAGTGTAAGTTTTTTCGACACTGAGTGACGTCAAAGATTTACATTTTGATGCCTTGTATCTTTGTTATTCTTTGTTTAAATGAAAAAAGGAAAAATACGTGTCCAATATATTTTTATAATCCAAAATACGGACTAAATATAATGTAATTATTTGACCCTGGAAACATCCCTATTAAACAAATCGTGTCGGCGGGTTGGTGTTCGCAGTAGATATTATTTGCACCCAGGTCGCCGCCTGTTTCCTGATATTCCCCTATCTGTCTTTTACGACACCCATGGGATTAGATGGGTCCTATTCTAAACCCGAAAACCACACCGACATTTTTATAGATAAAAATCTATCGGTCGAAAAAACAAAAAATACCATAAATAATATCGTAAAACGGCTATAATTATTTCACTATCAACTTATACTGATGGTGGAATCATAGCTACTATTAGTTTCAGCCTAAAGATTAAAGAAAAAGCTCATAAACATTTCGTAATACAGCAATAATTATTCCCCCATCACCGTTTGAAACAGCCGCGATTACGTCATTAGTCAAACGCTACCCATGACGTCATTCAATTGTCAGTGCTGTCCTGCACGTCGCGGCCGGCTGACAGTCAATTTGGCTGATAGAGCGTGTCGCGGGAGCGGCCACAAAGAAATGGTAACGTTGGAATACACGCGTTGAGGATTGCGCAAACTGGAGGGAAAATTGTAGGGTACATGTGAAACCAGATACAAGATAAATACTTTATTTATTTATTTAATCTTTATTGCACAGTTAATAAATGTACAAAAGTAATACTAGTAATAAAAATAATACTAGGTAATAAAAATAAATTAAATACAAACCTATAAATATACATATTTACACAGAAATATACATAATATAATATTACATACAATATGTAGGTATAGAATAAACTAATAAATATTTCAATACATACATACATAATAACATTACATAACCTTTTGTCTGTTCAATGGTTATTGTCATTCATTAAAAGGTTACATGCATTCATTTTGTGTGTCCCATAGCATAATCATATCAGCCCACGCAATGCTGGACATAGGCAATGCCAATGAAAATTAACAGGGGATTTGCCTTAGTCATTAATGCTTGCGCTATTTATTTAATAATTCATTATTATACGTACTATTTATTTATTTAAAACTTTATTGCACAAAATGGTACAAAAGGCGAACTTAATGCTAGGAGCATTCTCTACCAGTTAACCTTTGGATCATGCAGAGAACAAATGTGTGTGCGGTGAGTGTAAAAAGAAACACTGTAAAATATAATACCTAATTTATAATCAATAAACTAATATGCTAAATATACTACTTATTAAAATGTGCTATAAATACGTATACATACATGGATATATATATATACACATATAAGCAATTAATATAATAATACATATAAAATAAGTATATACAATAATATATATTTATTTACTGCACATAAATCAACTTATGTAAAATAAAGTATATTATCCATTATATTGCGTATAACTTACACTTAATATAAATCGGTAGTGTTAATATCAAAATAAGGCACATACCTATTAAACTAATACAAACAATTGGTCACAAGGTTGCATGCAGCGGACGATATTACTAGCTGCAAACAGCGACAAAAGTGCATACAAATATGTATGCAATTATAAACCATATTGCATTTACATAAGATCTAAATCATCTACAGGTACTACTACGTATATGTTTACCTAGTAATTTAGTTCATCCTGTGCAGTGCATATTTACCGTTACACGCTTGTATATTGGAACGTAATCTTTCACACACTTACAATGTACCTATCTGTATTTGTGAGAGAAAAATAAATAAAAAAATTATATTATAAAAAAAAAATATCATAAAGCAGTGGTGTAGTGGTTAAGGCGGATTACTTTCATGCGAGGGACGTCAAAGTCAAAGTCAAAATAATCTTTATTTGTATAGGTTTTTATGAAAAACACTTACAAATCGTCGAAGCTACCACCGGTTCGGAAAGCAGCATTCTACCGAGAAGATACCGGCAAGAAACTCGTGTAGTTGCTCCTTTCAAAATGGTGTTTACAATATTATTATCACATTTATACTTTTAACTACGACCACGTCATACAGTCTGGGGCCTTACAAAATTAATTATAAATTAGATTTAAAAAAAAATTAACCTTAACATACTCTATATAGGGCAATCAGGAGTAGACCAGTCTCCAAGGCAGCACCTGTTCACAAGTATGACGTGACGACGTCGGTTCAAGTCCCGTAGCGGACCGTTGTAGCGGACCACACCGTCGGGTTTAGTGGGTATACTCCGCTATATAGGAGTAAGCCACACATTATCAGGTGGTGATCGACTCTTACGGCCGTATTCACAAACGTTACTATGCGACGCGCAGACGTACAGTGCCTAAAACCCTATACGTTTTTGGGTACCTGTGCGTTCCCGCGACGCATATTAACGTTTGTGAATACGGCCGTTATTCGTGTTTTTAAAAAGTTAACTAAGTAAGTTGCTTCTGTGCGATTCATATGTCTTTGGATTATATTTCATCATCATCTTCAGCCTTTATCAGTCCACTGCTGGGATAAAATGTGCGGCCTTGATGCAAAAACTAATTAATTTTACTATACTCAAATTGTGCAACAAAATATACTCGACTTTCCCTAATTCTACTATATACAAGATAAGCTCCCGCTTATCTTGTATATAGAATTAGGGATTTAAATGAAGAATAGGGATGTTTCCAGGGTCAAAATAATTACATTTTAATTAGTCCGTGTTTTAAATTATAAAAATATATGAACACGTATTTTTCCTTTTTAGGGTTCCGTACCTCAAAAGGAAAAAACGGAACCCTTATAGGATCACTTTGTTGTCCGTCTGTCCGTCCGTCCGTCTGTCAAGACCCTTTTTCTCAGGAACGCGTGGAGGTATGAAATTTATATCAATTATTCAGGTCTACTGTCCCTTGAAGCTGTGAAAAAATCAAACTTCTAAGCCAACGCAATCAAAAGATACAGCCGTTTATGCCGCAAATTTTCGACACTTGCAAGGGAATCAAAACCTACAGGGTGCTTCCCGTGAACTCAGAATCTTGAAATTTGGTACGAAGCAACGTCTTATAGCATAGATAAAGGAAAAATTACGAAAACCATAAATTTTTAGTTACATCACATAATATATTTTTTTTAATAATTTTAAACTTACTACCCATTTCCTCATAAACGCGTAGATTAAATTGAAATTCATACCAAATACTCAGGTCTATAATACCTTTAAGCTGTAACAAAATCAAACTTCTATGTCAACGCAATCAAAAGAAACAGCAATTTAAGCTGCATATTTTGAAACTCGCAAGTACTCGCAAGGGAATCAAAACCTAAAGGGTACTTCCAGTCGACCTAGAATCTTGAAATTTGGCATGAAGCAACGTTTTATAGCACACATAAAGGAAAAATTCCGAAAACCTTAAATTTTTAGTTACATTACAAAATATAACGAACTTTGTAAACCTTGCAGGTTTGTACGGAACCCTCGGTGTGCGAGTCCGACTCGCACTTGGCCGGTTTTTTTTAATTTAAACAAAAAATAACATAGATCCAAAGCATCAAAATGTAGGAGTGGGGGTCTTTGCCGTCACTCAGTGGCGAAAAAACTCTCACTGTTTGACGTCACGCGTAATTTTAACGGGCTATATCTTTGTCATTTTTAGTCTAATTTACAAATGAAAAAGTACGTGTCTTTTATTTTTTAACAATCTAAAAGACGAACTAATTACATTGTTTATGGCAACAGGCCTATTCCCGATACTTTCTCGACAGAGCAGCTATCTATCGCTCATCTAAATAGTTGTTTTTTACATAATACAATCATCATACATAACGTCACGCCTTCCTCCCTGAGGGGTAGGCAGGGACCACGTCCTTCCATTTGCTATTCTAGCATACGACTTTTGCTTCGTCCACATTCATTAATCTCTTCATACATATGGTACTTTCTATTTGGTTCTAGTTCTAGTTGATTTTGTATCCAATAAAATCTAACTGGTACCCAGGAATCGTATGTAATGCATAGAGTTTAATTACGCTTGTCTTTATGTGCCTATTTGAAATCTCATATTTATTACAATAATTACTGCTTAATACAACATTACCGTAACCGTACTATTAACTACAGCCCATAAAATATTGTAAACGAGGAAAATCGCAATTGTTCTCGCTGCTATAAAATGATCAGCCGCTCGGTTTAATGTTCCAAAGAATTCAGTCCAAGTAACTGAACAGATTGCCAATAAAAACTGTGTAGTTCGAATGTTTAATCAATTTATTTGTCGGCGAAGACACCGTGGAAATTTGTTTTATCTATAACGAATTGTTTCGCTAACAGAAAAATGTATTGTTATTTTATAACGGGCTACTGTTCAATTGATTTCACTATTGTGCAATTGAAACATTTTTGAACTTAATTAACTGAGAGTAATTGATGGTAAAATAAATGCATATGGCGGTAACTTTACCACAGTGGCGCAAAAAAAATAATTAATTGTATTAACTCTTATCTAGGTATACAAATTGACGTACACCACCATAGCAAGAGTATGCTATTCTATAACCAAACGGTGTCTGGCAGCGATAGCGCATAGGAAAAAGACTGTCTGTCTATATTGTACAACAACTGCATACTTTGCCTAGAGTATCTTTTTTGGTGTACAATAAAGAGTATCTAATCAAATCGATTATAGCGATAAGACCGCCTATTACCGTCTCATTTTGCAACAAAATTTAGTTGCGATTTTTCGAGTCAGTCATATAACGTTTTTTATGGACATTCTTTCTGGTAACTATGAAATAACAAACAAAATCAGACATAGTCAATTACCCTATTGTGCAAAAAATGTCTAGTATACTTGGTAGCAATTATATGTGTGCAATATACACTCATATGTACAAATTTTTATTTAGTAGCAAGGTAAAGAAGTCACTATTTTTCTACGCCTAGTAAAAAGCCAGAAGCCGGAGACGCTGCGACAACGGGCAGGTAACTAGCCACAGTATATAATATCTATCTACATATGTATAGGTGTAAATGAGGATGAGAAACAATCAAGGCCATTTAAATCTACCCAGTGATATTCCCTATTGGTTGGCCTACGTCTAAATTCTAATCTACATTAGGTTATTTCGCTCATATATCACCGTGCACTCCAGACGAGACATCCGCTGCATTAGTGCATCGGCAAACGAACCGCAAGATTAGTCTAGACCACAGTATCTCGACCTAGACTCGTGGGAAAGGATGCTAAGTTATTTTAAGATCGGTACAAATACTGATTCCAAAACACAAATCCTTGTATTATTGAATTGTATTTAGGTAAGAATATTTGTGGTACCTTCATTGATTCCGATTTCCTTAACACAAGAATGACACATTTCCATTACACAAAGGATGTCAAGGAAGCGGCCTATCACCTTTTCCCTCCAAGCCAACCTCACCAGCCCGTGGTGCATGCTGCCGGATAACAAACGAGGCGCTGGCAACCGACTGGTGGAGGCATAACATCATAAATGTAGGCGTAGCTAAATACCACAGGCCGATGACGGGCAGCTGCGTCACCGGAGCCAGAAGCTACGCCCTGCGATCGCCAACTCATCGTGGCGATTATGGGTATATCCTCCAGATGTTTGCCCTAAGTGGTGAACAACTGCCTATGTCTATAGGCCTCTCCAGTTGTTGGGCTAGACAGCAGTGAACTGCAATGGGCTGATGATGATGATGACTATAAACAAGAGCCTGTAAAGCTTTATCTGGTAATTGTTCATCAGACCCAACTCACATTAATCTACAACCAATTAACTGAATCAAATAAAATCAGCTTCAAACAGAATTGCTTCCAATTTTTCCCCAATCAGATGTACGGAGACGGCGCAGTAAAATCACAAAGAGCTATCATTAGCACAAATCAGGGCGAGACGATAAGATCGCGATCGGGGCACCGCAATCAGCAGAGGAGATGCGACAAGATTGGTCGAAAATGGTGAGACACAATATTCAAAGCCTTGTTTAAGATAGAGGAGCTCGTAGCCGAGCCGAACAAAGTCAGCTGGACTGCGCTGGCTCGGCCACGTTGAGAGTATCGGGCTGCAAAAGGAGCATACCCTTTTTTGTCCGAAGACACGTGTCGTCGTCTTCTTCGGGGTTGTAGATCGGAGCGCAAGGGTGGGACTCACTCTTAACGAAGAACACTCAGCAAACCTGACGGTGGTCTGCTACGAGCACGATTCTGAAGAGGGACAACCCTCCTCAGCTCAGGAGTGCTGCGCCTCAAGGAGTAGGCGGCACACGGCTCGAGAGGTAATTGCAGTGCCCTCGCAGTACGCTTACATACATATCATCATCAGAATGCACCCACTGCTTGTAATAGACTTCCCACAATGACAAACACCATTTGGGGGGGATTTGCCTTATTGGCAGGCGGGTTGATGAGCGCAGTAGGTTTAATTTGTACCCAGGTAAACGTTGCTGCCCCTTTCTTGATATTCCCTTAGTCATCTTCTACGTCACCCACGGGATGAGATATGGGTTAGTTCTATTCTAAATTCAGAAACCACAAGGGCATATATATTTACAACACAACATACAACATATCAAACTTACCATTTCTAGATATGACCCTCCTCAGCATATGCCCGAAGCGCCTCGCGCCTAGGCATATCCTCTGCTCCCTCACCACCTCGTCCAAACAATCACTGTCCGTCGCGGAATCATCATCGCTGTCATCATCAGACACCAGAGATCCCCCCTTACTCCCCTTCAAATCGGACAGAGTCAACGTCGGCTCACTGGCACCCAAACTCTTCTCCCAACTCTGCCCCTCACTGAACAAATCGTCTAAATTAGTCTCTAACAAACCTTTGGCACTGCATATCACTTTACTTTTGGTATCATCACGACTCACAATCGCATCTACACTATTGGACAAACACTTCCTATCATCTACGGGTTTCGTCCGATGTTTCTCTCTCAGAGAGCTTCTGGTATCATCTTGCTTTGGCACTGTTTCAATGACTTTAGGACATATTTGGTTTTGCGCACGGAACATGTTGGATATAACTAGCATTTTCACTGTTTTGAAAGCACTTCCACTGGTAAAACATTCCATCACTGCATTCCATGTTACGTCACTGCAGCTGCTGTGTCAACCTATAGGATAAAGCTGGGATAAAGTACAGAAAGTCCGGTCATTTTCGCGTTTAGTTGCTGTCGTGGGCTCGCCTAACCTGAACTAGGGCGATAAGGTGAATTTCTAATTTGAAAACACACTGGTACGCGGCAGACTTTGAATCACTTTGAGTAACAATATTAGACAAAACTAAGAAGTAATAATTTGAGCTGGTTAGTACGTTTTGTCGTTTCATGCCACGGAATAATCTATACGTTATGTCCGCTTGTCAAATTCGCTGGGTGGACTTGTGTGTTATCTAATAATGTGCCAATTTAGTTTGCGGTTTTATCATAATAACAACTTAATTTATGGATTAAATTAATTTTAAACAGTAAATGCTTTGGTATATTATTAATTAATGACTACAAATGTGGGCGTCTCTAAGGGCACAGAGTAAATTCAGAAAAGTTCAATTTCGTAATTTTCCTAAACGGGAATATAACCTGGCCTCTTAAGAGAACACTAACAAAGGCTTCTGATACAAAATAAACGTATGTACAATGTACATACTACATTCTTTTTTGGAATAATATCATTAAACTATTGTCTTGCGCCATACATAATATTCTATCGAAAAATCTACTGAAATTATATCAATCAATAAGACTTTGTCATAACTAATGGAACACATATTTCACTTAATATAATTATTATCAGATACTCGTTATTATTTTGGAAGATAATTGTTTGTTTATTAGAAGACAATAAAGTGATTAGGACTTTCTGTACTTAATTATTGTTTCTTTTTGACGGTCGCTTTTCATAGATGCTGATATGCGAATTGATCTTCAACTAACATTGAATAGGGTGGCTGGATTGCAGATGCAAACAACAGTTTGTTTTTCTTCATGCACTTGGTAACAAGTCTTCGTAACAAAACCTAGTTTTCAGCAAATCAATACACGAAGAGCTATGCTCCAATGGCTTTATTTTTATGCAAGGGGCTGCAGACGAGCAAGTCTGATGCCTTAAGCAACTCATATCGAGTTCTGTGGCCACTGCCGGCGTTTTAAATATGAGTTCTCTCATTTCTTGAAAGTTCCCAAATCGTGCTGTCTGTTAACAGTCGAGGGTCGCCAACCATGAAGATCATGAGGATGGAATTGCAATCGGGTACAGTTTTCAAAGAAGTATGTGCGTAAAGAATAGTAATTAAAATGTACAAAATAAAATTATTGTTACGAGCAGGAGCGGAGTGACTCGCGCTTTTATTTTAACGTGGTTTGAAGCGTGGCGCTTTAAACCACTGCAGGGAACACCGCGGCTGGAAGGTCGTTCCAAAGTCTGCAAGTCCGTGGAAGAAATGAACGCTGAAAACGAGCAGTTCTGGCCTTAAGTTGCTAATAAGTAAATTAATAAGTACGTATAGTATACACCGCGTGACCCAATAACAATTTGGCCCCAATTTGAAATTCAAACGATGCCAAATTCCTACCACCGGTATGCATTACATGAAACAACTAGAACATTACCTAACAGAAACATTCCAAACAAAATCGTATACCAAACCAACAGATGCAAATGCATTCTTTAACAACCCAGACATAATTTACCGGCAACATCCTGGCTGTGTGATATTTTGTGAGTTGGTCGGCTCTGAATAAGTAAATTGAAAGGCAGCGTTGCGGAGGTGCCACAGTTCTTTCCTTGTAAATAATAGATAGGGCCGCGGGATAACCTTTCATATGAAAGGCTGAAGGTCAGAAAAGTTATTCGAAACTAGGAGCGGGAAATGGGACCGTGTAATGTGAAAGTCTCTTAAGAGTTCTGAAAATGTGTGCGAAAATGAGACGATGTTTTTGATTGAAAATTAAGAATGGTTTGAACGATTAGAAATACTTTGACTTTCTTGTGCATCGGAGCTGTAATCCTCATATTTAAAATCTCAATGAATCCGAAATTTAGACTATGTAGTTATTAGTCAAAATTTCGGTCATAAATAGTCGTATTATTGTATCATTTAAATATATTAATTATTATAAAAACTAGAAAATATTTAACGTCGCGATCGAATTAAGCCGAATATGCGATATACTTTTTATATCTAGGAACAAGTAATTGAAAGAGTACATTAATGTATGCGACAGGCTTTTAATTTTCTTCAGTTTTACAAATAAGTAAAATATGTGCTGTGATAATAAATCGTCATATACTCGTACAAATGCTTTCACTAATTAAATGCGGCACTAAATAAAGTAATTAAACAAGTAGAAAAAAAACTTACTTTCGCATTAATCACACCAGTACGTACTTATAGCTAAAATATGTGTGCTATGAGAAATTAAACTAACCGTTGAAATATAATTATTAGATTTGCGATTATTCTGTCATCAAGCTATCAGCGGTGTTTACGAAAGACAAATTGTTTATTTAAATTAGGTTAGTTTCAATGCAACTATTTATGCAAATGTGACAAATCCTCTCGCGAAATATGTTAATGTTATTCAAATTGAATCCGTAATAAAATTAAAACATTAGGTATTTAGTATAAAACTTTTGGACCACATATGGTTATTATCAATTATCATTTTGGTTTATGAAATAGACTGGATTTGTTACACCAGCTATGAATTATTGTGTATTGTTGAACAGATTCATAGGCTTTTATTAAAATAATCTTTTTTTGAAATGATTTTCTTTACGGCTTCTTTCTTCGTCACAACACTAGACTATTTTTATATAAACCATTCTTACATCATATAAACTCATTTTCTGGCTCTGCATTGAATGTATGAAGTTAAAATTTATTTATGAATGCTGTAATACAAATATTGTCGATGAAAAAGAGTAGGTAACTGTCGAGTTTCTTGCCGGTTCTCCTCGATAATTAATATCAATTTCCACATCCGAAGGTAAGTCATTTTTAATTTTTCGTAATGATTCATTAGTGTGAATAAGATATTTTTCATTAATTCATTTTCGGAAAGACTTAATACGCCTATCAAATTAGTTAAGTCTGTATGTATAAAATAAGAAATTCTATTTGTCTACTTAATAAAGGGCCTTAATGTTTGCTTCACGAAACCAACCCTCAAAGAAATAAAATTAATATATAAAATACCTACGGCAAATATTCACAGAACTCTTATCTTCTTGATTGCTCCTTTCCTTCCTTTGTACTCTGATAGGTTGTCCAAAGTTTACATTTTCGACAAGCTTTTCTTGTTTAAATACAGGCAAATGTTCAGTATTTTATGGGATTTAAGTAGTAGTTCCATAGCTGAAATACATGTATTCTCTACTCCGTTTCTTATTCATAAATAAAATACCTAATACAATAAACAAGTTCACAACGTCACCTGGCCGTGGTGCGTCCTGTTGAATAACAGACGAGGCTCTGGCAACCGACTGGTGGCGGTATAACCTTGGCGAATAAAGGCGTAGCCTAATCCCACAGGCCGATGACGGGCAGCGTCACCGGAGCTAGAAGCTACGCCCTGCGATCGCCAACCCGCCTGCCCAGTGTGGCGATTATGGGTAAATCCTCCAGGTGTTTGCCTAAAATGGCGAACAACTGGAGAATCATATGTAGATAATAATATATTGGTATATCAGACAACATCACATACAAATAGAGTCTTTTTTTTAGTCGAAGTTGGCGCTGACGAAGTAAAAGAGTAAAGAAGTTCATTTGGGAGCGAGCGAGACTGGGCGATCTCAGTGTCGAACTACCTATTAAGTCGAAGACTCAGACCTAACAAACAACTGTTGTCTCGTGCAATATGTGCTGGTAATTTTTGTACTTCTATTATCTGTTAAGGGCGATGTTAACATCAGGTGTTTTAACATAATGTTTTGCTTCTCCGTAAAGTTAAAAGGCGCAGTTAAGACAACGCCTATGATAAAGATGAGTAAAGAGTCTGTCCCCAACTCAGTGTGACAGGTAGCAGTACCCTCGTCTTGGGACGACCCCAGATGCTCGGAACAAAGAGATATGCCGCGATAAGCTACCAAACCACGGTACCTATAACTGTAGCCGCCATTTTGAGACCAATGCACTTTAAAATACGTTAATTTGTTTAAAAACCTACTTCAAGCATCCGCATTCCATGCATAATAGAAAATGTATTCTTTTGGTGCCGTATTAAGCTAATAATAATGGGTTTAGTGGGGTAATAAGAATTTATAGAATATCCCTATGTACGAAATCAATATGGGGTACTTTTGAACGCCTTTTTTTGTAATACAAACTTGAGATCACGGTTAATTCAGCCAATATCGTACTATTTTAAAGAACACGATCTGAGATGAGATTAGAGTGATATTGCCTGAATTGTTGAAACCTTACGTTTTTCCTTTTGAGGCACCCTAAAGGTTTCCTAAAACGCATAATTAGTTGCTAATAAATTAGGAACAATGCGTTCCTTGGATGCCGTTTAAAAAACTCTCAAAAAATATACACGTCTTAAACCTCAAAATTGTAAAAAAGAAACTTCTATAAACTATTCTTTCTAGCTACTAACTTGCAGATAAAGCAGCTTTTAAAAAGCGCTTTAAAAATTAAGGGCAAGCAACACGTCTGCTAACAAAATTAAGTCGAGAGTTGTTGGTCGCTGCCGAAAACCGCTGCAAACAATGCTGAACAAGTTTTTGAAGAAACCACTTCACCCCGAACCAGAGTTGTCAGATTTAAATTTTTGCTGAGTCGGGATTTTAAAACTTTCTTAGTTAAAAATGCTGGATTCCCTCGTCGAAAGCGGGACATAAAAAAAACGTATAGGTAATAGCTTCAGCCCACGGTTTTACCTGCGTGTATGTCGGTATCACCGACATCGTGTGGAATAATATTATTTGTAATCTATAGGGGAAAGTGGTTACCCTTCGTACGCTTTTTAGATTTTATTTTTTTAATTTATGATTAATAATCGAATTTATCTAGTTTATAGACCTAAGTATAACAAATATATTGTAGTTTGTTACCAAAAAGTCCGACACTATTATGTCAAAAGGTTATAGAGTTATAGTCATTTTTCTACGATAAGATATTTGTACGAACTTGCCCCACGTATGGGGTACGTTCGTACAGTAGGTGGGGTACTTTCATACGCATGGGGTAAATTCATATAGGGTAATTAAAAAGCCTATTAAAGTCGTTAATTTTTATTAATTATTATAAAAATATGTATTTCTCAAAGAACTAACTTAATAATATTTGAATTGGCTCATGGTCTTTGAATTTCTTGACTCTGCTTTCCAACGTCGAGGTCTTGATGTTATATTTCAACGCGGCTTTCCTATACGACAAGCGTCCGTGAATTACGTCGTCAACTGCTAATTTTATGGACTCCTCATCCACGTCTTGAGTACGCGTGCCCTTTTTTATATTTTCGCACCATGATTCTGCAATAAAATACTTTATAAAAGGAAAGTTATTGTGCTTTTTGCCTGGTATTTTAAAAGTTTACTATATTTTATTTCATAAAAATCTAATTATGATATTGTGGTAGTTAATAAAATCTAAAGGGAAGCGTTCGTACGCGTACGAATGTGCCCCCTGTTTGGCTGTACGAAAGCACCCCATACCTTGCACAAAATTAAAGTACAACTTTATACAAATTCTAATTTAGTAAAGAGAAATATAACAATTAATGCTCAAAATAAACAATATTAACATTAATTAATCATCACCATATTGTCAAAAACATAACAATTCTACTTACAATTACGAATTACACCTAAGGAAAAAATTTACTCACCGCGCGCGAAAACACGTTATGTCTTGTCAGCCGATACACCATGGTGCGACTGCCACGCCACTCCGCTAACAATATGGTGGTCGGTATGTCTATACACACAAGCAAAGGCGTGTTTGTGTGCCGTTTAGTTTTTCTGCTATACTCACTGCACGAATGTGCCCCACGTACGAATGGTGACCACTTTCCCCTACTATGAAGCTGAAGAGTTTGTTTGTTAGTTTGAACGCGCTAACCTCAGGAACTACTGGTCCGAATTGATTCTTTTTGTTTTGAAATTCTTTTTGTGTTGAATAGAGCTTTAGGCTATATATAGCCTAAAGCTCTATTAGCATAATCTATTAGTATAAATAGTTGTAACGTGATGTTATAACATCACGTTACAACTATTAGGAGCGAAGAAATAATGGAAAATGTAAAAAAAAAACGGGGAAAAAATAACTATTCCTAATAACTATTGGATGCAGATAGTGGATTTATGCACGTTTCTCTTTGTGCATAAATTCACTATCTGCATGACTCTCTCAGAGTGCTCCTAGCATTACGTTCACCTTTTGTACCAATAAAGTTTAAGTAAATAAATAAATATTAGTTTTATAAAATTATTATAGCCTGGGATATGGGATCGGAGCAATGTAGGTATGTGATGTTGTCTGCTAATTTTATTTATTTATTTTAATAATCTGTTACAAACTTGTCTGTAATAAACAAGGATCACTTAAATCACTCTTTTTAAAATTCCAAATTATAAATTCCCATATCTCAACCGGATTCAAACCTAACAATAAGCAATCTAAGGTAATAAAAGCATCCGAGTTCGCACACTACGCGTAATCAGCGATCAAGCTCAAATGTTTCCTCTTCCAAAAAAACGCCAAGGTCACTGCAAGGTGAGTTACATCACTCATGTCTTCCTTTGAGTCTGAGTTAAACTTGAGAAATACTTGAGAACAAAGATGCGTCGAGGAAGGTCGCATCATTTGCGATCTATTTCCGTGGTTATTGTGTGTAGAATGTAATAGAAAACCTCTTTATTCATATATCAATGAAAAAAAATTCGTCAGTAAAAAAGAAAATATTTTTATTGCTGTGTTCGGAAAGATGCTTTTATAGTCCATGTATGTATATATCCATGTATGTGTGTCACAGAAGTGTTTCTTCATCCCTGTTTTGCAATTAAAGGTAGCCCTTATCCTTTCTCAGGGTTTAAAGATTGTCTGTGCCAAATTTCATCAAAGCCGATTGAGAGGTTTAAGTGGGAAAGCGTAACAGACAGACATGAGCTATTTTCGCATTTATAATATTAAGTAGGGTTATTAGGGATTCGGCAAGAAACTCTATGGTTACCTCTTGGGACGCTGTTTACCTCTATTTCGGAGGTGGGCGTTAACAGCTGCGACACAGTTGCAAAACTAATGTGGCTGTTATCGTACATCCATATTAATTTGTACCATAAAAAAGTTCCAAATAAATTTTATTTTATTTTATTTTTATTTTCTTTTTCATCGCCATTTAGTTTTTTACAAAAATAAACTTTACACAAACCTAAAAAAAACAAGATGTCTGCCCAAAATATCTATCTATAACCAACAAGTATAACAAACAATTGGAAGCTTTCGTTCGGGCTAGTTCTCATGATTGCATTACGTACTACTCTCCCGTTACGGCATTTCGTCGACATCGCTCGTAGCTCCCTCGGGATACACTTTACGACCTCGTCTCCTCAATCCGGGAGCCATCTATCGCTTGTCGGGATTGAACAGATTATTATAACATTCCAATGATTTATCGTGCCTACCCGTCAAATATTCGCACCCGATTCTGGGGGCCGTTTGTTTTCTAACGTGGTATAGTAAAATAGACGATACTAGACAATTTTATGCGTTCAAGACAATGTCTCAAATCCACAAATAAGATTAGAAAAAGACAAGATGGCGGCTGAAGATCTGTCTGAAGGTTTTTGAACCAATGTATGTAAATAAACATTGTTTTAATTGAATTCTTCTAAGAGCAGGAAATAGTTGTATGTTTTTTTATTGGAGTGTAATTTAGTAATTAAAATTATTAACTATTTAAAAATATTTTAGATATCACCAATCAAAGCTGATACGGCAGACATTGTTAAACAGCCAGGAAACGGAAACCGAGATAAAGTTAAACAAACCTCATGTTACCTACCATAAATAACAAACAATAAATGTGCCGTTTTAAATTAATTATGTAGGTTTATTATTGTCTTTTTTTAGTTTTTTTTACATCATCATCGTTTTCTATTTTATTTATCCCTTCTGAACGAGCGACTATCTGAAATCAAAACCCACGCCGCCCATATATAAAGAAAAAAAAAGTTGGTTTTGACATTTTTGTTTCACGTGCATTGACGCATGGACGTAAGTATAAAATAAGCATTGACGCCCTTTGATTTACCCGCCCAGAGATTCTATCTTCGTAAACTCAGTCCGTGGCTGGAGGATGAAGTCGCGTAGAGCTAAAAACCTCAATTATTTTATCGGTTTGAATTTTCTATTCTTTTTTGATTAGATGTACGGCTATAGACATAATCCATACAAGCATACGTTGTCAGGATATACAAGAAAGCGGTACGTGTTGGTGTTAGGGCTCCGGAAGTAGTCCATACCAGCTATTGTCGGTCTGTACATACTACATACCAACAAGAATGCAGGTATCCTGTTCAAATTCATACAAAATGTCACTTATAACGGTTTTGTTTCACGCTAATGCCCTCATGTCAATGCCACATATCTGCCAAAACCATGGAAGTATTATTATTACTTCCAAACAATCCTTGGCATTATTGTCAGTAGCGTCAATAGACTATACTCAATACGCAAAAACAGATGCACTTTTTGTTCGTAAACAACACAAAATAATTACCATAATAGCCTACTCTAATTAAAACGACTGTGTACAAAAAGAAGTTTCCAAAAATATGGCGTCATAGCAAATAAACTAAAATGGCAACTAATTTCCATTACAAAAAAAAGACATTCTTATATATAAACGTAACGTAAATTAGTTCGTAGGTACCTACTCAAAATGTATCCACGTGACTGCGGTATTGTATATCTTTTGACCATAGATATTTACACAGCCACATACTCTACGACTCTAGCGTGCATGTGCATATCTGTGTATATTCATTAGACATCAAATTCACATAGAAGTAATAGAAAACGTATTTGTAATACTTTTAGTCATATAATCTGAGCTATCTACTAACGTATGAAAATAAAATATGAAATCGTCCTTGCACTCTCGTCAGATACATTTCAATTTACAATCATCTAAGTACAATTTCAACACAATATCTTTATACGTTCAATTTATTAGTAAGTGTGCGTACACACGGGCTCAACGCGTGGAATGATTCGCGCGATCGTAAAACGTGCTTTGATCTCACATATGCGATAGGATGCCCACGTAAAGGACCTCTTTATGGGATTTGTAGAACGACAAAAATTAAAAAATAAAAGATAAGTACAGAAACTAAAAGAAGTAGTGCTAGACCACAGCTTACTTAATAATAAGCGACGTTAGAGCCTATAATGAAGCGCGCACACCCAACAAAAACCGATTCACTCTCGCCTTGAAAATTACTTTAATTTATATTCCTTAATGAGAGTATAATAGGAATTTAGGCGCGCATAAAGACGTGTGAGAAATGTAAATTCAATTTGTTTTACCGATTAGCTATAAATTGAATGTTCTCTAATTTACTTCTATTTTTACTTTAAAAGAACATATTTTATAGACTTTATAAGTTACTAGCTGTGCTCGCGACTTCGTCCGCGTGGAATAGTATTTTTTCTTTTTTTACATTTTCCATTATTTCTTCGCTCCTAATAGTTGCGGCGGGATGTTATATAGCCTAAAGCCTTCCTGGATAAATGGTCTATTCAACACAAAAAGAATTTTTCAATTCGGTCCAGTAGTTCCTGAGATTAGCGCGTTCAAACAAACAAACTTTTCAGCTTTATAATATTATAGTATATATAGTATATAGTATAGATTAAATGGATTTAAGTATTTATACAAATAGTGTATTTTATTGTGTTTCCTTTTGTACACTCACCGCACAACAAATCTGACCTAAGGGTCATGCAGAAAGCAGATTTGTTGTCTTATTCTGAGCATCAATTCCATTTCAGTTGATAGCTCACCTCACCCTTTATTTTTTCAAGTATCCTCTACCCTAAGATTGCCTGGAAGAGATCGCTTATAGCGATAAGGCCGCCTAAATTGTGCAATAAGTTTCCGTTACACCTAGGTTTTAAGTCATTTGTTTGAATATCTATTCCGCATGAGCATTCAACGTAAGGGTTGACTAGTAGAGAATGCTCCTAGCATTAGGTTCGCTCTTTTATACCATGTTTGTGCAGTAATGTTTAAATAGAGAAATAATTTGTTTAGTTTCATGGAAAATCGGATATCTCATTTATAAGAATAATACATGACCATGAGAAATTTTATACGCGTAACAAAATATATACGAGTATTACTGTAATAAATTATAAACTACATAGAAAATTGCAAATCATAAAAATTGTTTAGTCTCGACTGGCAACATCTCATCTAGTATATTCTTTAGTGCACTCTGAAACATCTGTACACTCTCAAGTATTACGTCTGCAAATTACAATATGTTACGCTTCACTGATGAATCATATCTGCGTTTGTATTAACAAATCATAATATTTACGAAATGCACACCTGTTATTCCAGTTTAGTTTCGTAAGATCTATTTTTACTCATGTCGGAATATCGCTGCACCCCATCTACTTCTATACTTTAGATCGAATAAGATTAGGTTATGTAAACATAATATCGACTTATAAAATAAAATAGCAGAACGCTTTCTTCGTAACGCCTCATAAATAACAATGAAGCAAGAATGATAAAAGAACTTATTTATATTTGCCTTAAAAAACGTATCATAAACAACTGTAGATACATTTTATCACTCTTTAATTATAGAATAAGGTTTAATAAAATATGTATTATTAGTTTAACGCCTACAACAGTTTATTACATCGTATAGTATTTTAATAACCGATTCCCTCAAAACGGATTTCTTCACAAATGTATTAATTTGGTCCAAACAGCACATTGACGTATTAAAAAGTATGCTTTAATTAGTTTATGCAAATATCAAGTCCAAATAAGTGAAAACAAAAAGATATAAAGTAGGAAATTCATTTAACCAAACTCCATCTGTGGCTCGCCCTTCACTGTCACACAAAGAATGCTGCACCAGTAACCAATGTTTAAGAAAACCAGACGCGTTGTACGCAACGACCATTACGCGACCCCTGGCGGAAATACCTTTACACTTTTCCCATCATCCCATTTCCTCTGTTTATATTTTTATGCCAATGACCCGCGCCGGCAAACTGTCCAATAAAATGTCCCGTTTCATGGCCACCGCAGTGGTACGGAAGCTGGGGGCAGTCACAGTAGGAGAAATGTAGTGATATAATTTGTGAAAGTCCGAATTATTTTCACAACCATGAAGGTGAACATCAATCAAACTAAGATATCTTTATTTAAATAGACTTGTGACAAGCAGTTATAAATCGTTAAATACAGTTAAAAATTAAAAATTGCTCTACCAATCAATTTTGAGATTCTTAGTATCTGGTGCTAAGCAGACAGCCTATCAATACTATGAACTTTTATATTTCATAGATAGACAGACAAAACATTTTCATTTTAAATGAAAATGGATGATGGCCAAAGACGTGTTACTAAGTAGGTACCTACGCAGCTACGTTTAAAAAGCGAATGATTATAATAATCGAAACTTAAGTAGATGTACTCGTACATATTTGGCCACGCAGCCTAACACAAGCGTCATCTTACTTAAGCAATAAAAAGAAAAAAATAATGCTTTAAAAAATCTTCGTTAAGAAAAAACTACATTTATGAAAATAACATTTTTTTGTTTGTTTTATTTTGCTATGTATGAAAACAGTACCGTTCTAACGGCTACACAAGATAACAACACTCTTAAGTCACGATAGGTGAATGGATACCGCCTTGAAACAATTTCCGCAGCGTTTGACAGACCGAGACATCATTATGGTATCACATCACGTCGAATGTTGAGACATTGCAAGTTGGTTTGAACATATCACATAGTAATA
The DNA here is from genome assembly GCA_031163375.1 of Conogethes punctiferalis. Lineage (NCBI taxonomy): Eukaryota > Metazoa > Arthropoda > Insecta > Lepidoptera > Crambidae > Conogethes > Conogethes punctiferalis. The sequence continues at coordinate 12,301,035 of CM062090.1, read as the reverse complement.
GGAAAATGCAGAACGACAAGGATGTTTTGGCACGTGGCCGAAAACAAAACTAATGAAGGCTACTATCATACAAAATTTCTTTTTTTTTTGCATATGAACTCTATCACACGTATATGTTGACGCGGATAATTCGATACAAAATTTCCCCTCTAGACTAGTCACTTTTGGCGCCAATTATTGGCATTACTGCAATGTCCTCATGTCAATATCATTCACGTGACATCTAAAACATCCTTATAATGTTTAATTATTTTAGTACTGAGGCCATGCATTTTAGCCAATTTAAGACTTGGTTAAAATCATATTGTGATGACTGTTCTTTTGAGTGGCATAGCATAGTGACTTCTCCTCGCTTGTTGTGAAACTAAATGAGTCACTTATCAGTTACCACCGCCATGTTGGCCTGGAAATTAATAGTTTTGCTATATACCGGCTGATCTCAAAACGGGACCGATGTCACTTCCCCTGTTTCTTTGCGGGTCACCAGCTAAGCTGGTAAGACTACCTACTATACTATACTACGGCCCACCAGCTGAGAAACTGATATCTCAAGAAATCACTTCGATTCTAACGACACCCAGGACGAGGTGTTTTGGACTTTTTACTGCATGTATAAAGAAAAAAACATTCAGCTAACTGCTATCCATTACACTGTGCGGGTCGCAATATGAGCGCGTCATGTTTGCACTTTTTTTTAATTTGCCCGATTAACTCGCATATCGGCTTCAAAGGCATTTCGCTCGAGGCCTCGGAATGGGACGTACTGCTTTTGACGTTCCCCTCTTTTTTTTTAAATACAGATATGAATATCCTTTGCAGCAAAGACGTTTAATTTTATAGCGCCTGCAGTAACAGGGGTAAATGAATTACATGGCGTAAAACTGAATTTTTACATAGTACGCCTGAGAAATAAGAAGACCAATTCATTATTGTGTGAGAGTTATTTAAAGTAAAATATTGTAATAAGTTCGATCATCAGACCAGTAGGCCTACTCTTGAAACCAATCCCAATCTCAATCCTATCCCAATCTAGTGCAGTTTCAATTCCAATCTTAAAAATATTGGTACTCTTGAACCAAATAGGATTGGGATCGCAATCGTCTGCAGGATCGAGTACAGATAATATACAGAGAATGAATGAACTATGACTTGGGGTGGTCGTAATGTAACAAAATGTAAACTACCAAATACAGGAATATTTGAATATACGTTAATTTATGATTAAATATTACTTAATTTGTTTTTTATTACAAAGGTAACTATTTTCAGCATTTACAATTAATGTATGTCGATTAAAAGCGTAATTTACGGAAAATAATGAAGGAAGACTGATGAATATGTCATTGCCTTGCCCGCCATATTGGATTTAAAAAAACAACGCGTCGACTTGTCACTCTTGTCAGTTCCAAATAAACAAATAACTTTTTGAAATTTATGAACACTTCGCTACAAAAAGCTAAAGTATTCTATGTGGCTAGTTTTTGTTGATACAATGCAAGTATTAAGCCCTTATTAGTCACTCCGTAGACGGAACTCTTCTTGTGCACCGTATTTGGAATATTTTAAGTCAAGACACAAATAATTCAACACAGGTATGAAAGTTCTATTTATTGTATTTGATAGAAATATTGCGTTGTTTATTTCTTTTATACAAATAATGTGTAATTTCAACAGAATATAATGAGCAGCAGACCGTTCTACCAACAGTTAGAGATCCTGACGGATTTCTTGTCGCAAAGCCCGGGAATAGCCAAGGGTCTCTTGCGCACCGGCAGTGAAAGAATAGGATATGCATTAAATAACATAGCAAATGCCCTAAAGAAAATTGCAGAATAATAATGTTAAATTATGTACGGAGTATATTTACTTTGTAAGTTTAAATGTTATATTTTAATTGTCTTACATGTAATGTGTAAATTAAGCTCTGTGTGTTTAGAAAGAGTAATCTTAATATACAAGTAATATCAAGTCAATAATTGTTTTAATTTATGTATGATCATAAATACCTATCCTTTATATGAAAGGTATAAGGCTACCGTCGTCCATGAAGGCTACCTATCATAATATTAGAGCTTATGTTTTGGCTCAAGTTACTAATATTAAAAATAGGCATTTTTATAGGGTCTATTGTGTATTAACAAAGGAAAGAAATAAGTGACATAAAAGTTTAAATATTTATTAATATATTCACTGCCTATATCTTGCCGCCCACAATTCCTGTACTAATTCTGCTTCAGTGCCTCGCCGAAGCTCATCAGTAACACCTCGGTTATCTAAAAGATCTTGGATTTGTCCTATGGGTGGCACAATTTTATCAAAATCACCCTGACTTAGTTGTGGCTGGTTACAAATGTAATGTAAGACACAGTAAGCTTTAATAATTTTAGCAGCTTTGTCAGGATGATTCATTATGAATTAGGTTGAAAAGTTCTTTAAAACTCTGTAATTTTGTCGAAATTCATCGTCACCCATAGCAAACGCGTTATCGGTATATCGCTCCATTCTTCTTAAATTCCGCCTTTGTCGTACATCAAATGAATGCGCATTACTCAAAGTATTACAAATAAGAGCGATACGTGCCATTATTTATATTCAAGACTAGTAAAATCAAACACAAACACCAAATTCGATCCCGAAAAAGTAAGATTTGTGCGACTGTATTTGTTCGATCATAAACACGAATCTAAACTCGATACGTCAATGTCAAAATCCCGTCAAGGGTGCCGAAAAAGTGCATTGCTCAATCTCATTTAGTTCCATAAAATTCCACCAGATTTGATTCCAATCGTGCGCTAGTGTGGCATTCAAGAGTGCCAAAAGGACAATATTTCAATTCCAATCTCCAATCCCAATGTTATCGAGCGTCGAGAGTAAGCACCCAGGTCTGTAACACCAATTGAAAACGGTGTCTAAGACGTTATACTCGTATTAAGTTCATGCTCTATCTTTAAATGCATGTTATAAATTAAAATTAATTTCTTTTTGCAATTCCATTTTAAAATAAAATGTATGTGATACAACTAAATATTAACCAGTTGTCTCCTTCATAATTTGTTTTCACAAGAGATTACTACTCTGCAAATTGAAGACATTGTTTGTGCTTACTAATTACTAGGATGCTAAACGGCTTGCTAATTTCATCAGTTCCTTTGCAAATGTGGCTCAATGTCAGAGGAAGACATGACAACAAGTACTTGCAAAATTTCCGATGTTTTTTCTTCACCTGATGTACCTGGTCTATTATAAATCTAAGGACAATAATGTTCAAAAGCGTTATATTAGGATTTTCGTTAGTTATGGAGCAACCAGTAGTTTTTTAAATAAGAAATAGCAACCAGCCTCTTTACGATAGTTCATTTCTGAACTGTCAATGTCGCGTGAAAATCGACACAATGAGGGTTTTCAGAAAAAAGAAATCGAAGGAACCACCCATGGAAGTAATTAGTACTTAATACTTCCATAATACTTCCATGATGCCACCACATAGGCAGCAAGTCTAATTGTAATGCGATTGGTCAGTTGCTATGCAAACGTCAGTGACATGTCATAAAGAACCAATCCTGTTTCAGTTGCATCTGCTGCTTATGTGGTTATTTCTTTTTTCAGAAAACGCTCCTTCGCGCGCTTTTGTGTAATAAACGCACCCTTTCTTGCAACATACTGGTATCTGTAGAAAAAGTTCACTACTACTGCTTCTTTGTTACCCACGTTTCTAATGCTAAAACTACTAAGTATACCAAGTTAAATATCAAACTTTTAATGCTTATTTTAAATTCCACCACGAATTTTCAAATCAAAAACAAGCAGTGCTCATTATTTTAAATTCCTACGCATCGCTGACTCGGTCGAGACTACGTTTTTTACTCTTAAGTACTCCAAATACTTTAACTTTTTGCTTAGATTATGAGGACCTGGAGTGAGTTGCGATGGCGAACTACGTTTTTTGCTCCTTTATGACATTTAAATGCTATGTGTTCAGTAAATCTTACTTTTGTCGTACCCTTAGGCTGTGAAACTCTCTTCCAGCACACGTGTTCCTTCTACTTACAGTCTTGGGTCTTTTGAACGGGCCGTGAAGCGGCACTTATGCAGGCCGTCATAGTGTAATCGATCCGCGTTGCACTAACCAGGTGTGATGATGATCGCTTACACTTTTTGGACTTCGTCGTTCAGGCATGAGCAGAACGCAGTCATTTTGACGTACTAATATAAACAAAAAAGGAAACCTTATTCAAAATTTAGGTTGATTTCAACATTCTCATTTTTTATTTTATTGTTATCTGGTTCACCAAAATAAGTCCTTATTAAGTCCTAATTAATCTTACTATAAAAAAAATATTATACAGGTGTGAGTACCTGCATTAAACATACATTTAATGTAGGTTTACAACATACAACTTAAAAAGCATTATGCTTTGTAGTATATGCTAATAATATACGGAGGAAAGATTTCATTATATTTTTGTTAGTTTGAATTGTATGAGCTCCAAAGTAGTTCATTGATTTGAAAAAAAAAAAACCAGTTCAATACATTCTTCTCTCCATTAGCAAAGCATATACAAGTATGCTGTTACGGAAAGCAGCTCCAATAAACACAGAACGGGTGTGGGAATTATTGATTGACGTGACGTCACCGCTCGCTTAATGCGCCCACTTAGAGCTGTACCTACGTATGAATGTAAGTGGCCGACACACGGAGAGATTTGTAATGTAGGAGATATTAGTTTAGAAGAATTTTATGAAATACTAGCGACGCGCCCCGGCTTCTCACGGGTTCAATACTATTTTTTCCCGTTAACTCCCGTTCCCGTGGGAATTTACCGACTGCAGCGCCATCGGCGGGGCTGATTTGTAAATCTAAACCATCCAGGGTGCCACTCAAACGCATACAAAAAAAAACATTTCAATCGGTCAAGCCGTTTACAGCAGTATGTATATAAAGAATTATTTATATACTACATAAATCCATATAATAGGATACGAAATGAAAGTTACTGACATAGCCCGAAGAATTAGTACGCTGAAGTGGCAGTGGGCCAGTCATGTCTGCCTCAGAGCCGACAATAGGTGGAGCAGACGAATCTTCGAGTTTACACCGCGTTTAGGCAAACGTAGTGTAGGACGCCCCGCAACCCGCTGGGCGGATGACATTAGAAGAACTGGTGAAAGTTGCTGGGTAGAGAAAGCCCGGGATTGAGAAATTTACGTTACTACGTTCAGCAGTGGACGGACCAAGACTGTTGATTGATTGACATAAATCCATCGTTGTACAGCGGCTTAGCTGGACCACTAGCGTTGCGGAGTCTATGAGCGGCTGTAACGTTGTTTAATATCCGATAGGAGGCTTGCTAGTCTGCCTTCCTCAGTAATAAAAAAAAATACCAACGACAACGCTTCAAAACGTCAAACTCGAGACTTCAACTTTTGTAACCCTTTCGTCGCCGAAACGAGACGCCATAGAAAATCCATTGCCGCATATACGAGTACATGTCACACATGTTCAAAGGGTTAAACACTAACTTTAGGTTTAACAACTATTCCGTGCCCCGTACGCTTCTGGTTCGGCAACCAGCTTGGTTCAGTGGCAATGGACGCTGCATCTGATAGTTTATGACTAGACGGCGAAGTATGGCCCAGCGTGGCATCATCATCATCATCATCATCAGCCCACATCAGTCCACTGCTGGACATAGGCCTCTCCCAATACTCGCCACTTCGATCGATCCCGGGCCTCTCGCATCCAGCTCTTGCCAGCCGTCCTGCGCAAATCGTCACTCCACCTGGTCTGAGGGCGTCCTACACTACGTTTGCCGAGACGCGGTCTCCACTCCAGAACTCGTTTACCCCAGCGGTTGTCGGTTCTGCGGATAATGTGGCCAGCCCACTGCCACTTCAGCTTACTGATCCGGTGAGCTATGTCGGTAACTCTGGTTCTCTGCCGGATCACCTCATTTCGGATCCGATCTCGCAGAGAGACGCCGAGCATAGCCCTTTCCATAGCTCGCTGAGCGACTTTCAACTTGTGGACTAGCCGTACCGTGAGTGTCCACGTTTCGGCTCCGTATGTCATAACCGGTAGAACGCACTGATCGAAGACTTTCGTCTTTAGACACTGTGGGATCGACGATGTGAAGACTCGACGAAGTTTTCCGAATGCTGCCCAGCCTAGCTGAATTCTCCTATTTACCTCGTCCTCAAAGTTGTTTCTACCCAACTGCAATGTCTGCCCGAGGTATACATATTTTTGAACAACTTCGAGGACGGCGCCGTGAACTGCAATCGGTTCCGGTAGAACATGTTCATTGAACATGACCTTGGTTTTATCCAAGTTCATCCGTAGGCCGATGCGCACAGAGGAGTCAGCCAGTTCATTCAGCATCTGTTGTAGGTCCTGCAGCGATTCTGCCATTATGACGATGTCGTCTGCAAATCGCAAATGAGAGATGTATTCGCCATTTATGTTGATGCCACGTCTTTTCCAGTTCAGCGTCTTGAACATATCCTCCATTGCATTAGTGAACAGTTTCGGGGAAATAACGTCCCCCTGTCTCACTCCTCGATGCAACGGTATAGGCCTTGTTTGCTGATTCTGTACTTGGACGGACATGGTGGCGGCTTCATAGAGACATCTCATCACTTGGATGTATCGCCAATCTACTTGGCATCGCTGCAGGGACTCCAGAACAGACCAGGTTTCAACCGAGACAAAGGCTTTCTCATAGTCCACGAATGCTAGACACAGGGGGCTGATTATACTCTTCGGTCTTCTGTATAATCTGCCGCACTGTGTGGATGTGGTCTATGGTGCCGTATCCGCTCCGAAACCCAGCCTGTTCCGGCGGTTGGAATTCGTCGAGTCTTCGAGCAAGACGGTTCGTGATCACTCTTGAAAACAGCTTATAGACGTGGCTTAGAAGGGAAATGGGTCTATAGTTCTTCAATAGGGTTTTATCTCCCTTTTTGAAGAACAGGACAACCACACTCCTAGTCCACGCCTCCGGAGTTCTCCCTTCCAGAAGGACAGCGTTAAAAAGCTTTTGGAGCTCTCTCAATACGGCTCTACCTCCAGCCCTCATCAGCTCTGTTGTAACGCCGTCCTCTCCAGGGGCTTTTCCATTTTTAAGCTGCCCAAGAGCGATCTCGATTTCGTCAGTACTGACTTCTGGCAAGTCTTCGGTGAAATGGCGTGTTAATGTGGCTCTAGTATCCTCATTTTCGGGATCAGGTCGAGATGCATGCGAAGCGTATAACCGGCCGTAGAAGTCTTCTACCTCCGAGAGAACCGCCGGCTTTGAGGCAACGACTTCTCCACTTGATGTGGTCAGCTTAGTCAGGTGGCTTCTTCCAAGAGATTGTACAAACACCTTAGACCCCCGATTTTGCTCAATAGCTCTTTCGATCAAAAGAGTATTGAAGCGTCGGAGGTCGCGTCGTACGAGTTTATTGATCTCTCGGTTTAGAGTCCGTTTTCCTGACGAAGTGACGGGTGGGTCTTCACGTCGTTGCCTCATTAGCCCTAAGGTTTCCTCGGAAAGTTTTGACTTCTTACCCATACGCCGCATGTTGCAGAATCTCGTTCCTTCTTCCCTGAGGACGTGGCATGTCATAATAAAATTAAAAAACGTTCCAACAACATCGCAAATCATCACGTGTTCTAAGACCAAGGAAGATAAGCTATATTAAGTTCAGTTGCCGTCTGCACTCAGTTCCTGATAGAAAAGACTGTTCGTCGTGTACAAGCGACCTTACTGTTTGCAAGATAATAAGCCACAATTGAACGGGCAACTGTGCTGATTTAAAGATGCGCAGACTTCCTTCCAAATAACTTTATTTAGTTTCAAGGACGAATACGTTAAGAGGAATAATGTATTGATGGCACTAGCTGGTTGGCTCAATGGTTACAACAGTCTATAAAAATGTGTACTATAAAAAGTAGAACTTCTAGAAAAAAAATTAAAATATAATTTGATGGTCTGTAACCTTCAAATCTATCTTAAGTGAAGCTCAGAAATGTGGTGGGCTTTAGTTTAAGTAATCTAGTACAGGAGCACATAAACAAAAGCATGACTCCTGTCATCTCTAAAAAAAAGTATGCAAGGCGATCAACACAGCAACGAGGGGCTGGTTCATGGGGTAACCATTTTTCGAAACATTAGATCTTTCGGTGTAATTTTGTCCGAAATAGAGTAGGTCTGTACTTTAGAGTATTTTAATAGGAAGGACCTCCACCCTATAGAATACCGCAGCCAAATGACCTCCTGGTCGTGTTTCTGTCAGTGAGTAGGGTTTCCGGAACTCGTGGGGGGGTTAGGGTTGGCGGTGGCATCCGACAGGTAACTGAGTTACTTGCCCGTTGTCACTGCGACTCGGGCTATTCTTTCGCTTTCCATCAGGCGTAGGGAAGCCATTGTGTCGAGCTACTATAAAAAAAAACAAAAATTTTCTGTGCGGAAATAACATAGCATGCATACAAAAACATACCAAGCCTACGTCTACGTAATATTACAATCATCTTACTGGTCCGCTCAAACCGCAAAACTACGCAAAACACGTCGAATGTCGAGTCTAAATCTACGCACAATTGAAGCAACTTGGAAGCATCACGCGTGACCTATCAAGAGTATTTCAAACATTGCAACTAGTACAGGAGGTGACGGAAAAATTTAAAACATCTAAAATCCAAGCCAAGCGCAAACCTACAGTATAATAAAAAAAATGTGTCATCATTCATGGCTAAAAAATATATAACATGTGCGCGTTAAATCCCGAACATTTTACGTCTCAGGCCGCAAACTGGACGGCCGCGGGAGCGCCTGCGGCGCGGGCGTCGAGGCGGGCAATCGCCGCCCGCGCCGCGGCCGTCCAGAACGGTTAATACAAACAATATCAAATCGCCGAGCCGCGCGATGCACCGCGATCGCCCCCGCTCCCTAGGCCGTCCAGTTTGCGGCCTGAGACGTGAAATGTTCGGGATTTGACGCGCACATATCTTTTTTAGCAATGAATACTGACACATTTTTTTATTCTACTGTGAGGTTACGCTTGGCCACAATTCACCTGGTGTGAAGTGATACTGAAGCCTACGATGGAGCACATTTACCTAGAAAATACGGATTCACTCTCGCCTTGAACACTTGATGATTGTACGTCTCGGGAAACACCTTTCGTACTAAGTTTATCACTAAAGTAGATGTCTGATTGTCTTGTTAAATGCTGATGTCCATAACAAAATTCTTAAACAACATTCATTAATGTTATCATTTTATTGTGACTGCCCATGTGTTTCATAATTAATAAAAAAAATTGATATTCTTTATCCGCCGACATGTCAAAATCACGTCTTTTTCTAAGTATGTATGCACTATAAACGTCAATCTTGTAGTGTACTCAAAATTTGCTGCCACCTCCCGTACTACCACTTGAATTTGAAACATCACAACTGTCTACATTGTAGGTCACGCATAACAATCATCAAACGATCCAGTGGCCGGACAAAAGGGTGACGTAACTATGTGAATGTTCGCATGGAGAGAAGCTAAACGGACACCGTTTATGTATATTACAATCTGTTATTTTCGTGCTTAAAATGCTGTAATTATGAATGTTTTTTCACCTACATTCGTAAATGTGCACCATTATACCTAATTGTCATTGGCTCTAAACAAATTAAAAAACAAAGTGTCTAGTTTCATTGTAAATTTTATTTTTTTAAGTTAATGCGTAAGTGGATATTATGTTCAATACATCCATAATTTGATGAGACGCATATTTAAGTTGCGCTTAAAATACTTAAAATTTAGAATGTGAACCTTTTATTCCTCCATATTCTACTAACTTCTATAGATTACTCGAACTCGTAAATTAACTAATGAACTATGTATCGTTATAAGTCTTTCGAAATCTGGTCAAAATGTACCGGGAAAACATAGCGACGCAGTAAGTTAATCCATCTTACCTATGGAAGCGGTAAAGACATTAGTTCATGAAGTAAAAACTGCCTGCTAACCGTGGCTCAGTTTCAACAACCTCTCGAAATACAGCCTTGTTCTAGGAACCAGTTTAAAAGTCTTCTTTGAAAATTTACCCCAACTTATTAAGGTGTGTAGATGTCGTGAGATAAGTTTCAGAATACTGCAGTTTGTCGAAGCAAAATGGAATAAAAAATATGTTTTAATGCCGGAGTCCACCACGCCGTTATTAGCAAAAAGCACAAAAGACACGATAAGCAGGAATCTTAAGTATGCAAAGAATCTGCTATTGAGTCATTCCGTGAGATACAAGTTTGAAAATGTTGCCGTGTTCGTATACTACGAATAGGTGCAGTTTGTTTATGTACCTACGTGTAATCAGCGGCACGTTTTATTGCTTTACGGTGCACTAAGTTTTATACGCAATTATTTACCTCCTTTTACACTAAAAACTATTTTTAGTAGGACGCAACAATTCTTTTTGCGCAACAAATTGGACTAATAACCTTAGAAGTACTGCTAGTATTGTTTTAAAGGCATGTCTGTTTCTTTACCAAATACAGAATTAAGAGACTGATGAAACGTAGGTTATAATAAATAGACCGAATGTATGACGCCTAGTCAAACCATTAGCTGGCTTTAGACGTCTTTATGATACGGCTGTTGGATTATTTTGTGTGTAATAAATAATAAAAAAAAAAGAAAATATTTTTTTCTTGACGAATAAATCTTTACTTTTGCAATCAGTCGTCTTACCTTTTATTAGCTCTGTAAACTTTATCCATCAATTCAAAAAGTCGCATTTTAGTACGACAATTTCTGTAAATTCTTACTGCAAAATCTTTGTTTCCCGGATAAAATAAAATAATGTTTTCGTTGCGCTCTGTGTGGAATGAGATATGTGTCTCAGTTCGAAGAAACTGAGAGTTGTCCCAACGTCGGTGGAACTTGAACAGTACAGTTAGTCTTATAGGTCTGATATAAGTGTGAATCAAGTTACATTATTAATTTATTTTCAGTTAGTTAAGTCTAGCATTGCCCTTGAAAGGATCTGTCTGATACTGGACCCTACTATCAAGAATTCAGGCTTTAACAGTTGCCGTACAGTATGATCAAGGGTAAACCGGTTCAGAACTGGATACGGGAAATGCCACCACCATCTCCACAAGTGGGGTCTTAGGGACACGCCGGATTGTCATTGGGAGGCTCTGGATCAGACCACTATACCTAGATATCGTAGAAGAATGTCTTCTACATTGTTTTCCTGGAGGTATGCAAGAGTTAAGTGTACAGATCGAATATGCATTTTGAAGTGGAAATGGGCAGGTCTTGTTTCCAGGCGTTCCGATGGACGATGGAGTAAGGGGGTGTAGGACGCCCTCCAACACGGTGAGATGTTGACTTGAGATGGATGGCTGTCCGAGAATGGATACAGTTTGACCAGGATCGGGATAAAGGTAAATTGCACTATTTTAACATTGGCTTTGCACGAATTTGTACATTGGCCACAGAGGATTGCACTCATGGACAGGATTTAATACATGCATATATGGATTTCATCCCTCGTAGATCCGCCATCCCTGATTGGTGGATTTGGACTGCGCGGCCAAATACGCATTACAATTAACCAATTTGTTTTCCGACGCATGTAAAAACTACAACGATGGCAACATTACAGACTAAAGGACTTTTAGGGCACAGGTAGCGTTTTATCAATTGTATTGTATTTTGGATTTATGGACAAGATTCCAAGCCATGGTTCAATAAATAAAAGACTTTAGAGTACTTTGCCTATTTGCCTCAGGGAAACCTCGAAAAAGCGAAGATAATAAATTTTAACTGTCGCCGTTTATTATTTTCCGGGAGTTAAACAACAACATAGGAAATTGATCAATTTACGCGTCATGTTATTTTCCGGTGACATCATCATCATCATCAGCCTATTACAGTCCACTGCTGGACATAGGCCTCTCCAGTTGTTCGCCACTTAGAGCAAACATCTGGAGGATATACCCATAATCGCCACGCTGGGCAGGCGGGTTGGCGATCGCAGGGCGTAGCTTCTTGCTCCGGTGACGCTGCTGCCCGTCACCGGTCTTTAGTATTTAGCTACGCCTTCAATTGTGATGGTTATACCGCCACCAGTCGGTTGCCAGCGCCTCGTTTGTTATTCGGCAGGATGCACCACGGGCAGGTGAGGTTGGCTTGGAGCGAAAAGATGATAGGCCGCTCCCTTACATCCATCCGGTGACATATAGAGCTCTAAACTCTAAAATCGTTTGCATTTATAATTATGTCACTCTTTCACTCGACTTTAAGGGTCGCGTAACAAAAAAAAAGTGTCAATCTTTGCTTTTCCGCCGACTGTACACAAACACCAGTACTTTCTCCCGATGGAGCAAAGTCTAGATTCTTGGATGCCTGCGTCCGTCCCGCTCTGTCGCCAATAAATCAGCGGACGCGAGAGAGTGACAAGCATACCTATCGGCATGCATGACAAGTCATGCAGAACTGTCGATACAACGGTGTATTTTCGGTTGGTGAAAGTTCATTATCTGAATGCGTGTGCGCAGCCAATGTTGCCAGCTGATTAATTAGGCTGCTAAATCAGTTGCAGTAAGTTTACGACTTTATGTAATATTTATCACTTGCGTGTTATGGATGGTCGATTTCGATAATAGGTTTTTTTTACATTAGTAATGTTTTAAGTCACAATTTCATTAATTGTATCGATAGCACTATTTCTATTACCAAATAAAATAAATACTCTGAATTTATTTGTTAATCGCAAGAAAATTCTATTTTATATTTTTGTTAATATTATTTAGACTGTGAATATAAAAATAATAAAATGTTTTAATAAAAAAGGTATTAATTTCACTGATGTGTTTACATTTCATTATCTTTCATTTCCACGCACAATTTAGTGGTATTCAAAATATGAAGTTGGTAACATTGCACGTTCGGATATTTGGTAATATTTGATTGCTGAACATGCCTCAAGCGACCGCAGCTGGCAAAAGACTCAATTCTAGGTCATGTGCAGTTGACTAAAAAAAAGTGGGCTCGACCACGCAATACGCGGATTATCGGAATTCCTGGGCTGTATAACAAACACTGCTTTTGCATTGTTTTTTTATTTGACAGCTAAATTAAAAATATGATAAAACAATTTACGATTGTTACATTAATCATTATCCAATTTAAAAATGTTAGCTGTTCATAAATTAACATCCTAAATATGTTTCACTCCAAGACCTTAAAATATTTTATTACATCTTTTATCTGTTTTAAATAAATCACAAAATTTCAGAGCGGCGTTTAGTATATTGGGGAGCAAAGTACTCGTAGTTGTGAAGTTTATTCATCATTACAAACATACACACAAAAATACAAATCTTTTCTCAATAAAATAGTGTAGATAGACGATGATTGGGTCGGCATTTTTTTCTTTTAGTTTTAAGTCCACTGTTTGCTGTATCTATCTATACTTGGGTAATAGTAATCGCAAGAACAATACAGCATTTGTTATGTTAGTTACACCACAGGCCGATAAGGGGACCTTGGGTTGTGTTCGCTCATTACACGCTGCGTTATATGAGCAGAATGTAGGTAATGCCGTACATGGATCTGACGAATGATTTATGAATTGATTACCGAAGCTAATCGGAGATTTGAATCATCCGCGACTAGTTTTCGCTTGTGGTTACGCTTGTGGCAAAAAAATGGAGCGAATGTGACTACATGGTAAACGTTGGAGGGGAAAAAGTAGAATGACAGAAGACTAATCTTCTTGAAAGATGTCTGCTTTCAGTATTATAATTATAACTAACATCATCATCATCATCCTAGCCTTTATCCCGATTGTCTCAGGGTCGGCTTCCCAAACTGAGAGATTTGGCGAGGGCTAAGCTTTTACACAGGGCGACTGCCATAATTATAACTAACAATAAGCATTAAAAATTATAAGTGCAATAATCTGCAGTGCAATATGAGCCCATATTTTGACATTAGTTGAGCAAGTTTATAATTATTTACAATAAATTATACTTTTATTTTAGTTTTATTATTTATATGTGTTGATGTTAAAATTAGGCCAAGTGTATGTACGACGTAATACATAAATCCTTACGTAATTCATTTTACATTAACCACAATCTACACAGACAATAAAATTAAATAAAGATGTACAAGAAAAAATATACGAAAATTCGGAGTATTCGCCGGCTAGCAACAGCATCTTAATAGCAAGTACTGTAGTAGAACTACTAGTACAAATACTATGAGTCAGTCAGATCAAGGCTGAAGGGACGAGGTTAGCCACCCGCCAAATTAATGATATGCCGTACGCTCGCTTACTTTATGATACATCTAATATTATTTATGGTCAGTATTAGTACATGTCGTCTTATATTTAAATAGTAATGTTCATATAAAAAATATGTTTTTTGTTAACCCACGCTGGGCCACACAGCGCCATCTAGTCCCAAACTAATCCGAAGAAAGTACAACTGAACATACATATACATTTTTGGTATACGTAGAAAACACCCAGACCAATACCAACATACTTACGTAGGTTTGTGCAAGAAACGAACCCAAGACTACAGTGTCCAAGGCAGGGGTAGTAAAACCTGACCGTCAATAAGAAACTTGATTTTTTTTATATTGTTAGGAATAGGTATCTGGTTTTCAAAAGTAGCAGTAGGTACTAAAATACGAGAATATACACGTAGTTACACATTTTCCGCCACATAAGATAAGATATATTCCATTCATACAATCGAAAATAAAAAGCCCAAGGGTCATAATTCTAAAACCCGGTAGTTTCTGAGCGAAAATATAACTTTTTATGAAAGTTGGGTGATAAAATATATTACAGTCGGTCAGTCCCCTAACGCATGGGAGGCGATTCGCTACTCGTAAAATACGACCTATGGTATAGTAGTCGGTCGCGTATGACAAGATAGACCAAAATCGATTCCAGTTTGGTCACTTTAGAAAGTTATCTTAAGGTAGAAGATAATAACGAAAGAAGGGGTGAGTTAAAACTTGGCACAGATATATATTAACCTACAATTAGGCGGTCTTATCGTTTAAGCGGTCTCTTTCATACAACTGTTGAGTATAGAATAGGAAGATGGACGGGGTGAGGTGGTACAGACTATGTGTGAGTACGACTGAGTAAAAAGGTTGCTTGCAACCCTCTTTAGTTTAGCAACCATATTTTGTAACTGGCTGTTGTTTTTAATATAAAGCACTATATTTATTTTAAAAAAAAAATCCTTGTCACGTTGGTATTAATCGGGACGAGGCCAAAAAAAATCCCAAATACCATTTTAGTAAAACAAGACATCTTAAATTATCAGAACACCTTAGTTGTTTAATAATATTATTATTTTTCATTTTTAATTTGATTAAGTTAATTGGCTACCAAAACTCGTGACGACACGTCTTTGTAAGGCCTTACGAAAGATATGAAAGTCATGTTTCACAGCAATTTAAAGGTATATTAATTGACTTGACAGTAACCGATCCCTATTGTTATCGTAAAATTGCCTTGCAAAAGTTCTGTCCTTTAAAAATTGTAATTATTTCACTAATTTATTAGTGCATTTCATTTCAGTAGGGTACCGGGGATGTAAAGAAGCGGCCTATCATCTTTTCGCTCCAAGCCAACCTCACCTGCCCGTGGTGCATCCTACGGAGTAACAAATAAGGCGCTGGCAACCGACTGGTGGCGGTATAACTGTCGCAATTGAAGACGTAGCTAAATACCACAGACCGACTACGGGCAGCAGCGTCACCGGAGCGAGAAGCTACGCCCTGCGATCGCCAACCCACCTGCCCAGCATAACGATTATGGGTATATCATCAGATGTTTGCCCTGAGTGGCGAACAACTGGAGAGGCCTATGTCCAGTAGTGAACTGCAATAGGCTGATGATGATCACGATGACAGTCGTTTTCAAAAGTGTAAACATTAAAAACAAAGTAGTAACAGATAATACAATAACAAACCTTATTACGTCGACTTAAGAACAAAGTATACAGTATGGGCCTCCAACCAATATCTCTACGTACTGGCATCGTTTGATACTCGCGTCAAGTTTCCTAATGCGTCGGAACATGTTTTATTGGGCCGAGACTAGTTGGCGTCGTCACAGTTTTTTGCACTTTTTGCTTGTTAGTAAACGGACAAAGAATCTAGCGCTCGAGCCAGTACGCTAGCAAGTTGACTCGCACGACTAAATAGGCCATGGGCTTACAAGATTATGCACTTAAAAAACGAAATATTGCTTACAAATGTTTATAACTAGTTTTTATATGCAAGAGGCGGCAGACGAGCAAATGTGATGCCTGATGGTAAGCAGTCGACACCGCCCATGGACACCGGCAGCTCATATCGAGTTCTGGGGTCGCTGCCGGCGTTTCAAATAGGATTACACTCATTTCTTGAAAGCTCCCAAGTCGTAGGACCATTGTCGTGGTTCCATTGAAATAGCGTTAGATATTCGGCGTTAGATTATATTATGTAAGCATCTGGATTTTCAATAAGGCTTACTATGTTAATCCACGAAATCTTTCGAAATTTTTACCTGACATCTTATGTACTCTGTTTATCCATACTAATATTATAAATGCAAAACGGGTCAAAACGGGTTGACAAATTTACGTGATTTTTTAAGTGGAGATAGTTGAAAGGAAGGAGAGTAATATAGGCTACTACATGAACGCGGGCGAAGCCGCGGGCACAGCTAGTTGTGCAATAAAAGTATCTTCTCACTATTTCCCGAGGATCAACTGAGCTTTCATAACTATTATAAATAAATAGTTTGAAGGCATTAAATGATTCATGACCGACAAACGGTTTTTACGTGTTAGTTTAGTAGTTGAGTTACAAGTATAAACGAGAATTATCGGTTAAATTCTCTAGGCAAACACAAGAGCATTCATCTTAACTAATATTATAAAGCTGAAGAGTTTGTTTGTTTGTTTGTTTGAACGCGCTAATCTCAGGAACTACTGGTCCGAATTGAAAATTTTTTTTTGTGTTGAATAGAGCATTTATCGAGGAAGGCTATAGGCTATATAACATCACGCTGCAACTATTAGGAGCGAAGAAATAATGGAAAATGTAAAAAAAAACGGGGAAAAAATAATTATTCCACGCGGACGAAGTCGCGAGCACTGCTAGTACTAGATAACAACATAAAGAAATACTGTACCTATTGGCGAGATAATGCACGTCTGTTAAATGTGACACTGAATTTCTATATAATTTTACGTCGACCATATTAATCAATTACATATCAACTCAAACCTTTATTAGGTAATAGTTGCCATCATCATAATTTCAAACTTATGGCTTTCTTAACTATGGTAGGCAGACGAGCAAGCTGCCTGTCTGATGTTAAACAGTAACCCCCGCCAATGGACATCAGCATTGCTCCTGTAGTACCTTGATTAAGATCAAAGCCATGTAGTACCTTGATTAAGATCAAAATTATTACGCCTAAATAGGCCTGTTTCCGTAAAAAATGTAATTAGTCCGTCTTTTAGATTGTTCAAAAATAAAAGACACGTATTTTTTCATTTGTAAATTAGACTAAAAATGACAAAGATATAGCCCGTTAAAATTACGCGTGACGTCACAGAGTGGGAGTTTTTTCGCCACTAAGTAACGTCAAAGACCCCCACTCCTAAATTTTGATGCCTTGTATCTTTGTTATTTTTTGTTTAAATGAAAAAAAAAAACGTGTCCATTATAATTTTATAATCTAAAATACGTACTAAATATAATGTAATTATTTTGACCCTGGAAACATCCTTATTGTACAATCTTATTGTATTGACTTAAAATTACAGCTAGTTTTAGGTCAATTTATGGTGTGCAATATCTATCTATTTTTGTCTTTTCTGTAAATTAAAGAGTTAAATAAAACAGTAACCATACATGACCTGCAAATAGCATTGTTACACAAAAACATATAAAATAGGAAAATACATAAATTCCTTTGTTGGCAACCCTGAAAGCAGTAAGTCTACGGGTGAAATTTTGCGAAAACCTTATGCAAACTGGGAGCTGATTTGGGTCAACCGCGTCTGACGTCACACAAAGAAACAACCAATACCGCCGGAGTTGCCAGCTTAACAGTTACATTATAAAGATGGTTGGTTTCATGGAACAAAAGGGTTTATGTTATGCGTATCAATAAAAATTACGCGGATAAAGTTAGTAGTGCAACATAATATATTAGTAATAACAGTTGGTAGTTTTTTGACTACCAAAAAAAGGGTTCAATTGAACTATATGCTTTTTACTATATGGTATGTTACAATATGGTAGAATGAAGCGATTTCACTAAGAAACTGGTATATTCTAGCTTACATTGTTTAAAGATCATAATTAGGAAATAATTTACATCATTGAAAGTGTATATTAACAGCGTTAATATACACTTTCAATGATCAGTTAAAATTATTAATACACAACTATACAAGCACAGTTTTGGCAAACAATGAGGAGTAGCCTCCTCAGATAAGATTAGGCTTTGGAACTTTGATAGTGATCAATGACCCAATAGGTAACCAAAACCTGTATCATCACCATGATCATCATCATCATCACCAGCCATTATCAGTCTACTGCTGGACATAGGCCTGGTTCCCTTGCAAGTGTCAAAAAAATAATGTATTTTACATGTTGACAAAGTCACATTTTTTCATTGCTCCAAGACGATGCTTTGAGAAAAAGGTTATTGACATACAAAGAAGTCATTGTACATGATTTAAATTTTCCTTTTAACGTACGAAACCTGTACTGTATGTGATAATCAAATACGACCAATCATCTTCAACGAATCACGTGTCTTTACAATAACTGCAATGCGGTTGAATTAATTGTTTATTCAATGACGCGATAGGAGTCAATAACAAAAAAAGTTGTCCTTTTTTGTTTACATTTTATAGCTTTGGATCAACAAATCGGAAACACCAGATTCTTTGTTCGTCCGTGTCGAATTTATTTGAAATAAATACTTTTTCATTATCATAGTTATAATCCATAAATCATGATTAATTAAAAAGTTCCACAGTAAATAGGTTGGTTTCAAACCAACAACGTTTGTCTAACATTTCGACTATGTACTAAAGAAAATAAAGCCAGTCGCCTGCTCATTTTTGCCTTGAAATCAAAATAGCTACGTTCAACTTGGTTTTTCCAGTTCACTTAGGCACGCGTTCACTTAAATTTACCCATGGTATTAATTAGCCAAACAAATCCATTGCTACCGACGCGTAACGATAAGCTATAAAATTGATTATTTGCTCATTTCTATGTGTGAAACATTAAAAAACTGACACTTTAATATGTCAAACAAGATTAACGCGGTATGACTTGACATTATAACTTTAGAAGGTTAATGAACTGTCAAAAAGGGAGATTCTAAATTAAGTTTGACACGACACTAGTGAAAATGTTGTGCTTGACAAAAAATGTCAATGGCGATGTTGCCTCTAGACGCGATAAATGCCTAAATACCATTCCAGTAACCTCGGAACTTCGTAGCTTAATGATATACCTACCTAGAATTTTAATTTCATTATAACTGATTAATATTCAGTCAATTGGCTAGCAAAATCCGTGACCTCACGTCTTTCCGAAGCCTTACAAATATATGAAGTAATCCTTACAATAATATGTTTTGACAGCTACTGAAAAGTATACCAATTGACTAAACAGTTCACATTGTTTGGCTATTCCAAGCCACACATCAGCAGCCGAATGCATATTTTGATCAATCGAATAAGAAATCATAAAATCAGCTAGGCCAAATCCAACGCAATATAATACCAGCACTTAATCGATAAAAACAACAAAGCGCTGCAATCCATCCACGTTACGATCAATGCATACCACACAAACAACAACAAATCTTTCACATGACAACCGTCAATAACAAACACAATTACCGGCGTCGCGGAAGCCATTTCACACGTAAACATTTGTTTCTATATAAACGCGGTACCGCGAACACGCGCGTACGCACCGCTGCCCGCAATGCCACTGTTTGGTGCGCCCGCGCAGCACGTCACGGCCGCCCGAGATGACAGCGGACATTCGCGCGAACAATGAACCGAGATGGCACTGACGAAAATTTACATAATAAACGCTTGGACGAGAAATGTACTTGTTTAACGCGGCCGAGATGGACGTAACTAGATCGTCTGTTTTTTTTATGCAAGAGGCTGCAGACGAGCAAATGTGATACCTGATGGTAAGCAGTCAACACCGCCCATGGACTCCCGCAACTCGAAACAAGTTTTAATCTCAAATGAGGTAAGGTTTCCAAGTCGTAGCTGTTTATTTAGCTGTTTGTTTTTATTAGTACAGAATAGTGACTGACATTATATGGTTGATGAGCAAAGTAGCCTACCACTGTAGGAAAAGGGTAAATAACGAAAGATTTGTCAATCAACTTCACTTTTCATTTTAGGGGCTATCCTTGACACAGCTGGTCACTTTTGTGGGTCTCTTTTCTTCCTTACGTTTGCCTCCACGAAGTTTGTGGACTCTCTTCACTTCTCTAATGGATGGCCCCCTTAAAAGGGGTTCACAAGTTCGTATAGTATAGTGGATCTGTTGCCTTTATAGCGGGAGAGAACCCGAACTTACCAAATGTGCAAGCTTATCTATATTATGTTTATGTAGATGAGAAAATCGGAGCGATTCAATAGGAAATAATTTCATGGTCCTTTGATATGTCCGCTAGCGTAAACAGAACAGATGGTCCGGTCAATGTTATGTAAATTTTGCGCCGCTCATTTCGAGAAGCCAGTTTGGGCAGTGAAATTAACAGAAGTTGTGAAGAAAACGTGCCATTATCGAATCGAATTGTTACAACTAATTCTATTAAGAAAGTATTCAATCAATTACCGAATTGAGAACCGTCCTCTTTTTGAGTTTTTAAAGTATGTTTAAAACTAAGGTCTGATGGTACAATGCCATAAAAAATTAATATTTAGCCTTATAAAAGGAACATATCATATGACACGTGACATCTGCGCACCACCTACTGAAGCGTTCGGAGCATGGCAAAGATGTACGTATCACTCAACTTCAGTTAGAAGTATTTTCTGAACGCTACGAATGTGAGACGAACGTATAAGATGTGAGCCCTTCCATGCGTTGAAAGCTTGACGTTCTAGAAATCATTCACAATAGTGCAATATCAAGTCACGATTTAAATTTTAACGCACAAATGCAATTCCATCCTCATACATTTCTATGGATGACCAATCCGACGCATTCACGCATTGTTTCAGGTCAAAACACTATGGTCTTGTTGCTAACGATGACTGTGAAAGCTAAAATTACCGTATTTTATATTTCCCGTGCCATTGCAGATAATAACGTATCTATGTGTCACCGGAAAATAGCAAGAATCGTAAGTTGATCAATTTCCTAGGTAGTTGATTAACTTTCGGAATATAACAAACGGTAGTTGAAATGTATTATTTAACGCAATAGATTTCAGTAAGTTGATCAATTTACGGTAGCGTGACTGTCATTTAATAATTTACGATTTTGACACACGTAAAATCGTCCTCAAATGGGCCAATCGTTGCTCAATGTACTATTTAACGGTGCACTATTTCCCGTAACTTAATACACTGTTCCCTGATTGGTTGCTGGGATAACGCCACGTGAGCCATTGAACCAATCAACGTTCACCTCACCTTCGTCGGATGATTTTACGGGAAGACCCCGTAAAATGATCAATTTACTAAAATACATAAGTACGTTAAATAATACATTTCAACTGCCGTTTATTATTTTCCGGAAGTTAATCAACTACCTAGGAAATTGATCAACTTACGATTCTTGCTATTTTCCGGTGACATATGCAACATATGACCGGACAGCGGCTTCCCTGAGCCGACGAGTTCCGTTCGATATCACGAGAGGAACTGTCAATTACGATCCAGTTTGAACCCGCCGTAATAATACGCTCAGATCTCCTGTATGCACTAACGGGAATAGGGTTTACTTTGATGTATAGGAAACGGTCAACTTTAAGATCTGCACCGATATCCAGTGCTTCGGGGAAGTTGTTTGGAAATGAGACGATTTCGGTCATTAAGATCATCATTATCAGTAGTCCACTGCTGAACATAGGTTTTTGAGTATCCTAAACCGACGAGCATGTATGGAAGAGTATGATGAATGTGGACGAAGCAAAAGTTGTGTGCCAGGATCGTATCAAATGGAAGGACGTGGTCTCTGCTTACCGCTCTGGAGGTAAGGCGTGACGTTACGTATGTATGTATGTTTACTATCGTTTTATTTGTATATTTGTTGAATACGTATTTCGAATTCGTTGCGGACGTTTTGTGAAAAGCGCTGTGGTCTCAATGTGTAATTTTTTTAAGACGCCCAAATGTTTACTCTAGAGTCATTTTAAAGTTGCATTAGGCTAGGCGCGCACTGTGACAGTCGTTTCATCTCTTTTGCACGTTTAAAATGAGAAGAAGAGAGATAGATATCTCTTCTTCTATTGATTCTGTGGCAGATGCCACGGTGACAAAAAGCACCAGTGCACGCCTAGGCTTAAGATCTACCGTACGAATAAGTAAGATCTAATTTGGCCCCTTAAACGACAAATAGTCGAGTTGTGTTTATTCAAATGTCCGTTCATGACAGTTATATTGACAGATATCGTTATGCACAGGTTATTATACTTTTGAGTGAACTATTTGGCCTTGTACATCCGATAATGTTCGTCTGATGCTTTAATTTGTCGCTAACCCAAGGGTCGCAGCCTTTCATATCCCTGCAGTCCTACAATGATGACAAGACCGCCCGGTCTATCAAATGATCCGGGTCAGACATTAAAATAAAAAAAAAATAACGTATATTCCAATGACAAATATGTCCAATGTCTATATACCATCAGACAATGGACCTAAATTTCTATTAACCTTTCGGGTTTAAACTCCCACTTGGTCTTTTACGACGGCGCGAATTGGCGCAGACGAAGGATGACGTCACGGGTGCGGCCGTTGCCCGTTAAACATTAATAATAACATGTCACGTTCCTAAATTAAGATCTATTTAATGCGGGCCGTGGGTTTTTGACGTTTATTGAAGTTGGTTGTTGGTGGAATAAGACTGGTGGGACTGGTATCATGCAAGGTTCTTGACTGTACCATGATCAACAGATGTGGATGAAGTGAAACGCCTCCGTAAGTACTCCAAACCACCGAGTCAGACGTATTGGTTGGAAGATAAAAGGTATGTAATATAATGGAAGCACGGATCTACTTAAATTTTAAGATGAATTAAAAGACAAAATATAATACATAAGTATTTTGTCTATGCCGAGTTTGAACTATCAGCAACGAAGCCCCTATAGGTACCTAAGTAAAGTAAACAAATATATTTAAAAAAAAACGACAATAAAGGTTTGAACAAAAAATTGGAAGAACCTTAGAAAAAGTGAAAGCCCATTTTTATTTCTTTATCTATACTGTTCCCAGTTTCAGCCCAACAAAATTATAAGCTACTCTATAACATTACAATTTTGATTGTTAGCAAATGTTCTCGAAAATTCCATAATACAAATTTTGTTACAACGTTCTATTAAATTCTATATTTGAATTTAAATCGACGAATCAGACGTTCGCGCCGGCTCGCCCGGAGCAAATACGACTCCCAAGTTCAGGGTTCCGTTTAACGGTTACAAGTTAACCCATTAGTAGCCAGGTGACCGCCTAATATTGGCGCCCTGTGAGTTCATTTGCAAGGGGTAGACATTTGACACAGGCGGTAGCACTCTCGTTTTAAATTAGCAGCTTTCGTACTATTGCTTGGGTTAACTTAATATAACTTTAATTGATTTCTATGCACCTATAAGGAAATTTCTTTGGAGGGTAGTGGGAAGTTATCATATACCTATAATGGGTTTTAGCGTATAGATTTGCCGTAGTTATGTGCTTTAAAGCGATATAAATCTAAATTAGTTGTATTTTAACTTAATGAAAGAATGAATTTAACTAGTTTTACATTAGCACGTGGACCTCATATAAGGGCCCAAAGCCATTACTTTAAAAAAAACTAGTTACAATAGTAGATTCCTGTCCTGTCCTGAGTCAGCTGACGCATGTAACAACAGTTGTTATGTCGCACCCAGGAAGCACACTAATGTTTGCACTAAAAGCAGGAGTTGTCACAAATTACCCACCGGTTACCAGCGAATGTTATTAACTTAATAATGTATTAAAGCTTCGAGTCTTATATTTCGCCTAAAAGCATTTACCCAGCCCATTGATAACCTACAAATTATTATTTAAAGAATAAATCATTACATTATTTCATTTGTTAAATATTCCATTAACAAACAAATGAACATAAGTAAAAGCCGTTTGAAGTTATTTTAAAGCACCTTACCTAAGTTTGCGGTTACATTAAGTAGATACTAACCTACTTTCGCTATACAGAGAATTATTTGTAAAAACAAATACTCACTAATAATATAACCACAGTCAAAGCGAATCAGAATTACCAAGGAAACGTTTGAGACAAATTTTAAAATTAAACTTTTAATATTCTGTATCTGTTTAAAAAATAACCAATAAGAAGAAATTAGTTCGAATTACGTTGATTTATTTGTAATGGGGTAAAAAAAAACAACATTATCACTGTGTTTCACAGCTAAGTCAAGCATAGTTTTATACGCGATTCGGTCTAATCTATGCCTGGCAGGGTGTGAATGTGGAAAATTCAAATATAGTATTTTGTGCCTGTTTATTAAAACAAAAACTGTCTAAAGACTGACTTAATATTGCACAATTCCCAAACTCCTGAAACTTATTTCAAATAAAAAAAACATTATGCCCAAATAGACTTGGTCTACAAAAGGTTGTACCTACTTGAACTTGAAACACCTCATATTTAAGCGTAACACACTACAGTACACTCAAATTAAATTTTACTGCACCTTAAGTGGACTTGTTTGCATACGATTATAAACCTTAGACACCTCTAAATAAAGTGATACGTTCATACTAAGAGGTATCAGTGTGATGTTACGTACAAACGACCAAACATCAACCCACTCTTTCAAATTTTAGCAAAGAATTTTCAACCAAGACTCCAACGCATAGAGTCTATCAATCTAGATAATTATGACAGTTTTCGTAACTTCACGTGTGGTGCTCTGTACGTACAAGCTTAAGGATTCCACTCTAAGACGATGGAGGGTTGTACCTATGAATTTAATATAATGTTAGATGAAAGTAGACGTCACAGGAAATTAACTAAGCAACATTAATTAGAGAAAGTTTGTGCCTCCATCACACCCAGCGGTCTACCGAAGTGAGAGATTTGCAGAATGCAGGTCACGCGGCTATGTCATAAATGTGACAGATCGACGACTATTCTCGCGTAGGAACATTATCATGAGGTTAGCGTGAAAGAAAAAAAATATCAAAATTAACCTTTACGCCAGCACTTTTTTACGTTTCTTCACGCCCGACGCCAAGCTTAGTAAAACTGTCTGTGGTTGTGAATTGTGATTTTGACTAGTCATGGGACATCTCCAAGTATAACTAAAAATATTGTTATTTTATTACCTAAATTTAGACAACTTTAGTTGTCAATGGCGTCTCAGTCACGGGACCGTTTTGACAACTAAAGTTGCCAATGGCGTTCATAAGGTTAAACGTCAAATGTGACATTTCGTACGGAGCGCCATTAGTTTTGGTTTCAGCCACGCGTCAAATGATTCTTGTCGGCCTGTATGTATCTGTTGTTTAAGTCAAACGCAAACTTAATTGAAAACATTAATTGTTTACTATTTACTGAAATTCCTAGAATAATTAACAATGATTTGAAAGAACGCATTTAGAAAGCACCAAATTTTATTTTTATACTGGTACAGTGCACGATTAACATTCAGTTTGGAACAACATTGTATGTCCAAACGCTCTTAAAAGAACATTTAATAGTTTCAAGACGACCATATATCATTGAGACTTTAAACTAAACTAGATAAAGAATTTCTTGGCAACAAATCTTAGTCGGACGAAAACGGAGAAAACTCTAAATTCGGATCATGTCGCCGTATCACGGATTACCATAAATGAATAATTTATTTATAATAATAATAATAATAAAGTTTATTGCTCACCATAATCACACATTTGGTACATGATATAAATATGCTAAACATTAAATTTACGATTATGGTGGGTTGATTCTTAAACTAGGAAAATTCCTGTATCTTAAGATATCAACCCTCCACCTCACTAATGACATAATAACTATACCTAATAATTATGGTCTTGTCAAAGGAAGTACAAACTATTTTATTTTAGAATGTGATAGGCCTGTAGATAAGCTGAATCTAAAAACCAATACATTTCAATTCCAAAGAGGAAATTATGAAAGAAAACTAAAAAGAAGACTATTGTATTAGTTGTTGTGTGTGGTGTGAGAATATATAGTATATACCTACTTATGTTGAATTGAGAGTTTGTGTATGTGTGTGTGTGTGAGTGGTGGATTAGTATGGGTCTGTGCTTATGAGTTGTGTGTGTATATGCGTGTGTGTATATGTGTGTGAGTGCATCTTTGGTCGTCAGTGCGTGTGTATGCGCCGTCTTTGAGTGCGTGTGAGTGTGCATTATTTAGTGTTCGAGTGTGAAGAAGTAAGAATCGCATATGCGTTACAATAACATATAGTTCACAGCAGTATTTGCAAATAAATTATTTATTCGCGACTGTGGCGGGCGTCACCGGCTGATTACGGGACGAATGTTGAAAGCGGAGGCCTTATCTGACAGTTTCCCGGCGAGGATGCCGCATTGCTAAGAGAATGTGTGGAAAGTACGAAAAAGCATGACCGTTTACGTATATGAGATAAATGTTTTTTTTTATTGCTGATGGCGGCAGACAAGCGGCCTGTCTGATGTTAAACAGTAACCGCCGCAGGCTAGGTAAGCCGGGGTAGTAAGATAGATAGGTACCTAGGCAAATATTCTTTATTACACAAAATACAAACATGTACAAAAAGATATATATATGTAGTAGAAAATATGCGGTCTTATCACTAATAAGCGATCTCTTCCAGACAAACTTCAGGTAGAGGACGTGTAATTTTCTAAAGACATAGATCTTTGGTAATTCAAGTATAGATGATAGGTGCTTAAGTATTCGCTCATCACAGCAGAAGGCAAACTACAACGGTCAACTATTAATCTGATAAAACTGCCTTATAACGACAGGATACACAAACTTTGTTTGCATGGAATCCTTAAAAACAAAGCGTGAAGGAGCATCTTACGGACCAGGAGGGAAACGGCTACTGACCGCAAAGCTGATTAAGCTGAAGTTTCTCGTCTGTTGTCATAGCGACATTCCTCAAAAGAAGCAAAAGAATGTTACGGTCTACATTCTATAAGAAAAAGAACCATAGACAAGGAAAATTTGCAATTTCATTTTAACACCAACAACGTACCTACGCGTACGCCCCAAAGTAAATACGACAAAGGGTTTACACAACCAAAAACAGAATCGTATCTTTCTGCAGGTGAGAGTTAGGCAATACTGCCCCCCGTATTTTGTTCACTTATCGACAACATTTTTGCATATACTCCTGCCGTTTGCCGGGCCGAGCTGACTGTAGATTTTCGCCATAAAAACCTTATCTGCCCGCATTGCGAATCCGGCGGTCGTCCATTTCCATATTCAGATTGGCGTTTGTTTTCTCTCTCTTACCGACGGAGATTTTTGTAGTAATGGAGGAATAACGATGTTGGCGCGTGGAATACTGATAGCGGTTGGGGAAACATCGCGGTGGAATGAATAGCCTGTCTGAATGTCTTACTGTTCTTGTACGTCTCTTTCACAAAGAGAAGCTATTTATACGTGACATATGACGGATAGTCAGAGATGGATGTTTTGGCACGTGACCGATTTGGGAACTAACGCCGCCCCTTACACCAAGTGTCACTTTTAACGTTTATTTTTGACATATTTATATGACACTATGCCCCTTCTTATTGCAATTTCACCCACAGTAGGTAATAGACTACTCCTCATTGCCATGGTCTCTCTGTCAAGAGATGTCAGATAACAATATCATTAAAACCCGTTGAGTGGTTTTCGTGTGGAAGATTGACTAACATAGATCTATATATTCATACAGACAAAAAGGAATGAAGAATGTAAATATGTAATGAAGAAGAGCGGAATTACGAAAGTTACGTAAAGTAAAAAAAAAATTCAATCTTTTTTTAATATCCAAAAAGAAAGACAGCATTAGGAGTGCTTTATTGAAGCGCAAGAGACATTGACCGACCGTGGAAATACAAAAACGAATGGAGACCCGCTACCTTGAATCACGTTTGCATCAATGGATAAATTTGAAAGCACGCAATGTAGCATTGAATGTCACAAAGACTCAGGAGCTTCATGCATGTAAATTATACTTTAACAAACAAAGACCAGTCTCATCGTATCTATCAAAATGCATTTATTTCCATAAATCGGGCACGCGATTGTGGGCCGCCAACTAAATGGGTCACATCTATTAGAAGCACTCTCTCTTGGCTGAAGCACCTAATAGCTTCATTGGTTCTCAGTTAAATCCATTACTTCTCAGTGGCCTTTGGTTGTAAGATCTAGGCACTTGACGCTAAATGGGCTGTCTAACTGTGGAAAATAGGATCTAGTTCGGATGGATTGCTGGTTTTAGATTAATTGTACCTACAGTCAGCAAACAGCAGTACAGTGATAATTTGAAAATATCTTCGCATATCTTAAACTCTTAAGTGTCAAATTGATCTAATCACACAGTTGTCAAATAGAGGTAAACTGGCAGCTTTTCATAATTATCTTAATAATCAAGGTGATCATCATCAGCCTATTGCAGTCCACTGCTAGACATAGGCCTCTCCAGTTGTTCGCCACTTTGAGCAAACACAGCCTCCAATTAATCTAACGTATGTTATTAATTTTGTTCTTTTCCTACTAACTGAACATAACGATTAAGAAAATTGCGGTAATGCTAGTCTAAAGTTGAACGGATAAACAGTTTCATTGGTTTACTACCTCCCCACGATTTGTTTGCTGAACACCGTGTCGCTACCAAAGTTCTACAGGGGACCTAGTGGGGCGTCCGCACAAGTTGTCGGCGGGAGGGCAAATAAAACGGAAGCGGCCAAACTCGTATGCAAACAGGCGGGAACTTGTTCTAATATAGCACAAACATTGCGGTTGGCGCCCAACGTGGGGCCGAGTTTCGTCGTTGCACAATTAGGGGCATTTTAATTAACTTTGCGAGCGTTATGAACGCAATTTAGTATCTTATTCTATTTAATATAAGCTAGTTTAGTGTTACAGCTACGGAATATTAATAAACTGGCATATTTTATAGAACGGTCTTGTTTTTCAAGCTTTGTAATAAAGTAATACTTTGTTGCTTTTTGTTATCACAAATTCGCTATAAAAATGAAAATACCAAAGCTAGAATATCTTACAGCTTTGATTAACATGTTTTAATTACTTCATAATGTGAAAAGAGACAATTTGATCAGCTATAATGCATACTACTAGTAAATGAAAAATCCTATAAATTATTTGTAAAGTAAGGTTTAGGAAACATCAGGTCGTTTAAATACAATCTATAAACAATAAAGTTTCCTCTACCTAAAAGCTGTTTGGAAGAGATCGCATCTAGCGATAAGACCGCTTAAATTGTAGTACCATAAATCTGTGCTGCAATCTGCTGTAAATGTTTAGTGCCATAAAGACATATATCTAAAGCGACGTACATAATATTGCCAGTGCCATGACAATAAAACGCATACGACTAAACTCTTAGGCAAATAGGCGAAAACTTGTTCCCATAAAGTAGTACAAACATTCCACCCGAGCCAGGCGAATCTCTGCACATGCACAAATTAGTGATGTTTCGACTAACTTCGTCTGAGTATTATAAATGGCAACATTAGTATACAATTTAGCTCTGGAATAAATTAAATCTTCTTGTATTACTGAAAACTTTGGTCAAATGAGTTTTAAGAATATTATTGTGTGATTACTAAATGTATCCGTGTATATTTCAACGTTTACAGTTCTCAATAATTTATTGCAATTATGTGTGTATTACAAATGTTCTGTTGTATGGAAATTAGATCAATTATAGACCCTGAAAAGATACGCAATGGAAGAGAGGAAGCTCATAATTATAATAATTCTTTATTACCGTAATTATGATGTGAAGAAGTGTGATAATAATTGTAATACATAATATACTGATATGTTTACTTCGTACTATGTTTTTAAGTGCAATTAATCATATTTCATACTCTATCTATAAATGTTTGTATTTTGTGCAAGAAAAAAAAACTATCTACCTCACTACTACTACATGAACACAATATTACAAAAATTGCACATACACCCATTGTATATGTCCTCTTTACCCACTTATAGTAAGGGACTTATGCTGAGTGAGTACCTTTTTATGTAGGATCACAATCCTTCTTTTACATCGTCAAAATGGTGACTCCATTTGTATATTTTCGGTTCCTCACGTAGGTTTTCTTGTTCTTTTTATTTTATTTTTTGATACAAACAACCGATTTTGTTTCTTTCATCGTCTTTTACCTGCTCTGCAAATTCCTAACTTTAACATTTTAAATACGAGTAGATCCTAGTTCTAATTCAGAAGACAGAGCTGCTTAAGCATGCAACCTTGTTCTAATAAAACAAACATTGCGGGCTGGCGCCCAACGCGGGGCTCGAAATTTGTACGCCGCGTTGTCGCCACGCAATTAGGGATATTTTAATTAACTTTGCACGCGTTATGAACGGCAATTCGAGTCGTATTCTGTTAATTGAATACGTGGCCCACGCTCGTATGGGATTATCGCTGTTTGTTCCGTTTGGCGTGTGCGGTCCGCTTCACTTGGCGCCGGGATTCCTGTTAAGATTCTGATTGTGCCTAATGAATGTTTGTTCGAGGGACTTTTGTGTTCGCTTCCCGTTAAAGTGGGGGTTTATTATCAATGAATTGCTAATAAGGCAAGGGCTTTGTTTAACATATATTCATTACGTGAAGGGCTTTTAAGGAATACAATTGTATACTCGTAGTAATCTAATCTATTTTGGCAGCTCGCTGAGTTAACACCATGATTTTCGCTTCATTTGTTAATGTACATTTTCAAATGTAAAGCGATACGAGTATAATAAGCATACGAGGAAACATTTTCATTACTTCAAATGTAGAGGACGGCAAATGTTGTCATAAGTTACAAACTTGTGTTGGATACATAGACGATTTTAGTTCTTGGTTCATTTAGTTCTCTGTGTATGCAAAGGTTTTTAAAATCAGGAGTGATGTGAAACCTAGAGTTACGCCAACCCAATGCTTTATTCGTTAAGCCACGTTTTTAAATATTCCCCTTGTACAGCGTATGAGTGGCTGGCTCCATGAAGATAGACGATCACTATGAATGATATTCGTTGTCCAGTACATCCCAAATAGAAATAATGCCTAATTTGTTACAATGAGAAAGTTTGTATGACCATTCATTTAGAAAAATTTATAATAACCAAAGAATTTTTCCATTTAG
The DNA here is from genome assembly GCA_031163375.1 of Conogethes punctiferalis. NCBI lineage: Eukaryota > Metazoa > Arthropoda > Insecta > Lepidoptera > Crambidae > Conogethes > Conogethes punctiferalis. The sequence continues at coordinate 12,269,423 of CM062090.1, read as the reverse complement.
AATTTCATGGTTATTGCACTTCGTGACTCCACAATCTTCAATACAATGAACGAATCTTCAGCCAGGAATGGAATCGGGAGCTTTTGGAAAAGGTCAGGTAGGATCGGGGCATTGGGGCACTGGAAAAGAAAACATTCAGTCAATAACAAAGAAAATTATGACGATAATTTTCGAGGGTTTTTGACTTATAGAATCCAGTCTATCAAGCTACATATTAACAGTGTACAAAATAGATGACTCCATACATACAGGCATATGACGTCATCGTCGAATAATTAATAAATTGACTGTCAAAGTATTCCGTTACTTTAAAAAAATAAAAATTAGTACGTGGATTTGATGTTATTAGGGTTCGGTAGCAAAATGGCAAACACCCTCATAGATTCGTCGTGTCCGTTTATTTTTAAAGCGTTACATTGAAATCAAAAACACCATCTCACCATCTAATACGAGTAGGTTTCTCCGGGAAATAGAAATATGCAAATATTTCTACGGCGGAACATCCGTGATATGACGTCGGTTGCGTTTCGGGATCAGTCCACCGACTGATACACCCATAGCCACAGCTACCTTACCAGCCATCCATTAGCCAGCCAGCGGGCCAGCAGGCGGTGGCAACTAACTAGTGATTGAGCTGGCTACTTTTACATTACTGCAGCGACTTGGTTTTTTTTTCGCTTTCTTGATAGAATGCGCTTAGTTGATGGCGATGGAAGGCCACTGTACTGTGATACTACAAAAAAAGCTTTGCTATGCCATTATAAAAAGAATGAAATAAAAGAGTGTCAGGTATTAAAGGCGCGGCTAACCAATTTTCAAAGGCAAAGAAACCTCCTCCTTTTTTGAAGTCTGTTAAAAACGGACATTTCGGCAGCAACAGTCAACACGGCATAGGTACATGACATATAATTTTTTTAATACACATGTCCTCATTCCTTATCATTTTGGGCCTTTTAAACGAAGCGTGATGGTTGATTTTCGTTCCAGTAATTCATCATCATCATCATTCGCCTGCCCTGTTCCCATTATCTGGGGTCGGCGCAATATGTTTTCTTCTTCCATTCATCCCTATCAGCCGTCATGGTCTCATTCACTCCTTTCTCAGCCATATCATCATTCACGCAGTCCATCCATCTTCGTTCCAGTCATTATTCAAATATTATATTGGTCTTCAACGCCTGCTTAACATCAGCAGGATACGGTAATTTTCAAGCTGAAATAGTTTGCGACAGAAAAGAAACACTAAAAAGACACATTAGGTACAATGTCTCATGACAAACTCGTAATAACTATCTATGTATTATGTATCTATTCAAATAGCTTCATAATGTACGACTCAATTCACTATCTATTGGTTAAATTAAACTGTGTGACATCATGCGTGAGGCTCGACAAGACGACGGAACATTGCTGTTAATTTAGAATGTTTGAGGCGCACAATGAACAGAAAAAGACGGTAGTAAGCATTGCAAAATAAACCTTATTACATTGTCATTACAATTCAATGTATATTTTTGTTTTAAATTTTACACACTACTAAGTCATGTGCGTAATAATGACCCATCGCCATATAGAAAGCCATCAGGTGACGGGAAGCCACTATACTATGTAACTAAAAAAAAAACGTACTAACCTAATAGCCCAAGTGACTAAAATTATTAAGCTAGTCAATGGTCGCTCAGATTGTCCGATGCTATTGTCTAAAGTTGTATTTTTTTTTATACTACTAGGGTTAACAAAATGGCTGCCGGCCTGCCTGATGGTAAGCGGTCACAGCCCATGAACGCCTGCAACACCAGGGGCGTCGCATGCGCTTTGCCGACCAAAGGGTCGGCAAAGCGCAAAAAATCTATATATTTCAGACTTGAAGGACCTCCACCCTATAGAATACCGCAGCCAAATTTTTTTTTTTTTTTTTTTTATATAGTGGCTCGACATAATGGCTTCCCTACGCCTGATGGAAAGCGAAAGAGAAGCCCAAGTCGCTGTGACAACGGGCAAGTAACTGGTCAGTTACTTGTCAGTTGCCACCGCCATGCCGGCCCAACCCTAACCCCCCCACGAGCTCCGGAAACCCTACTCACCGGCAGAAACACGACCCAGAGGTCATTTGACTGCGGTATTCTATAGGGTGGAGGTCCTTCCCCGGACGGGCGGCTCAATTCGAGCGAAGATTCGCTATGCCCTACCTCTCTTAAAATAAAATGACCTCCGGGTCGTGTTTCTGCTGGTGAGTAGGGTTTGCAGTGCTCGTGGGGGGTTAGGTTTGGGCCGGCATGGCATTGGCAACTGACAGGTAACTTACCAGTTACTTGCGAGTTGTCACAGCGACTTAGGCTTCTCTTTCCATCAGGCGTAGGGAAGCCATTATGTCGAGCTACTAAAAAAAAAAAAAACATCAAGCGGGTCGTAAGCTTGTTGCCACGTTAGTAGTATAAAAAAAATCCGGAAGCCACAGACAAAAACTGCCAACAAATTCCGTCAAACACAACTCAACAAACTTGTTAATAAAATCATCCGATCCTCCGTAAGTCCCACACCAAGACGTTAGTGTGAAGACATAATCTCCGCTCATTGTTTCCGATGCACGCCCGGCCCTTTGTGAGTGCAGCCGGCTTAATTAGAGTTACGAACTGACGGCGACTCGGCGCAAACAGACGCGTCTACCTACTGAACGGCTCCTTTAACTGTTTGGAGCGTGACACTCACCAAATAATCATCTCTTGCTAGCTAATATAAAAGTATAAGAAATAGTGTAAAACATAGTTATGCTCAAACATTAGAGAGCCTTGCCCGGCCTTGAGCTCCACAAGCCTCGCCAGACGTGAGGCATTAGGCCTCAGTAAAAAATAAAATGAAAAATTCAACCATCGAATATAAATAGAAACAAGATCATCACATACATTGCTCTGATCCCAAAGTAAGTAGCGTAAGCACTTGTGTTATGGGTATCAGAAGGTACCACAAATAAATACTTAAATACAAATATAAACACCCAGACACGGAACAAACACAAGTGTTCATCACACGATTGTGTATGTGAAACCCTTGGTTCAAAAGGCAGGGGTCACTACCAATTGAGCCACCGAGCTAGATATTATAATACCACGACGTGACACTCAACAAATATCAGTATTTTGCTGGTCAATGGGAATACGGTACCCAACCATGTATGAGATATAGTGTTAATATGTTGTTATGTACGAATACAAGCATCAGAGGCCCAGGCCCAGGGCCTTGGGCCTCATAAAGCTTCCTAGGGGTTTCAGCGAATTATGCTTACCTTAATCACGAAGAAAAACATTTAATGTTTTCATTAAATGTATGTAATTTAAATGTTAAGGTTATTTTTCGTAAGTAATAGTACAAATTTGTACTTCTTGGGTTCTTGTTACATCATTACGAAAGAATTGTTAGATGGATTTAAATGAAATGCAGGATACAATCGTTTATTACATAGATTAATCAATTGGAAAGTTTTAATACAAGAGTTGGGGTACAAGAAGCCTTTCCGTGGCTCACACAGAAAACAGTTAGTCCCAGTAAGCTGGGTCTAAGCTGGCCAATTCTATCACCACAATGATACCCAGTACCATTTATTAAGATTACAGGAATGAGGGTTTTCTAAAAAAAAAATGCACCAGGTGGCGCCACACACAAAGCAACTCAGACAGTTACGTGATTGGTTCAATTTTGACATGGCACCGACATTTACATAGCAACTGACGAATCATATGATAGGTGAACCGCAAGCTAAATAACGCCATCTTTTGGGCATTCCATTTTAAAACAGTACCCTTGCTATGGTTTTATAAGACATCTGTGAAGACTTCGGTCCAAGTAAAATGGTACTCACCGTGAACAGTCAGCTCGGAGTCCCGGTTCAGCTCATACAGCCTCAGCGCCTCGTCGAGCTCCAACTGAGTCGATATGGTGCACGGGTCGCCTTCCTCGTCCACCCACTTCATAGTAAACACCTGAAAAGATGACAGAGATTTGGTATAAGAATTTACTTCATCATGAGCCTTGCAAAAGTCTACTGCTGGACACAGGCCTCCCTCAATGACAATAGAGATATTTTAGGGGTTTATGGACTAAATATAGTATTTTAGATCATAAAAATATATTGGACACATATTTTTCCTTTTTTCATTCAAATAAAACAAGCAAAGATCAAGGCATCAAAAGTTACGAATGGGAGTCTTTGACGTCACTCCGTCCTGTAAAAATGGCACACAGTGTGACGTCTTATGTTCAAAGTCAGTAGTATAAAACAAAAGAATGACCTATTCATTGCCAATTGGGGTTACTGACGAATACAAAACTATAATTAAACAGCCTTAGCAGTTAATTTGATGTTTTAAACAATAATTATTTCAAGATCAACAAACCTGATCAGGTGGAAAACGACAAATCGCCACCATTTCCTGCGTAAACTCCTCCAAGGTGATGTTATGGTTGATGTACGTTATCATCACGTCACCGCTATACACCGTCTTCACACGGATATCATTCGCATGATTATCCTGATTCACCTGAGTCGGCATCATGACAATCCAGTTATTACGGAACAGAATGTAATTGGAATGTTGTTTACTGAAAAGTGAATAAAAATATTTTAGGTAACATTGAGAATTATATTTAACACATAGAATCCAGAAAATGGATAAGCATTTAACATATATCCTAAAAAATAGATGTACATCATTTATTGCTATGACAAATTCATTAATCACAGGCTTTCATTGAATCTTTGAAGACAGTAGTAAAAAACAGATAATTACTACCTATTTATAGGTAGATAGGACCTATAAGCTAGGGAAGAGTGGCTCCCTCTGACACAGGTGCCTTGGCACTTACTAGAGGAAGTCAACAACAAATTTGTCAAAACAGCCTTTTAACTGAATAAAGATTATTTTATTTTTTTATTTTTATTTAATGAAGGTCTTTATCGAAGGTTGAAGGATTTTAGGATTACAATTATTTAGATAGCATTATCATAATCTTCATAAATATTTACAGTAAATCTAGCACAAAGGATAATTATAGAATGCATAACAATATATTGAATTTCCCTCCAAATTTCAATTCCCTTCAAATGTTCTGTAACAGGAATCAAACTACAAGATATCTTGTTGGAGTTCATTGGTAAAGACTCTTAATATAGCAAAAACTTAAACATATCTATTTTACGTTATTTAAAATATAATTGCTAAAGAATCCTTGAAGACATTCTATAACAATCAATAGCAATGCAAACAGAGTGCATAACATACACTTTCTATGGTTTCTCTAAGTCTTAACTTGGTTATAACCTCCCTCCATAATTTTGCACTGACTTACAAAGCCCTGCAATAACTTACTAGAGATCTTAATGCCACCTAACGAATGAATTGCTTCCTGTTTTGGACCCTACAATAGGTGTTTCAGTATAATAATACAAGATACATTCTCATAAGGTGATTCATTGTAATGTTTGAATAGTACAAACCTTTTGGAATGTTGAGTTTATCACAACAAGGCCACGTTTTTATATCTCAATTAGGATTAAAATTCCATTGATAAAACTTTAAAACAAATCACCACTAAATGGAAACTGAATTAAACTAATATCAACAAAAGTTTAGCAAAACATTACTCTGATAAAACTTGACGTTTAGTGGGAAACAGTCAACCCAACCCATGAATAATAAAAATTCAAACTTACCGTTTGTCTCACTCTGAGAGGTAGAATTGTTCATACAAAAGAAACGAGACAGCTATACCGGCGTCTATGAGGTTGGGCAACATACAGCAATAAACATAAATGACGTAGCCAGCTGTTTCCGCCAAAAAAGAAATAAAGTTGGAAATTCGTTTTACGCCATCGTTTGAAAATGAATGATATGTTTATTACAAATTTTAATAAAAATAAAATGTGCGTATCTTGCTGTACGAAGTGTGAAATAATTCTTAAGGTTTGTGCTGTGTTGCTTTATTATTTTTTAGGACGTGATTGAAAAATTTATTCATTTTTAATCTGTGATGTTACTTGTCAAAACTGTCAAATTGTGCTGTTTGCATTTTACAGTTTATCGTAATTATTTTATCGGAATTATATTCGATTTTAAGTTCTTTTCATTTCCTTACATATTGCATTTAAGAAAACTATAACTATCATGGTAATATTTGTTCTTAATGTTGTCACAGATAGATCTGTCTTTCGGTGCCATCAAAGCACTGATGACTAATAATCAGGTTTCTGTAGATTGTGACCCGTTTCCTTATAATTTCAGACTGAACAACAAATGGATTGCGCCCTGGACTTGATGCGGCGGCTGCCGCCCCAACAGATCGAGAAAAACTTGACAGATTTAATAGATCTTGTGCCAAATTTGTGTGAAGACCTCTTGTCCTCTGTGGACCAGCCTTTGAAGATTGCTCAGGACCGAAACAACGGGAAGGATTACCTTCTTTGCGACTACAACCGTGATGGAGACTCGTACAGGTCGCCTTGGTCGAACACTTACGATCCTCCCTTAGAAGATGGTTCCATGCCATCTGAAAAGTTAAGGAAACTAGAAGTTGAGGCCAACTATGCATTTGACCAATACAGGGAAATGTATTTCGAGGGTGGCGTCAGCTCTGTGTATTTGTGGGACATGGATCACGGCTTTGCAGGTTTGTTGTATTTGGTTAAATACTAAATTTTGTGTACTATAACTTTGTTTTATCAGTCACATCCTGTCATAAGTAAATAAATAGATAAGAAAGTAATGTTGTTATTTAACAATGTTTAATGAAATCTAAAAACAAGGAATGCTATTCTCTCATTTTCTCTCTAAACTGCAGCTCAAGCTCAAAACAAGTTTTGCACTACATAGTAAAGATGTTAGTAGGTCAAATACTTAAACAATTCAAGTTATTAAATAATGTTTGTCATAATCTATTTTGATGATTTACTTTTACAAGTGGTGCAGTTATATTGCATAAGTTATGAATAAGTTAATGCCTTTTGTATATGTAATTAGTGAACATGTTATACAACCAATGACCACATTTTATGCAACTTATTTTTAGCCTCAAACTGATTAAACAAACCTAATTGGGGTTTTGTTAAAAGAGAAAATTGGCCTCTAATAATGCATTTTCAAAGTAGCAAGGCTGTCCGAAGCTAACAAAAATTGTCTGATATTTTGGTAAAATGGTGTAGTATTTTGAGAGATTTTCACGCCCCTATGTAGACGCTGAGTCAACACGATGTTAATGTTCTGATTATTCAATGCAACATTTTGTTTTTTGACAACAGATACAATTACACCATCCAGTATTTAACAAAGGCTCCCACCAGCAGCACCAGGACCATGTTCTTGCAGGTTTCTCATTCTGTAGGCTTTCTTGTCCAGTCCTTACCTGCAAAAATAATCAATCAGCCATATATATAGCCATCTACTGCTGAACATAGGGTAGCAAAGATAAATGAATGATTCTATCCACAGGTGTGATCTTGATCAAGAAAGCCGGCGATGGCTCTCAGAAAATCAAAGGCTGCTGGGACTCCATCCACGTGGTAGAAGTGGTGGAGAAAAGCTCGGGCCGCAACGCACATTACAAACTAACCTCAACCGCGATGCTGTGGCTCCAGACCAATAAGGAAGGTAGCGGTACCATGAACTTGGGCGGCAGTCTTACCAGACAGGTGAGAGATATGTTTTTTTATATTGGATCATTATAGTGGCTTTTTCGTCTAAAGGAAACTAAAAAGAGAGCCCAAAAATTGCTCTCACAATGAATGGGATACCTCTGTTTTCAGACAGTTACCACAGCCTCGCCTGGATATTCTTCTTCACACTAAAATACACATAGCTTAGAATACATCTTAAAAACTGTATATAGTATTTGTAACTAATGTTCTCAGCCTCTCACAGTCCATTGCTGAACATAGGCATCTTCAATTATGCCATCTTGCTTAGTCTTGGGCTTACCGTATCCAACACTAGCCAGCTATCTTACGCAAGTCGGCACTCCCCCTGGTCTGAGGATTCTACACTATGTTTGGTGAAAAGTGGTCTCTACTACTGACTGGTTATCGATTCTCCAGCTAATGTGGCTGGTCACTGCCACTTGTTAATCCAACAACTTTGCTTCTTTGTGAAATGACCTTTGTTTGAATTCGATATCTCTTGAGAAGCATCGAAAATGGTCCCTCCTTTAGTTGCTTGCTGAGCAACTTGTGGACCAGTTAAGCGTAACATAGTGTAGGATGCCCTCAGGTTGGGTGGAGTGACGATTTGTGCAGGGCTGGATGCAAGAAACCCAAGATCAATGAAAGTGACGTCATCATCATCATCATCATCAGCCTATTACAGTCCACTGCTGGACATAGGCCTCTCCAGTTGTTCGCCACTTAGAGCAAACATCTGGAGGATATACCCATAATCGCCACGCTGGGCAGGCGGGTTGGCGATCGCAGGGCAAAGCTTCTTGCTCTGGTGACGCTGCTGCCCGTCACCGGTCTTTAGTATTTCGCTACGCCTTCAATTGTGATGGTTATACCGCCACCAGTCGATTGCCAGCGCCTCGTTTGTTATTCGGCAGGATGCACCACGGGCAGGTGAGGTTGGCTTGGAGCGAAAAGATGATAGGCCGCTCCCTTACATCCCGTGAAAGTGACGAATAACCGGAAAATCCTATTTCCACCAGTGGTGATAACACTAGTCTCAACACATATTTCTAACGCTTTATGTAATCTTTTTAGGCTGAGCAGGACTCATCTGTCAGCGATGTGACCCCACACATCATCAACATTGGACGCATGGTGGAAGACATGGAAAACAAAATTAGGAATACACTCAATGATATTTATTTTGGTAAGTTATATTGCACTGATTCGTCTGGCTACTTCACAAGTAGTTGTGACTTGTTATGTGGTGATCTTACCTTACATGATATTTTGTCTATGTTCGATTTTTAATATAACTATGTGTAATTTATTTTTATAAAAAAATGGACTTATTGTCCTCAACATCTAGTGTCTATTTATATCTATTATCTTTCTTGGAACTTGGCTGACACGTGATAACAGTGGTTCATTGCGGTTACATAAGATTTTTCGATTTTTGGCCCTCCCCCTCCAATTTCTTGCCTTTTTGTTCAAACGGTAGTTTTTTCCGCTTACATGCTAGCTGTAGAATGAGCTTCTAGCCGCGGTTTTCAGATCTCTGCGAGCGGCGATAATCGTTTAACATCGTATGGGCCTCGTGCCCATCTATCTGCCTTTCTCTGTAATAAAAAGCATGTTTTGTCCGTTTCTCTTCAGGCAAAACTAAGGACATAGTGAACGGCCTCCGGTCGGTGGTCCCGGCGGACGTGGCGCGGCGCACGGCGGCGCTGCAGCACGACCTGGCGCAGGCGCTGCAGCGCCGCCACGTCGCGCGCGCCGACTAGCGCCGCCCGCGCTCGCCCGCGCACGCCCGCCATCACCGGTCAGTAGAGCGTCACTATTTTTAATTTTTATCATTTACTAGCTGCGCCCTGCGGTTTCTCGTTGCAATTATTCGAAATTTTCTCGCCGTAAAAACCATCATTGAACTTCGACGTACGTTTAAAAAAAATTCAAACGTTATTGAAATGATGATGACGAAATCATCATCATCATCAGCCCACACCAGTCCACTGCTGGACATAGGCCTGAATGAAATGAATGAAATTAAAAAAAAAAAAATTGGAGCATATTACAGTATAACACTTACACTTATAAATAGGTAACTTACCTAACTACTATAAAACAATATGCATCCAATGGCTGTCACTCGGCATAAGTCGCGCTGGTTTTGACACTTCTTTTTTTGTAAATAAATACATATTATACATAGTAAACACTCAGACCAATACAAACAGACGCCGCCTGTGTGTGGCCAAACTGCAGCGCGACTTGGCGCTTACGTTGTAGCGACGACATTGGCTTAGAAATTCCCGAGTGTTCAACATTTCATATTGTCAACGTTCGGCTGTCAGTCGCGTGTCCAACCGTACATGCCCTAAGAGCGTTGTTAAAACTTCTAATATAAAATTTAATTGAAGTAGGCCTAAAGCCAAGTTTTAGTTTAAGAAAATTAAAATATGTAATGACTGGATAATTTTTTTGAAATTAATAAATTGTGGATGATTTATTACATACATCCTTTTTAATTTTCAGGTAAGGTGTAGACAATGGAAGAACTGGGGCAAGATATACATAGACACTACTGGTTATATAATAACTTATTCGTTGCAAACATGTAAAATATCTCCTTCTGTCTTTAATAAAAATTTATTTCCAAGCTGTTTCGGGTAACATGTCTATGAGTGCTTTATTTTATCAAAATCAAAATATGAAATAGCATACATTACAACAAAAATAACGTTCAAATATCTATAAAAATATAGATATTAAATAAAAACATGTTTCAGTTAGTATTATAATGTCAAAACCTTCATTATTAATCGTTCCTTGGTTTAAAATGGGGAAAATGTACATTATAATTAGCTACAAGCATTCCAAACACTCGTGAGTTATTTTAAGAACATTATTTTGAATGAGTTGACACAGATCGGTGCGTAGTTTTACGCATATTGCGTTTTGGTTTATGTAACAACCTTCAAATATAAATAGTTATTTTCCCGCAGAAAAAAAGTTCTTTCGATACTGAAATGTATTACCATTTAAATGCAATAAATCAATAGTATTACGGATGGCGAATAGTTTCACAGCGGGAAAATATCGATTAAAAATCAACATCGTATAATATTTTCAGAAATGTAAAGAGTTTTAAACAAACAAGATATAAATAAATTTGTTTGTTTTTCTTGTTTGTATTTACGAGTAAATATAGTGGCTGCATACAACTAAGATTTCAGGATTGAAAAATAACACAGTGAAATCAGTCTGTTGAGTTGAGCTTGATATTCATGAAATATTAATGAGTAACATCAAAAAACATACGTTTTATAAAACTGTGAAAATATAAATTAAAGACAGAAGGAGATAATTTAGTGTAGATAATGTTTGTAACAAAAACATAGTGAACTTCGAAACCTTATGAGTAAATTAGATACCTATTGTAAATTCTATTGAAAATCGTGGAATTATTTTAGTTAACGCGATTACGAACCAGACTTATACATCATCATCATCAGCCTATTACAGTCCACTGCTGGACATAGGCCTCTCCAGTTGTTCGCCACTTAGAGCAAACATCTGGAGGATATACCCATAATCGCCACGCTGGGCAGGCGGGTTGGCGATCGCATGGCGTAGCTTCTTGCTCCGGTGACGCTGCTGCCCGTCATCGGCCTGTGGTATTTAGCTACGCCTTCTATCGTGATGGTTATACCGCCACCAATCGGTTGCCAGCGCCTCGTTTGTTATTCGGCAGGATAAACCACGGGCAGGTGAGGTTGGCTTGGAGTGAAAAGATGATAGGCCGCTCCCTTACATCCATTTCCGAATATCATACAAATGTCCAAAAAAATCGAACGAGCAAAAAAATTATCGTCCCATGGACGGATTGAGTGTTTTTAAGATTGCATTATTTTATTAATGTGGTTGGTTCACTCGAATATTTCTTGAAAAAACATCTCGTTTGAGAAGACTTGATCCACCTACATACCTCCTTTGCTGTACAGCCTGTCTTTTAAGTCATCTAATACACTTTCTTCTTCAGCTCGAGTCTATACTAAAACTAAAAAAAACTATTATATTTTGAGAGTCCATAACTTCGAAACGCGGTTCATTTTATTGCCCGCGCTCAGAAAGTTTTCGCGTTTAGAATAATTCTACTTATAATATTTTGTTTTTTAATTAATTTAATTATTCTTTATAATTATTATATACTTTGGTTCGTAGTCACGTCTACACAACAGTCGCCAATGCTACCACGGTGGTGCTTTGAATTATTATTATAGTCCATTGTATTTCAGTATTTCGACATCTTCAAAGGATATAATTGGAATTTATATAAATTGTAATATAAAGTCACTTAATTTTGTCAAAATTGTAATTATAATATCGTTTCGCTGAACTTATTCTAAGGTTTGTGCGGTTTTGTCGCAAAAGCTGGGATTTTATCTGTAACTTGATTTAAGTCTTTGACTGCCGAGAAACTAGACACAATAGAAAAACTATTGTTTGCCGGTCACCGGTGACCGGCATGGCGGTCAACGTGTTAATCTATAATCGCAGATTGTCAGTCATGTCAGCCAAAAATTCGTTCTAACGAAGTTGATACACCGAAAGGTTGTTAGCTAACGAAGTTACGATGCCGAAAATTCTTCTGCTAGCAATGTTATGAGGCCGAATGTTCGGTAGATACCGAAGTTGTGACAAAGACCGTCGGTATGGTAGGTACTCAAAGCTTGCCAGCTACTGAAATTACGGGATTCTGATAGGTACGTAAGCTATCATTTCCCAATCAAATGAGGACAATTCTGAAATAATATATTTTTAAAAGCATAGTTTTTCTTAGCAAGCCGCACTAACATAACCACACGATGCATTTATCTTAATAATTTTGTAATATTTTGTGTCCGCTCAAGTGATCCATCTCACGCCTAGTTTGCAACTGCATTTGATTGCTTACATTTAGTATTCTTTTTTTATTGTACATTAGAAATCCTGTATTTGTAAATTAAGGCTTATTAAAATAAGAGAACACTTATAAAGTATAATATTAGTTAACAGCAACGAGCCAATGTCTTTAATGTTGCGATTAATTTCATAATAACAATTATTTTAAATTGGCCTCTCTAAATAAATAAATATTTATCTGTATTTTGTTTTTTATTTAACCGATTATTTGAAATCTAGCGACCCGCCCTTGCTTCGGTATTATCCGTGGGTATTTATCATGTACATAAACCTTCTTGAATCACTCTATCTATATTAAAGAATTGAAAGGCTGCAGCTGGTATCGAGGTATTTCAACTAAGGTGTAGTTTTTGGGGTTGTAGGTACCTAATGGGTGTATTATTTCCACAAAAGCCTAGCTTCATGAATGCAAAAGTCCTCAAAGTCAGGTTTACCACAATATCGGCCTACAGATGGCCGCCGGCTGAGGGGCAGGCCGAAAAAGAGATGGCGTGATGGACTGGACCATTTTTCTCCAGGGCCGTCTCCACCAGGGGGTACGGTGCACCGGGCGCAGGTCCCCGGGGGACCCCCCCTTCCCTCTAGGGCGCAGGTTGAGCCCGGCACCCCGGCGCCGAATATTAAGAGCGCGCATACAATTTTAAGCAACTCGAAACGCACGCGGGAGCCGATTCCGAAACACACATAGACATCATTTGTGTCTGTGTGGGTGAGCGGCGCGTCGGACGCTAACTTCGGCGGACGAACATATTTTGATACTTAACAATTTATTATTCATCTAAATTATTTGAACATTCTTTTATTGCTAAATATTTTATTAGTGTAGTATAGGTGCGTACTTATTAAATTTATTTAGAGTACTTTAGAGTACATTATTCTTAAGTGTTTATTAATTAAGGTTTAAGAAAAATATAACAATATTTTTGTCTTTCTATCTTTAAATGTACCAGGTACTTACCTATCCAAATTATATTTTGAAAGGTATTGTGTGAGTGATTGACGTTTTTAATGTTGCTTTATAAAAATCAATAATCCCTACTGTTTTTTCCTTGCCTTGAAAATATTACGACTGCCCACCGCTGTTTCTTGTATAAGACACAAATCTTGCGTAGAATACTACTTTTACGCACTTTTATAAATGATGCGATGCGATGGACAGGTTACAAAGGCGAGCTATCTATATAGGTATGGTGAGTCCTCTTGTGTATATTCAAAAATTGTATTTTTATTTCCTTCCAATCATCTTCATCAGCCCACTGCTGGACATAGGCCTCTCCTAAAGTTCGCCAGTTCTTTCCAATAATAAACGGACGGTTTTTGTTGAATAACTCGCCCCTTTTTTGGTTTTGCAGTAAAACCGTAAGAACAAAAATTGTCGAAAATTTGATTTTCTACAAGTTTGATTCTTACTATTTTTCTTCTAGGATCGGTATTTTGGAAATTAAAATTGAAAACAACAGCAAGTAAAAATAAGTTGTCATTATCTCGTTTATTTTCTACTTTACGGTCTAAATTAAGAAGACTAAACATGTAGAAAATCAATTTTTAAACAATTTTGGTACCTTCCTTTTCCCCCAAAATCGATATTTTGGAAATATAACCCGCAAACCGCGACATATTCAAAACTGTATCATTATCTCCTATGTTGTACTTTTTACAGCATGACTGAAAAGAAACAAAGTTCTAGAGAGTCAAATTCCGAACAATTTTGGTTCCTACCTTTTGCCCCAAAATTGACATTTTGGAAATTAAACTGAATTAATTAATTACCTATTAATATTTCGAATTTAACATAATTCCAATGACGGCGACGAAGCAAATAAAAGAAATAACAAAATACCTATTATGGCAAACTGCTGCACTAATGAGGGCGTAATGAGGGCGCCCATATCGCGTGTGAATTCGCCACCAGAGGTGCTAGTGTAGCGTGAGGTATCCGAAATGTCAATATACATAGGTTCTGTGGGTTAAACGAGTTTATTTCGGAAAATTAAATAATTTTGTGCAATTTTGGCATAGCTGGCATTAATTTTGGAAAATATGAGACACTGCTCAGTGATTGTCTGCGCTTTAAAAGAGGAGCCGAGAAAATGAGGTGTAAAAATTAGCGGTCTGAAAGAAAGAAAACAGTTTTGCTTTTCGGAAGCTTATGTCCTTCTTCTTATAATGAACAAACAGTCATCACATGCATAAAACAAACCTTAACAGCTATGCCCGAAAACCTCACTATACGGTGCGCCCTCTGGTGATTACAAAAACGGTAGCCCTCATTGGCAACGTTGCACCTTGCGACTTGCATACTGCAAGTTACATGCTCACCCTGCTCGTCGCCATAGCACCATTCAGCATACATAGCCGGTAATTTTAACGTAATGTATGTAAATAAGTTACCGTAACATATCAGTATTTTACCAGCCTTTTCGCTAAAATCACCCCTAGTAACCGTAATGGTAATACATTTCACAACTATCATATCGCATTTTGGTTTTACATTTTGGAACAATTTGAACTATAAACTCTCCCATTGTTGACCACTTTGATCGATTTAATTTTAATCTCATATACTTGTTATTTATGTGACACAAAGATTCACTTATTCCACACTAAATAATTAAGCGACAATTCCAAAATTGGATTTTTTATATTTTCTAAATTTAAATAGATCAATTTCGTGCATACTATCAAACATTTTATCATCCATCTTTACACATATAATTTTACTAATAATAACTCGACTATGGGATTTCTAGGACTTTCAGCTTCATTGTATGCCTTTATTTATAGTCGTGAACATGTGACGTAGATTCCTTAAATGCTCCCAACTCAAATGAATCTCCTTATCAGTTTCTTCATGGAAGTTGTTTCTGACCATTGATGTTAACGAGCATAATATGTAATAATCATTGGAATAGCCTTACTTTGTAACTTCATTAGTGAACTAATAAACAAATATCATATTAATTTTTTTTGAAATATTTAGCAAATGTGGTTGTAGATAATAATAATTATAATAATCCTGATCTTTGTATTTGATACTCATGACTAAACATTAAATCATTTCATTAATTTAGTACATTATTTTAACTTAATAAATTTTCCATACAAAAATAATATTACAAAGTATCAAACTCGTGGAGTTGCACTCGCGCAGAGCGGTATACGCTCATAAAAGTGGTTGTGCGTATGTGTGCGTGAGCGGAGCAGCGAGCGGCACGTCCTCCCTCTGGGATGACCCGATTTGGACTGAATCGGCAAGCGTCGCGCGCGTGGCTTTATAGTCACTTTTAAAAAAATCGTATAAAATAACAGGCATAGAATATTAATAAAATAATAATTTTGTGCACTTAAGAAACACTTCTTTTACATTTACACAAAATTTTAACTAAAAGAAACAGTGTTTTCTACTAGAAAAACACTGTTGAAAAGTGTAAATTGAGCTTATTTTGAAAAATTATTTTGGGCAATTTAATAACACATTTTTGAAAGTTTTTTTATCTAGTGCACTAATAGACCATATAAGCTATTGTATAAACATATATTTAAAACATATGTATGTAATGCAATTGATATTAAGACTTTCGAAATTGACTCTGACTCGCATTTTTGCGAATCGGCTTACGGGAGATCTTTGATAAACAAAAATATACTAGTAAATGTTGTATTTTATCTAGCCTACGCACTGCTTGAAGACTTTATCTATATAAAAAACTATGTTTCTTATTTTTAAAAAATCGTTTTATATGATAATAGCTCGCCCGAAAATACCAGTTTCGCCGCAAATACGTCAAATTCTGTATGCGCCCTCTTAAGACGGCCCTGTTTTTCTCTCGGTCTGGCAGGAACTCTGTGGGAATCGGAATGAATGGAGACTTGAGTTTATGAGACTAAGTTCCTTTTGGATGATTACCTAGTGATTTTCGTAGACTCAAGTCCAAATCTCAGTACCTACCTACCACGAGTCCACTAAAAAGAAGAGTTTGTGCCTTTCGAGTTCAGAGTAAAAATTACATGAGTAGGTACGATTTAAAATTTATGATTTTTGAAGAGATTTTTTTATGTTTATAAGACGGCTGCTATGTTTTACAGTTACTCATGGATGGAAGTAATAAACAAGCAGGTTTATTACGTACAACGTAGGTAAACTTCCATGGTGTCAACTGTTTACCATCATTCGAGAAGTAAATAGGCAATCGCTCACCATACTCCTATAAATAACCACCATACTCGAAATTTTGAAAAAAAATAGTCATAAAGTGTTCCATTAAAAGAGAGCGACATAGTCTGTAGGCTGTATATTTATTATTCCAAAACCAAAAACAGAACTGCAAGAAAACTTTAGCTGTCAATCTATTGTCACTGTCACGGAGGGAAGGACTATTTGTCAAAATCCACAGCTGGATTGTGGTATTTGTGGTTGCCTTTCAGAATTTTAAGTAAATCATGCTTGACTACATAGTGTAATTAATCTTGTTTCACTCGTGTGATTATTAAAAAGGTATGTCCTTTATTAACCGCGTGAAATTTTCATGCTCACTAATCAAATCTTTCAAGATTAATAGATTTCCATCAAAATACATTTTTCGTACTGTCCTCTTTTGTCGGAAATTAAATTATGCGTTAGATGAAGACCAATCGCTTTTACATCAATCAATGTATTCATATTATTTTATTTACTATAAAACATATTTTATTATTTTTTAATACCTAACCCAGTAATCAGTCATCTTTTATAGGACTTTGAATCGTTTGTTTAATACCTAATACAAATCCTAACTTTTGACAAACAAACGTAGGTACATATCTACTGAGATGTCTGGAAATATATTGTTATTGTATAACTTCAACTGTTTAGGAATATTGTTGTACTAATAAACCCTTATAAGATTGGTAGTAGGCTAACAAGTTTCTTGCAAGGTTTCAGTAGAAACCATCTTCCTTCCTGCAAGGTGTAACTAGTTACACCTTGCAACTAGTTACACCTTAAGTCTAGACTTAAGTTGTATTTTCATTTTATTTTTATAAAATTTTTTTTTGTGCCTAACTATTTACGGCTACTATCAATTGTTACAGGAATATGATGAACCCTAATGTGGATACAGTACTCGTGATACCTGATGATATACCTGAAGATTCAAGTAACATAATAGATCTAGATGCAGACAATAGCGATGACGTTGTGGAGGTGGCCAACATAGAGGATATGCATAAAACAGGACGATACGACGATATCATCAAAGACAACGAGCTGATGGGAGAGTTCATCGATAAATGTTTGGAGTTGGACAACTCCGAGGGAATGGAAAGAGTGATAAACAGATCACTAATTCCAGCGTACTACAAAACATCTGAAAAGTTTCGCTGTTCCGAAACTTGCCGGATTGTTTTAACAAGATCGTTGTGTAACTTAGAAAAATTTCCGCATTTCAAATTTTCACATGTCAAGGAGCTGTGTTTGAGTTTCAAAGTTAACAGCAAATTTGTAGATAGGTCAAATGGTATGTTAAATAATGATTTTACTACCCTTTATCCATGTTACTGCCTGTTTTATTGAGTTCAGTTCAATAGGCTATTGTGGCTAAAAATTGTAATTAGTCCATCTATTAGCTTATTCAAAAATAAAAGACACATATTTTCCCTTTTTTCATTCATATAAACAATAGCAAAGATACAAGGTATCAAAAGTAAGGAGTGGGAGTCTTTGACGTCACTCGCTCCCGTAAAAATGGCTCACCGAGTGACGTCCTGCGTAATTTCAACGGGCTATTACTTTGTAATTTTTAGTCTAAATTAAAAAATATGTGTTTTTTTATTTTTGAATAAGCTAAAAGACGGACTAATTAAAATTTTTAGCCAGAATAGCCTATTGAGTTTGTCATAGTTGATACATTTTTGATTTTCTTTAAAAACTAAACTTAATTAGTTTTTTAAAAAATATGGTGATCTCTTTACAGTCCATTTTGGCCAATGTCCAGAGAAAATTTACAAAGTATTCTTTGGAAAGTTATAACACCGGTGTTTAAGGGTTATATCACTATCATGGATTCTTTTGAGATTTCTCTCCCCATAAGCAGGTTTCAACTCATCATAAAGTGCAAAATAAGTTGTGTGCACCATAAGTCCCTCTAGATCCATTGCATGCTCAAATAGGATTTATTTCATTGTTTCTATAACTTTATAACTTCACTGAACTTTTGAGTACAAAAAAAATAACACTTAAGTTTATGCACTAACCTATTATAGATATGATAAAAAGAAAGCCATGCTTTCCTGTCAACTACCCTCAAAGAATCTCTAATACTATAATTTGATAGTTTTAATTTTGTCTACTTTGGGCATTATTGTTTGGTTCATGGGTTTTTTTATCTTAGTATCAATATAAAAAATGGAATTCATATTAAATATTCCTATTTATATTCCAGGCAATGTATTACCAAAAAGAACAAATTTAAAATGTGATATGAGAACTGCAAAGAGACAGAAAAAAAATAACATCACAGAAATAGTTTTATCAGATGATTCAGATGGTTTTGAAGTGCCTATTGTGAACCTGGATGAATATAATAAAGAACAGGATGATGAATGTAAAGAAGTTAGTTATATTGAAATAGATACTGAGAATGAATATTTAGTTGCAGACAACGAATCATCAAGAGATGTTCATGTGTCAACTATTAGTGAACTTATTGAAATAGATAAAGAGAATGATACTGGGAATGTTAAGGCACCTCTAAAACCTAATAAGCCTGTTTATACTAATCTTCAATCGGATAAAGGAATAGCAACCTGGGAAAATGAGGTGGACGCGCCTGTTTGTATATCTGATGATGAAGTTGTGGAAGTGTCTGATAACATTCCGATAAATAATACAGCAGCTCCGTTAAATGATCTGGACAAGTTATTGGTCCCTCATAAGGAAGAAATGTTCTCAGGATACGATGAACAGATGACAATGGATAGAATAAAGGCGATTGAGAAGGAAATAGGAATATATAAAATTCTTATTACCGAATTGGAGGAGAAAGAAGTAGATGGGGATGACTGGTGCTCACCATATATACTAAGTGATGGGTATGTATCAGTAGGAAGAGTTTGTTATAACACTAGGTACTTGGTAGAATCCACTTACTGAAATCCTGCAGAAAATAGTTTTTGTTTACTTTTGTACTTGACAATTCCTAGATGCTGGTTTTTCAATAGTTTTTACTGGCTGCAACCCACGGTTCTGTCCGCGTGAATATTGTTATAAATCTTATCCTGTGTTAAATATAAGTTATATTACATACTGTAAAGAGTAACAACAGGTGGAGTTATTAACTCTTCATTCTAAAGGATTAGTGCCTGATGTTAGTTTTTGTAAAGTATTTCAAGTCACCATTATTTTTAAACAGTTGTAAAAAATTATTGACAATAAAAATTTTAATCATCATTAATTTCAGTTACAAGGCAAAAATCGTCAACTTATACAGTCAGCTATGCAAACTGACTGGGGAGAAACCTGTGAAGCGTCGTGAGGTACGCCTAAAGGCTGCAGACAAAAGGTTGGAGCTGCCTATGAAGAAACTTGAGGAGTTCATCAATGAGAACATAGGGAGTGATGGATTACCCCACTTCCCGGACTTCTGCGATGTGGTGGCGTGCGTGAAAGATGCTAACAACAGCGGGCGGTTGGGGTGGAGTAGCCATGAGGTTAATAGGCAAGGTGGGTTCGATCATGGAGATGTCTTCTAAATGAATTATTATTTTACAATCAATAATTCTGACACATTTGTTTATATAAAGTTATTTTTTTTATCGGTCACATTAAATAGGATGAGGTGATCATAGGAGAATTCAGCTAGGCTGGCCAGTGTTTGGGAAACTACTTTGAGTCTTCACATCGTCGATCCCACAGTGCCTAAAGATGAAAGTCTTCGATCAGTGCTAGTCCACAAGTTAAAGGTCGCTCAGCGAGTTATGGGAAGGGCTATGCTCGGCATCTCTCTGCGGGATCGGATCCGAAATCAGGTGATCCGACAGAGAACCAAAGTCACCGACATTGCTCACTGGATTAGCAAGTTGAAGTGGCAGTGGGCAGGTTACATCAACCACAGAACCGATAACCTTTGGGGTAAACGAGTTCTGGACACATTTTTCCACATTGGAAGTGTCTCTTGCGCAAACTATTCAGTTTGAAAATTAACCTATCATAGATTTTGAGTTTCAGTTCTAAGTATGGGAAAGCCCAAATTTTTTTTCAATTTTTGTATGAATATCTTAATCCGGTTCACTGAATACATATGAAGTTTCCATGGTATAGTTCTTAGTTATGGAAAAAAGTGGCTGTGACATACGGGCGGACAGCCATGACGAACCCATAAAGGTTCAGTTTCCTTAAAAAGCTCAAATATTTTCAATAAGAAGACTTTTTGTGCGATCGAGTCTGCATCTGAGACATTTAAAAAGAGCATCTATACGTCCCTACAGCTCTGTTGACAGAATGATCCAAGATGTGCGTTGAGTCTGTGAAATATCCGCGACAGATTTTTGCGCGTCGTGTGCGTTCCTGCATAATAATTGCATCACAGACTAAAAAGTGCGTCACGGATAGTCTGTCGTCTGCGCTGCCCCTAAACGCGATACGTTGCGCATTTCCTTAATTTTGTCAGAAAGTTACTATTTTGCCCTAGATCAATCAGGCCCTACTACAGAAAACGAAAACGATCGTTCGTTGAACGGATCGCGTATTTTTGCTCCACAAATCCCTCTCATTTGTCCCCCCCGTGTTCTAATATATCAATTAAATTGTTAAAAATCGACGTTGACGAATTTTAGTTCGTATATTCGAACACGGGGGGGACAAATGAGAGGGTTTATGGGGCAAAAATACGCGATCCGTTCAACGAACGATCGTTTTCTGTAGTAGGGGCCCTGGTTCCAAAGTTGTTATACATGTTTGCTACACATTTCAGCGCGAGCTCTGTTCACGCACTGCGGCCAGGCCCTGCAGAGGGGCCGGCAGCGGCGCGAGTGGCGCGACATGCTGCGGCTGGTCAAGAGCGAGCTGGCGGACCCCGCCGACAGCGACCCCGCGCTGATGGCGCGCCTGCAGGCCAACAGGCGGCGGGCGGTCAGCAGGGAGACGGAGCTGTTGGACAGGTATGTAAGAGAACGATAACTAAAGGTACCATTCGGATCTGGGCAGTCGCGACCTACGTAAGGAATAGGGATGTTTCCAGGGTCAAAATAATTACATTATATTTAGTCCGCATTTTAGATTATAAAAATATATTAGACACGTATTTTTCCTTTTTTCATTTAAACAAAAAATAACAAAGATATAAGGCATCAAAATTTAGGAGTGGGGGTCATTGACGTTTCTTAATGGCGAAAAAACTCCCACTCTGTGACGTCACGCGTAATCTTAACGGGCTATATCTTTGTCATTTTTGGTCTAATTTACAAATGAAAAAATACGTGTCTTTTATTTTTGAACAATCTAAAAGACGGACTAATTACATTTTTTACGGAAACAGGCCTATTGTATGCGATGTATAGTATATACGGAATTCTGTATTAAAATGTACGTGCTCAACGAAAATGTTCTTGCATACGAAACGCTCCAGCATTTTATATCTAAGTGAATTTCGATTCGGAATTCCGCATCGAAATTCCGAATGTATGGCCAGTCTTAGGCTCCCGAGGAGCGTCGTGCGGTATGGTGCTTAGAATATTACGTAGGTATCATTGCCTCTCATAGGATAGGAGGCCATTTAAAGGGCCCTTGCGCTCCGGTTAGTCCTGAGGAAGACGACGACACGTGGCTGAGGGCACAGTGGTCAGTGGCCTCCTCATCTCGATGATTGGCGATCCTCCACTGTACGCTTTATGAGGAACTTCTTGCCTTACTCATCGGTTTTGTGGAATTTTCTGCGACAGTCTTTCCGAACAGCTACGACTTGTGTGCCTTCAAGAAACGAGCGTTCTCCTATTTAAAAGGCCGGCAGCTACCCGAGAACTCTATATGAGTTGAGGGTGTCCATGGGCGGTGCCCACGCGCAAACGCGTCGAAGCGTTACAACACTGTGAGGGGTCGAGTCGAGTCCTGCCGGGCATTCCGACCCCTCTCAGACAGCGCTTGTAGCCGACCACCGAGTATCGTCCTAGATAGGAGTGAGCACCCAGATATCCCGATATTAAAGGCATTCCCGACGAAAAAAAGGCACCCAAGCTATTTATAATAGCCTGAATAATATAGATCAGCATGGCAGTCTCAATTGACAAGTGATTGTTACTTGTGAGTTGTCACAGCGACTATAGTTCATTCGCGTTAAGAAAATAGTGACTCATCACCGACTGCCGGCCAAGCCACACCCCCTAGAAACGCTAGAAATTATAATTTCTAGCGTTTTAATTGGCTATTAAAACGCTAGAAATCATAATTTCTAGCGTTAGCCACACCCCCTAGCGTTTTAATTGGCTGAAATTATAATTTCTAGCGTTTTAATTGGCTAGGGGGTGTGGCTTGGCCGGCAGTCGGTAATGAGTCACTATTTTCTTAACGCGAATGAACTATAGGATCTTTTTCCATCAGAAATAATGAATCAAATCAAATATGGTTACATTTTCAACTTACAATACCATTGTTCAATAAAATTTGATAATATACCAACACAAACTTTTGAGTTTCCAACTTATTCATATACCTATAACCTAAGATTTTAGAAAATCTAATTCAGTTGATAGCTCACCTAACCTCTTCTCTGTAACTATCCTCTACCCTAAAGTTGTCTGGAAGAGATCGCTTCTAGCGATAAGGCCGCCTATATTGTACAGCAAAATGTCTACTATACATAGTTTTAAGTCAATTGTTTGGTGTGCAATAAAGAATATCTATCTATCTATCATATAATAAAAATATCTGTTTTCAGGTATAGCAAGGAATCCTATAAAGAACAAACGGATAATAGTGACGAAGAAATACTTATAGAAGAACCCGCAACCAAGAATAATACAATTAATAGGGTAAGAATTGCGCCAATATCTGTGCCTTCTAACTACGTTACTCATACAGTAAATAGAATAGTACATAAAAAGAATCAAGTTCTGGAAATAGTAGTATCTGGCGATGTAGAAACGAATAATGCAACCTGCGAATCCAATCACGAAAATCAAACATCAAATTTACCGTCTAAGGCGAGTGTAGAGCCTGTTCAAAATGTAGAAAATAATGTACGGGAAAGTAGTACACTCTCTGCGTGTAGTCTGCCTTTCCTGCACGCTCTGGCAACTGGCAGTAATATGGTGGCATTGGCGATAGAAGTACCACACCAAGTGACCATGGATGATAACAGTACATCTTCAAAGATCACCGATCCTGGGTATGAATCTGATGCTAGTGAAGCTGTTGACCTTGAGGGAGACCATAGTAATTCAATGATTAATGATATAGAAGCTCCAATCAATGATTTACCTAAAGTGGATCCACTGCGTACTAACATTTTAGATACTACACATAGTGAAGATACCAATAATGCTTCAACATGTCAAGTACAGCAAGATTCAGATGTAAATGCATCGACCATTGAAACGGCACCGGATGTAAAAAATGAAACAGACAAAGAAGTGAATAATAATTCAGATGAAACCAATGAAGTGGAGTTAAGTCAAGCTAGTGCAGTTGGTACTGATGTGGAGTTAAATCAACCTGCCAGTGAAGTCGATAATAGTAAAGTATCGAGTGACATTTTGGCTCATTTTCTAAAAGCAAGGGTGGTTGTGCCAAAAATGTCTATAAAATATGAAACTCCAGATAGTATTGATAGTAATAAATTACCAGCTTCTACAGATATCGCTAGCCAAGAACATGGTAATAATGCGCTAAACGGTACGGTGGAAAATGATAAACCAGAAATAACGATCAAACAAGAACCGTGTGTGGACATACAGAAAGATTTGGACGAATTAGGCGATAACTTTACAACAACCATTATAGACATTCAAGACCCATTTTTAGTGATTGAAATCTCATCTGATGAAGACGAAATGGACGATGATGAACCTGGTGAAGACTGCGACTTATAATATCAGGCAGTATCTTCTCATTTCATTAATCACTCTTTGACAAATTGGCATACATATGAATCAGTCTTATGCTACCTTTGCAGCACATTTCGATGTTTTTTGCAAATCAGCGGTCAATGATCTTAACTAATATTATAAAGCTGAAGAGTTTGTTTTTTTGAACGCGCTAATCTCGGGAACTACTGGTCCGAATTGAAAAATTCTTTTTGTGTTGAATAGACCATTTATCGAGGAAGGCTTTAGGCTATATAATATCACGTTGCAACTATAAAAACGAAGAAATAATGGAAAATGTAAAAAAAAACGGGGAAAAAATGACTATTCCACGCGGACGAAGTCGCGAGCACAGCTAGTTTCTAATAATTATTAGGTAGGTAGCATAAGACTGATTCATATGTATGCCAATTAATAAGTAAAACTTTATCAGGATCGCGGGTGTTTCTTTAACCTATCAGTTTAAGAGGAAACCACAGAGTAAAATATTTGTATTTATGAGACGGAAGTAACTGTACTGTAATTCCCAACTATAAGTCCTGACGTCATCACTTTAACGTCAATAGAGAGCTGACCAATCTGTTTTGGAGCCGGTGTAGCTATGCATGCACTCCTATATTTTCAATTTTGTATTTTGAAGCAATATTCTATTCGTTGTAGAGGCGGTTCTCATGAGAACTTCAAAATGTTCGGATTCATCAAAGAAAAATTCTCTGTGGTTTGAGACTAAAACTACATAAAAACCCTACTACTAAAATTCGCAGTGTACATATGCCTTTCCAATATTTTTAATTTCTTTAAATTATTGTACATATGCATAGCGGACTTTGTGTGAACTGCAATCTTTGAATAAAATTGTTTGATTGTTATCTTGTAAATAATGTTATCGTCTCGTTCTCGTTTGGGCAGACCCTAGATTAGGTTTTGGGAATGTTAGTTAGGACCTTTTTAAGACAATAAAATGCAAATCAGCACTACCCAACACACAAATTCCTAGGCAGAGGCAAAGGGAACACAAAAGCTTTTAAGAGTGAAGCCCTACTTGGGTTGCTGCATATTTAATGAAGTGTGTGATTTGAGCAATGACATTGGTAAATTATTTTGAGCGCCGCACAGACTCTTCTGTCGAGACGCACCTTCAGGCTCTCGTTTCCGGTAAGCATTCATAATCATCGCGGAGCGTGGGGATAAGCGTGACTGTGAATACCTATGTAGAGTTTTTCTATATTATGTCAATATGATGTTTACTTACATGAGTAATGTAATTGCATATGTACTATTTTATCTATTATAACCTCTGATAGTCACCAGAAAAAGCCTGTTGCCCCTTTATTTTATTTATACTTAGTATGCTGTGCTAACATGTGTTGTTTTGTTTGTATGTAAAGCAAGTGTACCTACTTTTAACATGTATGTATATTAATTAAAACATTATGTAGGTACTTACCAGACATGTTGAAGTCTCTTGGAGATTATATAAATTAATATGTATTGGTATGTAGATATAATTCTGGTTATAAAATAAGACTGAAAACTAGGACGTAGTTCATGGAATATAATTTTAATTCTTTTATAGGTTCAAATAAACTGTTATATACTGATATAAGGGTAACAATTCAAGTTATTCCATGCTTTTATTCTCTCTGTGAAAAGTATTTATATACTTGTTCCTTTTATGTTTTTTTATTATTTCATTTTAAGCATAATATATCTATATTACTCAATTGTTTCTAGAAACTTATGATTTTATAAGACAAGTTCTTGAATAAAATGTCTGAATCTAAATATCTTTTCATTTATTACCCTGTATTAAAATGAATTATGAATAGCCATGTGGAATGTATGTTGCGTGTTCAAACCACGAATTATAAGATAATTGTTCGAATGTGAAGTTGAATTCAAATACTGGAGTGTATTATATAATAGTATTGTCCGCCATCAGGCGTGAGTTGCGTTGTGAAGTGTGTACAATATAATAAATAGGGTATCTCAAAACAAAAAGTAACAAACAAAATAGGTTTTGAATCACAACGCACGATAATTCGTTTTGTACAGATTTAATTCGACAGACTTTAAATACTTATTACTGCATGTACAATTATTATTGGCCGTTGCTATTAAAATGCTATTAAATTCGGTAGAATTTTTGCACATAGGACAATATGCTTCGAAAACTGGTAGAGTGGGTACAATCCTGTCTCTGTCGGGTTTGTATTACTTACGTATATACAGAGCTCTAGTATAAACGACACATCACTGTTATTAAACCACCTTCGCCCCGATATAAAAAAATAATTTAAAATCCTAAATAAAATCTGCACACTCATAGAATCGATACAAGTCCCATCTCTAAATCACAAGGTCTTAACGGCTCTAATACGGCATTTAATAGTGAACATTAATTGTTACGAGCTATGCTTGAAATGGCCGATGGTAAGTTTTGATCGCAAACGCAGTTGCCAATGGACATCTGACCGAGTTCAAGCTCTATAGCTCGCTTTACAAGTGTTTCTACGACTGAAGCGGCAACTGACCATGAGTGCAGAGCAATCAATTCCTAATGATAAATTATAGGTGCACCGACGATTAATGGGTACGAATTATTTAATTCACATTTAATGCGCAAAGTATCCTATTCTAGTCGGATATCATACAAGACATACATATCCAACAGACAATACATCAAGTTAACGTCATAAGGGAAACGACCACTAATCCGACCAAAACAAAAGTGTTTTTAACTAAGTATTTTATTTTACACCTCCCGATGTCTTTACACATACTTTAGGTTTTTCATAAACAAAAACCTGGTTACAAGCTGCTAAGTATAAAAATTTGACCAACAATAACGATTATGCAATTTCGAGGAAAAAAAATGTACAGATAGACAACATCACTGTCATCTATTAACAGCCTAATAGTCTACAACCTGCGATGTACGAATTTTGAATGCATAAAAAAATATCTCTCCTATAGGGCCTTACCTTACATTCTTACATTAATTTCGTATATCATTTCGTCTTTGACAATTTGATGTTAAAAAAAGTTGATAATCCACTGACATACTAGTGAGAATGTTTTCCTACGAGCCCTCGCCGCACGCTCGCCTACAATGGCGCAGAACACTTAGGTACTCACAAACATGGAATAGGCAATCATAAGCCACTCGATTTCGTGTAACATTTTCATGTGTTCAAATATCCAAACAAAGAGAGCAAGGGAAGGCCGAGACTAGCCAAAACGTTAGTCATACAAAAATCAATTATTTCATTATACAAAATGCATGTTCAGTCTTCACTGAAGATATTCGTTACACAAGTGACAATCAATCAGTCTTAAACGATTTAGCACATGTTAGTTAGCAGTAGCAGGTGTTCCGCCCTAGGAACGGGGTGTATGGTACGTAAGTGCGAGAGCCGGCGGCGGGAGCGAGCGGGGCGTGCGCTAGCGCACGTACTTGGAATGTCGGTTCGCAACTCTCGATGGGCGCGACGCTGTCTTCGTTCCCAGTAATGCTATGCTCGGGCCGTCCCAGGGTACGCAATCTGGATTGTAAGCTTTGTTGTGGAAGATTTAAGCGCGATTTGACGCGATACGCGGAATGCGAGCCCTAGGACGGCCCTGCGCACGCGCCGCCCGCTACGACTTATTTGAACAGATGGCAAGTGTTACACACAAAGGGATATAACGCCTCGGCGAGACGGGAGAGTCGGGCGACGTCTCCAAAAAGAGGACCAATCAATCACACAACACATTCAAGAATTTTCCTTTATTTCTATTTTTTTGTTTATTTTTCTCTTGATTTTTTATATGTATTAATTTAATTTAGCATTAAAATATTTTATGGTATTTAAACTTCAAGTTTGCGTCCATCTTTTCGTCAAGATTATAACACATTTATCCACCATAAGGAATTTCATCACCGATGTCGATCAACAATACTCGGCGGGTCGCGGAGCGCAACGTAACGTAACGTTAAGTAGACGTCGTAAGCGAAAAGAGAACAAACAAAACAAAACAAACGTGAAGTTTCGGCCGGCCGGCGCGGGCTCCCGGCTGTGAGCGCTCACTTGACAATTTACAACGCCAAATGCGCGTCCCGACGCACGCGATTACTCCAGGCTTTACCAATATTATTGTCTCACCGAAAGAGCCACATCTGCGCGGTCACGATCACTTGTGCTTATGTACACTGGCTATCTGGGTACTATTACACTTATACTTTAAATAAATTAATTTAACAGCGCCGCTCGCGCTCTATTTCATAAGATACATATAATTCATCTGTTTACAACGATGACGCCCTCGGTGCAACCGTCTCGGCCGCGCTGTGCCTCCCGAGTGCTAAAAATGCGATGTCACACTTCTAATCATATTTTCAGCACAAGGACTAGAGACTCTTGAACCGTACATACAACAAAACTCAAAGTCTCTAGAGTCGAATCCTTAATACAATGAGCCGAACTTCAGGTTGCACGATTGCAGTCATTACATTTAATATCATTATTATCATAGCCGAAACCTTGAGAGTATTCGCGAGCCCCGCGCCAAGCCACAATATTTTACGTTAAATTATACATAATATTATGTTTTACATTTATGTAAGAGTTGTTGATTGTAAAAAAATTATACGCTTGTTATATCCCTATAAATGCTGAGTTGGTTTATTTGTCGAGAGCTGTGTTTGCCTTGACCGCAATCACACATTCCTCGCCGCAGGACTTCAGCACAGTGCACTGGAACAAAAGAAAATCATGTGGTTAAATCACGGTTTTGGGTAACCCCGATATGTTACTTATATTTGTCATGTGGGTGATATGGTTAACCACAGCGGCACCATAACTGCTAAATCGAGGGGATCCTGTTTTTATAAAAGGCCATATTCTATTTACATTTAAAAAGTTCACAAAAATCATAGACGGGCGGCTTTGCGCGTGTTGATAGGCGCATAGCAATACATACAATTTATTAGAAAATAGGAATACCTATATTTTTCATGGAATATACTAAATCTACAATATGGACAAATATAAATGTCAGTATTTTGACCCTGGAAATAACCCTATTGCCAAGTGTTACAGTGCACTTATTCACCCCATTTAAGGATTCCCTGTGTTTACCAGTCAGTGTATAAATGTAACTTAAAGGAGTATTTTGTTCTCAATCCCAAATTTTCCATATAGCTGATGATGAACATTAGCCCAGGTAAGGAGACGAGATATAATTTTCGAGTGGATTTAGCACCAACACACTACAGAAATGTGTCAGAGACTCTATACTCGTAAACAAACTTACTTTTTACCATCATTTTAAACCTGAGACATATGTAAAAATCTGTCTCCAAATGCGATATTAGAAGCGTTGTATAAACAGACTTTAAATAGTAAACGCTTAAGAGTAGTGGAATGAAAACAATATAGGAATGTCCCTATAGAGTTTGAAACTTTAATGAAAATGAATCTTTATTACAAAGGCAAGAAGCGAGCCTTTATTTACGACGTAAACGACATTAATTAATAATTACCGGTGTCTACGTCTGCGGAATAAAATCAATATCGGCTTGCTAAAGATAGAATGCGATATTATAGGTTTAAATCTATAAGAAAAGGCTGTTTAAGCGTTTTTTTGTAGTGAAAAAATTCTTCTACAACTTGGTAATTATTGATGTTTCCAACTAGATAAAAAATCTAATTGATGCTGATTCCCGAAGCGAACAAAATCCTTGCGCCCTTTACCACCTATGGGCCATTTTCCCTATCAAAACGAATCAGACATCTGTATTACATTTATAAATCATCCTCCTAGCCTTTTTCCCGATTGTCTCAGGGTCGGCTTCCCAAACTGAGAGATTTTGGCGAGGGCTAAGCTTTTGTGTCAATAAAATATATTACAAACTTACGTACAAATACACAAACACGTCATTTGTACTGTACCGTTATAAACGGGCCATTTACATTTGTTACCTTGGGTGAGTATTACGCATATTTAGCAAAAAAAATACGTATTCATTATCATATGTATTGTAATAACAATGAAGGGAATTAATTTTGGCAAAATGCCATGTTTCATCCAGTTTGTCCATAATAATGTTACAAATGAGAAAGTAACTCATGTCAGTTTACTTGAGGCATAATTTTGTATCAAAAATTCAGGCCATGGTTTATATGAAGGTTTTATGGCAAAATGAATGTTTTATGTATTTCGGCTTGAAGATTTACAGCCCAAACACATAGGTCAAAAACCCAAACTCAGTCGCGCGCGCGCATCCCCCCGTGCGGGCGTGTTCTAACGAGGCTTTCGTACAGTGTTTTAAAATGACGAAAGAGGTGAAATGTGCTTCCTGCAATATAGTCATAGACGAAATGCTAGCATTTGTGCAAAATAAGATATCTGTGATTGATGAGGATTCACTAGTGAAAATATGTTCCTCTGCGTTCACTAGTGAGGAGATTGAGAAATCGAAGGAGTTATTGTGTGAATCCGTGCGGGTGGAAAAGTCCAAAATAAAGCGTAGAAATAAGGGAAAGGAGCAAAGAGATCTCGTGGATATTGTGAGCGTGTTTAAATCGGTGGAACCAGATTTATTTCCCATTTTCGTGGCCAGAAACCTGGAACGGTTGCCGCCTATACTTTTTGATCACATCGACTGCACGAAGCTGCTTAAAGACCTTCTTCTAGTACAGAACGAACTCAAAGAAGTAAGAGAAACCTACGTGACGCAAGTACAATTGGACAAAGTTAAGATGGAGTTATTAACAACGCAAAGTGGCTCTTTAATACCGGCCTCTGCGTGTAAAATTAATATGAAGAGGGGCGGTTGGGTAATGGATAGTGGACCTACTGGGTTATCTCACATCGAAAACTCCTCTCTGGACGAGTGCATGAGCGCAGTTGACGAATCATCATTATCCAAATTTGATAACGACCTACTATGTTTACAAAACCAAAAGACGGTAGGCACAGAAGTATCCGACAACAACGTAACGGCTGCGGCAAGCGAGATCCACCCGCCCCGCGCCTCTGGTGTCGCCGCCGGCCCGATCGCAGCCGAGCGGCCGCGACGGGACGTGACGTCACCGAGGCGCCTCGCTAAGCCCATATTGCTATCGATGACGCAACCGTCACCGGCGCGAGCGGTGATTAGTAAGAACGATGGAGTAAACAAACGGGGAACTCGTGAGGGTGAAGAAACGACAGCTTGCCAACCTGAATCGGCACACAGGGATGAACGTGAAGGATGGCAGAGAGTGTCGCATTGCAAGAGGCGTACTAATTACCGTTATCATGGCTCGGCAGGTATTGCCCGAGATTGTGAAGGTAAATTCAAGGCCGCCGTGAGAAAAGTTCCCATATTTATTACTAAAGTGCACAAAGATACGACAGAGAGAGATATAGCGGATTACGTGTATCAAAAAACGAAAGAAGACATAACACTCGAACGAATTTTGTTTAAATATCCGAAAGCATACAACGCATTTAAATTCTTTGTGCCGGAGTCCAAATTGTCTTCGTTTTTGACCAATAGACTGTGGCCTGAAGGAATAATTTTCAGACGATTTGTGAATTTCAAACTTAGAAATTCGAACGCGAACGGTGTAAACATAGGCACCGTGAACGGCCTATTGTAATTAACATAATGGATGTAACGTCTACTTATAAACTTGTTAGTTACAACTGTAAAAGCGTGAAGCGGTCTGTGGAGAGCGTAAGGCAGTTATGTAGAACATCTGACATAATAGCCTTGCAGGAGACATGGTTGCTGCCGGGTGATTTACCGTTCCTGAGCGAGATCGACAGGGACTACGG
The DNA here is from genome assembly GCA_031163375.1 of Conogethes punctiferalis. Taxonomy (NCBI): domain Eukaryota; kingdom Metazoa; phylum Arthropoda; class Insecta; order Lepidoptera; family Crambidae; genus Conogethes; species Conogethes punctiferalis. The sequence continues at coordinate 12,236,956 of CM062090.1, read as the reverse complement.
GTGCACTGGGACGTCGGCGGTGGACACCGGCGCCGGCATGATGCGCGGCCGCCCCTACGGCGGCGTCGCGCTGCTGTGGCGCAAAAGTGTGTTTACGGATGTGTCGGTTGTGCAGTGCGGGAACCCGCGAGTGTGTGCCGTTAAGGTAAACGCGGGTCTAAGATCGTTTTTGGTGTTCAGTGTGTACATGCCTACGGATAAAGATGCGAATCTGACGGAGTTTACGGATTGTCTCAGTTTGGTGAGCGCTATCATAAACAATAATAGTATAGAATCGGTATATATACTAGGTGACTTTAACTCTCATCCGCATGAACGATTTTATTTAGAATTAGAGTGCTTTTGTTTGGAATCACAATGGTTATGCGCAGACATCGAGCTATTAGGAGTGAACTCTGGAACTTGTACATTTATAAGCGAGGCGAACGGATCGAAGCGATGGCTTGACCATTGTTTAGTTACGACATCTGCGCGGGAGACTGTTGTAAATGTACAGGTTAAAGAGGACGTTCTGTGGTCCGATCACTTTCCACTTGAGATTGAAATATTGTTAGATAGAATAGAACCTAAATCTCATAGACAATTAAACCAATATAATGGTGTACGCTGGGGTGAAAGAAACACTCATCAATGTGACATGTATACTAATTTATGTAATAATGACTTACGATTAATTGACTTTCCAATTGAAATGACTGAATGTTGTGATTATGTATGTAAAAATTTGGACCATAGAATTGTTATTGATAATATGTACCATGAAATAATTGACATATTAAGTCGGGCAGCGCGTGATAGTCACTCGTCGCAAGTTCGTAAACGCAATAAGCGGGTCGTAGGTTGGAACAGGCATGTAGGGGATGCTCACAGGGTGGCAAGGGAGAAATTTCAATTGTGGTTATTATATGGTAGACCCGGGGACGGTCGGGTATGGGAGGATATGCGATTGAGTCGGAAGATTTTTAAGTCGCGTTTACGCTGGTGTCAGAATCATAGCGACCAAATTAAAATGGACACGTTAGCTTCGCATCATTCTAAGAGTGACTTCAGGGGGTTTTGGAAAGCAACGAATAAACACAATAGTAAGCCGGGTTTGCCTGTGAGTGTCAACGGTGTCTGTGACCTACCGGGAATAGCAGACATGTTTCGGGATCATTTTACCGTACAGTCGCCATTGGGTCCAACACGGTCGGTAAGCGATGATGTTGGTAGTGGTCGGGAAGTCAGTGTCCGGTTTACAGCCAAAGACGTAAGACAGGCTATTAAATCCATGTCGAGGGGCAAGTCGCCTGGCCATGACGACCTGAGCATAGAGCACCTAAGGTACGCTGGGTGCCATCTGCCCAGAGTGCTGGCGATGTTCTACTCCTTGTGTGTGGGGCATTCCTACTTACCTGCGCTGATGATGAAGACTGTGGTGGTACCAATTGTAAAAAACAAGACTGGTGACATTAGTGACAAACAAAATTATAGGCCAATTTCTTTAGCCACAGTTATCGCGAAAGTGCTTGACAGTCTGTTTAACACTCAGCTCGATAAATACCTACATATACACGACAACCAGTTTGGTTTTAAGTCAGGTCTCTCTACTGAAACAGCTATATTGTGTTTAAAGCAGACTGTCAGGTATTATACGGATAGAAAAACGCCAATTTTTGCGTGCTTTCTTGATTTGTCGAAGGCGTTCGATCTGGTTTCTTACGATATCCTGTGGCAAAAACTTTATAAAACTTCGATGCCTGAGGAATTAATCCGTACTTTTAAATATTGGTATGGGAATCAGTTAAACGTTGTGCGGTGGTCGGGGGAATACTCGACACCATACAGGTTGGAGTGTGGCGTGAGGCAGGGGGGGCTGTCCTCGCCGAAGCTCTTCAACCTTTACGTGAACGCGCTGGTGGAGGAGCTCAGCAGCACACATGTCGGATGCCACATTGATGGAGTCTGCCTTAATAACTTAAGCTACGCGGACGACATGGTGCTGCTGAGTGCCTCTGTAGGTGGATTGTCACAGCTGCTTGACATTTGTGAGAAATATGCGAAGCAACATGGTCTGATTTATAATGTCAATAAAAGTGAGTGGATGGTCTTTCAGGCCAGGGGAAGGTCCATAGGTGACACACCTAAACTTAACCTAAATGGTTGCCCCCTGAAGAGAGTGCAACAGTTTAAATACCTCGGGCACATTTTGACCCCGGACCTGAAGGACAATGCCGACTTAGAGCGGGAGCGTAGGGCGCTGTCTGTTCGTGCGAACATGATAGCCCACAGATTTGCTCGCTGTTCGAGGGGTGTCAAGATTACCCTTTTCAGGGCGTTTTGCACGTCTTTTTACACGAGCAGTCTGTGGGTGGACTACACGCAGAAGCAGTACGGCGCCTTACGCGTCCAGTACAATAACGCTTTCAGGGTGTTGTTGGGGCTGCCTCGCTTCTGTAGCGCATCAGGGATGTTCGCGGAGGCGCGCGTGGACTGCTTTCACACCACCATGCGCAAGCGGTGCACGTCCCTGGTGCGCAGGGTGCGGGCCAGCCCGAACGGCATCCTGCGCGCGTTCGCCGAGCGCCATGACTGCCTGTACATGTACCATTGCAACATGGTGCATGTGCAGGCTAACGTCATTTTATTTTAATGTAATTGTAAATTAGGTATATATTTTTTAATTATTATAGTTTGATTATTTTGATTTATTTATATATAATTATTGTATGAATTTGTAATTGGTCCCTTGTTGACTTTAAAATAAAATAAATTAAATTAAATTAAATTATAGGTGCTTTTTAGTGAGCAAAACCAGTGTTTTAGTATCCGTCTTCCGCTGAACAGACCCAAAACGCGCATTCTGGCCATTAAAAAGCCTGGTCGCACGGGTTCTATATGGCTGCAAATGCCATCACAGCACCGTCAAGAGTGATCCCACAATCAGTTGTTACACCAAATGGCGAGGCCTATTCCTCGTGAGGACCGAATAGGGAAGTATTGACGCCGCTAACGCGTCACGCCACACCACAGTTTCACGTGTAACTTTAACCTTTAATAGGGTGACCTTCAATATTTAATTAGCTTCAATAGACTCTATCCTAAAGCAATAAAGTTCTAAATTATGTGGATTTACTGTCTTCAAACGCCAAGAACCACCTTCGACTCATAGGTCGAAAATCATCAATCAGTAAGTAAGTGTATGATCTCTCAATGTACATTACAATCTACATTACTATATTGACAAATTCTTTAGGTATCTTTAGGATCTTTACACAAATTCAGTAATCATGATCCTATCTTCGAACACCAAGAACCACCTTCGACTCATAGGTTGAAAATCATCAATCAGTATACAAAAGGGATGTTCCCAGGGTCAAAATAATTATTATTCTAATTAGTCCGTATTTTAGATTATAAAAATATATTGGACACGTATTTTTCCTTTTTTCATTTAAAGAAAAAATAACAAGATACAAGGCATCAAAATATAGGAGAGGGGGTCCCTGACGTCACTCATTGACGAAAAAACTCCAACTCTTTGATCTCTTTCGCGTAATTTTAACGGGCTATATCTTTGTAATTTTTGGTCTAATGAAAAAATGCATGTGTCTTTTATTTTTGAACAATCTAAAAGACGGACTAGTTAAATTCTTTATGGCACCACGCCTATTGTACTCACCAACAGTTCTTTTCCGCTATCGAAGTCAGAGCGAAGCTGAGTGCCGAGGTCTCCGTCGGGGATCTTGAGGTCCTCGCGCAGGTCGCCGTTGTCAGCCATGAGGGTGAGGTAGCCGTCGTCGGAGATGTCGGTGAGCTGGTAGTCCTCGCGCTTCACGTGCGGCACGTCCATGTTGTGGGTGGATGGGCAGATATCTTCGTATCTGGATGAAGAGAAAGGCTTTCATCAGCATGGTAGCTACTGGGTATATGATGACGGGCATGTGCGCGTACCCTTACTGGCATGTGCCAGTAGAGGTACTTTTTAAAGTATCATAATATGTTTCCACATCAATTTTGCAACACACTACCCTTAATTGTTTCTGCTTAGCCTAAAGGTTGACTGGTAGAGAATTCCTACGCGGCATTAAGTTCGCCTTTTGTACTCATTTTTTTTTAATAAAGATTAAATTAATAAATATCACATTATCTGGTATTAATCAGAGCGTGTGGTATGCAGTTAAACGCTGCAAGAATGTGTAAGTTAAGCTGGGAAACTAAATACATACCTATGTATGTACTAATAATATTCTAAATGCGAAAGTTTGACACCCTTAGATGTAATTTAGCTTAATGACATCAGATGTTAATCTGAGCCTAACAGGCTATGATTGATAAGAATATATTTATATGTAGGCAGAGCTGCAGCTAAACATTACATATAATTACTCAGGATCATCAGACCAATCCATTGATTCATGGAAGAATCAATTGGTATGGTGTACCACTCTAAATGGGCCACTGGGCTGGTCACAATAAGTTGCAGGGTTAATATTCGAGGTGGAAGCAGGTATGAATGTGCCCCTGGACGGTGATCCCAAAGTACAGTTGTACGATGAGACGCATAGTCGGGCCTGGTATACACTTTTCGAGTACCCTCAGCACGAAGACAGTATGAAAACTGTATTCGCGACTCTATGGGCTCGACATAATTTGTTTTAAATGAATTCTATAAATAAATAATTAAATATTAAATAAATAATGGTGTTGTTGCTAAACAGCAATAAGTGTAACTTATTATTATTAACTAGAAAAAAATATCTTACATTTATAATTTTTGCCTTTTCATGTAACAATAATAATATTGTCTTATGTCACAATGTACTCTAAACTTAGTTAGTTGGGTCAAGGCATAATGGCAAAGGAACCAAAAATGTATAGGTAGGTATTTTGTGTTATTTGTCACAATGAAGGCGATATTATCAAGTTCATAGAATATGAAATGGAATACTTTGTTTTTTATCAAAAGAAGATAATAATACAGTGATGTATTGGTACATTTTAATGGAATTAATTTTAGCATCATGAGTAAACTTTCTTTTTCTTATCATGGATGTATGTTTTTAAACTGGAAAACCCCCTCCCATAAACCCATACATAGATTATGGATTTAATTTGTTCAATTACAATATCTACTCGAAAACTGTGACACATTATTAATTTGCTTTGTATTTTAAATTCAGTATTTTCTATGACTCGGGAATAAGGTGATGATACAATTTTCACTTAAAATTTGATAACAGAGTGTAATAATTCAAAAATCTTTTAAAAAATGAATGAACTTACTTTTTGCCGTTAAAAATGTCAATGCCGACCAGGTGCACTTTGGCGTGACCGTGCTTGCCAGTTTTGGAGGTGGACATCTCCACAATCTTGCAGGGACGGCCCTTGAGCATGACGAAACCGTTCTTGCGCAGGGCCGAACATTGCATGGGGAAGGTGGCGGAGGCACCGGAGTCCCCAGTCTCGAAGTGTGTGTCCTCAATGTCACCCATTTTGTTGTGTACTGAGTAAAACTACGGTCAGGAGTGATCTGCGAAAAATAAACATATTCATAATAAATAATGTTATCAAAGACAAAACCATTTTGTAGGGTAGGCAGTACCATTAATTTTTAAATTTCTGTCTTTTTAATATAGGCTTAGGTAAGAGGCCATGTTATGAAAATCCAAACCAATAAAGTATGAACTTCCATACACACAGCAACATTAATAAAATTATACCTTGAACTTCTGTTTCTCAGCTCATAAGACAAAAGTAGTTAGTCAAAGTAATCAAAATTCATAATATTACCCAACTGAAAAAAAAAATTAAAACTAAGCAAATATTTTCTATGTCACTGCAACCATGCCAAAATAAGTGTATCACCTAGCTTACCAAATTAAAATGAAATAACCCAAAAAGAGGTAAATGAGACAATAGTATGAATAAAGATCTAACCAATTGAAACTTCAAATGATCAAAGCAAATAATAACTTAATCACTCATACAAATAGAGACAACCTATGAAACCTTGAATGTAACTGTAGATCATGATTCACGTCCAAGTGAGAAAAAATTGGCAAAGGGTAATGACCCTGGGTCGTTGAACCCTAAAGTAGGATGTAGAAAGTGAGTTCTGCTGAAGGCTATGCAACTACAATCAAGTAATTTGCTTATAAGGGCAATTTTTTTAGGTTGACACAAAGTACTTTGATAAAGCCATAGTAAGCAACTTCTCTTTTGATTCAACTGATATAAACATTCAAACTTATTCAATTCTTTTATAATTAGCTACAGCATTAGGTAAAGCTACATTTAAAACTTGATCATGATCATCAAAATACGTTTAAACATTGTCTGAAAAGCAACTGGATGTAGTTAAACAAAAATGTTTCAATCCACAGGTCACAACGAACTTGAGTTAACCTATACCTATTTAAATTGGAATTTGGAAACCTTGAAATAATTTTATACAAATTTTGACATTACTTGTACTAGACTTATTTTAAATTTGTATGATTGTGTGAGAGTTAAAGAATCCTAGCGGAAATAAGCATTATAAATAGTTCTGCAATAAGAATGATTAATATCCCATATGACTTATGACTTAATGATAAATACATGAGAAGTATTTAAGAAAGTTTATCAGTTGTCTAGTACCCATAGTAAAATTCATTCAAGCTTCAGCTTAGTTTTGGGGCTAGATGGCGATGTGTGGGTCTGGATGTCTTGGGTTATTTATTTATTTAAGTACAAATATTAAATTGTAGCCCTGGACGGTGATCCCAAAGTACAGTTGTACGATGAGACGCATAGTCGGGCCTGGTATACAATTTCCGAGTACCCTCAGCACGAAGACAATATTAAGACTGCATTCGCGACTCTATGGGCTCGGCAATTCATCAAGTTGTTTAAGCTCACAGAAAGTTTAGGCAACTTGGTGATTCGTTACATAAAAAATATACATTGAAATAACACGACATGTTTCCGCAGATTGTTAACTTGGTTACTTTGCATGCACTACTATTAGATGTAACTCTTTAACTTCTTTACAATGGTTTTTTGAATATTCTTAGAGTGCAGACACAAAAGTCAATAGCTTTACTCCAGCAGTACATGACCTGTGACATACTTTAGCATGTTTTAACATTGATCACTCTGTCAGACAGATCAACCATATTGTCACACTGACATGTCAATTATTAGGGTATTATTTGCAAAAACCACGTGTTTGTCGGCAATACACACAAACTTATGACTCAAAAGTGCATTACTGTCAGTTTTTGAAAAATGTGAGACTGTTCGAAAATTACAAGTAAACCACATAAAAGGAAAATGCAGGTAGACACAAAACCACTTACACTATCGAGACGGGACTAATGATTAGTTGCTGTACATGCTATATGTTTTTAGGAACTTGCATTGCCATAACTAACCCCACCTATCGACAGGAGTGCACACATCCTTTGTAATATATTTGCAGCACAAAAGTGTACAAGATACTAAAACTGTTATCAGTACTGAAGGAATATGATAAAACTCAAGATTTTCAAGCCTGATACGACGTGGTGGTCACCACAAGGAATCCGTCCGGTTTGCGAACATGTGGCTTCAGAGAGACATCTTGGGACAAGTCTTCAGACATAACACACGAAAATAATAAACCACAAACCGATATGTGCGGGCACACAGCAAAATTAGACACGTAAAAACTGCAAGCGAACGGCTTGAACTTCATCTTTATTTCGAATAGAAGAGATAACGACAGAAAAATAGCAGTTTGTCAAACGTGCCGGCGCCGCGACACAATTTTACTTCCAACATTTAATACACATCATCCACATGGCCGGGTTGCAGTATTTTCACAAAAACTTAATCACCATAGAAAATACTTACGAAAACTATATTCACAACAATTTATAAAAGAATCACGATAAAACTAAGATATTTATCGACACTCACATGTGACCGACGGGTTCTTCAACCGAAAGGTCAATTTGCGCCTGCGTAGCACCTATAACACTCACTTCCTGTAGCGGGGTTCGCAAAATGGCCGAAACGCCGCTGATTCTTGGCGGTAAATACAATATAATTAGATAAAAAAATAAACATAAACAAAAAATATATATTATATTGTAATTAAATTAAATACTTTTTTTCTTTCCAGATGGTTACAGGGTTTTGTTTTAATTTTATTGAAATAATTATTAAAATCCAAATAACTTTTCCGGTTTTGTGCTGTTTTACCGACAATATCTAGTTACTGTACCAGTCACTAGATGGCGTAGTTGTGCCGACGCGCCCACAGATAAAAACTTATGCGAAAAGTTGTGAATCATTGTCGATATTATTTTTTGTGCTTACAAATTAGGAGTTCCTTTAAATATTGAATTCAAAATTATTACCGACACGTTTGAGTTATGTTTTATAAAGTTTTAGTGCATTTTTATTAAAATCCGCAGTTTTTTTTAAAATATGTGGCTAAAATTTTTGGGCTACAGATAGTGCATTCTAAAACTAGATGGCGCCATGTGTCGGCAAACACCTCTATAAGGCGGATATTATTTAAAAAATATCTACCTACTGCAAAATCTTGATAATATTACAAACAGAACATAGTACATATTATAAACTAAACATGATTTAAATGATTACCATGTTACATACATTATGTTTTTCTTTGTTTTGCATTCAAATTCAAGGCAGCATAGTCTATGAATGACCCTAGCCGTTTAGGTATTTAAAAAATATTCGATCTCACGCGGATTGGTTTGTCTTTATTTATTTTTTTATAGTGGCTCTTCATAATGGATTCCTTACGCCTGATGGAAAGCAAAAGAGAAGCCCAAGTCGCTGTGACAACGGGCAAGTAACTGGTCAGTTACCTGAATCACGACCCAGAGGTCATTTAACTGCGGTATTCTATAAAGTGGAGGTCCTTCCCCGGACGGGCGGCTCAATTCGAGCGAAGATTCGCTATGCCCTACCTCTCTTCTTGTCAATTAAAAAAAAATTCAATAGATAGGTGATACGGTAGATAAACCGCCATCAGTCGGTTGCCAGAGCCTCGTTCGTTATTTATTTTTTTCAAATTCAATTTTTTTTTTTGTTTGTTGTTTTTGTTATTTAGCAGGATGCACCACGGGCAGGTGGCTTGGAGCGAAACGATGATAAAGATGATGAGGTTGCTAGGGAGCATAGGAAGGAGGACAAATGGGAGGGATGGGACCCTTATAGATTCGTCATGTCTGTCTGTCTGTTTGTCCGTCCGTATGTCACAGCCAGTTTATTCCGAAACTATAAGAGCTGCATTATTGAAATTGGTACGTAGATGTATTCTGTGAACCGCAATAAGATTTTAAAATAAAATCAGAAAAAAAATCAAAATTTTTGGGGTTCCCCATACATAGAACTGAAATTCAAAATTTTTTTTTCATCAAACCTATACGTGTGCGGTATCTATAGATAGGTATTTGAAAATTTCTAACATATTTTTTTTCTAAACTGAATAGTTTGCGCGAGAGATTCTTCCAAAGTGGTAAAATGTGTGCCCCCCCCCCCCCCCCCCCCCCGTAACTTCTAAAATATGGGTATGATACTGAAAAAAAATATATGATGTGTATTACCATGAAAACTACTTACGAAATTAGTTTGAATGAAATCTAGACAGTAGTTTTTTTTTAAGTCATAAATCAAATTACCTATTTTTTTTAATTCAATCAGTGGTACGGAACCCTACGTGCGCGAGTCCGAATCGCACTTGGCCGGTTTTTTTTTACATTTTCCATTATTTTTTCGCTCCTAATAGTTGCAGCGTGATGTTATATAGCCTAAAGCCTTCCTCGATAAAATAATGGTCTATTCAACACAAAAATAATTTTCAATTCGGATCAGTAGTTCCTGAGATTAGCGCGTTCAAACAAACATACAAACAAACAAACAAACTCTTCAGATTTATAATATTAGTTAAGAAGTTAAGATAAGATATAAGAAGTTAAGATTAAGATTATATTCGGGGTCGGACTGAGTTGTCAATGTTGAGATACTTTGCACCTTCAGATCTCACTTGATGATGGTAAGGTGTTCCACCAAGAGGCTGGTTGGCTGCCTATTGTTAGTGTTAGAGATATTTCATAGTTTCATATTTAAATATTATTTAAAAGAACTAGGTTCTTAAGTAGCGACCCGCCCCAGCTTCGCACGGGGGCAATACCATATTACACACATAAACCTTCTTCTTGAATTCCTCTATCTTTTAAAAAAACCGCATCAAAATCCGTTGCGTAGGTAGTTTTAAAGATATATGTAGATGTGCATAGGTACCTATATAGGGACAGACGGAGAACAAATTCGTTCTAAAGTACTTATTCAGTGATAATATAATGTATCTACTTACCTTAAATGAGAAAGCACTAGGAAAATGGTTCGCACAGTCAATGTCAAAAGTCTTAAACTTATGAAATTAATCTGCAAACATTATAGAAATAAGTAAGTACTCTTTAAAAAAGAATGTTTTGATTTCTCAAATTGGCCATAGGCATCAAACATAGTCTTCTACTGCACTACAAAGTCATACTTGTACATCATCGTGGTACATGTGTGGTACGTGGTCAGTGGTCTATCTATCAGTAGACCACTACGTATGTTTGATTTTGTAGGACCATCTACATGCTGAGAACAGTCATCATCATCAGCATAACGCAATCCAATAATCAAATAAGAGAGGTAGGGCATTGCGAATCTTCGAATTGAGCTGCCCGTCCGGGGAAGGACCTCCACCCCATAGAATACCGCAGGCAAATGACCTCCGGGTCATGTTCCTGTCGATGAGTAGGGTTTCCAGAGCTCGTGGTGGGTTGGGGTTGGGCCGGCATGGTGGTGGCAACTGACAGGTAACTGAGGTAACTGACCAGTTACTTGCACGTTGTCAGAGCGAATTGGGCTTCTCTTTCGCTTTCCATCAGGCAAAGAAGCCATTATGTCGAGCTACTATAAAAAAAATGTAAATAGGTAGGTACTTAGTCCGTCTATTTTTTTTTTTTTTTTTTTTAGATTATTGTCTTTTAGATTGTTCAGAGATAAATGACACGTATTTTTTCATTTCTAAATTAGACCAAAAATGATAGAGATATAGCCCGTAATTATGCGTGACGTCAACGAGTGGAAGTTTTTTTGCCACTGAGTGACGTCAAAGAGTCTAACTCCTAAATTTTGATGCCTTATATCTTTGTTATTTTTTGTTTTAATGAAAAAAGGAAAAATACTTGTCTAATATATTTTTATAATATGTAGTAGGTAGTAACAGTACAGACTAGATGTAATGTAATTATTTTGACCCTGGAAACATCCCTAGTATTTACCACTTTGATTGGCCAAATTCTGCGCAAATCGTCATCGTCTACGCTTGACGTGAAGCGGTGTCCACTCTAGAGCTCGTTTATCTCTGGTAAGTGTCTGGTTCGGTGGTTCTTTCGTAGTGATACTAAAATCTAAATACAATTTGTCAATCTGGACGATTTGATGTTGACAAAGCGTAATATGCGATTCCGCATCCGCAAAAGAGGGTTGAACCGAACCGTGGTTTCAATTTCGTATATTTAAATTTCGGGATAAACATTCATGTTATGATATTTTCTATTGTTTTGGACTGGTAAACAAAACAACAATAATTGCGAATGGACCTTTGCAGGCTAATGATAATGATACCAAGTTATATAGGTATCTAATATTTTCCTTGAAATTTAATAATTATTTTCTTTTTTATAATTTCACTGCTCTAAAACTGTACAATTTAGCTAAGTAGGTACGTACAGCTTACGCACTCTAAATTCTCATACTTACTAAGGTTTAGCCTAAGTAAACTCAAATAACATATTTAGATAGTCTAAATAATGTTCTCTGCTTATATAGTAATGAAATATCATAAATACAAAAGTAGTTACAAGAGCAAATCTATCCGTAATGACCCGTGGCACAAGACATAACCAAACAATGGCGAAACGCAAGGGTTTAAAAGCTTTCTTCAATAAATCACTCGACGCGAGGGGCCCTGAGTACTACGAACATTAGGGTTGATTTTTTTCTCTGCCACAAAAGAGAGAACACAATTACGCAACCATTGATGTAGTTATTATGGTGCTGTTAAGGGATTGACCAGTCATCGCCTTTGAAGCTCGATGGGAATGTGGAGACGAGATTTATTTTCGTTATTTTTGTTTTTGGAATTGATTTTTGGCTTGTATTGGTCATATAGATCTTGATTAATTGATGTAGTTAGGTTGTTTTGAAGTAATTTATTTATTTAATTTATGTAAATCCTCATCGCCTTTGATACTCAATGGGAATATAGAGGTGAGATTTGTACTTTGTTTTAGAATTGATTTTTGGCTTGTATTAATAAAAATAGATCTTGATTGAATAGATACCTAATGTACCTACAGTTATGAAAAATCATGTTATCCAAACCTAAGTACACAAAATAAATGACTATTGATTTTTTATCGTATGAGTATAAGTAGGATAATTGTTTAGAGTAGAATAAGGCTTCTTAAAAATTTTACAATTTGGGCGGACGTCAGATGTTGGTACCAAGTAAGTAATTACCTATTGTAGATGTTTGGAAAAAAGTTATTACTTAATATGATTTAAGTATTGTCTAACTTACAGGTATAGTTATCCCAATAAGTACCTACTTATAAATAATAATGCAGTATTATATTTTCTATAATTTATTTGATAAATTTATTTAAATTGACCGTGCGGTTTCCAGATTTAGTAAAGGGCTTATCAGATCGTGTCGTAGAAGACGACTAAGAAAATGTCACGAAACAGGCGTTTACTTGGCTACAAATAACATCTACTACAGTCGCCAACATGTCTGGCATTAAATTCTTATTTGCCGAGGTTCCCGTCTTATAGGTAGGTAATATAAAGTATTCGTATAAGTAGTATTAGGACTTAGGCCTTCTCGCCTAGCTTAGGGCAGGCTCGTCGTTACCATAGCTGTTGATGAGGCAAATGATGTCTATTTTATATTCTCCGTGAGTTTTAAATAACTTTTTATATTCGAATTCGTTATGTAGGTAGTCTCTATCAATTTATTTTAAGTTATAGCCTAATAAAACATTCATCCACTTTCATCCTCCCAAATCAAAGTTGCAAATACAATATGTCACAAAAATATTATGTTGCGAATATGCTCATAAATATTTATCTGCGCGACTCCACCTCGATGGCACCGCGCGTTGTCAATAAAGTGCTTACAGTGTCACAAACACTGTATCAAATAGTTTTCGGATGTCGGACAGGACGCAGCGAGCGGCATTGAATATGTATGGACTGCGATAAAAGTCAAGCAAAGCAATAAAAACGGGCCAAAATAAATTCAGCGCGCAAATGAAAGCGGACAATGAAGCGCGCCTTACCCGCACCATTACCCCCCACGATTGCCGAAACGGCAATTCAAATGAAATCATTTACCATATTATTTTCATTTGCGAACGCCCGCGCGCGCCCGCAAACTCCATTCCGCCGCCGAAACTCGCACGAGCCTCGGCCAATTTTTTAAATGTGCCCGCTCAAAATAAATTATGTAGCGAGGGAAGACGGCGCGGACACACAAGAACTAAAACGGATGAGCGCGACTCGCGGCGTGCGAGCGAGACGGACGCACGGACTCGCTCCTCCCCCTGCGTCTCCCTCCCGCCGCCTCCTCCCCCACCGCCCCCCGCTCCTGCCGTTCCACTTGAAGACGGCCCCGAGAGTTAAGCCCCCGTTTTATTGTCACTTACACCTCCCTAAGATTTGTTTACCACTAAAATTGTATCATTCACAATCTTTGCCCCACTTTCAATAAGAGCTAGAGTTGGTTTGCCCGAGTGTCGTCCTAACTTTGCCGACGGTATCTGCAAGACAAGTGAATTTTGAATCAGCGCTCTGATTAAAGAATCAGACGCTGAAACGATTGCTTATAAAGTATTAAGATGCTTATTTTGGATTGTCCGAGAATATTTGATAATATCGTCTTATTGTTTCGTTATATCTCGGAGGCTTTATGTAAAATTTAATAGCTTTTGTAAACAGAGTAGGTAGGTACTAACTTTGTGATATCTTATTCTTTGTGTATCGATATTTTCGTCGTTATTTCGTGTGACTGTAACAGAGTTATCTAGTAACGAGTATCGGAGCAAATTAGTCAATTAGATCATAAGTGGATTACAGGAAAACATCCACAACTGAATGTTTTCGATAGATACTCGTGTTGATAAAAAAACTAATACTTAGTTTTGTAATTTTTTGTGGACATGACATGTCACAGCCCTAGTTTACCCTCCATAGTCCCCACTTGGCATGCCCACTGGGCAGCACTAGAATATCATTACATTTTTATAACGTCCAGACTTACTCAACACAATGAAGCAACTATTTTTACGAGACTTTGATATTGTGTTAAACTTTGAACAAAGATAAAGCGTGCTCTTTTGGCTGTGATGGTTAACGTTAGGTAGGTACATCTAGGTAGGCATTAGCAGGTTATAATAGTGGGCACAAGTAATGTGCAAGACTAGATGCAAAACGATAGGTAGATAGATCATATTATTTCTATCTAAAACACCAGCAAGATACGACGATCATGGATCCTTTGCAGCCATATCTATAAGAAGGTTTTAAGTCGCCATTGGTACAAAGCCAGTTGTCCACACGGCAAGTCGCTGGACACTTGAACTCGAAGATTAAGTATATCTCGTTGATTCTATAAATTTATCACTTTACTGAAATTTGGAGCCAAAAATACATTAAACCTCATTGTATGATATCTATTATGCTCCCCGGTAATAAATTCACCTATCTTCTATAGAACCCAATAAGAAAAATAAACAGAAGACAAAGTAGGTACCTATATCTTATAAAAAAAATATAAATACAAAAATGTCTCTATAAATTCGTACAAGTCCGGTATAAATCAGTAAAACCGTTTCGGAGTATAGCCTGAACAAACAGACAGAAAAATCTAAGATACCTACTTCATGTTACTACTACTTACATAATGTTAAGTATTGAAAAGAATACTTCATTTTAATTACTCTTTTAAATAGTTTGATAATTATTGTTTCTTATAAAAACTGATAGAGTATACTTATCTATCTGTGGACAACATTTTTCACATGATTCAATATCAATAGAACTTAATCTAAACTTTTTAATTAGGTATTTGTTGCTTTAAAAACTTGAGTTTTTTTTATCACTAAAACTAGGTAAACATTTAGAGCGCGTTCATTGTTTTTTTTTTTATCTCGGATACCCAAATTTCGATTTCAAACTTGATATAAAAATGTGTGCACTGATAAAAAGTTTTCCTGTATTCGTTACAAAACAATACCAAAAAGGTATTGTTTTGTAACGAATACACTTCAGTTTACACTTTCATCAAATAATTCCACAGCACCACATAATAGGAACAAATGGTAAGGGCTCCCGGTAACTGAGCACCAGTGAGACTGGAGCCAGCGAGGGTCACGACCGCCATTAGCAGTTGGTTTATTTCTGCTGCTAATACGATCACTGTTCATCGGATAGGTTAACTGTTCTCGCAGGTCGGTAGATCTGTCCGAACTTCACTGTCTGAAATGAAAATTCGAGTTTGTTCTGTGTTGAGCGGGTTGCTTGATTTTGAGTGAATGATAAAAAAAATAATAAAATGACTCTATCTGTCCTTGATATTGTACGAAAGTAATTAGATTTGAATGAATACATTATTGTATTAAGTACCTATATAGAACTCTCTAAAATCTTATTTTTCGTACAATTTCGTACCATTGGTGAAAATTCTGTTAAAAAAGCGGCTGATACTGTAAAATTGTAAAAGTTGGTACTATTTACTTAAAATTTATATATAATAAGTTTTTATTTTTCTCTACATCTGCTATCAGCCGCCCAGCTATAAATATTTGTTAGATTATGTAATTAACGGTTTGAAGTTCCATCTTGTGATCCCAATATTTGATAAATGGATCACATTTATTAGTTTACTTATTCATGCATATTGCATAATAATTCAGTAATATATAATATATAAAACAAATCAGTCATATTTTGACTCAATGCACTCTAGCTGAATTCTTTTCGGAGAAATTTGATAGAGTTGGCTATTGGCTGGTCGATTGTGAAGCCTGGCCTTCTGTACAATAATTATATCAATCCATAATTGCTAGGCTGATGATGATAATGAAAAATGTCATTAAATTCATCATCATCAGCCTGTAAACTTCCACTACTGGACATAGACATAGACCTTCGTCAATGACAGATTTGCTTTAGGGGCAGCGCAGACGACAGACTATCCGTGATGCACTTTTTAGTCAAAGTCAAAGTCAAAATAATCTTTATTTGTATAGGTTTTTATGAAAAACACTTACAAATCGTCGAAGCTACCACCGGTTCGGAAAGCAGCATTCTACCGAGAAGATACCGGCAAGAAACTCGTGTAGTTGCTCCTTTCAAAATGGTGTTTACAATATTATTATCACATTTATACTTTTAACTACGACCACGTCATACAGTCTGGGGCCTTATAAAATTAATTATAAATTAGATTAAAAATAAAAATTAACCTTAACATACTCTATATAGGGCAATCAGGAGTAGACCAGTCTCCAAGGCAGCACCTGTTCACAAGTATGACGTGTGTACCAGCCATCGCTTCATTCAACCATATTTGAGGGAGTGTAACGACCCGCCACACAGCGCCACCACCCCAGAAACATTTTAGTGAGCATGACTAGTCCAGTTACCCCAATATAAAATATTTGGCAAAATCATAAAACCAATAAATGAATTAATTACTGAAGGACGTAGCTTACATAGAATATAAGTTACATATGACTCTATATAAACAACCAATGAAATGGTTATAATTTTATGATAAAGTGCAGGCGAGCAGCATCCGCTTATTTGGCAGTTGACCATACAGTCTTATCACTTAAATAGTCTTCAATTCTGTAATAACCTTTCTTTATTAGACATCCTTTAATATATAATTTAAACTTTTGTATGGGTAGATCAATTATACATTGAGGCAATTTATTGAACATTTTTATGCTAAGCCCTATAAATGACTTTCCACATTTATTCAACCTCAGATTAGGAATAGATAGCTTGTGCCTGTTTCTGGTATTGAATTTATGACTATCTGAATTTTTAGGAAGCTTGTGCTTGTTCTTATAAACATGGATTAAACAGTCCATGATATATTGGGAAGCGACTGTTAAGATATTTATTTCTTTAAAAAGGTCTCTAAGAGAATCACGTGGGCCAAGTTTGTATATGGCTCTGATAGCTCTCTTTTGTAAAACAAATATGGTCTGGATGTCTGCCGCTGAGCCCCACAGTAGAAGGCCATAGGACATAACACTATGGAAGTAGCTAAAATAAACCAATCTCGCAGTGTCGACATCAGTTAAATGTCTAATCTTCCTAACAACATATGCAGCTGAACTAAGTCGTCCTGCCAGGGCAGCAACATGTGGAGCCCACTGCAATCTTGAGTCTAAGGTGATACCTAAGAACACTGTTGAGTTAACGATATCAATGGGTTCTTGATTTATGTTAATGACAGTTTTGACTTGTCTGACATTGGGCATAGAAAACTTTATACATTTAGTTTTCTTAGCATTTAGTAACAGATTGTTACTTGTAAACCAATGTAGTACTTTAGAGACAGCATCATTTACTTCGTCAAAATTTTCTCTTTGTCTATCAACCTTAAATATTAAAGATGTGTCATCGGCAAATAGCACCATCTCACATAAGTCTTTTGCAAAACATGGAAGATCATTAATATATACTAAAAAGAGCAAAGGTCCCAATATTGAGCCCTGGGGCACACCCATAAGCAAGGGGGCGCCAGAGGAGTGACTACCGTTAACATTAATTTTTTGGATTCTTCCTATCAGGTAAGACTGTATCATACTAAGCGAGTCGTTCGATACACCATAATGACGTAACTTCATAAGTAGTGTCTGATGATCAACGCAATCAAATGCCTTTGACAAATCACAGAAAATCCCCACAGCATCTTGCTTGTTCTCCCATGCATCAAATACATGTTTTACGAGCGCTACACCAGCGTCAGTCGTGGATTTACCTTTGGTGAATCCATACTGGTTCTTATGCAATATATTATTATCTTGTAAGTGGATTATTAATTGATTAAATATAATTTTTTCGAAAATTTTACTTAAGGCGGGCAGTATAGATATTGGTCTGAAGTTTGATGGGTCACACTTATCACCGGATTTAAATAGTGGTATGACTTTACTAAGTTTCATCAAACTTGGGAAATGCCCAGTTTCAATACATTTATTAAAAATTGTTGCCAAAATTGGTGAAATAATGCTGATTATATTTTTTAATATATCAACAGAAAGTCCCCAGTAATCCTCAGTCTTTTTAATATTTAACTTTCTGAAAGCATCCAAAATGTCTAGGGCGTCGATTTGATGAAAATTAAACTTTACCTTACATTCGACTGAATATGTGTTAAGGAGGTCATAAGCAAGACGCGGGCTAGAACTCAATGTGTCCGTCGTTTTAGATGCAATGTTGGCAAAGAAAGATTCAAATGCGTTTGCCACTTCAACATCCGATTCAACAGTTTTATCGTCGATTTTCAGACAGAACTTGCGATCCTTAATTTTACTCTTACAAGTTTCCCTATTGATTATTTGCCATGTCGCCTTAATCTTATTGCTGGCTTTCTTTATTTTATCTTTAAGAAACATTGATTTCGCTATAGCACATACTCTCTTGAATACCTTTGAGTAGTTTCTTACTGTCTGATGATGATGAATTTAATGACATTTTTCATTAAAATTAAGATTTAAGAGAGTTCTCTACATGACAAATATAACGTGAAGATGGGAGTATTGTAAAATAACAACCACAAAATCTTTGTTAAAAATAAAATACACGTATTTTGTATTGTATGGTGAGCCATTTTTACGGGAGCGAGTGACGTCAAAGACTCCCACTCCTAACTTTGATGCCTTGTATCTTTGCTATTGTTTATTTGAATGAAAAAAATGGAAATATACGTGTCTTTTATTTTTGAATAAGCTAAAAGACGGACTAATTACAATTTTTAGCCATAATAGCCTATTACCACCACTTCGGATTAGATACGATTACCTCAAAGCTTATTACCGAACCCTACAATATGTAGAGCATTGCCTGAGCGAACGAAACAGATTAACGTATAAAATATTATTTTGAAGTTTATTTAATTACATTTCATTGCAGAGATCTCATTACTCATAATAAATTATTTTAAAATCATTACATGCCATACGAGCTTCATATTACTCATGATTGATTAATATAAGTATTCATGGTAATTAAGTTATTAATTTTATTGATACTGCGCAATAAAAAGCATTATTTAAATTTAATTTTAATCTTTTGAAATTGCAATTCTGACTGAAACACTGAACAACAGTCGCAATAAGTTCCAAAATAATTATCTGTACCTAGTAAATGAGGACATCTTATAACTTTGGAATACCTTGGTTGTTAAACTAACTAAGTAGGTACTTTAGGTTTCAATAAAACCGAGTAATATTTAGTATATTGAGAAGCAAAGTTTTTGACGCTACTATGTACATTCTTAAAATCGAACAAAATAATTAAAGCAAACATGGTTTGACAACTACTTAAGCAAGCATATCAATTGACTTGTATTTAATTTACTACACTTGAATTTGTTTCGTATTTTTCGGTACCTATTTAATATAATTTATTAAAGTTAATATATCCATTAAACTATACAAAATGCAGTTACAACGTAACAAAACTATTTTTGATTGTTTTAAATTGTAAATGGAATATTTTTTTTATTTAAAAAGGATTCATGAATTTTTTTACCATGCACATTATAAGTAATTCCTTGTTTTCTAACAAGTACAGCGTTCTATGATTTTAATAAGCTTTGCTGTGTAATTTTCTTATTATGTAGCAAAATTTAAATATTTAGAAATACATATTTTCTTACTTATATAATGTAATTTTAAAAGAATATTAATAAATATTACTTTTATATTATGTTACTTTTATTACTTACCAATATCATATACCTACTCATAGTATCCCAAATGTTTTTTGCCCATTAATGTTTTTTCAGCCTAGTGTCTGCAATAAAGTTTCAAAGTTAATTTCCTCCTCATCAGAGCGCCGAAATTCGATTTGCGCGATCGCGTCGCGGTAATCCGGCCGGCCGGTCACTTAAATACGTCTCGTTTTAAACCAATCTTTTCCCTGGTATTCTGTTAAAAGTATTTTCAAACGTATAAATAATTTACGAAACGAGGACATAAAGTTTGCGGCGCGACCCCGCTCGCATGCAAATCGAGTTGGAGAAAAGAAGTGTCCGCCGCGGTAGCGTCTCTTTCTGGCGGCGGTTTTTTCTGCGCGCTAGACAGGGAGCTGCGCTGGGAGGGAAACGGGTGGGAGAGAGAAGGAGTGAGCGGGAGCGTTCGGCTAAGTGAATCAGTGCCCGCGCTGGCTATTAAATCAGGGCGCGGGGAGGAGGGGGCGCGTGCTAAAGCGCGATTACGGGTGGGGTTTTGTTTGACGAGGGCGGTTACGGGGCGATTACCCAGTGGAGTGTGGCGCGCGGTCGCGGACGCACGGTTGTGATGGCGGCACGGTGACCGCTCATTCGTCGCACGCGGTTTTCGGCGGGAAAATCTCCCGCCGCCCAACTTGACAAAATATTTTCGGACGCTAATAAGGTAATTGATGACGGTTACGTTTAAGTTTTTAAGTGGTTTAGTTTGTTTGTGTGGTTGCAGCGTACCTGTTTAAATTTTATTTATTTATATTTTTTTAGAACATCTTACACAATATTTATACAGTGATTAATTATTAAATAAATAGGCTTAAACGAGGTCATTACCGAATTTTATTCACGCGTAGAGAATAAATTAAATATAGGTACTTAACAAACAAACCTTACGGTGTACCGTAAGTTTTTTAAAAATAATTGGACAGCTTAAAGTAAGAGAACAAATTTAAGTACCTATGAAAATTTGGTGAAAATAATAGTGAACTAAACTACATTATAAAAATTTGGGTAAATAATAATAACCAACCACTAACCTTAATATTATAATTTTAAACTTTGCGGTTTGATGTTTTTTAAATGTCATCACCCGTTCTAAAGGCTTATTTACTGAAACATATTAAGTGTAAAAAAATATTTTATTTTTATTTTACACATCAAAATGAAAACAGGTGAGTTTTAAAAAATATCTGTATTAGTTTTAAAACTTAATAAATTAATACAACAACCTATTTTTTCATAATTGACTGACTTTCATGATTGACAAAGTTTAGTAATTAATAGATTTTAAAAATAACCTCCCCTTTACTTGAACGTCGCGTCTTCGTGTTGTCAGTGCTACGAAATTTCGTAGCGTACCTTGACATAGCTACGTTTAAAGTGCAACTTTACTAAGTACACAGTTACTTTGTAAGGAACTGTTTGTGATTTAATTTATTTATAATTTTAATACTTAATAAAAAAAACAAAAATATTTTTGTAGTTCGCTTGCCTAGTGAGTTGTTACACAAAATATCAAGAGTATTGTTAGCCGCGAGAATTAATCTTGAAAAAATTGTATACGGTTGTTTCTAATTTATTATTATCATGAAATATTTACTATAACTTGGTTTTTATGTACCTTTATAGATATTTTATTAAGTACCTTTCAGACGAAAATTTAGGGACAGGCTATACTTGAAATATAATAGTTTTTTTACAATGTGCAACTTAATATTAGAATTTAAGTTTACTTCAAATTTAAATTTGATACATATGTAGCTCTGTTTTTATGATGATACAGACCTCCGTATTTTAACCAATACGTTCTCAGAAAGAACTACGAAAATGTGACACTGAATTTTTTTTTTCTAAATGACTACGATGATGGCCAGGGCGGCCTTGTCATCATCACCGGACTGTTGGGGGAGCGGAAGGCTCTCACCCCTAAAACGTGACTCTTCTTATATTTTTAGCCTTATCTACTATTCCGACGGAATCATATTCGAACTAAGTACTATTAGTACCAGCCATTTAACAATTAATTTAATTTTAAGGATAACAGGGCATTTATTTAATTAATAAATTTATCTGCATCGGAATTGCAAATCAGATTAACCGTAGAATAATCAAACAGCACGGGTAAAATAAAAATGCAAGTGCAAAATACTATAATGAAATGAGAATAATTATTACAGTTCTGTAATATATACGAGTACCTATGTTATGTAGACATATATATATATGATATTATGATATTATATATTTATATTATTTATATTAATATTATAAAGCTGAAGAGTTTGTTTGTTTGTTTGTTTGAACGCGCTAATCTCAGGAACTACTGGTCCGATTGAAAAATTATTTTTGTGTTGAATAGACCATTTATCGAGGAAGGCTTTAGGCTATATAACATCACGCTGCAACTATTAGGAGCGAAGAAATAATGGAAAATGTAAAAAAAAACGGGGGAAAAATAACTATTCCACGCGGACGAAGTCGCGAGCACAGCTAGTGTAGATATAATATAGATTTCGATGGTTTGTCCAATTTAAGGGATTTAGGTATTAAAGGAGAAATCGGATTGCTTAAGTGGATTAGTGAATTTGAATTTACATCATAAATTCTTTTTTATACCACTTTTACCGATGTAATTACCCAAATCGTAGCTAATTGAACTTTAAATAATCGTATCTTCGTAATAAAACTAAGTATCGAACAGTACCCGTATGCAAATTTATTAATTTAAAAAATCGACAGGCTCAGTGGCTCTTTTGGTAGTGACCTCTGCCCTCTGAGCCAAGGGTCTTGGGTTCGATTCCCGCACAGTACAAACATTTTGTGTTCATGAACATGTCTGCTTGTATTGGTCTGGGTGTTTTCTATGTATAATATGTATTTATTTCCAAAAAACCAGTTGTCCAGTACCCTAGTAGCTTCGGCTTAGTTTGGGGCTAGGTGGCGCTGTGTGGCCCAGCGTGGCATGTCTTGGGTTATTTAATTAAATGTTAAGTAGAATTGTTACATTAATACTAGATCCCCAGGGACTATCTATATATAGACACGTGCAAGTGTCACTATTGAACAAAGGAAAGTCAAATCAATAAATTATCGACACCAATAGCATTGTGCACAGATTATATTGAAAAATGCGTCACATGACAGAGCGAAGCGTGTACCAATTGACTTGTTAGAAACGTCACAGAGTGCACATCTACTCTACATCTTATCTTAACTAATATTATAAAGCTGAAGAGTTTGTTTGTTTGTTTGTTTGAACGCGCTAATCTCAGGAACTACTGGTCCGAATTGAAAAATTCTTTTTGTGTTGAATAGACCATTTATCGAGGAAGGCTTTAGGCTATATAACATCACGTTGCAACTATTAGGAGCGAAGAAATAATGGAAAATGTAAAAAAAACGGGGAAAAAATAACTATTCCACGCGGACGAAGTCGCGAGCACAGCTAGTGTCATGATAAAATGATAAAACAATTTCGTAGCACTATACATAGTAATTTTGTTATAATAAGTATTCCGGGTCGGGCTAAAATTTGTTACTAGCTTTTTCTGTAGAGAGAGTGAATCGGTTTTTGTCGGGTAAGCGCGCTCCATCGTAGGTTTTAACCTCGCTGAACATCAGAATTGGGGTCAAGCGCTACCCATTTATAAAAATAAAGGTACCTAAGTATGTTTTGGGGAAACAAAGAGCCTAGCACTATGTTCCAAAGTTTGGCGGTTCGCTCTAAGAAAGTAGGATGTAAGGGAGCCACCTTTATTTGCCCATGCTGCAAACTGCTGAATAACAAATGAGGCTCTATTAGCAATCGACTGATGGCGGTATACTTGTAACCATCACGATTGAAGTATAGCTTACCTAATACCAAAGGACAATGACAGGCAGCGAGAAGCTAAGCCCGGCGATCTCCAATCCGGCTGCCCAGCGTTCATGGGTAAAGCCTCCAGATTTTTGTCCAGAGTGGCCAATAACTGGAGAGGTCTATGTCCAGCAGTGAATTGTGATAGGCTCATGATGACAAAGAAAGTAGAGCCAGTAAAGTAAGTTCAGCGTGGCGATTCCCTCCAGAGCTTTTCCTAAAGTGGCGAACAATTGGAGAGGCCTAGCAGTGGACTGCGATCTATAGATTGAAAATGTTTTTTTTATGCGAGAGGCGGCAGCCGAGCTTGTGTGATGCCTGATGATTAGCAGTCGACACCGCCCATGGACACCCGCAACTCTAATCGCGTTTAGGGTCGCCGTCGGCCTTTCAAATATGAATACGCTCGTTTCTTGAAGATTCCCAAGTCGTAGCTGTTCGGAAAGACTTTCGCAGCAAGTTGTTGATATTAACTAAGAAAGTAGACTCAAAACGCTCTGGTATTTTATTCTAGAGGCAATATCTAAACTAACCAAGGCCACTCCGGCGCAATCCTGCAGCGCTGTCAAGTCAGTAATACGATAAAGACCAATAAGACAGCGCGGACAATCAGCTCAATTATTGACAAATAAGAGTCGTATTGATATGCAATCGTAACCGGCGCCTCGGTCAATTACTGCGGCGCTACGCTTTATAACCACGCACTTGGTACATGTTGAGATATGTAGAACTGTTTTGTGTAAAGCAGACGTTATAATATAGGTGTAGATGATAGAAATAACCCAAGAAATGCCATGTGTTTTCTAGGCTAGTCCCATAGAATGAGGTCGGGATAGTATAATTATTATTATGGTCCAATACTGCATCAGCGTACGCGTCGTCACACGCAAACAACTCGATTTTCGCCACTCGAGAATTCACAAACGCCCCGAATAATGGCGGACTCGCTTTGGCATACATGCCGCGACAATTTCAGTAGGCCTTACTTAATATGCAGGTGAGCCCATGCATGAGGTTGCGATATGCACAGATCATATACAACCTACAGGAGAATTACTGAAAGTGGTCCAAACATCCAGCAATTATTGCCTTTTGTTTTCAGCAAGATCAGTGCAAAATATGTATTGAGCAGAATACTTTTAAAGTTATTTTCGCTTCATCATCATCATCCTATTACAGTCCACTGCTGGACATAGGCCTCTCCAGCTGTTCGCCACTTAGAGCAAACATCTGGAGGATATACCCATAATCGCCACGCTAGGCAGGCGGGTTGGCGATCGCAGGGCGTAGCTTCTTGCTCCGGTGACGCTACTGCCCGTCACCGGTCTTTAGTATTTAGCTATGCCTTCAATTGTGATGGTTATACCGCCACCAGTCGGTTGCCAGCGCCTCGTTTGTTATTTGGCAGGATGCACCAAGGGCAGGTGAGGTTGGCTTGGAGCGAAAAGATGATTGAAAAGTCAAGATTTTCGCTTAAGAAGGCCAAAAATCTTGACTTTTCAATCAATCATAACTTTTTACTGACTGCATATTTTTTGTTGCGGTTTGGTTATAATAAACTATTTAGTGGACTATTTTATCACATAGGTCTCGTTAGTGGTGGACATTTGGACCAAGCTTCATACATTTCTGGTCGTTCTCCTTTAAATGGTTCTTTTTCTGCAGGGCAAATGTTGTGTCTCAATAAATCTATTGGAAAACATTTTTCGCTGAAGGGCAAGGCCCAAGAAAAGATGGTGTGACGATCTTGATCAATCATAAGGATTGACAGGCTCTAGCTTTAGACAGAGAACTGTGAAAAGTTTGGGGGAGATTCAGCAGTAGGACTGCATGATGACTGAATGCATAAAGACAGAATCGTTTTTCTAATATACTTATTTCAAACAAAGTTTGTTTCTTCTAAGAGAGTCCTTTTAAGAGAGGTAAGGCATAGCGAATCTTCGCTCGAATTGAGCCGCCCGTCCGGGGAAGGACCTCCACCCTATAGAATACCGCAGTCAAATGACCTCTGAGTCGTATTTCTGCCGGTGAGTAGGGTTTCCGGAGCTCGTGGGGGGTTGGGGTTGGGCCGGCATGGCGGTGGCAACTGACAGGTAACTGACCAGTTACTTGCCAGTTGTCACAGCGGCTTGGGCTTCTCTTTCGCTTTCCATCAGGCGTAGGGAAGCCATTATGTCGAGCCACTATAAAAAATAAAACACAGTCTGTTTCTGGTTATAAACCAGCCGAGAAACGGTGGTCTAAGATGCCCTGAAACCATAGGGCTGATTGACTGAATGCTACTACATATTTTATATGCACATGTGCTAGCTCTCGTTATAACATTACATTCTTTTGTGCATTTCAATTACTTTCTTTTCGGCACCACGCCCATTGTGAAGAAAAATAACCATATTTGAATTTGAATGTGTTTTTCTGAAGCCAATATTTCAAAGTGCTGTTATTTATATCCATCAGTAATGAAATCACAGGAACACCTGTGCAGTGCACAGCACGCGGCATTATTCGCACGTTTGTGCATAGCAGAGTGGCACAAATCGAGTTGTTGCGTGTCGCGACACAACGGTTGGATGTAGCTTAGCTTTGTTTGGCCTTATGCTATTGCGTACCATTGTGCAAGGTGTGTGTACTATAATACAAATGATAATATAAAAAAAGAAAATATAATCAAGAACATAGAGATAAAAACAGACAACAAAAATAGTTGCGGACAGAACGACATTTTTTATATACTTTTACCTTTTTAATAGTTTTGTACATAGTTTTATATTTGGAAGAGTTTATGTTGCTATGGTTATTGTTTGTTGTGAAGTAAGGCCCTTCGCACATGGAGCTACTCAAATATGACGGAATTAATCAGTAATTAGAATTACAAACTAGTTATAAACTGTATTTCGCACACGACGCTACTCACATTGCAAGGTTTCAGCCACTCCTGTTATTTCTACAACCAAATAAACACGTGCGAAATACCTAGCAAGGGGAAATATTGGAAGCAATAAAAATGTCGAGTGGATCGATCATCCAAAATAATGTGGACTGCAGATTGTCAGTTGCAGCATTTTTGCACAAATTTAATATTTAAGGCTTGATCATTCATTTTTCACATCAAAACATAGTAAACTCGGTAACCTAGTAGCTCGGCGACCGGCACGACGAGTCGCGCGCGTTCAGTTGCCAACGCGTTACTAACTGGTTAGTGACTAGTCTCGTCGTGTGCGAACGTGTATGGCAATGTATGGTGGGCGGTGACGCTCAAAAAACTCGTTAGTAATTTGAGTTTGTGATTAGTTCCTTTTGAGTAGCTCCATGTGCGGAGGGGCTAAGTCAAGGTTAATATAAGTGACAGTTACCTATATAGTCCAGCGGCTGTGCTAGTAAAGTGTTTTGTGGTTTCCCGTGTACTTGTTTGATTCCACACCCAGACACCAGCGCCAGCCAACAAAAACACATTTCTAATATATCATTTTAAATGATAAATATTATGTTAATGCTGAGGCCATTTCCTCAGTATTTAAGTCGTGACCTTAGACGTTTAGATACTAAATAATGTAAGCATAATGATGATAGTGATAAAACTTTAATTTTCGGAAACGCAAACGACAGTTGTCATTTGTGGGGATTTACCATTGACCCCAGTACCACCAGGTGACCCCAGTAGTTTTTATTTGTGACCAGGTAAACGCTCCGTTTCCTGTTATAGGTACCCTTGGTCACCTTCAACGACACTTACTGAATATCTATCTATATCTATACTTATAATAAATCCGTAGAGAGGTCAATTCTGTACATGAAATATTTTTTTCAAAATAACTATAAAGGGGTGATTAGTGATCAATACTGATGCCAAAAATGCAATCAGTAAAATTTTGTCTGTCTGTATGTTCGTTATAGAAACAAAAACTACTGAACGGATTTTAACGAAACTTGGCACAATTATTCTTCATACTCCTGGGCAGGTTATACTATACTTTTCATCAGAAGGGAAGTGTTGAGGAAACGGGAGATATTTTTACCTGTATGTTTCAATACGCATCACGCGCGAATTGAATGCGGTTTTCACCAATGTATTGCTACAGGTCTACTTAAAATTTAGGAAGAACTACTTATTTCATGGAAGTCCGTTGCTTTTGAAACCCGATTTCCACGCGTGCCACGCCGCTGGAACGGCTATTTTGAAATAAGTTTATTAAATAACAAAATACTTATACACGACACAAACTTTTGAAAACATATTACTTAAATTACGCTAGAGTCTGGCTCGTAGAGTCGTTTCTGGAAGATGTAGTTAAACTAAGTAGAGACGCTTCTAATGTAGCCACTTTAATGACTTTTGCATAATGTTACGAATTCAGCGGAATATACTCGTAGAGATGTATTTAATAAATTGTACTTAATTTGTACTTACCTAGTTGCTTTTTAACTTAATCGTTGCCGCGTTCATTATAAGCTAAATGCTTTAATAAGTTACTATTGCAATGAACAGGAAAAGTTTT
This sequence comes from Conogethes punctiferalis, assembly GCA_031163375.1. Lineage (NCBI taxonomy): Eukaryota > Metazoa > Arthropoda > Insecta > Lepidoptera > Crambidae > Conogethes > Conogethes punctiferalis. The sequence goes on along the minus strand of CM062090.1, from coordinate 12,208,530 downwards.
GGAATGTGCTTAAAATAAATGTCAGATACAGTCAATAATTAATTATTTATTTATTCTTTATTGCACAAGGAAAGTACAAATGGCGGACTTAATGTCGTGTGGCATTCTCTACCAGTCAACCATTGGGCGAGCCAGAAAACTATAATATGGTGCGGTAATAGACATTAAAACAACTGCTAGAAATATGAGCACAAATATTTTTATGTTTATATATTTTATAATTATGTGGACTAACTAGCTGTGCCCGCGACTTCATCCGCGTGGAATAGAGTGTCATTCCCTATTTTATCCCCTTGGGAGTAGAATTGATCAAAATCCTTTTTTACGGATGCCTACGCCATAACATCTGCATGCCTAATTTCAGAACGATCCTTCCAGTGGTTGGTAGATTACTATGTCAGTCAGTCACTTTTGAGTTAAATGTTAATATAATGGGGATGTTTCCAGGGTCAAAATAAGCACATTATATTTAGTCCGTATTTTAGATTATAAAAATATATTAGACACGTATTTTTCCTTTTTTCATTTAAACAAAAAATAACAAAGATACAAGGCATCAAAATTTAGGAGTGGGGGTCTTTGACGTTACTTAGTGGCGAAAAAACTCCCACTCTGTGACGTCACGCGTAATTTTAACGGGCTATATCTTTGTGTTTTTTGGTCTAATTTACAAATGAAAAAATACGTGTCTTTTATTTTTGAACAATCTAAAAGACGGACTAATTACATTTTTTACGGAAACAGGCCCATTGGTGGAAATCAAACGCTTCCATAGCAATGCAACGCTGCACATTTCAATTACAGCATTTTCCCTGTTGGAAAAGGCACCCTAATAATACACGAAACATTCGAAACATCATCAAAGAATTAATATTCGCTAAGCGAATATGTCGTTTAATCCAGAGTGCTATTTGAAACTAATTATTCCATTAAAGCCATTAGTTGGCTAACTATCAAGTTACTGCCGGCTCAAGTTAACTGCCAACTATTAATATGATTTACAACAGCTGAGAGCCGAGTGGAATCAACTGGACTGCTTTGGATACTAAATTTGTTAATACGACTTATGTTACTTGCTTATTTGACTTAGATACTTGGACGGGCTAGGTGGGATTGTGTAAGGAATCTAAAGGTCTGGGGTTTGGTTACTAGTCGGGTCTCTTTTGGGATGTAATGTAAGGAAGCGACCTATCATCTTTTCGCTCCAAGCCTCACCTGCCCGTGGTGCATTCTGCCGAATAACAAACGAGGCGCTGGCAACCGACTGGTGGCGGTATTACCATCACAATTGAAGGCGTAGCTAAATACTAAAGACCGGTGACGGGCAGCAGCGTCACCGGAGCGAGAAGCTACACCCTGCGATCGCCAACCCGCCTGCCCAGCGTGGCGATTATGGGTATATCCTCCAGATGTTTGCCCTAAGTGGCGAACAACTGGAGAGACCTATGTCCAGCAGTGGACTGCGATAGGCTGATGATGATGACGGAAAACGAAAGAGCAGAAGATACGACGACGTTTAGTTCAGTGGTAGTGAACGCTGCCTATGACGCAGTGGTCGTAGGTTCGATCCCCGCACAGTACCTACTAACATTTGTGTAGGTACATGAACATATCAGTTTGTATTGGTCTGGGTGTTTGCTATGTATAAAAAATTGTATCTAAGTAGTGGGTTTATCAGTTGTCTAGTGTCCATACTACAAGCTTCGGCTTAGTTTGGAACTAGATGGTGTGGTGTGGGCATGTCATAAGTTATTTATTAATTTACTACTCCTCTGAGATGCGTTTCCATTTATCAAACCAATTCTAAATCGATGCAACGAAACGTAATCGACTCGTTTCGATTCTATTCCAACCATCATCGTCATTTTATCGAATCGATTGTCGCGCCCAGATTGAACCATCGGTATTAATAGTTAATTTATATCGCTCAATTGATCTCGATTGCAGTTAGTAAAGTTTTTTATTAAATGAACCGACTAGCCGTGATCGAATATCATTGCGCAGAGCGGGTTTCGTATCGTAAAATAATTTGTACCAATTGTATTTTGTTGTCTGACTGATCATGAAGACACTTAATCTGTGTCTGTGTCAATATACAAGTTTAAACTGATACTGATAAATTGTTTTAAAATGGCGCCTGTGAAACTTTTAAATATTTATCATCAATTTGAATTGTCTGTGAGTGTCTATTAGATGCAGTGGCTACATTATTAATTTTAAGAGTAAAGAGGATACGTTTTATAAATATTAGATAATAATAGACTATAATATTACTCAGATATGATCTTTGAACATGATGATGCCCAAAAAGGCGACTAAAAGAACGTGATTTTATTAAGACTAAAATGTATCAAAATTCGATGAGTTCGATTCCCACACATTGCAAATATTTGTGTGCATGAACATGTCTGTTTGTATTGTTCTGGGTGTTTGGTAGGTATGTACGTAATATATCACCTTAGTATCCATCCAGTGAGATTGTGAACTTTCGACAGATTGTGAGCCAACCTTACTGCTTACAAGTTAACGTATAGTTTTTCGGTCGAGTAACATAATACATAAGTACTTATATGTATTAGTTACAAAAAGTATCTAAGTAGGTACATATTTAGTTTTATCGGTTGTCTAGTACCCATAGTACAACCTTCGGCTTAGTTTGAGACAACGACGTGGCCCAGCTTAGCATGTCTTAGGTTATTAGATATTTATTTGATTTAAAAAACTCTACTTGACGTTGTATTCAAGTAGAGTTTTTCAAAGCGTAGCGTAAAAACACCAAATTCACAACTCGAAGAGCTGATTACGAATCGGATCATAACACGATTTCCATAACGCAATCGGATCGTCGTATCGGCAGCCCTAGTCGGCGCCAAATTCGCACCAATCCAATCACCAACTCCGGCTCCGCTATTCGGCTTAATCGTAATAAAGATAATTCCACTCATTAACAGCGCGAAACGATATCGAATTATTATTTTCATTTGCGCTAATTAGTTGATGTGCGCGCTCGATTGAAGTTTAATTTTTTAGGGTTCCATACCGCAAGGCCGAAAACGGAACCCTATTACTAAGACTTCGCTGTTCGTTCGTCCGTTAGTCTGTCTGTCACCGGGCTGCATCTTAAGAACCATGACAGCTAGACAGTTGAAATTTCACAAATTATGTATTTTAGTGTCCGCTATAACAAAAAACAAAAATTCAATATTTAAAGGGGATTCCGAAACCACAAACGCGATTTATTTCTCGGCATCAAAGGCTCGGTACGGAACCTTTCTTGCGCGACTCCGAATCGCACTTGACTTTTATACGTTGATTTGTTTCGTTGACAGTACAAACACATACATGGGAAGTGTGAAGAAGAAGTTCATTTGTGTAGAAAAATATAGATATAATAAGTTCCGGCGTGTTTTATGTAAGTTGAAATAAATTTAAAAACACCGATTCCATAGTTACTAAGCAACTGAAGCTTCTGTTAAAGAAATCTGAACAATGAAGGAACCATACGAAGCCGGAGCCGGTCGCTAGTATACAATCAAGTTGTACAAGATAATCTCACAATAATCTCGTTAATCTCAGCACTAACAATTTCATCAGAATGTATTAAAAAGGGTTTTAGAATAAACGAGACTACCTACCTATTTAGCGCAATTTCAATGGATCACAGATTATAATCGAGCCAGTTATTTGGTTAAACAAATAATCACAAAGCATTCACTCCTTTGGCTGTTACCAAAATAAAGTATGACAGCCGTTCAGCGTCTTTTTTTCATCAAGTGCCTTCATTTTGTATATTTGTATGACAACACGGTTTTGGAGATCCTTAGAGGTTCAATTAATTTGTAATGGCTGGCAAGTTTGTATTAGTCTCATGTTTTCCTATCACATCTGCGATCAGTAGTAGGTATGTCCTATGAATGTGTGAAATTTAGATATTATTTTGTGAAATTATTTAAATTTACGCTTTCTTTCTTTCTTTCATTAACACTTGTTATTTATCAATACTTCAGTGTTAAATATTCCTTATAAAATCTGTACAGCATGAACCGTAAAGTGAAAAAACTACCTATAAGTAACTATAATGATTCTATCATGAAACTTTGCAAGAATTGTGTAGTATGGAATTGCCAACATTGTAAAGAAAACTTAAAAATATATAGCGCTGTCCCTCGGTGTTTTAGTTCAACTTACACTTAACCGGTTTTTTTAAAGGTAAGCATAGCGAGGCGACAACATCGTCGCCGGCATAACACTATTGGCGGAAAAGAAATCTTTTATGCGAACCGCCATCTTGTGGGAACAGATTATTTATCTCGGAAATCCTTTTATCAACTCTGGAGCTATTTAATTCCGAGAATATTGTATTAGTGGGCAAATGAAGTACCCGGGTATCTTTTATACTTGTGTTTGAAGGGCCTAATGTTTTACAAAGGGATTATTAGGCTGTTCGCGAATTAGATTACCTCCGAATTACCTTAAGCTGTAAAGATATCATGAGCGGCTTTAAGAAACGTAATTAAGTTTACATATTAAACGAGCTAAATTGTAAACTGCTAATCCATCTTAATAATTTAACATCGTCCGTAAAATTAGGATTTTATCATCAAAGAGCTGTTAGTGTTAAAAAAAGAAGCCTAACTTTTTCTATGATTACTTAATATTTATTTTTTTGTAAAGTAAAAAATAAGCCCGTGTGTCTGTAACAACGGGCTAGTAACCAAACCAATTTCTTGTCAGTTGCCACAGCCAGGGTATTCATTTTCTATGCATTGCACGATGCATTCACTACGTACTTCTTCTTCCTCTTCTTTCTATTAACTAACTATCCTATTTTTTTTTACTTTGCCCTTATTGTCCCTCTGCTGGGAAAAGGCCTCCCCTAAGTTTCTCCATAGCTTGTGATTATACGCCACATTTTACCAGTCGCGTATCCCAGTATTATTTATCCAATTATACAATTAATTAATTAAGTTTAAACTTATTTTTTTATATTAGGTACCTACCTACGGTTAAAGTTCATCCACACGTTAAAAGCATTAACCCCATATCAATCGCACCGACATTAAACAGCATTAAACCATTACTCGATCTCGCTAATTACTCGATTTGACTCGAATTAGCCGATTGATTAAGCGAAGTATCTCGATACAAATATAATTTCGCTCAAATTGTGTTTGCGTTCGTTATTGAGCTCAATCCCAATGTTTGTCGGTAAACAAGTTGATGGAATTTCAAGTTGAAGTTATGTTTTCATTTGCGAAACGGCGTGATTTTTTATTTAAATTGAAAATTTTTATTTTTAGTTTATTTGAGTTCATATGGTAATTTGCTTCATTAATTACGATTTCTGTTTGACAAATAACAATTACAAAAGATGTGGATTGTGGGGCGGGTAAGTTTCGAACAGGCTATTAAAGATCTATCATTAGTAAAAAGTAAATGTCAGATTTATTTATAAGATTTTTTATATTTTTGTGAGGTAAGGGTTTAGTGTAGGTTTGAGGCGATCGATCTTTTCATCTTGCATCTTGTCGAATGAGGCTATTAACCGTCATCGAAGACAAAATTGGAATATCATGACCATCGTACAAGACCATCACAAAGTTAGAGAGAAGAGATGGCAGATGGTTTACATACCTACATTGGAAGCAATTAAGGACCTAGAATACCTACTCCCTTGATTCTATTCCAAACTCAAGTCTAAATTTATCGATCACAATTACAGTTTTTCTAGAATATCTTGATACTGACATTCCAGATATAACTTTAGCAAGGTCCAGAGATGAAATGACAATCAGAGATCCTCAACCTACAATGTGTGCTTGACATTGTCAAATGCTTTAGATGGATCCAAAAACTATAATATCGTAGGTACTTAACTTTGCAAGTCAGGAATGATTTCGGTCCCATGGCCTTTAGGCTTTAGACCGCTAGACACATTTGACTTACTTACTTGGCTTATTGTCATTCACTCACATGTCCCCTGAATGGAACACAGGGCGACCATAGTACCAGCCCGCGTAGTTTTAAGCTTCGCGCTTTCCTTCACATCTGGCAATTTCTATCACCTTCGCTTCTGCAGCAATCGTCCAGGATGGTTTTTTTTTATAGTAGATCGACATAATGGCTTCCCTACGCCTGATGGAAAGCCAAAGAGAAGCCCAAGTCGCTGTGACAACTGGCAAATAACTGGTTAGTTACCTGTCAGTTGCCACCCTACTCACCAGCAGAAACACGACCCGGGGGTCATTTGGCTGCGGTATTCTATTGGGTGTAGGTCCTTCCCCGGACGGGCAGCTCAATACGAGCGCAGATTCGCTATGCCCTACCTCTCTTACTAGGATAGGTTAGGTTTAGGATTTACGTTTTTCTTTCCATGGGATTCTAGTCTAGGGCTTGCCTCGATATGCAGTCAGGGCCATTGGAGTGTATAATTAATCTATCTAGCCATTAATTTGGATAGGCTAGATACGAAGTCCTATTAAACAAACTGTAATTTCATCCACGACCTTGTCACAAGCCACCGGAGTCCCACGTAAAGTCGGATTCCCCGCGTCAAGGTTGATGCAGCGCGGATGCCCCGGTGGGTGTCTAATGCGGTAATGACACAATAATATAAATGGGATTAGTCGGATAGGGACCCCACGCGCGCAGACAGGACGAACCAATACACGCACTCCGACGTATAAACGTGTATGTGTTGTGTTGTGTTATGTCGGCTTGTTTGGTGAAACTGGTGATAGATATTTTTTTATTGCACACACAACATAACCTGAAAGTAAATGTCAAATTAGTAGTACAATGGGTTTTATCGCTAGTTTGAATGGAGATCTGGAGAAACATGTAGAGTAGATAACTTTTTTTAAGCATTTGGTCATATTATATCTCGGAGGTGACATGTGTAAAAAAATATATAGGTCTGGGTTTTTGCTATGTTTAAGAATATATTTACAGACAAGAACGTATTTAAGTAGATAAGTTTGTCAATGGTCTAGTACCCATAGTACAAGCTTCGGCTTAGTTTCGGACTATATGGCGCTTCGGCTTAGTTTCGGACTATGTGGCCTTGGGTTCACTATAGGCCTCTCCAGTTGTTCTTCTTTTTTTTTTTTTTATAAAAAAGAGCATTCAGGATGATCTCACTCCATCCATTCTGATGGTAAGCGGCCGTGAGGTCCAAATGTTAGGTCGACAGGCACAATAGGGCATACCCACCGCGCCTGTCGCCCTTACCCTGAAGGCCCACTGAGATGCCGTTTCACGCCCCGCCTAAAGAACCCAGGATTGTAAGAGGAAGGAAATACATGAGCTGGAAGGGCATTCCATGACTTAATGGCACGGGGCAGGAACGAGGAACTGAACCTCTTGGTGCGCGCTACTATTGTCTGTATGGTATGCGGATGACAACGCTGTCCAGCACGTGTTGTTCGGGAGAGGAAAGGAGAGGATGGAACGAGTTCGACACTTTGGGCAAACATCTGGAAGCTTTACCAATGATCGCCACGTTAGACAGGCGGTTTGGCGATCGCTGGCTGTAACTACTCGCTTTGGTGACACTGCTGCTCGTCATCGACATGTGGTATTTAGCTACGCCCTTAATCGTGATGGTTCTACCGCCATCCAGAGCCTCGTTTGTTATTCAGCAGGAATCGCCACGGGCAAGGTGAGGGTGGCTTGGGGTGAAAAGATAATAGGATGCCCCTCCTTGCATCCCATTTCAACTCTGGACTTTAAACGAAAATCTTCGCGAATACTGAGCAATCGATCGGTTAAAGAAGTTATCTCACCATTCATTTGCAGTTAAAGATTTCGCACATACACACTGAGACACCAAGCTCCTCGACAGAGTGCCATTGCGGTGACGTCACGAGCCTGCGCCCGCGCATCGTTTAGCCCATTCAGAGCCATTCATTGCTCCATTAGCGTCGTACACGGGCGTCGCTTAATATAATTAACGACAATATCATTGTTTGGAATTGTCTAAAGTTTTATTTGAATTGCTGTGGAATCTTCAAGCCACTTCGAAGTTAACGACATTTACATTCATCATCATCATCAGCCCATTGCAGTCCACTGCTGGACATAGGCTTCTCCCGTTGTTCGCCACTTAGGTCAAACATCTGGAGGATATACTCATAGCTTCTAGCTCCGGTGACGCTGCTTCCTTCATCGGTCTGTGATATTTAGCTACACCTTCAATCTTGATAGCGGTTGTGAGAGCCTCGTTTGTTATTCAGCAGGAAGCGACACGGGAAGGTGAGGGTGGCTTGGAGAGAAAAGATAGGTCACTCTCTTACATCCACTTATTAGTGCTAAATATTATTCCTCTTAAACCGCAAACGGCCATCGCCATGACGTCACGCTGCGCCCGCGCACTCGATTGCTCCATTAGCCCGGGCGCTCGCCAGCCGCCCGCACGTGGGCACGCAATGTAACTCGCAATTGAATTTCATTGCCATTTTCCTCTGCAAACACTGTTATGTCGGAATGCTGGAATTATTCGCTTTACGTTCGGTTGTCACTGATTGCGTTAAATTGAGATTGAGGAGACGCAAATTGTGATTGTACTGTCGTAACCTACACTACGTGCTAGTTGCAAATATGTAGTTCCTATCTTTCATGACAGAGTGTAGGAATAGAGATACACAATGTATATAATTAATATATGTCCAAGACTTAAAATTACATATTGTATTATAAAAATATACTTTGTGATAACTATAATCCTCCTCCAATATTACCTCCTTGAGCTGGGAGATATGAAATGCTCAACAATGAGGAAAACTTGTTAGGCAGTGGCAAGGCTGTGCCCCCGACTTTGCTGGTCCACGGTCAACGGTAACTGTTTAACATGAGTCAGCCAGCTTTTTCGTATGCCACAAACAGCTATAATCGAAACAAAATAAAAAGAAAAATTCTACCGCGAGTAGTGATAATACCGAACTTTTGGGCCATCACGAAGTTATGGAATACATAAGATATTACCACTCGAAGTTTAAATACCATCATGTTCTAGATTAGATAGGTACTTACACGGACTAAGTTAGATCATGATGATGATGACACAGACTAAGTTAGATAGAAAATATGTACGGCTAACGGAAGTTATGACGTGTTGCAATGACCCCGAAACTTCGGTAATTGACTTAAAGTACTATATTACGGCCCTATGATACGGGATATGCTCTTTCTGTATGATTAGAACTTGGCTGACACGTCTAATAAAAATGACAATGCAACACTGTTAATAAAATAGCGTTGAAAATTGCACTTGTTATTCTAAGTTATGCTGTCCTGTACTGTTTCTGAACTTACTTTCTTAATTCTATCAGTAGAGAAATAAAAAAAAGAATTGAATAGATATTATTTTCGCAGCTAGCAAAGATAGAAACTTCCTCATTTGCTACTGCCGCGTCACGTATCGCGTTTGATTTGTCGTGAATGCACCGTGTAGCAGTAAAACTGCGAAACAGATGAGATGACATACTTTGATCATCATCATCTTAGCCTTTTTCCCGATTGTCTCAGGGTCGGCTTCCCAAACTGAGAGATTTGGCGAGGGCTAAGCTTTTACACAGTGCGACTGCCATCAGACCTCCGCAACACTTAGGGTAAGCTATACCCATTCCCAGTTAGGCGTCAGAGTTATCATCATCTCTGATATGATGTGACGACTGCTATCTGAGTTGGTAAAGATAGCACCCGGGACCAACAGCTTAACGTGCCTTCCGAAGCACGGAGGAAATCGGTGTCAAATTTTGGTCACCCATCATTGGATTAAACGCGCCGATAGTTGCACAACGTTGCGATAATTGTTAAACGTACAAGACCGCGGCGCCACCGAGCTCCTCCAGATGGCATACTTTGATGATGATTTAAATTTCTTATAACAGAATTAAATCTTCAACAACTGTTTTGTCCATATTGTAGCTTCCTGTTCTTACTATAGCTATTTATTTTTATATTTTTTATAGTTGTACAAATTAGTGGCTTTCAATCGTCTAATGCACAGCGCACCATACATTTTTCGTTATTTATTGGAGCAATAAATAATAATAACCCAAAACATGCCACACCGGGCTACGCAGCGCCATCTATTCTCAAATTAAGCCGTAGCTTTTCCTATAGGTACTAGGCCAATGATAAAACTTAGATCCTTTTTTTTGTAAAACAATTTTTTATTATTATTATGCATAACAAACACCGAGAGGAACACAAACAGACATGTTCATGCACACAAATGTTTGTACTGTGGGAGTCGAACCCGCGACCACTGTGGCAAAGGTTGCTCTCACTACCACTGATTCAAACTGGTCATCAATGCTTTTAAATTCCTACGTTCAGCCAGCTGCCCTATCTTGCCTCTGGCTTGCTACGCCCACATCTATTGCCTGGCCCGGTGGCCCAATTGGTAGTGATCCCTGCCGTCTGCTCCAAGGGTCGTGGGTTTGATCCCCACCCGGGACAAACATTCGTGTGATGCACATTTGTGTTGTTCCGTATTTGGGTATTTATATATGTTTTGAGTATATATGTATTTGTGGTACCTTTATTGTTCCGATACTCATAACAAGTTCTCAAGCTAAGGAAAAATCATATGTGATTTTTCCTAATATTTATTTATTGGCTGTTTCGTATGTCTCTAATAAAAAACCATACAATTTCAGGCCATGGAGTAGAAAAAACATTAACTTCGCCGTTTCGTCTACAGTCTGAAGTTCCATAATACATGCAACACAGGCGCATTCTATGCAGTCGCGTCATGCGGCGCAATCTAGCAATTTGCAGATCGAAATTAATTGATTTATGCGAGCTGTGTCCTTTGCGTCTGCGGCTGGCTCTGGGGACGACATATTGTCGTGACTCTTACATTATTTTCGTCATTAACTTTATTATTTTTAATGTACTGTTTAGAAATTAGACACAATGTTTTAAGTTCGGTGGCGCCGTGGTCTTGTTCGCTTAACAATGATCGCAACGTTGTGCAACCATTGGCGCGGTCAATCCGATGATGGGTGACCAAAATTTGACACTGATTTCCTCTGTGCTTCGGAAGGCACGTTAAGCTGTTGGTCCCGGGTGCTATCTTTACCAACCCAGATTGCAGTCGTTACATCATATCATAGATGATGATAACTCTGACGCCTAAACTGAGAACGGGTATAGCTTACCCTAAGTGTTGCGGAGGTCTGATGGCAGTCGCTCTGTGTAAAAGCTTAGCCCTCGCCAAATCTCTCAGTTTGGGAAGCCGACCCTGAGACAATCGGGAAAAAGGCTAGGATGATGATGTTTTAAGTTATATTTGTACTCTAGCTGAGTTTCTTCACCGCGCCACACGTAATCGATTGCAATTCCATCCTCATCATCTCGATGGTTGGCTTCCACTGTACGCTTTATGAGGAACTTCTTGCCTTGCGCATCGGTTTTGTGGTAGACACAATATTCTAAGATTTATTTGTACTCAGGTAAACTGCCCGTTTCTTGATATGGCCTCGTGTTCTACGACACCCATAAAATAAGATTGGGTGGTTCTATTTTGAACCCGAAACCACACGGGCAACTGACACGGACTACTTAGATACAAGGCACAAATGAAATAGCTTTCATTATTTAAATTATTTTAGATAGATACATAAAGAATTTTAAAGATAAAAGAATGATAAAGAAAAAGAGTGATAAAGAAACATTAATAGGCCTCTTGGTCTAAAAAGAACTAAAAAAAATTATTTTTTAGTGTACCTATATTTTCAAATATTGATAAATGTGTTTAAGCTCTACTTACTTTAAAATACATAACCCTGTACAGAGAAAGTCAGTCAAAATAATTACTACGCACATTCGTTCCAATTTTATAATAGCGCTCAAGGAATTAATCTCGCCCTTCTATAGTTAAGTGCTAAATGATTACAGATCGCAATGCGCCGGCGCAGGCCCGTAGGTACACGTTTGCATGCTGCGCGCGCTCAAGGATCTAGCGCCTTGTTATTAGGAGCGGCCACGGAATTAATGGCATTGATTCTCAAAGTGTGGAGCTTGGACCAGGAGTGGGTGGCAATAATGATATTTTTAGGACTTCGGATATTGCGATGTTAGGAGCGATTAGAAATATTTTTTATACCCAAAATACCTTAAGTCAATCTTTAGGTCAGTCAATATAGACGAGCATATACTTAAGTAAATGATATTATGGAGGAATTTGGCAAGAGTAAAAAGTAATAAAGATGGAAGTAATAAAACCTTAAGAAGAATTCGAGAAGACCAATTTTTTTTTCAGCATAATCAGGATAATAAATCCATAATTATGTAATACAATGCCATAGCATAGCACGAAGATTTTTTATAAATACCGACTAATTTAGGATCTGATCTTGTGATACGGCATAGGGCCTTATGCGGTAACGTATTAGGTTCAATTTGGCATTGAAAATTTACATTTACGCCTACGAAGTTCTTTAAAATGCCAAAATGCACAAGTTAAAAAAATGCACCAAACTTTTCACATCAAATTAGCAGATCTTTTGTTGTCTCTTGTACCGGGAGCGTCTGTCAATACCTACACTCAAATCGAGCCACCATAGGACAGTTTGTTCACAAAACCTTTGGATCATCTGTGTTTTAAACGAAAACATCCTTCACAAAGCGCCCCCTGTCCGGGGGCACTGGGGTCTTTAAAGTATGAAAAGTTTGAGAGCCAATGTATCAAACTGTCAAGCTATGTTTGAGGTCCTATTCCATTGGCGCCTTATGATTAAATGCGGCGTTGTTTCCATACTAACACGAGATAGTTATTAGATCGATCTCCACGCAATTGTTGCTTTGACGGTTTCTAATGTGGCTTTGTTTTGCGGTTTAATTTTATCCTTGGACAGTGAACGTGTTATTAGGCGTATGTGCTTGAACTACAAATTTTAGTAGCAATATAATTGTTAAATTAAAGTGGGGGAAATATAAAATCCTCGACCCAAATGAGTAACCTTTCATTTATTTCTGATAATATAGAACATTAGACATGAAAAGTAACAAAACAAAATTAAAAGAAACTTTGTAGTCTGCAATATTAAAAATAATAGCTTTTTTCGTTTTAATGGGTAACCTGTGTAAAACTATACTTTTTAGGAGACTTTCAAAAAACTTCAATTGACAATAATTTATGAATTGTTGTGGTTGATAAATAATACTTATGTTTTGTGGGAAAATGGGCTTGTTCTGGTTTTGGGCTGGGTCTTTACAAATGAACTTGTGTTTGGCTTGGTATAATATTATAGGACATTGTAGCCTAAGATGGAGTGCGCTCACCTAGCAAAAACCCGATTCACTTTGAGCTTGAAAATTTAAAGCTTACCTCTATTCCATTTGTAGATGTAAATACATCTCTCGGGGAAGAATAGGGAGCTCCATACTTTGGCGGAATTTTTTAGAGTCCATCTCTTTATGGTGTTAGTTTTTAACTGACTTCAAAAAAAGGAGGTTCTTAATTCGTCTGTATGTATACAAATTTTTTTATGTGTTTAATATTTATTATTGACTGGCTCGGTAGCTAAATTGGTAGTGACCTCTGCCTTCTAAGTCAAGGGTCGTGGGTTCGATCCCCACACATTACAAACATTTGTGTGCATGAACATGTCTGTTTGTATTGGTCTGGGTGTTTCCTATAAAATGTACTTATTTACAAAAAAAAATGTATCTAAGTAAGTTAATCAGTTGTCTAGTACCCATAGTACAAGCTTCGGCTTAGTTTGGGGCTAGAGGCGCTGTGTGGCCCAGCGTGGCATGTCTTGGGTTATTTATTTATTTATTTATTATGTCAAGTATCCTAAATAGTTTTTTTATCAACAGCTGGCGAGCGGCGGAGGCGGTGGTCGTGGCCTGTTCTGCTACCATTGCCCGCCGAGCCTGCCGCCGCATCAGCACCGACTCCCAACCCTGGAGTACCCCTTCACAGCCTCGCATCCCTGTGAGTACCCCCATTTACCAACCATAGTCAAGAACTGTTTTCTAAATCACTACGATGATAGCCAGGGCGGTCTTGTCATCATTACCGGAATGTGGGTGAGCAGAAGCAGTATTACAGTCCAGAGTAGTTTTTTAAATGCATATGTACGTGACAATAGGTTTACTATACATATTTATATATAATAGTAGAGAGTTCTTGGATTTTGACCGATTTTTTTTTTTTTTTATATTGGCTCGACATAATGGCTTCCCTACGCCTGATGGAAAGCGAAAGAGAAGCCCAAGTCGCTGTGACAACTGGCAAGTAACTGGTCAGTTACCTGTCAGTTGCCACCGCCATGCCGGCCCAACCCTAACCCCCCACGAGCTCCGGAAACCCTACTCACCGGCAGAAACACGACCCAGAGGTCATTTGACTGCGGTATTCTATAGGGTGGAGGTCCTTCCCCGGACAGGCGGCTCAATTCGAGCGAAGATTCGCTATGCCCTACCTCTCTTATAATTAATTTTCTCTTATAAAATTCTCTTATAAAATTTCTTAATAATTAGTTAAACCACACGGACTCATCAGTGAGGATAAAAATTAATGTTACCTATAAGCATTTTTGTTTGTTCCGTGTCTGGCTGTTAGTATTGTAATTAAGTATACCTATATTTGTGGTCCTACCCATCGTTGTGTATAAAACGGCTAAGAGAATATATCAAAGGAGGTCTATGTCCAACAGGGTACGTTTGCAGGCTGATGAAAATACCTTCGTTAATCATTGCCATGCCATTACACAAGTGTTTAAGCCACTTACCTACTTTGGGATCTTGTCTGCCATTTATTGATTTAAAAAGGCTGCCATTTATGTCGCAAATGAAAAAGTCATGGATCATTTAAAGTTTTTTTATTTATGTAGCCTACCTCTTGGTGTCTACGGAAGACCAGTGTCGAGGTTTCTTACCAAGATTCCTCGGTTCATGCTGAGTGGACACCGTTTAGTGTCACCTAGTGTAATTTAGTTTGATTTTTTATTCCTTTATTCATATTTTGTATGTGACTTTAATCAACGTATTTTCTTTCTTTCTTTCTTCTTTCATTCAAAAGTTAGTAAATAGGAAAGTAAGTAAATAAAAGCAAAGCAGGTGTGTATAAGTATACCAGCGCCGTTATGGTGTCCTGGACGCCATAACGGCACAAAGCTGAGGTTGGGGCCTGGTTGGCTGCGCAAACACTAAATGTTAATGTTAATTTTATTTGTTTTTCTTATTTCCCTTCTGTTTACATAAACACATGCTCTGTGTATATTTATTATCTGTGTATTTGTGCTGCCAATAAATATATTTCATTCATTCATTCAAGTACCTACATTTCACCCAATTTAATAAATAGTAGACCATTACTGGTCGATTACTCTTCCTTCCAAGTTTCCGAACTCCAGTCCGCACTCGGCTCGTCGACTAACCCATTTAGACTAGTTAAACCTCTTGCCTTGTTTCTGTTCAACTCGATTTTCAGCGGGCTAGATTCGATTCCGGCAATTAATCGATTAGACGTACGAATCTGTGGACGATGTCGAAATTCTGACCGGTTTTCAGTGGGGTAAATGGATTTCGTAATTGGATAAAATCGTTGATTACTTCGTTAGCTGGTAATGGTATCTGTGAGTATTAAATATGTAATGTTTTGAGCTTCACGGTCATTTTAACTATATTTATACGGGGATTTATTATATGCCTGATTATTGAGACTCCAATATTTTTACACTGTTGCAAGTGCTACTATAGTCATGAAATAACTTAAGAATCAGTTCTCTCTGTATGTACGTAACTGACTCTACAAACATAAACATCCAGACACGGGACAAACACAAGTGTTCGTCAGACGAATGTTTGTCCCGGGTGGGAATCGAACCCACGACCCTTGGTTCAGAAGGCAGGGGTCACTACCAATTGAGCCACCGAGCCAGTCTTTTATACTATGAAATTGCTTATTACGGACAGAAATAGAACAACTTTTATTAAAATTAACCATTATGCCATGTCTAAGACCGCCCGAAGTAGATACTCATAATTGCGTGCAAATGTTAATTTTTAAAACCTATTAACGAATTGCTAGACTGTGGGGGGTGGGGGGGTTAAAAAGCGCGGTCCGCGGCTAGTGAATAAAAAAGCGGCTTAAACGAATCTATTAAAAATGCAGAAGGCAATTTGTGCGTCCGTGAAACACTCGCTCTCATTAGCCGTATCTCGGCGCGGGCGATGGTTTGAGTCGAGGAGATCGCGATAATAACACTATCGGCCAATGCTAATTACTTAACATGAAACGCGTAAGTCTTCATAATATTTTTTAATAAATAAATATCGGACAACTTATGTACCATACATTGCTCCGATACCAATCCCCGCTCAGTACAAACATTTGTCTGCATGAACATGTTTGTTTGTATTATTCTGGCTGTTTATGTATTTATTGTATCTAAGTAAGTTTATCAGTTGTCTATAATCAGTTGTCTATTATAGTACTGATAGTACAAGGTTGGGCTTAGGTGGGACTATATAGATGGCGTTGTGTGGCATGTTATTTATAAAAAAAAATAAGAGTCGACTATGACACTTCTTGAGATTTCACTTCGTTATTTTTTCATCTGGGTATCGACCCTAATAAAGAAATGGGGTGGTGATTTCTTTTCCGTCACCGCTGGCCAATACATGTCTGTATTAAGTCTTATTCTGTACTAGCTGTGCCAGCGGCGTCGCTCGCGTGGATATCGGGTTTCAAATATAACGGACTTCCATATAATACCCATCTATACCTTGTGCCTAAGTTTTAAGTTAGACCTCTAGCAATACATTGGTGAAAACCGCATTCAATTCTATGCAGTAGTTTTCGCGTAATGCGCGTTCAAACATACAGGTTTAAATTTCTCGCGTTTTCCCAACACTTCCCGTCACTGCTCCGCTCCTATTGATTGTAGCGTGATGAAAAGTATCCTATAACCTGCCCAGGAGTATGAAGAATAATTGTACCAAGTTTCGTCAAAATCTGTTCAGTAGTTTTTTTTTCTATAACGAACATACAGACAGACAGACAGACAGACAGACAGACAGACAAAAATTTTACTGATTGCATTTTTGGTATCAGTATCGATCACTTATCACCCCCTGATAGTTATTTTGAAAAAATATTTTATGTACAGAATTGACCTCTCTACAGATTTATTATAAGTATAGATATAGATGTCTCGCGTAAGAAGTTTGTTTAATATGTCATTGTGTTTAAAATATATAAATATAATTGATTTCATACCAAAAAATATTATAATGTAGTTACATAGACGAAAGGCTGATGATGATAATGAATTCATTTTAAAAAATATGTGTTGTAAATAGTAATCTAAAGCCTGTCAGCTTTTAAGGTCAAATCTCCAATTATCCAAAAAGCTCTCACAATTCGCCGTTAAAACAAATTAAAAATTTTTTAATACATTCGCAATTACCGTCTGTCGTACCCCGGATCCGCTAATTAGTTTACTGCCTTTGATCGCTGTTTTAAAAACGCCACGAAGACTCTAATCAAAAGTGACACGATCCTTATTCAGTTAGCTGCTGTAACCGAGTTAAGGCGACCGAACGGCGCGACTCAAAAACTATTTTATGAATAATAGATGGTTCGGTCGGTGGCCAATCCCTGGGGACGCCCCGCCCACGGGGGACGCCGCCCCCGCCTGCCTTCTCTATTCATTAGCACATTACCACCCCACGCGGCAGGGCAACGCGAAAGAAACAGATTTCAACCGTTTGAGGTAACCCGCTCGCTAATCTGTTGTACTTTTAAAGGTTTTTGTGAATAGGTTTTCATAATGGTTACTGTTGATGCATTTTAAAATAGGGTTAGAAATGAAATGAGATGTCAATCTATTTGAAGGATGAATAAATAAATCGTACAACGATTGTATACCTACTTTGATTAGTTTTGAGTCAATTTTTTTTCAATAAAGAGTCTTTAACTTGATTTTTTCCTGTAGGATAATTGGGTTTTAAGTTCATCATCAGCCGCATCCACTGCTGGATATAGGCCTCCCCCAATGAGAGTTGTCATTTAGATGCCCTATACTACATGCCCTATTATAGTCATCTTGCTTGGCAGGCGGGTTGGTGACCGCAGTAGGTTTTACTTGTACCCAGGTAAACGCTACTGCCCGTTTCATTGTGTAAAAAACCGGCCAAGTGCGAGTCAGACTCGCGCACGTAGGGCTCCGTACCACGGATTGAATGAAAAAATTAGGTTATTTGATTTATGACGTTTAAAAAAAACTACTGTCTAGATTTCATTCAAACCAATTTTCGTTAGTAGTTTTCATAGTAATACGCATCATATATTTTTTTCAGTTTTATCATGCCATGGGCATTTTACCACTTTGGAAGAGTCTTTCGCGCAAACTATACAGTTTAGAAAAAAATGATGTTAGAAACCTCACAATCATTTTGAAATACCAATTCATAGATACCCCACACGTATAGGTATGATGAAAAAAATTTTTTTGAGTTTCAGTTCTATGTATGGGGAACCCCAAAAATTTTGGACTTTTTTTCTGATTTTGTTTTAAAATCATAATGCAGTTAACAGAGTACATCTACGCACCAAATTTCAATAACGTAGCTTTTATAGTTTCGGAATAAACTGGCTGTGACATACGGACGGACAGACAGACAGACATGACGAATCTATAAGGGTCCTGTGTTTGTCATTGGGCTACGGAACCCTAAAAATAAAAATGTGCATCATGATTGATAGATAGTGAGTGACGGTTAACTGTGTACACAGACTGTGTACTATAAAGTATTTGTATAAAGCCGCACATTGGATATACTAGCACCAAAATGTGGACTCCATCTCACATGTAATAATAAATAATGTCAAAAAAGTATTTTAACTAAGCGGTAAACAAATAAACGGACATACGAAATACAAAACCATAGAGCTTTATACAAAAAAAAACATCATCAACAACAGTCGCCAACAATGACCCTTTAGGGCACAGCAATCTTATCCTAATGTTAGGTAGCGACCTACCCCATCATCATCATCAGCCTATGGCAGTCTACTGCTGGACATAGGCATCTCCAGTTATTCGCCACTTAGGGCAAACGTCTGGAGGATATGCCCATTATCACCACGCTGGGCAGGCGTAGCTTCGCGCTCCGGTGACGCTGCTGCAAGTCATCGAACTATGGTATTTAGCTACGCCTTCAATTGTGATGGTTATACCGCCACCAGTCGGTTGCCAGTGCCTCGTTTGTTATTCGGCAGGATGCACCACATGCAGCTGAGGTTGGCTTGGAGCAAAAAGATGATAAGTCGCTCCCTTACATTCTTCCCTACAACTAAAAATACCATTATGTTTTTTTTCCTATTCATTATGGGTTTGCGCTTGGCCACAATTCACTTGGTGATTTGATTGAAGCCTACGATGGAGCACGCTTACCCAGAAAATACCGATTCACTCTCGCTTTGAACACCTCAAGATTATTAGTCTCCGGAAACAAAGAGTCCGGCAAGGAGTTCCATAGTTTGGCCGTTCGCACCAATAAAGTAGAGGCAAACCGCACCGTGCGAGTCCTTGGGACCTGCACCATAAACAGTTATGTACAGAAAAAAGGCGTTCTTTGTCTGAAAACACGCCGCCAAGGATTTATTTATACAATTTATAGAATAACAAGAATCGCCGGCGCCGTTATTAATATTATCCGGAGCTAGTTAATCCCCGGGGAACTTTTTGCTGCACTCAACCCACTTCCGGCGGAACGGTAACACTTTTTAATTTCCGGACTGGGGGGATTTTTCTACGCGGCCTGATGAAAGCTCAATTATTAACATTCAATTAATGAAAATATTTATAATCTGTCTTAATCTGGACGGAGCGGACGAATCGGCTCTTGTGAATTTTTTTGTTATCTTTTCTTGGTTAATCTATGTTGAAAAAAATTAGGCACATCGCGATCAAAATAAAATCAAGGTATAATAATACCTTTCTTGTATTATAGAAAAAAATCTTTGATTGCGCGTCAATCTAATAACGAGTATTTTCTCTAACGATTAATGTCGGTAGTATTATGGAGACAACGCTTTTTTTTTCTACTTCTCGAGACAATAGTACTTCACATCAAATGGGAACAGCCCAAAACCTGGCATCTTGGAGACATCGAAAAATGATTTAAAAAAAATAATAGAATAGAATAGAAACTCTTTATTGCACAAAAACACAGACATTACAGAAAAACACATTACAAATAAAAACAAAGTACAATTTAGGCGGTCTTATCGCTAGTAGCGATCTCTTCCAGACAACCTTCAGGTAGAGGAAACCAGATTCAACCGAGATGGGTAATCTAGTGCAAAACTATCTATTTCAATAAACACGTAAAATAAGTCTACATAAATATACCAAGTAATACATATTCCATAGACATACATAAATAAATAAATATATAAAATCATTAAAATAATTTAAAATCATTTTCCGAGATCGACAAATTGTTCGGCTGAGAAGCGAAATCTCAAGAAGTTTCTTATGCGACTCTTATAACAACCACGGGAAAAGATGGGAAGCGACGATTTGTAATCTTTATCCATTTAAAATGAAATATAAGGTCTAACCCAAATGAAACAAGAAATGTCTCTTTTATTAAAAAGTTCGTGTATACCTATTTGACTTTTATAAAAAAAAGTATCTAAGTATCAGTTGTCTAGTACCACCCATAGTTCAAGCTTTGGTTTAGGTTTAGTTAGGGGCGAGCGGGATGTAAGGGAGCGACCTATGACCTTTTCGCTCCAAGCCATCCTCACCTGCCCGTGGTGCATCCTGCCGAACAACAAACGAGGCGCTGGCAAACCAACTGGTGGCGGTTAAACCATCACGATTGAAGGCGTAGCTAAATACTACAGTCCGGGCAGCAGCGTCACCGAAGCAAGAAGCTACGCCCTGCGATCGCCAACCCGCCTGTCCAGCGTGGCGATTATGGGTAGGTATATCCTCCAGCCCAGCGTGGCATGTGTTAGGCTATTTATTTATTTAAGTTATCCTGTATCTGTTGTCATTAAAAATCCCATACCATCGTTGATACCATCCCTTTCACCATACGCATGCTACGTCAATTAGGCACACAACAAAGCGAGGCGCGCCGGGCGGCAGGGCGAAGCGAGATCGTCACCCGCCTCGCTAGCTCGCTAATTGATACATCAACCCATATAGGTACCTGCATTGTTACACAGCTTTAGATATAAGAAAGAAAGACAGGTAGGGCATAGCGAATCTTCGCTCGAATTGAGCCGCCCGTCCGGGGAAGGACCTCCACCCTATAGAATGCCGCATCCAAATGACCTCTGGGTGGTGTTTCTGCCGGTGAGTAAGGTTTCTGGAGCTCGTTGGGTGTTAGGGTCCGGCCGGCATGGGGGTGGCAACTGACAGGTAACTAACCAGTTACTTGCCGGTTATCACAGCGACTTGGGCATCTCTTTCGCTTTTCATCAGGTGTAGGGAAGCCATTATGTCAAGCTACTATAAAAAAATAAAGAAAAATTTAGTTAAATTTAGTGACAATAATTATTAAGGGTTTGCGCTTGGCCTCAATCTGTGGCCTCAATTCACCTGATGTTAAGTGACACTGACACCTACAATGGAGATCGCTTATCCAAAAAATACGAATTAACTTTCGCCTTGAACAACTAAGATTATATGTGTCGAAAATAAAGCGTCCGGTAAGGAGTTCTATAAGTAGTTTGGACGTTCGCACTGAGAAAAATGCACCGTGCGAGTTGTTCGCTATACTTAATAAACGCAAATATGTAAAAGATGTCACCAAGAAGGATACAAATCTTTAGCATAATTATGTCACGGTGCTGTGACGCTGGTCTTTTTTATTCAGTCCACAAAATCTCAAAAACAGGGACAGCATGAAGAAGAAGACGACCTAGGGTTTTTTGTGGCTCTTAATAGTATCTTATTAAAGTCTCGTCTTCTATTGACCCGATAATAGGTCCGGTACACTCCTGGAAAACCTGATGATTACTTAGATATTTATATCGCCAACCGGTAATGTCATCAACCCATTCACGTCTGAAACGTTCCAAAAATAGCTACAAACGTCAAAACGGAATTTATTTTTAAAAGGCATCATACAAAAGCGAACAACAAATTTAATCCGTCGAGTGAGTCGCCATGATACAAATTGGTTCAATTAATTCGTTCCATTAGTCGTAGCCTGAACGATGTGACGCTTTTAAAATAACCGCCGACGCACTGAAGTTAGGTTTTAAAACGGTTTTAAAGGTGTGTTTGTTTGTGTATTTGACTTGAGATAACTTAGTCGATTAGCTAACCTAAATGTAGTGAGTTTGTCTCACGGTTTGTCCTGAGCTTTCAAAGTGGGAACGGCTAAACAATGGCACAATTTACTTGATTTCTTTGATCCCTAAGAAATATAAATAAATATCAGACAACATCACATACATTGCTCCGATCCCAAAGTAAGTAGCTTAAGCACTTGTGTTATGGGTATCAGAACAACGAAGGTACCACAAATAAATACTTAAATACAAATATAAACACCCAGACATGAAACAAACACAAGTGTTCATCACATGAATGTTTGTCCCGGGTGGGAGTTGGACCTACGACCCTTGGTTCAGAAGGCAGGGGTCGGTGGCTCAATTGGCACTACCAATTGAGCCACCGACCCAGTCAAAATATCTATCTATAATCTTTTTCATACATTTCCGGTAATACAATAAACGCTGGGTGATTACTGTCACAGACGGCCAGCAATGAGGGCTATTACGGACCCCGCAGTAACGAATGGAATCGCGTTAGGGCCACATAATAGAAAGTTAAGGGCCGCCGGAGAGCCCTAGCATTTGTCACGTAATCTACTAGCCGTGTAGGGTGGCAATGGTTTCCGTGTTTAGTGAAAAAAAATGATAAATCACTTTTAAAAAAATGCTCAATCTCCCTGTAAAAAACATTGCAAAATGAATTGCCGATTATTTCAACACAACTAGACTATTTTCGGTTGACTACACTACTATAGATACCGCTAGCGGTACCGGTAGCGGTTCGCTACCTTTAGATATTTTTTTGGGTTTGTCATAGTCAAGACATAGTGTAGTGTGTGTACGACATACGTGTGCACACACTACACCTCCCCCTTTAAAAGACAAATTAAAAAAGGTATAAAAACTTGTTTTTAAACTAAACTATGGGTAGTATGGTAAAATAATTAATGTCCCTTTATTAGGCATTACACATGTTTATATATGAGGAGAGATGCGTGTGTGCACACGTATGTCGTACATACACTACAATAGATTGTATAAAAAAAAACAAACTCTGAGGGAAAATATAAATTTTAGAGAGTTTTTCGTCTTAGATCCATGTACCTACGTATTTACCTACCTATTAGATACATTTGCTCGCATTCGATGTCGCGTTAGTCGTTTATACATATAACAAAATATAATGATGTCTGAATCGTTTTATTTAAAACTGAGTTCTTTTCTAATTATTAATTCTCACTTTTTGTTTCTGCTTCTATTAGGACAATCACATTTTATATAAAGAGTTTTATTTGAAAATCAGTCTAATTACACGATTGCATTCATTTTCCTATATTCCTATTGTATTATAGATATCAATGTAAATTCATGTTTCGTAGTCTTACTATATGCTACGAACTTTGTAGCACTCGTGCGGTAGCACACCGTAGATGACTACGACTTCGTTGAGACGGAATGTTTTTACCATACCTTTTAAAGTCGTGAGGCCCAGACTTTCTTAACAATGTGGTTTGGGGCATATGAGGACATTGGGCCTTATTAGGTTACATCGCGTTTACCGTTTTATTACCTTCTAGTTTGCTTTGACCGTGTGTATATTGATAAAAAGGTGAAATAATGATATCCTTAGACATTATAGCCTATGTGTTAATCTGACCTATATTGCTGTAAAGTTTCATTCAAATCTGATCAGTAATGACCGGTAGAGAATGCTACATAGTATTAAGCCCGTCATTTGTACACTCTTTTGTGCAATAAAAAATTTCTGTATAAATAATGATATAAACTATGAGTTATCAATATTTCGAAGACAACATACCAGACGTTGTCCCCACCTCATCTATAACCATAGACAACGTCCGATAGCCTTAATATCTATGGGGCGTTCGTCTCCCGAGTAATGGGGCGCACTTCCGCCACTCTAAGCTCTATGGTTTGTTTTTGTCTCTGAATTCTTCCGAACGCGATACACATTAATTTGTCGGGCGTTAAATTGTTTTTCTAATGGGTCGGATTTTGTCGCCGGTATTGATGTAGACAGTAATTTACGTAGACTTATTGCAATAAGCGATTTCGGTGCTCGGTGGCGTTCGCTTAACAATGATTGCAATGTTGTGCAACCATTGGCGCGGTCAATCCGATGATGGGTGACCAAAATTTGACACCGATTTCCTCCGTGCTTCGGAAGGCACGTTAAGCTATCTTTACCAACTCAGATAGCAGTCGTTACATCACATCAGAGATGATGATAACTCTGACGCCTAAACTGGGAATGGGTATAGCTTACCCTAAGTGTTGCGGAGGTCTGATGGCAGTCGCTCTGTGTAAAAGCTTAGCCCTCGCCAAATCTCTCAGTTTGGGAAGCCGACCCTGAGACAATCGGGAAAAAGGCTAGGATGATGATGATTGCAATACCTAAGCGATCTCTTCTTATTGCAATAAGGGCTGATGATGACGATGGTGTGATTATTCTGTTAATTCCAGTTTCGTTTGTTGCAGACACTAGTTACTCATACCACCCGGCGATACACGATGACACTTTCGTGCGCCGCAAGCAGAGGCGGAATAGGACAACCTTCACTCTACAACAAGTAAGTACTTGTGTCTTCCAGAGTGTCTTACATTTGATCAACTCATAAGTACATTACCTTTTTTAATCTGAGACGCAGAAAGAGGGGTGTTTCGTAAATTTGTTAAAAGTTCATGTTAAACTACATGTTAAAAATGTAACCGACTCTAATAGATACGCTTTTGGTCAGTGATACGACTGCCTGTCGTAAAGAAGGAGTGTTTTATGGCCTATGACCGCCCAAGAAATAACCTAAGCCTTTAACCATTTTTTTTAACCTCAGTAGTTTTATTTTCTATAGCGAACATACAGACAGACAGACAAAAATTTTACTGATTGCATTTTTGGCATCAGTATCGATCACTAATCACCCCCTGATAGTTATTTTGAAAATATATTTCGTGTACAAAATTTACCTGTCTAAAGATTTATTATACTAAGTATAGAAGATAGGAAGTCTATGTAGGTAACATTGGAGTTCAAAGTTAACACTTTCAACCAAGTTTAAAGGAGACATTTGTTAACAAATGGTTGTTGTTGCCAGTTGGAAGAGTTGGAGACGGCGTTTGCGCAGACGCACTATCCGGATGTGTTCACGCGCGAGGACTTGGCGCTCAAGATCAACCTCACTGAGGCGAGAGTACAGGTGAGTAATTAATAAGTAATCATAGTTCAGTAGGGACATAACATACCAGGAAGGGATGTAAGGGAGGGTCCTATCATCTTTTCGCTCCAAGCCAACCTCACCTGCCCGTGGTGCATACTGCCGAATAGCAAACGAGGCGCTGGCAACCGAATGGTGGCGGTATAACCATCACAATTAATTAAAGGCTTAGCTAAATACCACAGACCGATGACGGGCAGCAGCGTCATCGATGCGAGAAGCTACGCCCTGCAATCGCCAACCCGCCTGCCCAGCGTGGCGATTATGGGTATATCCTCCAGATGTTTGCCCTAAGTGGCGAACAACTGGAGAGGCCTATGTCCAGCAGTGGACTGCAATAGGCTGATGATGATGATTAATAGGTCATATTTTTTCTTTGTTTCTTGGATGAGCTGGGCTGGCAATAAACAACATCTTTGAGGATAGTAAGGATAGCCCACCTCGAGCAAAATAGTATAGACGCGCATAGACGTCGAGTTGCGGAAAACGGCCCATGCAAACTAACTCGTATAAGGTCATATTTGTCCTTATCGAAGGGCTTGACGCTACCATAAAATAGGAGGGTTAGAGTTTATATATTTTAATGTTCCATTACAACTAGAATTTTTACTACCGCATAATTTCATATTAGCCAAATGTGGTAGAATGGTAGACAGACTCCATACTGCCTTAGTATTTTCTTCACATGTTTCTTTTATCGTAAGTGTGTCAAATAAAGGTATCTAAGTACTTTATTATGCATTTTGGGCATGGCCGTGTTACAGCGGCTGTGGTTATGGGGAAACCTATGTGACATTTCATGAGCCATCAAAAGTTAACAATAAACATCGTCGAAGTTTTATTTGTTTTTATCTTGTAAGTATATTTACATTTTTATCTGTCTTAAACTTTAAATCTACAAAAATGAAGAAGTTAAATGCAAACTTATTTTCCTTAATTTATCTTTCCCCCCTTAGACGGCAAATTTATTAGAATCTTTCCTTAGTGAGTGTCTACGACCTAAAACAAATCCTCATACTAATAAATAAATTTGAAATTCCTAGCACTTGTCGTTTCCGAGATTTCATATTACGTGAGTGAGTCACCTTTCGCATTTATAAATACATTAATATAGATGATTAAATTGATACTTCAAAATTCATACTAATCCGGGGAATCCGGGGAAGGCGGCAACCACAATCGGGGGCAACCAATCACCTAAGCAATAACCGGAACAACCGGTTCGCCCGGTACAGCCAATTCGCTATGGCGACAGGAGCGCCACTAAATTGCGATCGTGGCGCGGCGTGGCGGCGGAATGGCGCAATTTTTATTGGCGCATAAATAAAACACGCCCGGTTGCGCCGTGCAATTTGCCTAAAACCGGGCGATGACTCGGTAGGGTTGCCTCGTGGTGACTAGCTTGGGTAGACAAATAAATAAGCCAAGATAGAGCTGACGTGGGTAAGGGAGCGACCTACCAACTTCTCGCTCCAAGCCAACCGCACCTGCCCGTAGTGCATCCTGCCGAATGGCATCCGGACGGGTGGCGGTATAGCCATCACATTGGAGTCGTAGCTAAGACCGATGGCCGATGACGGGCAGCAGCGTCCCCTGCGATCGCCAACCCGCCTGTCCAGTGTGGCGATTATGAATATGTCCTCCAGATGGCTGATGATGATGAAAGCAGACGTGATGACCGTAATGAGAGGATGTAAGGGAACGACCTACCTAGACCTTATTTGACAGGCCCGACAATGCTACGACTTATTTCAGCTGGTGTCATTATCATCATCGGCCTATTACAGTCCATTGTTGGATAGGCATCTCCAGTTGTTCGCCACTTTGGCCAAACATCTACAGTCCTTACCCTTACATGACAGGCTCGGTGGCTCATTTGGTAGTGACCTCTGCTCTCTGAGCCAAGGGTCGTGGGTTCGATTCCCGCACAGTACAAACATTTGTGTTCATGAACATGTCTGTTTGTATTGGTCTGAGTGTTTTCTATTTATTTACAAAAAAAATGTATCATATCGCTTACCATTAGGTACGCCCATTTAAGAGAGGTAGGGCATAGCGAATCTTCGCTCGAATTGAGCTGCCCGTCCGGGGAAGGACCTCCACCCTATAGAATACCGCAGCCAAATGACCTCCGGGTCGTGTTTCTGCTGGTGAGTAGGGTCTCCGGAGCTCGTGGGGGGTTAGGGTTGGGCCGGCATGGCAGTGGCAACTGACAGGTAACTAACCAGTTACTTGCCAGTTGTCACAGCAATTTGGGCTTCTCTTTCGCTTTCCATCAGACGTAGGGAAGCCATTATGTCGAGCTACTGTAAAAAAAAAGAGACTATAAAATTATTTTTAGTTTTATCAAGACGGTCTGGTGTACCAGACAGCCCTACACCCGGGGCAGTATATCCGGTTATCCGTGTATGTGAACAGTAACCTGCGGAGGCAAGCTGAATACTAATGTTATTTATGGCTCACTCTTTTATTCCGCCCGCTGGGTACTTTGAATATTTACACTGTAAGTGGTTCGGACGAGACGTGAGTGAATCAAGTGTAATGTAATGTATCGTGATGCGCAATGTAATGTAATGTAAGAGTGATGCGGTGATCAGCGGTACATAGTGGTAGGGTGGGGGTGGAACATATATTTGTTTATTCAGTATAGGTTGAAAGTGTCTATCATTTCAGCTGTCAATTTATCAAAAAACTTACAGTGGCTTAGAAATTTTCGTGGTTCCTCAGCAAACACGATTCTCCTTGAACGCCTTATAGGGTAAAGGCACCAGTGCCCAGCCTCAAATCGGCTTTTTGAAGTTTGAATGGTCGGCATTTCTACAGGTTTAGATGGATAAACAAACGCATTACGTGGATTGATTAAACGTTTATTAAAGATTCAAAATAAGACATAACAAAAAGCAACAATATTCTTTGTTGTAGTTATATTTAAATGAAAAGTAAAAATGGCACTTTTCTCCAGTAGTCAGCCGTCAAAATCCAATAATCAGCCTTAGTGTACCCAGTACTCGGCCTTTAAAACTATTTACTAAAATGAGACCAAAATCACATATATTTATATTAAAGCAACTATAAATAATCTTCATCGAATAATTATGTATTTTACTTAAGAGTACTAGTTTTACGACACGAAATTGCCTTGAATTATTACAAAATATCTACTCTCGCAAGAGATGACAATAAATAATCCGTTACTTATATTAAATGTTCATTTTCTAATTAGTAATCTAGTGAGGAAGTAGGTGTACGTCAACACGCAGATGCAAATGCATTTTTAGACACAGTGTACCACCCAAACCACAAAAACCACACAAACCACACTAGTGCCAAAGTAAGTTAAGTTCTTAATCCAAGATAAGTAAGTTAAGTTCAAGGTAAGTTCTTTTGCTTTATTAAGAACCGAGTCTGGACCCATTTTCCTTGGGCCTTCGTAGGTAACTCGTGGGTATTCGTAGGTAACTCGTAGGTACTCGAGGAACACCAAACGATCTGCTAGCCTCCCTAACCGACATTACGTTTCGAACGGCTTTCATGGAAATAAGTGAGTTTTTCCGTAGGGTATCTGTGTATTAGTCTCGGCATTTTGCTACAAATAAGAAAGTAAAATTATGTAAGTGTAGTCAATACCTATTGAATTAATTTAATAAACATATATTTTACTCATATAAGCCTGGGTAAGTGCGTAACAGGCATAAAAAAACCACTATTCAAACAATACCTACGTACATTGTAAACTCAACCTTATTTCTCATACACTCAAGGTTAATGGCTGAGTACTGGAAACGCTAAATCCAGTGGCCAGCCGCATAGATCCGTTATTTCAAATGCGGCCGAATACTGGCTTTTACTCTAACTATGAAAAACCCAGTGGTCAGCCGCGGGAGGCTGGACACTGGATTTTTTGGAAAAAAGTGGTACCCAGTAAACAGCCCCCTGAATTTATGAGTTAAATGGTGATATTTTCGTTAAAATACAATGCCAGTTAATAGATAAACTAATAAATAAACCAATTGTGAACAAAAACTAATAGTTATATACTTTTAAAATAGTTTTTCGTACTTCTTAGGAGAACACCAAGTGCAATAAAAAATATGGCGGACATACACTACTGCTCTTGCCGACAAATTTGAACGAGTATTTCTTTTCCCCTCGATCCCTCACCGCGTCTGTCGTGTGATGTAGTGATCAATGAGTAATCAGAGTTTCTATTTAAACACTCGAGATTTGTTAAAACGAATATACCTGATATTTACGACCAATAAACGACTCAAAAGGCTGACCACTGGTCCCCGGCTGGCCACTGGTGCCTTTACCCTACTTCTGTAGCGTCAGCATAGACTTTGCTGCATATATTATTGCAGCAAAAACTAAACTAAACTAAATAAATAATTGTTTGTATTGGTTTGGGTGTTTTATATGTAAGTATAATAATATGAAATACCCAAACCAATACATACAGACATGTTCATGCACATAAATGTTTGTACTGTGCGGAGATCGAACCCCCCTTGATGTAAAAGGCAGAGGTCACTACCAAATTAGCCATCGAGCCAGGCTAATAAGTCAATGGAGCAATTTAAGCACCTACCTATTTAAGTAGGTAATCTTACATTTACTTAGACGTTCTAGTAAAGTAGAGAGGTAGGGCATAGCGAATCTTCGCTCGAATTGAGCCGCCCGTCCGGGGAAGGACCTCCACCCTATAGAATACCGCAGTCAAATGACCTCTGGGTCGTGTTTCTGCTGGTGAGTAGGGTTTCCGGAGCTCGTGGGGGGTTAGGGTTGGGCCGGCATGGCGGTGGCAACTGACAGGTAACTGACCAGTTACTTGCCCGTTGTCACAGTGACTTGGGCTTCTCTTTCGCTTTCCATCAGGCGTAGAGAGGCCATTATGTCGAGCCACTATAAAAAAAAAAAAAAAAATTGGCAAACCCATTAGTCTTTGAATAAAATACCTAATTAGAATGGGGAACGCTGATTGGTCAGATGTTTCGACCAACCAGATTTACCTCGTTATCTCTCAGGTTTGTAAAATCGGTTTAGACTTGGCAAGGATTACTCCGTGACCTGAATACTCGCCGAATGGGAAGAATACTAAGACAAGTATTTCTTTAAAGTTATCTTAAGATTTTTTAATAATAAGGATCACACTGGCTTTATTAAATCCTGGTTGCGTAATACGAGTATTTTTCAGCATCAGTATCGACCCCTAATCACCCCCTGATAGTTATTTTGAAAATATATTTCATGTACAGAATTGAACTCTCTACAGATTTATTATGAAATGAAAATGAAATGAAAAAATATCTTTATTCAAGTAGGCTCATGACGAGAACTTATGAATCGTCAAATATCGCAAGTACATGCAATGAATCTACCACCGGATTCGGAAGGTCGTTTTCTACCGAGAAGAACCGGCAAGAAACTCGATATAAGTATAGATGACGTTGCGCATACCAAACGTATTTTTCAGCTGGTCTCTCTCATCTCATTAGACATAATCCTAGACGGTCTAATTGAAAATCCATTAGTGCTCGAATAAAATATCTAATTACAACGGAGAGCGCGGATTGGTGAGATATTTCGACCAATCAGACTTACTTCGTTTTACTGGTGTAGATAAGTTAGCTCTAAACTTTTTAACCAAGGGTAAAAATAATTTGAAACACTCTGCTAACCAATAGGGTATAAGAGTATTTTTTATTATTTTAGCACAGCATTTTTGTTTTAGTGGCCTCCTTTTGTGATAGAAAGCGCAAAGAGTGCTTTGTCGTTAATACATTTTGCAAGTAGCGAAAGTTACACGAAGAGAGGTTACATACCGAATCTTCGCTCGAATTATGCCACCTGTCCGGGGAAGGACCTCCACTCTATAGAATACCGCAGCCAAATTACCTCCGGGCCGTGTTTCTGCAGTAGGGTTTCCGGAGCTCGTGGGGTGGCATGGCGGTGGCAACTGACCGGTTACTTGCCCGTTGTCGCCGCGGCTTAGTCTCCTCTTAAGCTTTTCAATAGACGTAGGAAAGCCTGCTACTATAAAAAACAATTACAAACATCCAATTACACGAACTATACTGTTAGATATTGAAGCTGTGAGCCGTGCCTGTACACGTACGTCGTACATTCATATAAGTAGATAAAGATAGTCCTAGAAAAACATATCGTCGCGCTTGTTGATGTTCAGATGCGTCTCGTGTTATTTCGAATATTAAAACTATTTCTAGTGTCCAAATACTGAGT
Organism: Conogethes punctiferalis; assembly: GCA_031163375.1. Taxonomy (NCBI): domain Eukaryota; kingdom Metazoa; phylum Arthropoda; class Insecta; order Lepidoptera; family Crambidae; genus Conogethes; species Conogethes punctiferalis. The sequence goes on along the minus strand of CM062090.1, from coordinate 12,176,790 downwards.
TATTAATCACAACCTAACATATACATTGCCTAGCTTTTTAATTACTTTACTGTACACATCTCTCTTGACATTCATACCAATCGATAAACCGAACGGCACACGATTGACGTTTCCCAACTTCCTCCATGTCTTCCGCACGATAACTGTCAAAAAGTAAAACGGCCGGCCATCGCTTAATAGGAACGATCGACATAACACGTAAGACAATATCCAATTTGGGCCGTCGAACCACGAGTCCGCTTCCATTAGTTAACAAGCATTGTCAAAATCCACTCTGCGAGTAGTGGGTGCGTTGCCAAAACCGGCAAAACAGCTGTGAATTGAAGTCGTGCGTCCACTGTCAGGTGATCCGTGAGTTTTCTTGGGCTTCCCCTGGGTTGTAGCGCAGTTACAGGCGCGCGGGGAGAGGCAGGGGTCCGGTTGTGCTGGCTATCGGTAACGCGTTTAAGTCGCTCATCTCGGAATGGTATTACGGTATGAAGCTGATTCCCCCTCCCGCGGCCGCCTTGCCACGCGTGGGACTCAGGGCTGCCAGCACCAACTACGTACACTTGGAGAAAAGTTTTGTTCATCTTTTTAATGATCTTCCTACTAATTAAAGGTAGCTTCTGTTAGGGAGTTCATATCCATTTTGGTAATCTCTTAGAAACTTAATATCTTGCAAAATCCAATGTACAGGATCTGACAAGCCATTGATCCGGTTACTTGTCCGTTACTGTAACGACGCATGCGCATGCTACTTAAAAAAAACACCAAGTTTATTTAATAAGAGAGGTATTAGCTACGCAAGAGCTTAAAAGAGGACGCGGTAGGCCACAAAATTAAATGATCCGTGAATGGTAACTGTGGGTCTATCCCAATAAACGAGTATCTTTATGAAGGAGATGGAATCACACTTGGATTTGACACACAGGCACGCCCAGAATAGCGTACCTATTAGGATATGGGACGTTCGACCCCACGAAAGAAGAAGAAGACCATTCGTAGTCACTACTGCAGAACTTTCTTCGTAAGACGGCCATGAAACTGCCTCTTCAGCTTTCAGTAAGAAATAATTAACGGGTTAGTTGGTACTTTTCTTAAACAGTTTACTTTATCAGATAACATCACATACGTACATTGATCTGATCCAACAGTAAGTTGAGATTTGTTTGTGTATTAGAACAACAAAGTTACCACTATTATCTTTATAGTCAGGATACAGAACTATCATTTGAAGGCGGCAAACCGACCTTTCGCCAATTGGTAAGCCTTTATTACTTTCGACCCGCCGTTACTTTTGTACCCGGTCTCCCCTACTTATGTACAAATACAAATGTTCATCTTACGAACGTTTGTATCGGATAGGAATCGAAGATATGACACTTATTTCAGAAGGCAGGGGCCAGACTGCTATTAAGTTGCCTTCTCATCAAAACTGGAGCAGCCAACCCTAAACATCTCAGTAATATAATTGAGTCGGCTTTCAATTTGATTCGCATCCTCCGTCCGGCGAGTGTCGGTGATAATTCGGCAGAAAAATATAAAAAGAACCCGTTGGGATCCGCTGTCAGCCATATTGGATTACGGCGCGCCGGCGCCGCTCAGATGCTTTATCGAGTTGCGAGCGAGATAGTGTTTATTGCTCTTTAAATATCTGACGGAGTAATGGGAGCTGATTTCGCTTTACTTGCTGTTTAGTTAATGCGAAGTGACTTAAGTTAAGACTGACAAACGAGGCTCTGGCAACCGACTTGTAGTGGTAGCAAACACAATTGAAGGCGTAGCTAAGTACCACAGGCCGATGACGGGCAGTAGAGTCACCGTAGCGGGGAACCACGCCCTGCGATCGCCAACCTGCCTGCCGGGTGGCGATTATGGGTAAAGCCTCTAAGTGTTTGCTCAAAGTGGTGAACAATTAGAGAGGCCTATGTCCAGCAGTGGACTGGGATAGGCTGATGATGACGATGAATTAAGTCACGATGATCAATTGAGCCATCGAGGGAGCTCGTACAAACGGGCAGATAATTTTTTTTGGTATTATCCCTCTTTTTACACTTTACACCCCCCTTCCTTCCCATTATATTACGATTTTGGCGCCCCTCTGATACTGCCGCCCGAAGCAAGTACCCCGGTTTGCTACTTTTTTCGTAAGGGTTCTTAAAAACAATTCACCGCACATAAATCTGCTATCTGCATAACCTAAAGGTTAATTGGTAGAGAAAGCTCCTAGCATTAAGTTCGCCTTTTGTACTATTTTGTGCAATAAAGTTTAAATAAATAAATTACTACCGCATACACACATGCAAGACAGACCTACTCGTACGTATGTAGCTCACCTACTAACCAACGCTCTCCTCTATGAAGACATTCACAACAAGCAACTGCTTCCCATCCACCTCCCTATCACAGCTAATTAATTCCGAAAAATCCCCCGGCTTAATTTGCAAAAACAAAAGGAACTGTCGTCACAACACTTCACGCTCAGTTTAATCAACTGAAGCACACTTGGACGCGTACATTTTTAACGCCAATCAAAAAAATGCTCTTCACCCATTCGTCGAAACAATAGGGTTGTCAAACAAACGACGCTAGCACTCAAACGTTGCAAATTGGGGTCCAGAGTTTCACTTAATTGTTCGGTAATAATGGCTTTGTCGTCGAGTGGTCCTATAGCTCGGTAGCGGGCGCTTTGTAACAGCTTATTTTGTCTTATTCGTGTTTACAAGCTTAGTGTGAAGGCTCCTTTGAGGAGACTTGTCAAGTGAGTTTGGTGGAGTGTAGGAAAGAACGCTTTTTTTAAACTCGTCCATACTTTCGCTGTATGTTTGATTTACACGGTTTTTTATTTAGTGTGATTTGACGCCTGAGACGCCGTTTGTTCCCTTAAATTGTTTTAAATAGATAAAACGTATTATTTATCGCTTGTATTGAATATAATAAAAAATGTCTGTATAGAAATAGCCTCCACATCATTTAGTGGATAAAAGCGTGATTCGGGTCGCTTACATCTTTTATTTGGAATACGTCATCTGCTCAGGCAGGACATAGTCATTTTGACTTGCTGATATAAAAAGAAACACAAAAACTGTAAAAATAATGTTAATTTAAGAAAACTAAAATAGTCTTTACATTAAGTATGTATTTTACTTTGTCTACTAAACGCACGCATATATTTAACTAACATTATCCGTCAGTTTTCACCTAAAATTTTGACACTTGAATTTGTAAGTGTAAGTGAAGCGCAAGTACTCCCCGGTGTAGTAAGACCTATTAGACAAATAACAAACTAATAGTATAAGTACTGCGGTGTGGCATAATGTATCATGATAGTGTTACAAGCGGGTCTGCGCTGGCGGATGGTCCCTGGGGACCAAGGGCCGGCAACCCTATCGCCGTGCGACTATCGGTAGGTTCCATCTTGCGCCCTTGGAAGGGACAAAATGTACCGTCTGTTGTTTTGTACGGAGACGCGTATGTATAAACGTTCTTATTGTTTGCCATAACAGCTTTAATGACAATTTTTAATCGGATTTATTTTAATATTGCAATTAATTAAGATTCCATCCTCATCATCTCGATGGTTGGAAATCCTCCACTGTACGCTTTATGTGGAACTTCTTGCCTCGCGCATCGGTTTTGTGGAACCAACCTTCTGCGATAGTCTTTCCGAACAGCTACGACATGGGAGCTTTCAAGAAACGAGCGTACTCCTATTTAAAAGACCGGCAGCGACCCAGAACTCGATATGAGTCCATGGGCGGTGTTGACTGCTTACCATCAGCCATCACATTTGCTCGTCTGCCGTAAAATACCATACACCTATCATAAAAACCTTTTTGATGAGTAAGACGTACCTCCAAATTATGTATTAGCAACAAGCAGAAGAAAATAAGAAAGCTATCATCTTTTATCATCATAATCATGTTCTTAAAATAATAACGCGCGTAAATTAAAATTGAATCTACCCCCAACAAATCTATTAATATTAACCATAAGTTTGGGTACCTTAGAGGTTTTACTGTTCTTCTTTAACACGTTGTATTTATATTCATTTGTTTTATCACTTGTGCAAAAAGTAGGCGTGGGTTGACATCCAATAATGATAAAGATTCTTACAATCAAAAGCCTCAAATCAAACTACGTGGCATCAATAGTCTCGTCATAAGCTCGCGTTATAAGCTCTTCATCATTGGGAATTGAATCAGAAGCGAGAATGAAATGTGGCCTTTGTTCCAGAGTTCCCAAATGTCGAGTCCCACTGTCGTGCCAATCATGTTTGAAGATTACTTATATCAATTGTGATTCTTTACTCGGGAACGTTATTTCGTATTGTTTTCGGCTTTTTAGATCGGAAAATTCAGTGTCTGTTCATTTATTCAGTGAATTGTACTCGTACTTGTGTTTCATTCAATCATTGTCATCAGTGATAAAAGTTTATTTTAGTACTTAGGATATTATCTATAGAATATTATTTATAAATAACTATAATAAAACAGCAGGAACCGCATACGTCTGTACATTTGATAAAATTAACAATAAATGGGTGTGGGTAATAAAAAAAGTGTAACAGAAGAAAAAGTGTAACAGAAAAAAAAATTGGAATATTTTGTTACAAATATTTATTTAAAGACACTTGTCTTTAAATAAATACTTATTTCGAATACTTATTCTGTACGCACAATAGTAAGATGTGGTCGACTTTGACAGAAATCCATCCATAACCATGATCCCTTGTTTATCAGATGGCCTCAGTGGTACAATGGTAAAAGCGTTGATCTTAAAGCGCGGACCATCTGAATACCTATTTAAGTATGTCTCGATTTCCAGTTGAAAAAAATACTTTTCTAAATTGTTTCGGGTTAAGGTGTTCTGGGAGACCCCACCGATCATCATCTGGTCCTCATAGTACAAGGAAAACTCTTTGTTTGAGTCCAGTCCAGTTAGTTGCTATGAATTGTCAGGCGCTTTCTTTATTTTTAATTGACACAAAAATTTACCCATTTACATGTGTATAAAGATTATTTGACTGGCTCGATGGCTCATTTGACAGTGATCTCTGCCTTCTGAGCCAAGGGTCGTGGGTTCGATCCCCGCACAGTACAGACATTTGTGTGCGTAAACATGTCTGTTTGTATTGGTCTGGACGTTTTCTATGTATAATATGTATTTATTTACAAAAAAAAGTATCTAAGTATGTTTATTAGTTGTCTAGTACCCATAGTACAAGCTTCGGATTAGTTTGGGGCTAGGTGGCGATGTGTGGCCCAGCGTGGCATGACTTGGGTATTTATTATTTATCTCTCTATATCATAAGTATAAGTAATCAGTTAACCACATAACAGGCAAGTTAAGTTACTCGCAAGTTTTTCATCACATGATTAGGGCGTCCCCCCTCTCCCGGCGTCATCTCCTGGGATCCGGCAAATCTCTCTTTATCCCGGATAGATGCGGAGAGCTCTGCACCAGCCCGGGATGTGGGAAGATAAGTTGGATGTATGATATGGCGGTAATGGAACCATAAATACTGGTTATGGTAACCAGATTGGTTCAGGAGCAATGAACACAGTACAAACTGTCTGTGTCAATTGGTCTGAAATTTATTAACAAAAAAAAGTTTTTATGTATGTTTGTCAGTTGTCTAGTATGGTATCTACATCTCTCGCCGATGCAAGATTTCATCCTTACTATCTTGATAGTTGGAAGTCATCCACAGTACGTTTTGGGCGTATTTATATATTTCTGCATCGTGCGATTGCACGATGCAGAAAATAATTCTTCGGAATATTCTCTCGAAGAATTCTTCGGAATATAATTATGTTCTTTGGAATCAGAGGCCGTACCACCAAAAACGAAAACGATCGTTCGTTGAACGGATCTCTTACTGTTGCACCATAAATCCCGCCCATTTGTCCCTCCCGTGTTCGAATATAGTAACTAAAATTCGTCAAAGTAGATTTTTATTAATTTAACTAGCTGTGCCGGCGGCGTCGCCCGCGTGGATATCGGGTTTCAAAAATAACAGACGTCCATAAAATGGTATCTAAATTTTTAATTAGACCTCAGCAATACATTGGTGAAAACCGCATTTAGTTCCATGCATTAGTTGTCGCGTGATGCGCGATCAAACATGCAGATAAAAATTTCTCCCGTTTCCCACACACTTCCCGTCACTGCTCTGCTCCTATTGATTGTAGCGTAATGAAAAGTATACTATAACCTGCCCAGGAGTATGAAGAATATTTGTACCAAGTTTCGTTAAAATCCGTCCAGTAGTTTCTTTTTCTATAACGAACATACAGACAGACAGACAGACAGACAGACAGACAGACAGACAGACAGACAAAAATTTTACTGATTGCATTTTTGGCATCAGTATCGATCACTAATCACCCCCTGATAGTTATTTTGAAACAATATTTCATGTACAGAATTGACCTCTCTACAGATTTATTATAAGTATAGATTCATATATTCGAACATGGGAGAGACAAATGGGAGGAATTGATGGTGGAAAAGTACGCGATCCGTTCAACAAACGATCGCCGTGGAATTTGGTGGTAGGGGCCCAGCTTCCGGCTGCAATTTTTCCAAATGGATACGACTTAGGGACCTTCAAAATGCGAGCCTACAAATTTCTCACGTCCCTGTGACTCCCCTGGTGTTACGATATCTGTGGGCTCATCAAGCGACCTTCAAGCCCATTTGCCCCCGTCTGTCATAAAAAAGAAAAGTTTCGTGTCTGGGTTTGTATTTACGTAAATATTCATGTTACCTTCGTTGTTCTGATAACCATAACACAAGTGCTACTTACTTTGGAATCGGAGCAATGTGTTGTTGTCTGATATTAATTTTTTTAAAAAATGTTATCATCATTTAGGAAAAATGGTCACCCCGCCACATCCATCAATATCTTCCCACATCCGCGCCGTCTAATTAGATTCCTCGACGAGAGTGGTGTAATTCGCGTAAAATGTAAGACGTATCCCGTAACTTGTTTACGGGAAATTATCCCGAGATGAGAGTCCCGGCTGCTCCCGTATTCATTGCTCGGGAATTCGGAGCGGGATTAATTTGCCAATTAATGCACAATGTGATGCTAAGCATTTGAGCCATTAAACTGTTCACATTTTTGATTAAGGTGTAAATAAGGTAACATACTGTTCTGAATATCTAGTTAATTCTAGGTGGTAGCTTTCTGTATCTTACTGGTGATTACTAGGTATCACTATTTTAGTTTTAACGGTGTACAGAAGTGTGCTCCGAGGAAAGGCTATTTCTTACAAGTCTCATAAACTTGTGCTAGTAATCCATTGTAAAGTATTTTTTTGTTATAGCGGCAACAGAAACACATAACTTGTAAAAAATTCAACTGTCTAGCTAACGCGGCTCTTAAGATACAGTCTGGTGGTAGACAGACGGACAGACAGTGAAGTAGTAGGGTTCCATTCCCACCCCAAATTGCATTTTAATTTTGTCAATGGGACATACTAAGAAGTATCGGAATCGGTTCACAATAGGCTATTATGGCCAAAAATTGTAATTAGTCCGTCTCTTAGCTTATAAATTCAAAAATAAAAGCCACACACACAAACATTAAAAAAGAACAGTCGAATTTAGAACCTCCTTTTTCCAAGTCGGTTAAAAATGCCGGTTAACTCAAATTCATAGACGTCACAACAGCAATGTAGTAAATAATTGAGTTACGTCACATCGTCATGTGACGTAACGCGAGACGCGTGGGTGCGGTGCAGCCCTCGCCAACCCTTGCCACCGCCGCGGGCGGGTCGTGGGTTCGGAGTAATTGGCTAATTTAACGCGTCACGTTTGATATTTGAATTGTTTGCTGTTGCACTATAAAAAATTAAGATATTTTTTTTATTCTTTCTGAGGATGACAAACGATCATCCTGAAGACGTCCACTGCTGGACATAGGATTTAGCAATTTGTTTGTACCTAGGTAGACGCTACTGCGATTTTTTTTTACTTTTTTCATAGTAGTTCGACATGGCTTCCCTACGCCTAGAGGCCCAAGTCGCTATGAAAACAGTCAAGAAACTGGTCAGTTACCTGTCAGTTGCCACCGCCATGCCGGCCCAACCCCAACCCCCAACGAGCTCCAGAAACCCTACTCACCGTCAGGAACACGACTCGGAGGTAATTTGGCTGCGGTATTCTATAGGGTGGAGGTCCTTCCCCGGATGGGCAGCTCCATTCGAGCGAAGATTCGCTATGCCCTACCTCTCTTAATTGCCAACCCGCCAGCCCAGCGTGGCGAGTATGGGTATAATCCTCCAGGTGTTTGCTCAAGTGGCGAGAAACTGGACAGGCCTATCTCCAGCAGTGGACTGCAATAGGCTGATAATGATATGATTATCGATGATTACACGCTAAACTCTTTGGGGCAGCGCAGACGATAGGCTATCCGTGACGCACTAATTTGCAATTATATGCAGTAACGCACACGACGCGCAAAAAACTGTCGCGGATATTTCACAGACTCAACGCACACGACTCACATCTTCGATCATTCTGTCGTCAGACCTAGACGCTCTTTTTAAATGTCTCAGATGCAAACTCTATCGCACAAAAAGTGTGCCGTCTGCGCTGCACCTTTTAGGCTAGCTTTTTACAGTCTTTTAAAACATTAATTTAAATCTGTCAACATCAGCACCAAATCGAATTACAAGCTATAAGTTAAAAGTTTTCAACCTTTTAATTTCGTTTCCAACGTTGCAAGTACAAGCTTCTTGGCGCCGTTAATAACCTGTGAAAACATTAAGAATGTGCGGGGAACTCTTTAAGTAGGGTGGTATGTCTAAGTGACAGGGGTGGCTAAGTAATGCAGGGTAATGTATTGAAAATTTGCCTCTCCATACATATCTGACGGGGATTTTTGTAATGTTCTCTGATAAGGACGCGTTTGAACGCTTACCGGGAATGTTTGCTCGGAATACTTCCGTATGTGGGACTTATAATGCGTCTTTTTTATGCATTGTATGCTAGTGTGTTGAAAAAATATTATAATTATTGTTACTTACTAATGTTCAGTGGATCAATCGACTGGTCCTATCGCAGTCCATTGCTGAACATAGGCCTCTCCAATTGTTCGCCATTTTGGTCAAACAACTGGAGGCTTTGACCATAATCGCCACGCTGGGCGGGTTGGCAATCGCAGGGCGCAGCTTTTCGCTCCGGTGAAGCTGCTGCCCGACATCGGCATGTGTTATTTAGCTACGCCTTCAATCGTGGTGGTTGTACTGCCACCAGCCGTTTGCCAGAGTTACCTAGTCGTTTGTTATACAGCAGGATGTAGGTACCACGGGTAAGTGAGGGTGTCTTGGAGCTAAAAGATGATAGGTCGCTTTCTTACATCCCATCTGGTAACTTACGCGCATATAAGATCCGTTGCCATCTAATATTACATGTATAAATGTAGAGTATTACTTACCTAAAGGCTATCCCACATTCCCAACATACTCCCGCAGGTTGCTAAGCTAAACAGCACGTTGAAGTTGCGTTAAGTTTAAACAGTTGACGCAATTAGCAACTCTTAAGTGTCGGCGAAGGTTTTTGCAACTTCTTGGCGAGAGTGCCGAGTTGCGCCCGACGGATTTTAGAATTTAATTTGATGAATTTCAACGACGTGTGGAGTTTGTTCGCCGTTTTCGCAATTTGTGGACGTTAAGTAGTTAAGTTGTGTTATTAGCGGGGGGAGGTTAGGTATGGTGTGTTTTTAACACCCGTGAAATGGGGGCGTGAAGCGGCATTTACGCAGACCGTCAGCGTTTCATTGATTTTTTTTGCAGGATTTTTCTTACCAAGTTTCACATGTCTAATAACTTCTGTCTTTTACTTTTGCTCTTTAAAATGAATCATTCATTGCCTAAATCTTATAAAAAGTTGAATCGACTTTGATCAAACATACTTAAAAACAGGCTCGTTTAAATGAACTTTCAAACAAAAATAAAACATCTACTCAAAACTACTACTTATTTGTTAGACAAAAACGCAGGAATTGCATCGTCATCATCAGTCTACCGCTGTCCACTACTGGACAACACGTTTTCGACACTTTGGGCAATCATCTGGAGGCAGTATGCTGGGCAGGCGAGTTGGCGATCGCAGGGTGCAGCTCCCGTTATCGGTTTGTGGTGTTTAGCTACGTCTTCAATCGTGATGTTTATACCGCCACCAGTGGGTTGTCATCGCCTCGTTTGTTATTCGGCAGGACGCACCACGGGCAGGTGAGGGTGGCTTGCAGCGAAAACATAATAGGTCCCTCCCTGCCAAATAATTTGCGCTATCTACAAATAATAAACGAAAATAATAATGAATAGTATAACGAGTATAACACTACAACTTTAACAGCACCACACGCCCGCTCCTATAACGCGCCCAATTAATAACCATTCAATAATCGCTACCCGAACACAAAGGCAAGTGGGTCATTAACAAACAGTGGCACAATGCGACAAAGGGAACGATTAGCGACGAACAACAACACTTGTCGAACAATATTTGTTATTGTTTAACCGGGGTTCGGGAGCACCCCTCACTTAAAAATGTTTTTGCTGGCACAGTGTAGATGATGAACAGTAAGGCAGTTACGCTTTCCACAGGGAAATTCTTTAATGATGACAGGGAGTATATATTGAATTATACTCCCTGTCATCATTATCATCAGCCTGCCAACGTCCACAGCTGGACAGAGGTCTCCCCGACGATAATAGGGATGTTTCCAGGGTCAAAATAATTACATTTTAATTAGTCCGTATTTTAGACTTTATAAAAATATATTGGACAAGTAATTTTTCTTTTTTCATTTAAACAAAAAATAACAAAGATACGAGGCATCAAAATTTAGGAGTCTTTGACGTCACTCTGTGGCGAAAAAACTCCCACTCTTTGACGTCACGCGTAATTTTAACGGGTTATATGTTTGTCATTTTTGGTCTAATTTACAAATGAAAAAATATGTGTCTTTTATTTTTGAACAATCTAAAAGACGGACTAATTACATTTTTACGGCAATAGGCCTATTGACATGATAGTGGTGGCAACTTATAATAACAAAAAAAAATTGTTTCACGAGGTTATCTGCCCGTTGCCACAGTGACTTGGAATTTTCTTGTCCTATCTATGAGAAGAGGAGATATTATTAGATAGATAGATAGATAGATATAATACATAGTCGTATATTGCACGCCCAATTGTTAGTAGACTTAAACTGTTAAAAAAACTAGACACAATTATGTTCAGGTACAATTTAGGCGGTCTTATCTCTTTACCCAATCTCTTCCAGGCAACATTTTTCCTTAGGTATAGTTATTATTTACTGTAAACTAAAGTATGTATACTTCATTCGAAACACTAACCTCTTCAAAATTCAAGTTTCCAAAGCCGTTAAACATTTATTTCAAAACTCCTATTACAATTTAAAGTTTATTTAACTTACTGTCGTTATTGTACTGTAGCATCGCAGACTCGCTTGGCGTATAACAACAAATAATCGACACTCCGAACTGTAGGCAATTACCTCACCCCAAGTATGCGCCACCCCTTAAAACACGAACCATATTAACTTGACACTATAACTAACCAACTGGGTACGCGGCGGGAGCTCTCACTAAATTGGTCTATACACCCTTATAAATATGTCAATTTTATCGCGACCCCTCCATCTAAGTGGATTGAAAGATCGCGGGAGGTCTTATTACGTTGGCCATGTTGGCTACAGTGACAAAGTTGCATGTTAACATGTGTTTCTGGAGCGATACAACCTTGTCAGCGGGGAGGTCGTTAGGTTTGTTTGGGTAATAGCGATTTGATGAAGAGCTTTGTCGCTATGTGTCGATGATGCGTGGTTGAGGTGATTTTGTGGGTGTTATGTAAGCAAACATAGCTTGTCAAGCGTTATCTAGTGTTATTCATTTTATGGGTAAGTCAATCAGAAACTCTTGCTAATGTTAATCTTTCTGGCCTCACAGTGAAGTTTATCTCTATCAAATCAAAAATATATTCATTCGTATAGACTTAAGAGCGCGCATACAGAATTCGACGTATTTGCGGCGAAACTGGTATTTTCGGACGAGCTATTATCATATAAAACGATTTTTTTTAAATAAGAAACTTAGTTTTCTATATAGACAAAGTCTTTAAGCAGTGCGTAGGCTAGATAAAATACAATATTTACTAGTATATTTTTGTTTATCGAAGATCTCCCGTAAGCCGTTTCGCAAAAATGCTAGTCAGAGTCAATTTCGAAAGTCTTAATATCAATTGCATTACATACATATGTTTTAAATATATGTTTATACAATAGATTATATGGTCTATTAGTGCACTAGACAAAAAAACTTTCGAAAATGTGTTATTAAATTGCCTAAAATAAAATTTCTAAATAAGCTCAAATCACACTTTTCAACAGTGTTTTTCTAGTAGAAAACACTGTTTCTTTTAGTTGACATTTTGTGTAAATGTAAAAGGAGTCTTTCTTAAGTGCACTTAATTATTATGTTATTAATATTCCATGCCTGTTATTTTATACGAATTTTTTAAAAGTGACTATAAAGCCACGCGCGCGACGCTTGCCGATTCAGTCCAAATCGGGTCATCCCAGAGGGAGGACGTACCGCTCGCTGCTCCGCTCACGCACACATACGCACAACCACTTTTATAGGCATATACCGCTCTGCGCGAGTGCAACTCCACGAGTTTGATACTTTGTAATATTATTTTTGTATGGAAAATTTATTAAGTTATAATAATGTACTAAATTAATGAAATGATTTAATGTTTAGTCATGAGTATCAAATACAAACATCAGGGTTATTAATTATACTTATTATTATCTATAACCACATTTGCTAAATATTTCAAAAATGTAATTATGATATTTATTTATTAGTTCACTATTGAAGTTACAAGTTAAAGTAAGGCTATTCCAATGATAATTATTATGCTCGTTAACATCAATGGTCAGAAACAACCTCCATGAAGAAACTGATAAGGAGATTCAATTGAGTTGGGAGCATTTAAGGTATCTACGTCACATGTTCACGACTATAAATAAAGGCATACAATGAAGCTGAAAGTACTAGAAATCCCATAGTCGAGTTATTATTAGTAAAATTATATGTGTAAAGATGGATGATAAAATGTTTGATAGTATGCACGAAATTGATTAGATAATCGATCTATTTAAATTTAGAAAATATCAAAAATCCAATTTTGGAATTGTCGCTTAATTATTTAGTGTGGAATAAGTGAATATTTGTGTCACATAAATAACAAGTATATGAGATTAAAATTAATCGATCAAAGTGGTCAACAATGGGAGAGTTTATAGTTCAAATTGTTCCAAAATGCGATATGATAGTTGTGAAATGTATTACCATTACGGTTATTAGGGGTGATTTTAGCGAAAAGGCTGGTAAAATACGGATATGTTACGGTAACTTATTTACATACATTACGTTAAAATTACCGGTTACGTATGCTAAATGGTGCTATGGCGACGAGCAGGGTGAGCATATAACTTGCAGTATGCAAGTCGCAAGGTGCAACGTTGCCAATGAGGGCTACCGTTTTTGTAATCACCAGAGGGCGCCACTGTATAGTGAGGTCTTCAGGCATAGCTGTTAAGGTTTGTTTTATGCATGTGATGACTGTTTGTTCATTATAAGAAGGAGGACATAAGCTTCCGAAAATCAAAACTGTTTGTTAACGGTTAATAAACAAACCAGTGAACTAGCTTTTCTTTCAGACCGCTAATTTTTACACCTCATTTTCTCGGCTCTGCTTTTAAAGCGCAGACAATCACTCAGCCGTGTCTCATATTTTCCAAAATTAATGCCAGCTATGCCAAAATTGCAAAAAATTATTTAATTTTCCGAAATAAACTCGTTTAACCCACAGAACCTATATACATTGACATTTCGGATACCTCACGCTACACTAGCACCTCTGGTGGCGAATTCACACGCGATATGGGCGCCCTCATTACGCCCTCATTATTGCAGCAGTTTGCCATAATAGGTATTGTTATTTCTTTTATTTGCTTCGTCGCCGTCATTGGAATTATGTTAAATTCGAAATATTAATAGGTAATTAATTAATTCAGTTTAATTTCCAAAATGACAATTTTGGGGCAAAAGGTAGGAACCAAAATTGTTCGGAATTTGACTCTTTAGAACTTTGTTTCTTTTCATTCATGCCGTAAAAAGTACAACATAGGAGATAATGATACAGTTTTGAATATGTGGCGGTTTGCGGGTTTTATTTCCAAAATATCGATTTTGGGGGAAAAGGAAGGAACCAAAATTGTTTAAAAATTGATTTCCTACATGTTTAGTCTTCTTAATTATGACAACATTTTTTACTTGCTGTTGTTTTCAATTTTAATTTCCAAAATACCGATCCTAGAAGAAAAATAGTAAGAATCAAACTTGTAGAAAATCAAATTTCCTACAATTTTTGTTCTCGCGGTTTTACTGCAAAATCAAAAAGGAGCGAGTTATTCAAGAAAAACCGTCCGTTTATTATTGGAAAGAACTGGCGAACTTTAGGAGAGGCCTATGTCCAGCAGTGGGCTGATGAAGATGATTGGAAGGAAATAAAAATACAATTTTTGAATATTAACAAGAGGACTCACCTACCTATTCAGATAGCTCGCCTTTGTAACCTGTCCATCGCATCGCATCATTTATAAAAGTGCGTAAAAATAGTATTCTACGCAAGATTTGTGTCTTATACAAGAAACAGCGGTGGTCAGTCGTAATATATTTCTTCAGAATCATGTTCAGGACACCTATTTTAGAGAATGCCGCAGTAGTCAAGACTCCTTCAATGTAACCCTTAGGATTCGGGTCACGACGAATATTCATCCCGAGAATAAGTGATGGTTTGGTCAAGCTGGATAGGAACCAGATTTAAGTTGTTGTAGGCCATCTGGGGTTATTCTTTGACTTTTTAGGAAAGAGACTGACTGATTCCAGTAGTTCAGCACACGAATGTTTGTCCTGGATGGGAATCAAACTCACGACCTTTGACTTATGATCAGAAGGCAAAGAAAAAACAGTAGGGATTATTGATTTTTATAAAGCAACATTAAAAACGTCAATCACTCACACAATACCTTTCAAAATATAATTTGGATAGGTAAGTACCTGGTACATTTAAAGATAGGAAGACAAAAATATTCTTATATTTTTCTTAAACCTAAATTAATAAACACTTAAGAATAATGTACTCTAAAGTGTTTAAATAAATTTAATAAGTACGCACCTATACTACACTAATAAAATATTTAGCAATAAAAGAATGTTCAAATAATTTAGATGAATAATAAATTGTTAAATATCAAAATATGTTCGTCCGCCGGAGTTAGCGTCCGACACGCCGCTCACCCACACAGACACAAATGATGTCTATGTGTGTTTCGGAATCGGCTCCCGCGTGCGTTTCGAGTTGCTAAAAATTGTATGCGCGCTCTTAAGACAAGAATTTATATACTTATATTTATAAGTTAAGTATTATGAAAGATGGTGGAGTAATTTTGAAGTGTATGATTTGGTTATAAAAAGAAAAAAGAATAAAGTCAGTTAAAAACTCGTAAGCTACTCTTTAAAGCGCTAATATTTCTTATAATGAGAGGAAAAAAGAGAATGGGATGTGTTGGAATAACTTTTCGGAGCATTCCCGATTGTAAAGACGTAAATACATACTCGAACTCGTCTATTAGGAAAATCGGTGTTATCTCATTTAAGTTCGAAATTTCACTTAAATAAAACTAGACAAAAAATTCTTCATCCCTCCCGTGTTCACAGAAAAAGCTCACCAAAATTACCCCTACAATAAAGAATAAATGTCGTAAC
The DNA here is from genome assembly GCA_031163375.1 of Conogethes punctiferalis. NCBI lineage: Eukaryota > Metazoa > Arthropoda > Insecta > Lepidoptera > Crambidae > Conogethes > Conogethes punctiferalis. The sequence goes on along the minus strand of CM062090.1, from coordinate 12,160,933 downwards.
GGCAGACGGTGTAAGGGTGTTCAAATATTAACGAAACAAGAGATAAAAACTATTAGGGCGCGTCGGATTATGGCCGGATTATTATTTTAACGAAATTAGCTTACGATCGTTAAGGGACTCTGGAGGGCAAACACTGTGTACGAGCAGAGGGGATTCCAGGAAAACGTGGAGAAGATTTTTTGAATGAAGTACCTACATCAATTGATGTTTATTTATGTAAGCTGAAGTTAGGCTTATAAATAGGCTATTTGACATTTTTTAATATGGCTTACTATGACGTGGTCTCTGCCTACCCCTCTGGGAGAAAGGCGTGACGTTATGTATGTATGTATGTATGACTGGCTCGATGGCTCATTTGGTAGTGACCTCTGCCTACTGAGCCAAGGGTCGTGGGTCCCGTAGAATGCAAACGTGGGTCGTGTCCCGCACAATGCAAACATTTGTGTTCTTGAATATGTCTGTTTGCATTGCTCTGGGTGTTTTCTATGTATAATATCTATTTATTTACAAAATAAAGTATTTAAGTAGTTTATCAGTTGTCTAGTAGCCATAGTACAAGCTTCGGCTTAGTTTTGGGCTAGGTGGCGATGTGTAGCCCAGCGTGGCATGTCTTGGGTTATTGGGTTATCGATAAACTAGTCTTTTAATGCAGCTTATCAAAAGACGGCTGATGGAATATCAGAAAACAAGCAGTAGCGTTAACCTGGGCACAGATAAAACCTACTGCGGTCACCAATCCTCCTGTCAAGTGGTCTTTCGTCGTGATTAAGACAAAGCAAATCCCTCCAAAAGACAGTTGTCATTGGGGAAGGTCCATGTCCAGCAGTGGACTATAATAAGTAAGCTAATGATGATGGAGTTTCAGAATCCTCGGACAATCATGACGGTGACAATTGAAAGGAAACTAGGATCCTAGCGATGTCGGCTCTTTCTTTTATCACTGTGCCAATTAACAATACTTATATTAATATTACCATACCACGTATCAATTTAATACGAAGGCGATACGAAGGTTCTGGGTACAATTTTCGTTCGGGATAATTTATAAAATGAACCTGAAAGTTATGAAATGAAAAATGAACTAATTTGGCTCGGGTAAGATTCTTCTTACGGGTCTCCAGCCAACATCTGGTACTCAAAGTAAAACTTTAGTTTGAGACCAGCAAGTTGATATCAACTGTCTCTCAATAGGTAGTAAAAAAAAATGTTTGTCCTATCTGTACTAAATTTCCTTTTAATCACCGCAAGATTTCAGAGCACTCCGGCCCAGCCCGGCTTATTAAAAGTATATTGCGAAAATTGCACTGCAAATGTGGCCCTGTCCTGCCTAGTAACCAGCTTACAACGCCCACCGACACTTGACCCCTACCTGCACACGTAAACCTTAACAACACAGCTCTACACCACACTGGCCGTTTCCTCCCCGTCCAATTTACCTTGAACCTTCGTAGCATTTATTTCTCATACTACGCGGGTCGCGTTACACTGGTGACTTCACCCCTACACAGTTGGCTGAATGATCTGTAATCTTCGAGTTATGAGTTACAACGGCCACAAAGCAGGGTGGTAATGACTGGTATAAAATACTTGTAGCGTTGACAGCGCGTATGGGATTACTGGTGTTATTATTTATGACGTTCGGTAAATTTTATGTTTGGAAAGCCATCAGTGTAGTGACTGTATATTTGGTCTTGATATTGGTATTGGTTTGATGCCGGGTCTGGCCCATAGCCAACTATGATTGCGCCCTTGGGCACTAAAGAATTTGTGGCGCTTGAGTATACAAGAATTTGGGGGCCCTTGGGCACATAAGATATGGGGCTCGTGAAACAAACGAATTGAAGGCCCTTTTAGAAATAAAGAAAACGAATTATGAAAATTTTTAACCGACTTAGAAAGATGTAATTTCTACTATTATCAAATGTTTATTTTTGAATGGAATTCTTCGTTTAACATAAAAAAATAGGGAGTTGTTAGGTACTATGCTATGGCTATGAGTAGCATAGCACCTAACAACTCCCTATTTTTTAAATAAATAAATGTAGCTTTCCAATGGTGAAAGAATTTTTGAAATCGGCTTTATAGGTTTCGAGTTCATTCATTACAAACATACACACAAAAAAATACAAATATTTCCCTTTTGTAATATTATTGTAGATAACTGAATTTAAAATGGTTTCTATATAATAAGCACCCTACTATAAGCACACAATCTACCAAAGTCACAGTTGATATCTGTGTCCCTACTTACTTATTCCTATTGACTGGCTCGGTGGCTCAATTGGTAGTGACCCCTGCCTTCTGAGCCAAGGGTCGTGGGTTCGATTCCCACCCGGGACAAACATTCGTGTGATGAACACTTGTGTTTGTTCCGTGTCTGGGTGTTTATATTTGTATTTAAGTATTTGTTTGTGGCACCTTCGTTGTTCTGATACCCATAACACAAGTGCTTAAGCTACTTACTTTGGGATCGGAGCAATGTATGTGATGTTGTCTGATATTTATTTATTTATTATTTATACATACAATATAGTACTTTGTTGAAAACATTGTACATTATTTGCAGGTGTGGTTTCAAAACCGGCGAGCGAAATGGAGGAAAGCGGAAAGGTTGAAAGAGGAACAACGTAAGAGGGAAGGTGCCGAAGTCCTTACTAAGAGGGACCCCTCCGATGACAAGGTACGTCTGAGGGGAAACACTAGATACGGGAAATACGTGAAAATAATATGTTTATAAGAATGTACGTGAATTTTTTTGCTTTTTCCTTACGATTTGGGAGCCTTTAAGAAACGAGCGTACTCATATTTAAAAGGCCGGCAGCGTCCCGAGAACTCGATCTGAGTCCATGGCCGGTGTCAACTCAAGACATGCCACGCTGGGCCACACAGCGCCATCTAGTCTCAAACTAAGCCGAAGTTTGTACTATGGGTACTAGACAACTGATAAACTTACTTAGATACATTTTTTTGTAAATAAATACATATTATAGATAGAAAACACCCAGACCAATACAGACAGCTTGTACTATGGGTACTAGACAACTGATAAACTTACTTAGATACATTTTTTTTGTAAATAAATATGTACTTAATATACATAGAAAACACCCAGACCAATACAGACAGACATGTTCATGAACACAAATGTTTGTACTGTGCGGGAATCGAACCCACGACCCTTGGCTCAGAGGGCAGAGGTCATAACCGTGAATAACTGCATCAGGCATCACATTTGCTCGTCTGCCGCCTCTTGCATAAAAAAAAGCTTTACGTCAGTTTTTTTCTTTATACTCGTATTTGGCAGGGCTCCTCCGAGTGCGGCATGTCCCGGGGTTCGGCGGAGGCGTCCCCGGCGTCCGGGACGGCGTCCCCCCGCGCCGCGTCCCCGGTCAGCCCCGGCTCGCCGCGGCGCTCGCCGCATCGCTCGCCGAACCGCTCGCCGAACAGATCGCCTAGGAACGAGAGGTTAGTACCTACCTACGTCTAAAACGTCTTACAGCACATGTGCTCCCTTCTTCTTATATGCTGTGACTCATAAGTATAACCAGGAAATACTTTAAAGTGCACATTGTATTACTATAAAGTAATTGCACTAAAGACAATAGTGTCTCCTTAAGCCCAAGATTAGGGATGTAAGGGAGCGGCCTATCATCTTTTCTCTCCAAGCCAACCTCACCTGCCGATGGTGCATCCTGCCGAATAACAAACGAGGCGCTGGCAATCGACTGGTGGCGGTATAACCATCACAATTGAAGGCGTAGCTAAATACTAAAGACCGGTGACGGGCAGCAGCGTCACCGGAGCAAGAAGCTACGCCCTGCGATCGCCAACCCGCCTGCCCAGCGTGGCGATTATAAGTATATCCTCCAGATGTTTGCTCTAAGTGGCGAACAACTGGAGAGGCCTATGTCCAGCAGTGGACTGTAATAGGCTGATGATGATGATGATGAAGCCCAAGATCGCAAATCGCATAAAGGTTCAATCGCCTCAATGCCTCACCATCACTTTATTTCGGAGGTACAGCGCGAGCGCGACCTTGCGCACGTAGCTGGGCTAGACTTTAGCTTGAGCATTCCGACCGTGGAAAAATTTTGTATAAATCATGTCTTGGAAATTGCAAGAAGAATGCAGTTCCTTTTGATGTTTGCAGACTTTTCAAATGTAGATAGAAGAAGATAATCTAAAACTTATGTAGGTCGTTTACTCTATTAGCTTTTAAAAGGATTCCCTAGGTTTACTAGTCGCACGTTACCGCAACTCGACGACTATAGCGCGTTTGGCGTGGGGTGGGAATTTACTGTAACCTAGCTCAGTGAGGAAGGCGCGCTGAAAGACCTCGGGGTTCAAAGGTGTATACCTCAGCACTACTTTTTTTTTTATAGTAGCTTGACATAATGGCTTCCCTACGCCTGATGGAAAGCGATAGAGAAGCCCAATTCACTGTGGCAACTGGTAAGTAACTGGTCAGTTACCTGTCAGTTGCCACCGCTATGCCGTCCCAACCCTAACCCCCCACGAGCTCCGGAAACCCTACTCACCGCAGAAACACGACCCGGAGGTCATTTGGCTGCGGTATTCTATAGGGTGGTCCTTCCCCGGACCTCAATTCGAGCGAAGATTCGCTATGCCCTACCTCTCTTAAAATCACGGCATTCCATAAAAGCAGTTGAAGTAACTGAACCTCTTTACCAGGTCGGAAGCGAGCTGTGCCTCCCCCGCGCCTTCGGTGGGCAGTGCTGGCTCCAGAGACGCACCAACCGACCAGCGGCCTCCGCACCACCTCTTCTCGCCTTTCGACCAGTGAGTTTAGTCCTAAGATGTCACATTATTGTTTTTTATTGAATGAAAAAGACCGATGTCAAGTGTGTTGACAAAGTATTCTTTGACAAAGTAACGATACAACACAGGTGTTTTGACTTGTATCGCACTCGTGGATTCCTTGAAGACTATCCGTAAGTAGGTTTCGAGTCATCATCGGATACACCATTATGTAAATAACACCAACTTATACCCTATAACCGTATCTCTGTCGCGATGAGCTAGTTCTTTTTAACCGACTTCGAAAAAGGAGGAGGTTCTCAATTCGTCTGTATGTATAATATTTTTTTTTTTTTTTTTTTTTTATGTTTGTTCACCGATATTTCCGTCAATTATGGATGGATTTCAAAAATTTTTCGACAGTTCGACAGAAGACACTTCCGAGGTGGTCCCATTATCACCAAGTCAGGATCTGATGATGGGATCCTGGAGAAATTGAGGGCAACAACCGAAAATTGTATGCCCATATGGTGTTTCTGTTACGTAATCATATTTTACTCAGGTATATGCTTCCGGGCGTCAACATCTGGTGCTGATCATGAAGCCACAGAACTCCTTAACGGTTAGGAGTTAGGGGACAGTACTGACATTGGTCGATATTAAACTAGGTAGTAGTATGTACTTATGCAGGGCTAATAGGGCAGGTGATTTGGACAAGTGATTTGCTTGATTCTAGATCGCAAAGTCTTCACTTGACTTAAAGCAAAATTTTTCATTCCTAAGTAAAACTCTTAAGGACATTAATTAGCCTTTATTCAAGTTCACAGCACATTAACGCAACTAAAAATAGAGAAATAAAATTATTTTTTAAAAAAAAATTAAACCGACTTCGAAAAAAACACAAACGACCAAAACTAAAAAGCGATAAATAACGTAAGTAATTCCATCCTTAATACATAATTACTTAAATATTACAATTATCACTTATTTTTGAAGTCGGTGCCAAACAAATAAATATAGGTATTGTCGTGTTTGCCGGCCGCGCGCGTCATACAACAACAGTCTACGTTAGGTACCGAGAGGCTGGCACCGACTTCAAAAATAAGTGATAATTGTAATATTTAAGTAATTATGTATTAAGGATGGAATTACTTACGTTATTTATCGCTTTTTAGTTTTGGTCGTTTGTGTTTTTTTCGAAGTCGGTTTAATTTTTTTCCTTCCTAAGCTCACTAAAATTTACCTACAACCATAGTTGCTTGCGGAACCACTACTTATTCCTCGCGTGATTATTTTGTTCTTTTGTTTACAGCTTTAGCTATTAAAATGGATTTTACAGTTGACTCATAAAAAGTAAAGTACTGTCATTTCTTTTTTATTAGTCTACTAGCTGTGAAGTGGGGGGTCAGAAAGACGCAAAAAGTAGCCTATGTTATCTATCCCATCAATTATCACGTTAATTCGTCGCTCCGTTTAGCCGAGAAAGAAAGACAAACATACAGACAGACACACTTTCCCATTTATAAAATTAGTATGGATTAGATGTGGCGTCCGCCTACATTGTTGCACTTTTTAATTAATTTTATGGACTTAACATAACGTTAGAAGCTCGCGCAATACACCGTTCTCTTAATTATTGGCATAGGATTCCTGTAAAAGTTATAGACTAACTTAGTCTATAACTTTAACTCTAACGGACACGGCGAAAGTGAACAAAAAACACCTATGTGTATTAATAACGTTTATAATTGATCTCCAAGTGGTACCTACCGAACTTGAAACAGACCTTTTTTGATAGATACCTATACCTACGAACAATAAGCTCTACACTGGTGACCCCTACGTGATTTGAACACGCAACCTTCTGATATACATATAGATACACAAGCTAGTAAACTTTACATTTCGATTGAAAAAAACGGGCCTGTATAAAATACGAGTAAGTATATATGGAAAATATCTAGGAGTATAACTGACAACTGTCTTCCAACTTAGTAAGATCTTCCATTATTGTTCAGTGAACAAAAACGCTTAATCTTACTCATCACAGCCAGCAATGATGAGTGATGATGGTGCTCGAGTATAGTTGGCCAACAAATGAGCCGGTGAACTTTGGCCGGCTGATTAATCGAATCAACTGTGCTGCGCGATTCCAGTGTATTCGACTCACTCGATAGGGCTGCCCTGTTTAGCGAGAAAAGATTTTCAGTTTTTTTCCTAAATGACTAGACGCCGAGCCAAGGACGGCCTTGTTATCATCACCCCCGGACTGTTTCCCAACAGTTCCGCTCTCCCGAGCGGAACGCTCTTACCCGTAGGTAATTTAAGCAACAGAGCTAAGAGCGCCCTCAGTGGGGGCAAAAAAAAACTAGTGTGGCATATCCATAACCCATGTGACGAGTGGCAGTAACTTGCAGGGATTTGGGTACTAAGTACAGAAGTATGTGACCGTCATACTTGATTCCTGCGTCTGCTCCTGATTGCCCAATATAGAGTATGTTAATTTATCTTTTTTAGTTTAATTAGTAATTAATTTTGTAAGGTCACAAAGGGCCCTAGACTGTATGACGTGGTCGTAGTTAAAAATGAATGTAATGATATATTGTAAACACTATGTTGAAAAGAGCAACTACACGAGTTTCTTGCCGGTGTATTCTCGGTAGAATGCTGCTTTCCGAACCGGTGGTAGCTTCGACGATTTGTAAGTGTTTTTTTTTTAAAACCTATACAAATAAAGATTATTTTGACTTTGACTTTGACCGCCATCCCTGCCCTGGGCACCATTCATATCAGCTCAAGACTTTATCCTTATCACTACCTACCTAGCCTACAAAGTTCTCAAGGGCCGAAATTGAACCTGTGATTCCCCTGGCGTTGCAGTGGTCTATGGGGCTGAATGATCACTTACGATCAGAAGACCTTCAGAGCCGTTTACCCCCTCTGTCGTAAAAGATTGCAAAATAGATATACCTCGTGGGGGGTTAGGGTGGGGCTGGCATGGCGGTGGCAATTGACAGGTAACTGACCAGTTACTTGCCCGTTGTCACAGCGACTTTGGCTTCTCTTTCGCTTTCCATCAGGCGTAGGGAAGCTATTAAATAAATAAATAAATAACCCAAGACATGCCACGCTGGGCCACACAGCGCCATCTAGCCCCAAACTAAGCCGAAGCTTGTACTATGGGTACTAGACAACTGATAAACTTACTTAGATACATTTTTTTTTTGTAATAAATACATATTACCATAAAACACACCCAGACCAATACAAACAGACATGTTCATGAACACAAATGTTGTACTGTGCGGAAATCGAACCCACGACCCTTGGCACAGAGGGCAGAGGTCACTACCAAATGAGCCACCGAACCTGGCATATGTTTATTGTCGAGCCACTATAAAAAACAACTTTTCAGTTACATCCCCACTTCAACCCTGGCGGTCATCGGCGGTGTGTGCGATACTCGTTACGAGCCCAGCCACTAACTAATGAACCGTAATATATTGCGCTACAGCAGACCGGCCATCTGAGCATTCTGAGCGGTGTCGTCTTAATTCTCATTGCTTGTATTAATAACGGATGTGTAGTGTATGAGAGAGCTAGCTCGTTCTTAGGTATTGTGCTTACCTCTTACAATAGTGATGATATTGAATAAATAAATAAATATCAGACAACATCACATACATTGCTCCGATCCCAAAGTAAGTAGCTTAAGACTTGTGTTATGGGTATCAGACAACAAAGGTACCACAAATAAATACTTAATACAATCGCTGGATAAAGTTTAACAGACTGAAAAATAGTAATATAACTGATTACAAAGTCATGATTAATTTACTATGAAAAAATAGTTCTGTTCTGGCTAAATTTGAAATATTATCTGGCTATTGTCCGTGTAAAATCAGTCCTAAGAGTACTATGTACTTAAATACGAAAAGAAATTGAAAAATATCCAATTAATCTTAACTTATATTATAAAGCTGAAGAGTTTGTTTGTTTGACGCGCTAATCTCAGGAACTACTGGCCCGAATTGAAAAATTCTTTTTGTGTTGAAAAGACCATTTATCGACGAAGGCTATTTAACATCACGCTGCAACTATTAGGAGCGAAGAAATAATGGAATATGTAAAAAAAAAACGGGGAAAAAATAACTATTCACGCGGACGAAGTCGCGAGCACAGCTAGTTGTAGTATATTGGCTATTGGAAATCCTATAGGTGGTTACTGACGGATGCTGACGGTACCGAGGCGAAAGAGGTGTCAAACTGTTTTATATTAGGTATAATTATTGCAAATATGACAAGCAAAGCAACCACGAGTATAATATACAAAGACAGGGAGAGGTAGGTATCTTATCGTTTTCCTCCGTCCTACCTCCTGTCATGTTCACTTTTAGTACATCCAGAGAGTGTTTCTTGGGCCCTACCGCTTCTTAGAGCTAATACAATACAGGGACATAATCTGACAGCCAACTTTTATATGAAAAACTATTTTTCAAAGCACTCGCCTTGGTGTGAACAATAAACAACAAAAATCATCTCCTAAATTCTTAACCATTGACCCCAACAAATAAGTATGTTACTCAAATTAATAACAATAATTTGTAACGGGATCTCATTGTCGAAAGTTGGCTGTTAACAAATTCAATTGGGACGATTGAGCGCTCCGGATTGCACGACGATACGACATGATAGTTTGACAGACTTGCTATCTGGATGATATACTTAGTTACTGATTGGGTGTTTGTATTTAATTGTATTGTACGAGTAGGTACCTCTATAAATCATAAAACGGGCCAGATTTTTTGAAAACTAGGAGGAAGAAATGATACGATTTCTAGAGAGATAGGGCATAGCGAATCTGAGCTCAAATTGAGCTGCCCGTCCGGGAAAGCACCTCCTCCCTATAAAATACCGCAGCCAAATGACCTCCGGTCGTATTTCTGCCGGTAAGTAGAGTCTCTAGAGCTCGTAAGGTGAGTGCTGCATCAGCAGCCGGGGGTTACTTAGTTAGAGCCAGCATGGCGGTGGCAACTGACCAGTTACTTGCCCGTTGTCACAGCGACTTGGGCTTCTCTTTCGCTTTCCATCAGGCGTAGGGAAGCTATTATGTCGTGCTACTATAAAAACCTAAGGGGTGAGAGCCATCCGTTCAAATTCCCCCTAATTGTTCAGTGATGATGATAAGGGCGCCCTGGCCATCATCGTAGAATTATTTAGAAAAGAAAAGAAGACCTTTCTGGTCGTATTTAACTATTGTCCCATTTGGTCATGACAGTGAAGGAACCTGTTTGTTCACTTTAATATTTTAGGCGTACTTGGCTAGTCCCTTTGGTTGGAGATTGGTTTCAGTAACCATATTTTTAAAAAGTGCTCGTAAGGGATTCGTTGTTAGGGGTACCTTGGTACGCTTGGAGTAGTGGAGCACTGGGCAAAGCAGGTGTGTTAATGTTTTGCAGACTCATAGGTTGCCGTGACGTTTGCAGTCATCTTTCAATCTTCATTATTACGCTATCAAATACCAAAGAAACAAACCTACCTAACCCAAATATTTAAAAATTAACACCAAATTAAGTCCTCACCATAAAACACACTCCTTTAAAACTAAACCTTATCCTAATACACATAAGAGTCACCTCTAAATGATGCGCAAGCGCACGCCAACCGCGTTAGTGGCGATGCGGTAGAGCAATCCAATTGCCGAGAGGTCGTTCGAATTGATTTTAATTATTACTACACGGGATTGCGTTGCTATGAAAAATTCCTAACCATTGTGTGGCATTTTGAGATGTAAATTAACTTTATATGCCTCTTATGACTAATATTTTGGACCCGTTAACAATAATTAAAACACGACGTTTAATTTTCTTGCTACAGTTAGGAAATTGGAATGAATTGGTCCTTATACTCGTATGTAATAGAACCACATACAGACCACCTCCAATGGTACATAGATAGATAGATATACTTTATTGTACACATTTGACTTAAAAACTAAATATAATAGATATTTTGTTGTACACTTAGGCGGCCTTATCGCTTTAAGCGATCTCTTCCAGACAACCTTAGGGTAAAGGATAGATTAAACAGAAGGGCTGGTATTTCCAGGCTACTAAATAGCTTTTTTTATAGTGAATAGGTAGCGCTTAAATCCAATTCTACTGACAATAAGTGACGTTAAAGTCTACAATGGAGAGTGCTGCTCACCCAACAAAGACCCTTGGAAGATTGACCTTGGAAGTTTGACGATTATATCTATCGGGGAATGGGGGGAGTTCATAGGTAGTTTCTTTTCTCCCAGTAAAATACATCTATTTTATTTATTTAGAACAACCAACAAGTTAACACTGACACATTACATTTTTTGATTAAATAAAATTCGAACTAAGTGTCAACTTAATCATGCTATTACGGCATTCAATGAGAAGCTCTTTTTACTAAAAAACTATATTATTTATATTACTTACTGGAAATGTTTTATGTGCGTTTAAGAGGTAGGGCATAGCGAATCTTCGCTCGTATTGAGCTGCCCGTCCGGGGAAGGACCTCCACCCTATAGAATACCGCAGCCAAATGACCTCCGGGTCGTGTTTCTGCTGGTGAGTAGGGTCTCCGGAGCTCGTGGGGGGGTTAGGGTTGGGCCGGCATGGTAGTGGCAACTGACAGGTAACTAACCAGCTACTTGCCAGTTGTCACAGCGACTTGGGTTTCTCTTTAGCTTTCCATCAGGCGTAGGGAAGCCATTATGTCGAGCTACTATAAAAAAAAAGAGACATCTGGATAGATGATACCGTAATCTATTTTTTATTCGTGAAATAATAGCGTGTGAGCATTTTTGTATAAGTTGCATGGGTCTAAGCCACACTTAAACGGACGTGACGAAAACACTATTTCTATGTCATATCACAAATATTTTCCTTCTGCATTACATAATTAACAAAAACAAAAAAATATTATTCCCAATTGAATTAACCAAGTAATTAGTTAACAACTTACTAGGAAACGGCACCAAAGGAGACCTTTCTCTAACTTACGCCCCCATCATCTCGATTTCTTCGTAGCAACTTAAACTCACTTAAGTTAAAGTTGCCCGCTGTCAAACTCTCCAGATTGCCAGTAATCGAGTCGGGCTTAATTGTCAATAATAATAATTGAGCTTAACCCTGTTCCGCTCGGAAAATTGACTTTTAAGTTAACGACGATTTATTATGTTCGAGAGTTTGCGATCCAATTTACTAAAGTAACGAGCAAGTTCGCTGGGTTAGCGGACAATGATTTGTTGAGTTAACTAAAGTACTAAGTCATCTTCATTCGATATTATGCTCTTTGTATCCTTAGCACACCTTTTAACGACAACATCTTATGAAGGTTTGCATCATCAGCATCACAGATTGATTTGATTACTTACCATCGTAAATACCATTAATAATTGTTGGTTTCACAAAACTAGGATTTCTGAATAAAAAAACAGCTTAAAAAAAAGCCTCACCCAAGAAAATCGGATATGCATCCGGGGTAGAATTATTGGGGTAGAATCGGGGTAGAATTGTACGTGCATACGTATAACATCAGAATGGCTGCCTTGAACAAAATGGCGGTGGTTCCGGTCAGGGCGGAAGTGACGCTAATGCGGCGCGATCCGGGCTTACGACGCCTGTGCCCGCCGTAATGCCGGACGAATTAATGCGTTAATGAAATACCCTCACTGGAATATTGATAAAATTACTATTGTATGCCAATAAACTACATATCGGAAGAAGTGTTATAAAGTCACATAGTCACTTTTTATTTTTATAGTAGCGCGGCATAATGGCTTCTCTACGCCTGATGGAAAGTTGAAGAAAAGCCCAAGTTGCAGTGACAATGGGTGGGTTAACAAACCACTTTGCTATCAGGTGCCATCGCCATGATGCTAGTAAACTCTGGTACCTCCACCTTGGGGAGAGACCTTTCCTTGGTGGCTGTAATGTCGGCTATGCTGGTGGGAGACCGATACTAGACGGCAGTGTCTTCCTTCTGCCACCAAGTAATGTCCCAAAGAGAGGAAGCCGAACGTTGCGGCGCAGCGCTACTGAGCTGAGGAGGGGTTGAGACGAAAAAAAGTAAACTTTTGTGCCGGCAATGATTTCCATATTTTAATGATGCGGCACAAATAGGTAAGAATTGCCGAACATTTTGTTCGATGAAAGGAATATTGTTTTGTATAGTGAAATCTCTTTCGCCTTCAATCTGCCCGTTGTCACTGTGACTTGGGCGACGACTCTTTCGATTTCTAAGAGAAGAATTATTATAGTAAATTACAAGGAAATATCAGGAAACGGGCAACAGCACCATACCATAAAATCTACTGCGGTCACCAACCCGCCTGCCAAGCGGGTAGCCGAGGCAAATCCCCCTAAATGAAAATTGTTGTTGAGTGAGGCTTACGTCTAGCAGTGAACGTTTGAAGGTGGATGATGAAGGAGACTATAAAAAAAGTCAACAGGTTCACAATAAGTGTAATACGTCGTCTCCCTTTCATTCTATTCGTAGGGCAGTGCCCTTTAGGCCGTGACCCCGCGGCAATACATTCATCGCCACTTGGCGCTATTTGAATTTCGAACGGTAAGCGCGTGCGCATCTCAATTGTTTTTGTAGATCTAGGAGTAAGTAGATGGAGGCGGTATTTGTTTGCATGTTTGAGTAAGTTCTCCATTTATGACAAGGGCAAACAAAGGGCAAACAAAGGTGATAGATCACTTTGGCCCATAGACACTGTGACACCAAGGGTGTCATAAGTGCGTTGCCGGTCCTTGAGGAATTCGTAGGCTTGCTTTTCGAAGGTCCCTTAATCTTATCCATTCGGATAAGACGCAGTTGAAAGCTGATTCCAAAGAATCGTACATAATCCAAGACATGCCACGCTGGGCCACACAGCGCCATCTAGCCCCAAACTAAGCCGAAGCTTGGACTATGGGTACTAGACAACTGATAAACTTACTTTAATACTTTTTTTGTAAATAAATACATATTATACATAGAAAACACCCAGGCCAATACAAACAGACATGTTCATGAACACTAATGTTTGCACTGTGCGGTAATCGAACCCATGACCCATGGCTCCGAAGGCAGAGGTCACTACCAAATGAGCCATCGAGTCAGTCATGTTTTAAATACCTACGTTTTTGTCATATTTTAAATTAGGTATATGTTGTATTTTACCCAGGTAAACGGGCCCGTTTCCCGATATTCCTTTAGTCCGTCTGCTTCCGCCATCTACGACACCCGTGGGATGAAATGGGGTGGCCCTATACTAAACTCGAAAACCACTCGGACAATCATCTTAATATTATATCATTTTTCTAATCACCTATGTATGTTTGTATTCATGACATATCTTTTCGAAACACTTTCTACTCGCCGCCGCCTATTGTCATGATAAATGCATCAATGTCTCTGCAATTGTGTTGAGAAGCGACACCCTAATTTGAAACACTTTATAGCTAGCGCCACAAATGAATCTTAATAACGTACCTAGTCTATTTCATTTTGACTTCACTTTATAACCCTACAATCTTCATTTGATATTTTAATAAAATTTAGCTTGTTATTTCAGCAGTATTTTGGACCCGCCAGGTACCAAATTTAAACACAATAATATGAACCTTCTACGTTTATTTAACGCTCTTGCAGTGAAAGAAAACACTGTGAGACTTGCTCGATGGCACATTTGGTAGTGACCTCTGCCTTTTGAGCCATGGGTCGTGGGTTCGATTTCCGCACAGTACAAACATTTTTAATCATGAACATGTCTGTTTGTATTGGTCAAGCTAGGTCATAGTACAAGCTTCGGCTTAGTTTGGGGCTAGGTGACAATGTGTGACCCAGCGTGGCATGTCTTGGTTTATTTAAAGAGATACGTAAAGAAATATAATTTCCTATATTGACTCGAACGAGAATGTCCTTTGCTCACTTTTAGCGAACACTATGATGGAACATATTTAAATGTAAACACTATCTTATAATAGCATTGTAATTGTGTAACATGTACCAAAATTGACCGTATTAATTTAAACGGCAACTGTTCATTTAGTTAATACACTTTTAAAAGCAGTATCGTCGTTAAATCTAATTAAAACTCTCAATTAAAACAACATTGCGTTTGCGGCGACTCAAAAAAAATGTCCGCTTCAATTAATGTTAGGCGAATTAGACACAATGCAGTCTCGTTACGGGTTAAAATCGCATGAAAAATATGTTTCTGCGGCGCAAATAAAATTAACTTTTATGCGTTTGTTTTTAGAGTTAAAGTCGTATAAATTAAGAAGACAGAAAAACATCTCGATTCGGGCATTGTGAATTAGACTCTACCCGTTTAGGTTAATGATTAAAATTGTATGCACTGCTCATTTCCCTGCAATTGGTGGGTGTAATGAACCCGCGTCTATGGATTCGCGCGACATTGTCGTTACAGTGAAAAAAACACCGGCAAGGAAATATTTACACTAGACAACTTTAAACACAAAAAAGTCTTCAGCTAGGTCAAATTAGGATGAAATAATAGTACTTAATAAGTGTATTTAAGTACTGTATTCAGCAGGATTATTTTGAAATAACATTTTGTAAAGGGTGGTCTACGCGTCCGGCGACAAATAAAGGATGTAAATCATCTTCACCCGTGGGTGAAAAATGTGTATCAGTTGTCTAGTACCCATAGTACAAGCTTAGGCTTATTTATTTATTTATATCGCGCATATATATAGTAATCGCGAAAATTTTGCGCTATGAAAAACCTATGTATAGGAACATTTTTGCACTTCATTCGTTTGATAACAAAGTCTTTATTGTTGTGTTTGTGTAAGAAAAAGTCAACTATCGCCGTTTCTTTCTTTACACAATTTCTAAAGCTAAAAAAAGAAAGGAGCATACTCGAAGTTACAGGAGATGACATACATGACTTCAATATTTTATTTATTTATTTATTTAAACTTTATTGCACAAAATGGTACAAAAGGCGAACTTAATGCTAGGAGCATTCTCTACCAGTCAATCCTTGGGTCATGCAGAGAGCAGATTTGTTGTGTTGTGTGTGTGTGTGTGTCGGTGTCTTCAATATCATTGGATACTGAAGACACCGAGGTCATGTAATACATTCCCAGCTGTTAATTTTCCACTGTGCCATATCCAACCCTTCCGCGCCCGCATCCCGCCTAATTGCCCACATTAATATGACAAATAGATTTACATCGGCCCATTTCACCGCGCGTGCGCCGAAACGCGAGCGGGTTAGATGCTATCGCCGATATAATTACGTTTTTTTGTTGATGACGCAATGAATGATATCTTGATGGTCTGAGCAGTTTTAATAAAGTGCATGTTTGAGTGTAATCGATGATTCGCGCCTCATTTTAGAAGTAGAAAATTATAGTTTTAATGGCGTTAGGCTATCCATTAACCGTTTACCTCCCGGAATTATGGGCACAAGAAAATCTGTTGTTCATGTGAAAAAAGGATACGAAAGTAAATTTTAATCTATCACAATCGGTATGATATAAGTAGACATTACCTACATAGTCGGAAATTGTGTGTAATTAGAAAATATATATTTACCTATATGTTAAAATTATGTCATATTTATTTCGTCCTTTCGAGATCACTTTTAGGTCTTATGCTCGCTACATTTTAATTTTTCTTTTCTCTAACTTTAAACCCATTGTCTCTTTTTCGTCGAAGTCAAATCGTAGATGACAAAAATGTATGTTTATGGTTTTAATTAAACCTTTTATTTTCTTCAGTATATTTCGCCACAATATCCAACCGGCGAACCTTACCGTGACAACACACTCGTTCACCGTAAGTTCGTTACGAACATTTGTCAACACGACGCGTCGCTAATTCAGCTCAAACGAATTACTTCGCTTTACAGAATGATAGAGTCGAACACCTCTGTCGCTCACTTTTGTTGGTATTATACCTACCATTATCTATTAATAATGTAAGTAGAATATAAGTATACTTATGTCATTGTATCATTCTGGAACGCGAATTGTTTTATTGTTGGCGGTCAGCAAGTCTTAGTATAGGTATGTGTCCGAGCTCATTTCGGGAGTTGTGAGTCCCACACACCACGCCGATGCGTTCACCTCTAAAAAAACCGGCCAAGTGCGAGTCGGACTCTCGCACGTAGGGTTCCGTACCACTATACAGCTAAATAAATGTTTTTCTTTACGTTTTATTATATTGGAGTTAATTAAATGAAAAAAATAGGTAATTTGATTTATGACGTTTAAAAAAAAAACTACTGGCTAGATTTCATTCAAACCAAATTTCGTTAGTAGTTTTCATAGTGATACACAAGATATATTTTTTTCAGTTTTATCATGCCCATATTTTAGAAGTTACGGGGGGGGGGGGGGGGACACTCATTTTACCACTTTGGAAGAGTATTTTTAAATACCTATCTATAGATACCCCACACGTATAGGTTCGATGAAAAAAAAATTTTTCAGTTTCAGTTCTATGTATGGGGAACCCCAAAAATTTTAGATTTTTTTCTGATTTTATTTTAAAATCTTAATGCGGTTCACAGAATACATCTACGTACCAAATTTCAATAATGTAGCTCTTATAGTTTCGGAATAAACTGGCTGTGACATACGGACGGACAGACAGACAGACAGACAGACAGACAGACATGACGAATCTATATGGGTCCCGTTTTTGCCATTTTGGCTACGGAACCCTAAAAAGGGACACCAAATAAACAACTTTGCTTTCCTCCTTCAAATATTGGACACTCAAAAGTCGTAAGAGAAAATCCTCTTAATAAATGTAGTTTTCACAGCGACCGTGAAATCTTAAAACAATACTTACTTAGTACTAGTAGCGAGTAGCTACATGACCGCGGTAGATATTAGTGCGTCGCAGCGTTTCATTAACAACATTAATTAGCGTTGAATTGACTAAATAGACAAGCAATTACTTGCGCGGCAATCAACGCCGAGCTAGGAGACTGCTGGCTGATGTACGTACTGAGAACTACGTACGAGTAGTACTGACATGACGTGTGTTGTATGTATAGATATATAGATAGATTCTATATTGTACGCCATAAAATTGACTTAAAAGTAAATATAGTAGACTTTTTTGTACAGTATAGGCGTATCTACATATTATATCATTCTACCAATACTATTAAATGCGAAAGTTTAGGTAGATGGATTTTTACTCTTCTTTGTTACTAGAGAAAACCTCTGAACGGATTTGAATCAAACTTCCTTCTTCCTACTAATAAATATTAAGTATAAAAGGATAGATTGGATTCAAAAATGGGCTTCACCGATCTATTTTGCATACTTATTGCCGTCTCATTTTGCAACAAATTTTAGTTATGATTTCTTAAATAGGTAAAATTCTTTTTGGTAACCATAAAATGAGTGAAGTGTCGGACGTCCGCCATTCAGATGGCAGGATGATATACGTAGATTGGCGGTGAAAGCATGGGTGGGAGTAGCGCAGGACTGGCAATCAAGAGGAAACCCATGCCCTGCAGTGGGAAGAAAGCCGAATAATGATGATAAACCATGATTTTACATGCAAAATCATCACCGTCAGCCTGTCGCAGACCACTGCTGGATATAGACTTCTCCAGTTGTTCACCACCTGGGCAAACACCAGGACGTTTTACCCATAATCGCCACCCTGGGTAGGCGGGTTGGTGATCGCAGAGCGTAGCAGCGCTCCGGTGACGCTGCTGCCCATCATCTGCCTGTGGTATTTAGCTAAAATCGTGATATTTATACCGCCAACAGTCGGTTACCAAATGCAAAATCAAACATAGTCAAATACCTTATTTCTCGAATGCACATAGAGTAACGAATATCGTACGGGCCTGCTCTATTCGCTCCGCGGTACCGGCGGGATGCATGATCCAATTGTCGTCGCTAAATTGATACTCTATTTGGCTCAATTAAACATTAATTAAAACGCTAATGAACACCGAGCCGCTCTATTGTTCGTTCTGACTCACGACGCGAAACGATGGCCGAGTACTCTCATACTAGAGGAATGTTACAGTATGAATTCTTAACACTTGTATCTCACAACACTTTTTTTATAGAAGCTCGACATAATGGCTTTGCTATGCCTGATGGCAAGCGAAAGAGAAACTCAAGTCGCTGTAACAACGGGCTAGTAACTGGTCAGTTACCTGTCAGTTGCCATCGCCATGGCCGGTCCAACCCTAATCCCCCACGAGCTCCGGAAAGCCTACTCACCAACAGAAACACGACCCGGAGGTCATTTTGATGCGGTGCTCTATAGGGTGGAGGTCCTTTCTCGGACGGGTTGCTCAATTCGAGCGAAGACTCGCTATGCCGTGTTAAAACATACACACATCTACATCAAATATGTAGGTGTTTATTATTTTATGTAGCTTTAGGTAATAATTAGTTCGGGGTTTTGAATTTTTTAAGAGGAAGCTTTTATAGTAGCTTTAAAGATATCGACGTTCAAATGTAGTAGCCAGATGAATCAAAATATATATCTAGAGGAAAACACTAAACACTGCTTACACCTTTATTGATAAAACACCCATTCCGCCCAATCTAACCGAACTTCAAAGGTCATCCACTCTCCATCACAACAGCCCATGACATTAAAATGCCCCATTAAACCCTATCATGATAGCCACCGATTCATTAACGGGAAATATAAACGTCCCACAAATATCAGTTTAATAGCGGAACCGATTGTGCGCACGCGACTAAATCCTGTGCGGATGGGTGACCCGCTGCGACAAAAAAAATGCATGAAGTCGGCGGTAGAGGTGAGCGTGGCTGATTGCTTTGGACGTTAACTGTGTTTGTTTGCCGATTTAGAATGAGAAAAAAGATAGGATATTTATTTATATATTCTTTATTGCACACCATACAATTAGACTTAAAACTAGGTATAGTAGACATTTGTTGTACAATATAGGCGGCCTTATCGCTATAAGCGATCTCTTCCAGGCAACAATAACTAGGGTAGAGTATAGATAAAAAATAAAAGGTGAGGTGAGCTATCGACTATTGATATTATATGATATTTTTTTAAATAAATGGAATAAGCACATAAAATCGTCTCATTAATTTTAATTTTACTAACCGCGGAACACAATTGCATGCAAACAGATAATTTAAGTGACAGATTTCTTAGTTCTTTGAAATCAGCTTCCGGTTGCGACTTTTCCGAGTGGATACGACTTATGGACCTTCAAAAAGCGAGCCTACAAATCACTCAAGGGTCCGTAACGCACTCTGACGCCTCTGGTGTTGTCTATGGGCTGATGTGATCACTTATTATCAGGTGAGGTCTGTTTGCCCTCTCTGTCAAAAGAAAGTGTCGAAAAAACTAAAAAAAAACATGAATTAATCTGAACTGCAATATCTATGACTAGCTGTGCTCGCGGCTTCGTCCGCGTGGAATAGTTATTTTTTCCCCGTTTTTTTTTACATTTTCCATTATTTCTTTGCTCCTAATAGTTGCAACGTGATGTTATATGTATATCCTAAAGCCTTCCTCGATAAATGGTCTATTCAACACAAAAAAAAATTTTCAATTCGGACCAGTAGTTCCTGAGATTAGCGCGTTCAAACAAACAAACAAACAAACTCTTCAGCTTTATAATATTAGTTAAGATGGAATAAAAAAACCAAAGTTTACGTACTTATACGAACATGTTGTATTTTTTAATTTTGAACAGCAAAATCTGACTTTTTAAAAAGAAATCCTGTAAATATGTAATAGTGCTTTTAAAATTTTTTGACTGTATGACTGACCCAGAGTGGCATAATGGGTAAAGCTTCCAGAGGTAGCCAAAGTGACGAACAACTGGAGAGGCCCATGTCCAGCTGTGGACTGCGATAGGTTGATGATGATAATGATGATGGATTTTCCAAGGCATTCACTAAAACTACAATTACGAAATTTCATTAACATTCCAGCAAGACTGCCCCTATGTTACCTATCGACATTTCGACCCCTCGTTAAATTGAGCGAACCGGGCGCACAAACAAAGAGGGCGCCACGCGGCGCGCGCGCACTCGGGCGTTCGCGCCAAATGTACCGTAATAGGATCTTGATTTCCGATGCGATGCCTGACATTTGGGGAGATGTGATTCTTAGCCGATTAACACACTGCCACGCACCACGCTGCATACTGCATCATCATGCGCGTTTTTTTTACGAACTTACAGTTCGTATTTTTATATATAACTAGCTGTGCTCGCGACTTCGTCCGCGTGGAATAGTTATTTTTTCCCCGTTCTTTTTACATTTTCCATTATTTCTTCGCTCCTAAAAGTTGCAGCGTGATGTTATATAGCCTAAAGCCTTCCTCGATAAATGGTCTATTCAACACAAAAAGAATTTTTCAATTCGGACCAGTAGTTCCTGAGATTAGCGCGTTCAAACAAATAAACAAACAAACTCTTCAGCTTTATAACATTAGTTAAGATTATCATAATAATCATAATCAGCAGGCAATCATTGCAGTCCACTGCCGGACATAAGCCTCTCCAGTTGTTCGCCTCTTGGGCAAACATCTGGAGGATTGTACTCGTAATCGCCACGCTGGGCAGGCGGGTTGGCGATAACAATATATAAAACAATGCGTTACCAAAAATAATTAATGTTGTATTACCTTTTGTCACTGCTTTCAGGACATATGGAGGATATAAATAAATTATAGTTGATATATTAATATTAAGGGCCAGTAAACCTCACAATTATTCCCAGAACACCCTGTTTCAGGGCTTGGTAACGTTACCAATTTAACATTATAATAGCGTTAAGTAACGGTAATTTATAATGTTACTTTTTTTACCGGTAAAATAATTACCGGTAAGTCGGTAGCGATACTAAATTTTAACGGTAAATTATAACGGTAATTTTTACCGGAACGAAAACTTAACGTTAAGTTTCAGGTATCGATACTGCAATATAACGTTAAAAGTATCGATACCTGCTTTAGTTACCGGTAAAAGTAACGATACTTATTACGCTACTTTGCTGCATTGCCGCTCCGCACGGTTACCTATAGCAGAGCGGCAACTTCGCGACACGAGACGCATGAGACCATGTTGGGTGGGAGCGATAGAGACAGAGAATGAATTTAATCCAAAATTAAGTAAGTAACGTTTGAACGTTTACCGATACTTTTTACCGATACCATCATGAAGGTAGCGGTAATTTTTAACGTTAAAAATTACCGCTACTTTAGGTATCGCTACTTAAAAAAGTATCGATACCTCGGCGAGGCAAAAGTAACGTTACCATATTTTTACCGGTATTCCAAGCCCTGCCCTGTTTATTTACGATCAATGCTTTAAAATGCCTTTAAAGAAGACAAAAATACAAGCATTGGTTTTTATTACCATCGCGAAACCACAAAACATAGACAAAAAATATTTTAATTACCCGCAACCCCAACCAAAAAAACCATCATTAACTGTATCGTTTACACATAAAAAGTCCTTAATATCAATAAACCATTTCGTGATTATTCACACTCGCCGATTCCGGTGCGCGCGCGCTCGCCCGCTGTGCGCCGCGGGCGGCCGCCATGTTGTGACGTCACCGCGCGTGCCCACCCGCCTTTACACTGTTTGTTTGAGCGTATGTCAATGGGAAGTCAAGTATGCCGTGAAATCTATGCAAATGGGGTGACTTCGTACAGACAATTTCATCGTAATGTTTTCCTATTGTTCAAATGACAGTAATTTTGTTACTTCTTTTTACTATAATGGTTACTGACTTAAATTGTAATGGTTGAACTTGAAATACCTATAACAGTGCACTGCTGGACTTATCCCAATGTTCGCCACTTTGGTCGATCTCGGGCTTCTCGCACACGGCACTTGCCAGCCGTCCTGCGCAAATCGTCACTCCATCTAGCCTGAAGGCGTCTTACACTACATTTGCCGAGATGCGCTCTCCGCTCCACAGTTTTGGACTGTTAATGATGACTTAAAATACAGAAGAGTCAGAAATACAGATTTAAAGCCAGAAACGCTAAAGTACCAGCCTGGTACCAAAAAATCATTCATCTATCTATCCTATGCCTTAGCAAAAGGCAGAAACCCAAATAACACCTCGAAATAAAATAATAATAAAATAGATGGCTTTGGTTCGCAAAAACTGTGAGTCAAGAAATTACCTTAGTATGTAAGGTAGGCCAAGACACGTCTTTGAGGCCTAAGGCCAAAGGCCGCGCCAAACAAAAGACGGCCTTTATCGCAAAAATGGCCTATTGATTGTCTGGCTCGGTGGCTCAATTGGCAGTGACCCCTGCCTTCTGAACCAAGGGTCGTGGGTTCGATTCCCACCCGAGACAAACATTCGTGTGATGAACACTTGTGTTTGTTCCGTGTCTGGGTGTTAATAATTTGTATTTATTATTTATTTGTGGTACCTTCGTTGTTCTGATACCCATAACACAAGTGCTTAAGCTACTTACTTTGGGGTCGGAGCAATGTATGTGATGTTGTCTAATATTTATTTAATTTTATTTATTTTTATAAATAAATAAAAAATAACGTCGACATCACTACTTAGTTATTATTTACAGTCACATGCATTCCCACACCCAATATCGACTCCACTCAAAAAATTCACACACGCGGCTCCAATCGACAACGACAACACCGCCTCTCATCCACTGCGGTAACCCTTTACAGGATTAGTGACGCCTGCATACCACTCGACTGCCGGCCGAAGTGGTCATAAAAAATAAATCGGGACCCGACCCGGGATTGGATCGACCTTTTTATTGTATGTACCCTTTGACCGCATGCGGGCGAGAAACGGCGGCTAATTAATATTTTGATATCTGATTTTTGGACATTAATACCGTCGCGATATGGGACGGTCGTTGGGATTGAGGAGAAATGATCTTGGGATTGTTGTGAAATTGAATAAATAAATAACCCAAGACATGCGACGCTGTGCCACACATCGCCATCAAGACCCAAACTAAGCCGAAGCTTGTACTATGGGTACTAGACAATTAAAACGAAAAAGACAAATAAGACTGCAATAAACTTTCTTTAATATTTTTTTTTTGTAAATATTTGTGTGTTTTCTATGTATAATACATATTAAAATACCCAGACCAATACAAACAGACATGTTCATGAACAAAAATGTTTGCATTGTGCGGGAAGCCAAACTAGCTGTCATCGATTAATAACACCGTAACCTCAACAAACTTATCAAAGAAGCCGCCTCAAACATCCACACCAAACGTTTGCACACCCAATCAAACGGGTTACAAGTTACTATAATCACTTTGGCAACCCTATCGCTAACGAACTCCGGCGCCCCAGCAAAGTGGATCTTATCTCTCGGACATACGGCGCAAATTGCGTCCGACGAGCCGGAAAAGAGTTTTCGGCCAACAAACGAACGGTAACGTTGTTACACTCGTTACGGCCCGTTGCCGTTACGTTGCCGTTAGTTCGGTTACGCTAACGAGCGACTCTATTGGATGAGGCTGTTGTCTAGCTTCTGTTTAGTATCTACTTTAGATGTTATTTTGGGTTTTAGAAAGAGAAAACAGGATAGAGATATGTTAATGCGTGATATTGTACAGTTACCCGAAAGAGTGTGGTCGGTGTAGCCTCAGCATTGCACAAGGTCTGAAGCAGGTGGTAGAGTATTTGCCCCCCGCGGAGCATGAGTGCCTGGCACTTGTCATCTGCGGCTGGTCAGGACAGGCAGGAACTCCGCCGCATACGTCTGTACTACCCTAATTCCTGCAAGTTGCTGCCCACTGGTGACACAAGGGGTTTAGTAGATAAGCCCTCCCACTCTGGGAGGTGTGAGTCCCACGCTGATTCCCGGTGGAATTCGACGTGAAGGTCCCTAATGCATTCCTCTCTTTAAACATTTTAATTATATAGTTACCAGAGAGAATGATCAAAACTGGAAGTCTTCCACTTCGTATGAAGAAGTGTTTCCCACTTCCTCCGAACTAGTTGATTGTGCCGCGGTCCAAACGGTTTGTCGTATAAATCGCTGAGATTCAATGTTCTAGCGATCTGGAGATGAATATGTCGCTATATGTCGCTAAAAGGTAATCACAACTAAGTATACCTATATATGTTGCAAATAACAAAACTAAATTAAATATGTTTTAAAGTGAGTCCACAGTAGGTAGGAGAGATCTTCAGTCAAAAACCTTTTCGCCAACGTTAAAAAATATGTATGAAATGACAAAAGAGTCGATTACAATTCCTTGTCCGGGAGAGCGAATGGGAAGCGGCTGCGTTGTCGCAACTTGTAAGTGGATCAGCATAATTTTTATTGGGTAAATCATTCCGGAGGAGCGGGATTATTACAACACCGCAACTTTATGAGTGTCCACACGGTAGCACGATGCGCGGAAAAGATTTCTTTTATACCTTTTTTATATTAGCACGTCAAAATAACTGCGGCCTGCCTGATGTTAAGCAATGGACGAAGTCCAAAAAGTGTAAGCGATCTTCATCACACCAGGTTAGTGCAACGCGGATCGATCACACTATGACGGCCTGCATAAGTGCCGCTTCACGTTTCGGACGATCCGGAGTTTCTGGGTACGAAGGTTAGAAATTAAAGTTTCCTAAATTGCCTTTCTTTAACATATTTAATTATCCTTTTAGCAAAGAAGTATGTATCTTACTAAAGTATGACGTACACAGTTTTCAGGAAAGATGATCCCTACCTCTACCCCCGAAATACCTGTTTCTTGCATTCCTCTAAAAACTACGAAACTTTTTACTATGTGTACATTAAATAATGTCAAAGATGTACGTACCTTTTCTTGCTAGACGGGACTGTCCCAGTTTTTCCCAGTTCACAGCCACCCCCCGCCAACCGCATTGCGATGCAAATTGTACGGAATGATATCGCAACTCCCTTACAAATTGCTTTCCAAATTTTAATTTGTTATTTGGAGCCACAATTAGCTTCCATTACATTTCGCCTTGTAACGGATGGGATGAGTCTCATTTTGATTATTAATGAATAGTCGTTATGTTATTTACTTATGTTTGGAATGGAATGTAATGTAAGATCGGGCAATGTTTTTTTTTCATTTATTTAGGTAAAAATCGGTCTAACAATAGATATACCTAAATTTTCTTTTAGGTAAGTGTAAAAAAATATATGATTTTAATGAAATTCGCTTCGTTCAACCACTTTAAGAGAAGTCTGAATGTTATTGAGTATGTATAGTATGTACTTAGGTAGGTACCTAACCCCTAAAAAAGTAGGTAAAAAACGTAGCAATTTCTGCAAATAATTTTTTTAACTGTTTTATTTGACGTATTCATTTACTAGCTGCAAGCATGCTTGCGTTAAATGATAAATGGTTTATCGAATATCCATGTATAGAAATTATTATTATTTAGTATTTGTAATATAGTCTGTTCGGCTTTGTTATATTTTTAATCGAATTATTCTTAACCATTTATAAGGTATCCTCCATTTTACAGTATTGTTAAAGTTTTATAAAAATTTCACTTCCTATCATTGATGATTCTTTTAAAAAATCACAAAAATACCAGCAAGATCGAAATCTAATTGACTATATTCCAACTGGTAATCTGGTAACGATTTAATGTTCCCTTTGACAGAATCAAAGTATAATTTTCCAGTGTAATTCGGACCGAACTCGCGACAAATTCGATATTCGAGCGGTCCGAATAGGTACTTGCCGTTTTTCAAAGTAGGTATATTGTCAACACAGATATTGTCAACGACCAAGTTGTTAGATGGTTACTTTGTGCGTTGCTAAGTGCTGACGATAGGAAGGTTCCAGGTTCGAATTCCGATCGGATCAGAGTAAGTAACGAACTTTTATAAATTGTCAATAGTTTTGGCAAAAAATAAGTACACAGAAATAATACCTAACTTGTAAATTTTTGTTTTTATTAAGTAGATAGATAGATATATTCTTTATTGCACACCATACAATTGATTTAAAAATAAATAGGTCACCATAGCTCCGTTTGTTATTCAGCAGCATGCACCATGGGCTGGTGAGGGTGGCTTGGTGCGAAAAGATCGTAGGTCGCTTCCTTAAATACCTCTATCTGTGGTAGTCAGTCATCAATCAAAACAATAGAAGTCTCTTCAACAGTACTTAAATGACCGAGTATCTCGCATCACTAGTCCGAATCGTATCCGAAACGGATCGGATTCCGGCGAAACTCGGTAATCGCATCGCGTGGCCGGGAACACAAATTATTCGTGAGCCGAAACTCGGTAACTTCGTCAACCCTATAAAGGAGCGAAGAACAAAGCGAACCACAATTGGACTGCGCCGAACCTCTACCTGGGTCGATGGAAGTTTTAAAAACCGGTCAAGTGTGCACCGGCTTTTAATAATAAAGGGTTCTATGCAGCTTTTTTTTTTAGAAAATAATGATATAATTTAATATTATATTTATATAGTATAACGGGGCATATATACCTATTTTTTATTTATCCGTCGCTTTAAATATGTAACTTCACACTCCTCATTAACTAATTTTTAGTTCTTCATTCAACAATTAACATCTAATTATTGAAAGAAGGGGTAGTAGAGACCCAAAGATAGATCGCTTAAAGCGTAAGATAAGACCGTCTAATTTGTACCATCCATTTGTTTTTATCATCAATAATTTTATCAAAGAGCATAGCGAATCTTCGCTCTAATTGAGCCGCCCGTCCAGGGAAGGACCTCCATCCTAAAGAATACCGCTGTCAATAGTGATGGTTATACCGCCGCCACCAGTCGGTTGCTCGCGTTTCGGTCGGTAGGATGCACCACGGGCAGTTGGGGTTGGTTTGGAGCGAAAAGATGATAGGCCGCTCCCTTACATCCCAAAAGATGATTATTGATATACAAAATTTTTAAATTCCCATCTTTCGCCACTCATCTTCTTAACCCTAAAATGGTCGCTCTTTGATAGGAAACTCGATAAGGGCGCCGCGGGACGCGAAAATGCAATTTGTACTGAATCGCTCCGCCTTTGACGGCGCGAGCTGGCTGGCTGAATTGCTTGTTTTCCTTTGCCTGTACACGTGAATAAACTAAAAATGCGAGCCGAAAGTATTCGAGTTCTTTCGCTGAATGACGTGAGGCAAATAGCTAGTTATTGATGGTAGTTGTGTACTTTTAAATTGGTATTTAGATTGCAGCAAATTTACAGAAGGGTTATGTTAGTAATAGCTTTTTTTTCGTTTGGAGTAAACAATAAATCGCCAGATATTTTCACTAACTTTTTTATTCCTTACATAAAGCTCGTATTATCATGATTACCTACCCACTTACACCAATGTCATATTTAAACAAATAGGCGGACAGAGTAAGCATTACCTAAACTTGAAACTAAAATTTTCCTCATTTACCTAAACTGATCCGACTGAGACTCCAACCCGAAGCTCTCCCACCTTTTGAGCTTTAGGCCAATTTTGAAATTTATTCATCATCAATTCATATGAAGCCCCCAAGGTGTTGGAACCCCACTGGCCAAGTCAAAGTAAATAGGTTCTTAAAGGGCCGTCAACGCGCATGGAATCCCCTATTATTGCAAACTTTCATGGACTGTAGTGACCGTTTACCATTAGTTGGACTGTAGTATTTAGGTAGGTATTTTGTCAACGTTACAATGAGTTATGTAAAAAAAAGATGCGGGTTGCTCTTCCATCATACAACCCGAGATTTTTCTTACACCCATTCTACTCTAACCACATAACATAAGGAACTTTTATCCGTTACAATTTTTCACTCGCAACATCCGCATATAAATCACGAATAAAATCTCATCCAAACGAAATGAGCTCATTTCTATTCTGCTCAAACAAATTCGTAACTCACCGAAACTCGTAAAATCATCCGCGGAACACACTTTTAATAAGCGAAAACAGCTAACGCGGTCCGTGCATAAGTTAACATAACATTCGGGCTTGTTAAAAGATAAATTAGAGTCTGCGTGCCGCCGTACTTTGTACGTACTCGCGATATGAGCCCCCAGGCAACTGCAGGGTTGCGCCCTGCTTATTTAAGTTTTTTTTATTTTTATGGGTAGCTGACTATCATGCGATGCGAGTTGCAACCTATCTGATTAATTTTGGTATATTTTTTTTTTGCCTGGAATACCTTAAGCATACACCAGGGCTCTGTACACATGAGTTATGTGGGGCTCACTCCTATCTAGCAGAGAATACCCATTAAACCCGACGGTCGATCCGCTACTAGTACTCTGTGAAGGAGTGGGAGGACGCCCGGAAGGATATGACGCAACATGGACGTCACAGGGAAGACGGCATCTTGGAGGACGATGAACGACGCCAAAAACCAAAAAGGCCCTTTTAGTCACCTCCTGAGACAGGCAGGGATACCTCGGGAGTATATAGCAACCGCCGTTCGAAGACTCTACATTGCTAGAAGCGCAGCGAAGCGCTTGTAGAGCAGCAGATAATATCTGCTATATATTATTTAGTTCCTTAACTGCTATATTCCGAGGGACAGTTCGGTACGGCTACATTTAGGCCTTTCATACATGGGTCGTAAGTGTATAGTTACGGCGACGCTTCGTAACATACAATGACCGTATATATCTATAGTTCGCTGCAGCGGCGCTTCGTTTGCGCATTTGTTTGGACATATACGTTTTCGCCCTCATATTATTTCAGTCCTACGCTGTCAGCCGTTCAAATAGCATAAAAATATGAAATAAAATATATAATAATTCTGTATGTCTTGAAATTAATTCTAAGAAGTCATCTGCCAACCCTAACGCCACCGTAATTGCTTAAGAGAAAAATCCAAATGAGAAATGAAAAGGGATTCCCTTTTCAGAGGAAAAATTATATAATTGAATATCTTTCTCGTAAGTATTATGAGGTATAAAATATGATAATTGAGTTTTTGCCCGGCGCTCGGCGCTAGGGAGCGAAGCGGGCCGAAGCGTGCCGAAGCGCTTCGGCTTAGCCGCTTCTGAGGTGGAGGTGACACGTAATAATGCGACATCGGCGCGGGTTTTATTCACAATCAGAGGATTGTGATTATCTTTTTACTATGTAGGTAAATATTTACTGAATTGTACGGAAATAAACATTGTTTCCTATTTACCTTTTGTAATATTTCTGGTAAGAAATTACTCAGTAACAGTAAGTAGTACCTAGTAGTTGTGAGGCCCAGGCGGCTTATCCCCCAGCCCCTGTCTTCTGAACTAAGGGTCGTGGGATCGATTCCTACCGGGACAAACATTGTTAAACATTTCTGTTTGTTCCGTGTCTGGGTGTTTGTATTTAAGTATATATTTGTGGTACCTTCGTTGTTCTGATATCTAGAATAACAGCAAGCTAATTTGGTATGTTGTCTGATATATATTACGTATATTTAAATTACTTCTATTCGCTTTCAGAGTTGAGATGTTCGTTGTGATACACCCCCGTGCATCGGAAAGTACGTGAGATTAATCTGTTGGACCTGCGACTAAATAATTTTTAATCTTGACATTGTTTCTCCCGGAACACCCAGAGAAATTCCAAACATTAAAGGAAACTACTTTTCCTTCTAGACTTGGCTGAATCCCACCTCCCTCTTAACCCCTCCGCCGCCCCCGGTCGTTAGCAATCAGGGTATTTGCAGCATAAATGCGTTAGAGGGCGACACTCGCGCGTGACCCGACTGCGGAGCACCACCTTATATGAACAGCCAATCTCATTTGGCGCCTTTATTTATATATTGTTTTTGTAAACTTGTCGCAGTGGAAACCAGGGTTGGTTGATTCTTGTGTCGAAAATTAGCTGTTTTTTTTTAATAGTAGCTCGACATAATGGCTTCCCTACGCCTGATGGAAAGCGAAAGAGAAGCCCAAGTCGCTGTGACAACAGGCAAGTAGCTGGTTAGTTACTTGTCAGTTGCCACTGCCATGCCGGCCCAACCCTAACCCCCCACGAGCTCCGAAGACCCTACTCACCAGCAGAAACACGACCTGGAGGTCATTTGGCTGCGGTATTCTATAGGGTGGAGGTCCTTCCCCGGAAGGGCAGCTCAATTCGAGCAAGGATTCGCTATGCCCTACCTCTCTAACTTTACTTTGACAGCTTTAAACTTACTCCACATTTAAAAAACAATGCTTATTTCATAAAAATGTATCCAAGTAAGTTTATTAGTTGCTTAGTCCGTTTAGGTTACCCATAGTACACGATTCGACTTACTCAGCGGCATGACTCGGTTCTTTATTTGTTGTAGAGGACTTCATGTGTAAATTTAAATTTTTAATGATTCCCTTTAGAAAAAAGATAATACCTACCTAAATCCTATATGCCAACATATAGGATACATCATACACAACAACATAAAAAAGATTACCTACACAATTTGATCATTCAGTCTACCATTTAAAATTTTCACTAAAATCTACCGGCAAGATGACGTTTTAGTACCTATATAAGGGGATCTTATGTGTAACGTTGACATAGCATAAACACAACATATGTATAGTTGAGAGAATAAGATATCAGTATAGCATATAAATTATGTAACAAATGTCTATTACCTATACCTACCTAGTTTTAAGTTAACTCTATAAAGTGCAATACAAAATATCTGCTATCTATTTATCAAGGTTGCCTTTTGTGACCGCTGAGTCAGACGGTTCTAACCACCAAAAGTGGGATTAACCTTTCGCTCAAGGCAAACACTTATAGACAATGAGCTTTCATAAAAAGGTACCCTTTTACGTACACGCCTTGCAAGGCTGATCCAATATACACTATCATTTTATGTAAAACGAAACAGAATAATCTACCTAACGCCTTACACATCGCATAGGGCGGGGCCCCACACCCCAATAACGGTTACTGCCCGGAACAAGTATAAATAACAGCTCCTCGTAGCAGGTATGTATCTTAGGAGCAATTTTTCTCATGAATAATACACGAAAGTCCGCCCAGTAAATGCGTTACGATTTTTCATAATAGACCCTTTTTGATGTTTCCATTGCTTCGAATTCGGCTTTTATGTGTAGCGTTTAGTTTTATCGCCTTTGAGTGTGTAGGGACGTTACAATTTGTTTTGGATTATAATATTATAAGCGGCGATGCTCAAAGATGCTTAAGAGAGGTAGGGCATAGCGAATCTTCGCTCGAATTGAGCCGCTCGTCCGGGGAAGGACCTCCACCCTATAGAATACCGCAGTCAAATAACCTCTGGGTCGTGTTACTGCCGGTGAGTAGGGTTAGGTGCTCGTTCCGGTTCCGGAGCTCGTGGGGGGTTAGGGTTGGGCCGGCATGGCGGTGGCAACTGACAGGTAACTGACCAGTTACTTGCCCGTTGTCACAGCGACTTCGGCTTCTCTTTCGCTTTCCATCAGGTGTAGGGAAGCCATTATGTCGAGCCACTATAAAAAAAAAAAAAAAAATGCTAGGGTCTGAATTTGAATGTACTCGATATTCTTATACGATCTGCTACTTTCTTATAAGTAACTGCTTATATGATGATACGACTTTGTTTGTTTAGTTTTCATGAGGAATGGAATTATAAATTTGAACACAATCACAATATATATCCTACCCAAGACATGCCACGCTGGGCTACACAGCACCACCTAGCCCCAAACTAAGCCGAAGCTTGTACTATGGGTACTAGACAACTGATAAACTTACTTAGATACATTGGCTAAGAGGGCAAAGATCACTTCCAAATGAGTTTACATGGTTGTAAATTCTTTTTCCCATCACATACCGTGGATGTCGTAGAAGACTACTAAAGGAATATCAGCAAACGGGCAGCAGCGTTTATCTGGGTACAAATAAAACCTACTGCTTTCACTAATCCGCCTGTCAAGCGTTGTGACTAAGGCCCAAATGGAAATTGCCATTGGGGGAGGCTTTTGTCCAGCAGTGGATGTCTGTAGGTTAATGATGATGATGAATATAAGATACGTAGATATTACGATAATTTCCGGATTTGTAAATTACAAATTATTTGGGAAGGAAAACCTCACATAGTCTCCTGATGGAAAACGAAAGAGAAGCCCAATTTACTTCAAGCACTCAAATTAATAGGTACGCCCTAGGTACAGGACACCTGGGTTATGTGGGACTCAGTCGGTGGTCGGCTACGAGCGCTCATCTGAAGAGGGTCGGGATGCCCGTTAGGATTCGTCTCACCCCCCCCCCTCACCTCACCACGTGTCCACCAACTGACCACGTGCGTCCGAAGACACGTTTTCGTTCATCATCAGACATCAGACACGTATCGTCGTCTTCTTCGGGGCTGTACCATAGGGCGCATTCCTCAGTAGTCCTTTTGCCCTCCCGGTACGACGTCACTGACCACGTGTGTCCGAAGACACTTGTCGTCCGAAACACTTGACCCCCCCGAGCGCGCTACAACCCCGAAGGTCCTTTTAGTCGCCTTTTACGACAGGCAGGGGTACCTCGGTAGTATTCTTACGCCCCATACCGCAGGGATCACTCTTCAGTAGTCCTAACCTAACCTAAGTGCAAAGCGCAATGTTTTCCAAGCAACATGATAAATAAACAAACGATACTAGATCTTCTACCGCTTTAAACCGCACCCATCAATAACCAAACACTATAACAAACTCGCAATAAAGATATCATACAGCCATAATAATTACTTAATGAACGCCATAAAATTATGCAAATAACCCCCATGTGTGAACAATGAGCGCAACGGATGCGCGGCGGCTAAACGGTTAACTGGAACCCTTTCACTCGCGCGTTAATTAATTCAATTTGAGCGCGTAATTAGAGCCCACGTGTGGTGTCATTAGTGATGTGTGTAGAATCGGTATCGATGGTTTGACTTATTGTGTAAAATTCTTTTACCCATCCCCACCACCCGAGAAGTGACGGGGACGGGGTAGTCTCACGGCGCCTTCAAGAACGGGAGGTCGGCATCCTGCCTCAAATGTGTGATGAGGCAAAGAATACTTACTAAAAACCTCGACCCCTCCGTCTAGCGCTCTGGGGTGGAGTCAAAGGTTTTCTTTTTTTTTTTATTTAGTTCTAAGAAAGCACTTGACCACAATCACACCTGATGTTAAGTGATGATGCGGTCTAGGATGGAGCGCGCTTACTCAGATAAAGCCTATTCACTCCAGCCTTAAAAACCTCTAAGTTGTAATACTCGGGAAAGACGTCAGCTGGCAGAGAATTCCATATTTTAGCCGTGCGCGGCAGGAAGGAATTTGCAAATCTTTTTGTACGGATGGGAGGTATGTCAACTACGTATGGATGGTAAGCCAGCCTACGTCTTGTATTCCGATGATGGAAAGGAGCTGGTCTTCAAAAACTCTAAGCCCAGCGTGACCATTATGGGTAAAGCCTCCACTTATTTGCTCAAAGTGGCAAGCAGCCCTATATGGTCTATATATTATGAAGCACCTAGATACATGTAATACAGGAAGACCATGTCCACTGTGCATACATTTACGATGCCACATGAAGAACTAAATCAAGAGCGAATATACGCTCGAATTGAGCCGCCCGTCCGGGGAAGGACCTCCACCCTATAGAATACCGCAGCCGAATTTCCTCTGGTCGTGTTTCTGCCGGTGAGTAGGATTTCCGGAGCTCGTGGGGGGTTAGGGTTAGGCCGGCATGGCGATGGCAACTGACAGGTAACATTGGGCTTCTCTTTCACTTTCCATCAGGCGTATGGAAGCCATTATGTCGACCTACTATAAAAAAAACTGTCATCGAACCAACGACTCCACTCACAAAACAAGGTCAATCGCAACAAGTCAAATCGATAACCAACCCGCAATACCGGTAATTCCTTCTCCCTGACATTGACATTGAGTTAATCTAAAACGAATAATCGCGACGCGATCCGTCTTGTCACCTCCCTACGCCACTTGACAGTTGACAGCTTGGCTCAAATTCCCGCGCTGCCGCCGCGAGTTTTTAGGGTTCTGTACCCGAAGGGTAAAAACGGAACTCTATACCTAATCGCTGTCTGTCTGTCTGTCATCAGACTGCATCTCAAGAACCGCTATAGATAGTTGCAATTTTTACAAATTAGGTACTTATGTATTTCTGTTGTCGCAATAACAAAAAATACTAAAAACAAAATAAAATCAATATTTAAAGGAGCAACAAACGCGATTTTTTATCCTTTTTTGCTAGATCTTGGCATGGCAACAGGTAACACTTGAAATATTCACAAAATGGTGCGAAACCCTTCGAGCGCGAGTCCGACTCGCACTTGCCCGCCTTTTTTTCCACGTTCCGTACCACGCATTAATTTATGCGTTTTTCACGCAATAAACTTTAATTGGACTTTATTTATCACTTTTAATTTTTCTAATTTGATAACTGGCGGCGTTTCATTGATATTTATGTGGTGTTTGGACGGGCGCGATGACGATCTCGTCTCAATTTATACGGTAATTTGAACAAATGTGTTCCGATTATTGTTGTGAGTACGCGAGTTGGTATCACGGACGAAATGAATGGACGTAAATGGATTAACTGAGTGAATTGGAGCTTTTTGATGTCCCGAATCGTTATAGAAATATACTATAGGTTTATACATATATTCAACTGGTATTCTAGCTAACAATGTAACTATCACGTGTATTGTACATCACTATACATGGTATAAAACAAAGTAGCTTTTTTTTCTGTCTGTCCCAATGTATACCTACTTATATCTTCAAAACTACGCAATGTATTTTGATTCAGTTTTTTTAATAAGTAGATAGAGGAATTGAAGAGAAAGGTTTAAAGGTATTAATATACTTACGTGTAGTATTCCACCCGTGCAAAGCCGGGGCGGATCGCTAGTACTAAATAATATAATGTAATCCCTTCGTTTGTTTATTTTGTTCGTGTGCTTTTCGGATTTAGAAAAGGACCAGTTTATCTCATCCCGTGTTATCATAGAAGACGACTAATTAAATATTAGGAAATGGGCAGCAGCGTTTACCTACCTGGGTCGCGACTCTAGGCAGGCGGGTTGACGATCGCAGGGCGTAGCTCCTTACTCCGGTAATGCTCATCGGCATGTGGTATTTAACAACGCCTTCAACTGTGATGTTTATACCGCCACCAGTCGGTTGCCAGAGCCTCGTTTTCGTTATTCGGCAGGATGCACCCAGACCCCTCTTTCCCAGTGGGCACTATGGGCAAGTGCCCAGGGCCCCGCGATCGATGGGGCCCCTCAGCTCAAATACAAAGTGCCTATGCCTAGTTCCTGTCAGGGCCGACGAAATAGTGTTTTTTCAAAGACAATAGGGGCCCCATTATCCTGATATGTCCAGGGCCTCCAATAGGTTAAAGACGGCCCTGGATGCACCACGGTCAGGTTGGAGCGAAAAGATAATAGGTCGCTCCCTCACATCCCACCCATAGACAAAGTTTATTATTTCTTCAGACTGTACATCTTAGCAGCGGGTTTTTAACCCGGGTAAGCAGTTTAAAGTCCTCTGGGAGCCGGGTACATTAGCGGTCGGATTTGGCAAATGTTATTATTCGCGGCGGATTACCGCCGGGTCGGGGGTTCGATTGTGCCCCCCTCACATTTTGACGTTTCGATTTTGTATTAAAAATTGGTAATATTTATGTAACACACGCGGAGTCCTCTTTCTAGTGAAATCAAAATATTTATTGTATTTTATGAGTTAGATGGTTAGGGTTACGGTATTTGAAGTCTGACTCTTAATCAGAACTTTTGGTTTTTAACCGGCTCTTGTGAAATGTAAGAAAATATATACAAATTCAATGCGTAATTTAATTAATTTAATGTCGGGGCAGGGTGGTATGATTTCAAAGGGTCAATTTCCACTTGACATCGGCTGAAATAGACCTCGTTAAGAAGCATGCAGCTTCTATGCTTCTATGTGACGCATTCCTTTGTAAAATGGGTGTTTTGATACATAATTTGCAAGACAAGTATGCAATGCTACATGGAATATACATACATACATACTTTGCAAAACAATGATCTGAACGGAGGAAATATTATAAGTGCGACCTACTTACCTAGGTAAGGCTAGTTCCTGAAATATTCACAATGATCTACGACTGAAAACTCCCACTAGCTTACCAAGGAGTGAACACACCTTATTTTAAAGAGTGAAATGAGGACCTTTCTAGTACAGTAGGTGATTAAATCGGTTAAATGAGAACTTCGCAAATAATGTAAGAATTATTATATAAAATTAATATACAAGAATGAATTGAAGAAACCTTGATGATTGACTCAACGAAGCTCAGTAAAATAACTCAAACTCTAAACACACGTCCAAGAAACACCGTCAGGAGATGTCTAAAGCCAGTTTATCTATTTCGTACACACAAAAAGGTATATTCTAACAGTTCCAAGGCTTACCACACTAGAAACTAAACACACGTCCAAAAACACGTTAAACGATGTTTAAAGCCACTATATCTATTTATACACACAAAAAGGTCTAGTCTAACCGTTCCAAGGCTTGAACCCGCACTAGAAACTAAACAAAAACACTATCAAATGATGTCTAAAGCTAGTATATCTATTTCGTACACACGAAAAGGTCTATTCTAAAAGTTCCAAGGCTTACCACACTAGAAACTAAACACACGTCAAAAGAAAGCATTACGCGATTACGCCGCGTCGCCGGTAACCCTCGTAATTCCGCAAATGGTTGTAACTGGAGCCGGTGGTTTAAAATTGAAATTTATATGCGCGCATTATACATGAGCGCTGGGATTATCGCTCAAAGACGACGGGTGCGCCTGTGTTTGCGTCGTTTGCGGAATTGGACTATGCCTTACGTACTCTTACTAGCTGGGAGTGGAAGATAGGTGGGCTGTTATGTAAGTTTACATTTGGAGTGATCCCTTCCAGTGTCATCGATGAAATGTTTGACAGGCTCTGTGGCTCATTTGGTAGTGACCTCTGCCCTCTGAGCCAAGGGTCGTGGGTTCGATTCCCGCACAGTACAAACATTTGTGTTCATTAACATGTCTGTTTGTATTGGTCTGGGTGTTTTCTATGTATAATATGTATTTATTTACAAAATAAAAATGTATCTAAGTAAGTTCATCAGTTGTCTAGTACCCACCCATAGTACAAGCTTCGGCTTAGTTTGGGGCTAGGTGGCGCTGTGTGGCCCAGCGTGGCATGTCTTGGGTTATTATTATTATTATAATTTCGCTCGAAGTCCCAATAAACGCGTCGCGTTGTGCGTTCTGGGATAAAACGCGGATGGCCTTATCCTATCCTGTACAATGTCATTATCCTGTTGTCTTCAAACACGAAAAAACAACCATACCCATATCGTATTTAATCTCGACTCACAGTTCAAACAAAATCCTTAGGATCTTGATCACAAATTTGCATCAGTTTGCATGAAGCGTTTTTGGGCGAGTTCATATTTGTGATTTTGATTGTGATAGCTCGGGGACTTTTCATACAAGCGAAGTAATTCTTTCACCAATGTTTATTTACTTAGGTGATGCATCAATATTAATCCAAAAAAAAATTAGTCATCATGGCTATTAAAGTAATCGTTAATTTCTATACATATCAGTCGCAATAAGCATGCTATTTATTAACCCAAGACATGGCAAGCTGGCCCACATAGCGCCATCTAGTCTCAACCTAAGTTGAAGTTCGAACTATGGGTATTAGACAACTGAAAAACATACATAGAGACTAAAGCGACTTTGTTTTATACGATTTAGGTATTAAGAGTATTCCATATCAATCGGTGTCCTGTTCGACTAAGTAAACAGGTATTTTTGAATACATTGCGATTATTATCAACAACCCTATTGTACATACACCAAACAGGCCCCATTAGAGACCTCTAAACGGCGGACCACAGCGTATACATTCAAATTAGGCAATTCCTTCTTACGCGTTACGAGAAAATTGTAAGCATCCAACACTCACTTTGTATATCTTTAAGGAGCAAATCTAATTTCAAGTGAGAGGTACGCACCGCCAAGCCTGGCTCCCTAATTGCCAATTTTCTCCTTACGGCATTTTTTCAGCTTCTAAAGAGAAAAATTCGTTAATGCATATTTAATAGCTGTAATCGCCTCTCCGAGGAGTTATGGACGGTGTACGCCCATTTTTATGGCTACAGATGTTGGACCCTTTACAGTTTAAAATGTGGTATCGATTCGTTTTCTTTTGGGGTGACTGTAGTACCTACCGTTGTCTTATCATTACGTCGTACCTTTGCAACAAAGTCGTTATTTGCTGTCTTTCCTTTATTATTTATTTATTTCAAAAACCTTAAACTATCATTACAGGTAAGTCACCTAATGCAACAGTTTGGCCTAAAACTAATTTTAAAATTACACAAAACTATTATATTTTAACTTAACCTATCTTTTTATACTATCTTAATATCTATATGAGATTATATACAATAGGATTTTTGCGAGCTCATGTATGCTTAGATCCAGTGGCGTAACCATAACAACCATTTAAGGCCAGTGGCAAATTGGCGATTTGCCTCCCTGTATTTACGCCACTTTACATACATACACTTTAAAGTTTCCCATAGAAGTATTATTGTTAAACGTAGTAGGTACTTTATTACTTTCATGTAGTTTCCGAATCCAGTCCAAAAGTAGGACGCCGAATCCGATTGTTCGACTTTTGGACAAGTACAATATAACGATTTTTTTCTGATATATAAATGAGATGTAGGTATTTAATTAAAAAGTAAAGGTTAAGGCTAGACAACGGTGTTTAGTTTTAATAATAAATACAAACCTATAAAATTTTAAGTATTCATGCATTCACCTACCTACATATAATGTATATTTTAATACTACGCAGCATGTCTTCGGTAGTATAGTGGTAAGTATCCCCGCCTGTCACGCGGGAGACCGGGGTTCGATTCCCCGCCGGAGAGATAACTTTTTTTTTATTTGTATACTTAATTATTTTTAATTTTTAAAAATTTTTCAAACATATTTAATGCAATATTTAATTATAATTTAATCATATATTTTAAGAATTTATGAAATATCAAGTACAACACTTACAAAAGTAAATTAAAATGACTCTAGAGCCGTTTTCGGGCAGTGTATTCTACCGAGATATACCGAAAAATATATACACACAATGACACACATATGTAGGTATAATTAATTAATCAGTCTTTCATAAATCATTGACTCGCATTCCAACTCTCAATTCGCACTTAGGCTTCCTTCAGATTGACGTTTAACCGCCATCAAACCGCCGTCAAACCGCTACCCCTGTTCACACTACGAACGCGGCGGGGCGCGGCGTTCAAACTGCGGTTTGGCGGTTGATCCGCTACCCCTGTTTACGCTATCGGCGACGGCGGCCGCGTTTTGACATCGGCGGGCTAGGGCTGCTCTATAATCAAATTGTGAATATCGATGAAAGTAGAAGACAAATGCCCATCGCGAATCTTACATATGCAAAGTAAGCGTATCTGCACTACGTAGTGTCACTAGGAAAATAACTTAGTGCCGACGTACGTTCTTTAGTGTAGGTACTCTCGTAATTAATGGTTCACAATAAAATTGGTGGGCAGCAATACTATCCATATTTTGGGTAAAATTTTCAGCTACTAAATATTTTTAGCTAGAAGATATACTCTACCACAAGTCAAAGTCGCAAAATTTCATATTCATTAATTCTAAAGAGGTTTACTCTTGTCGGGTGAGCAATATCCACCACTCCCTGAACTCCGCCAGTGCCTTCAACTCCCATTACGTAAAACAGTACTCTAAGGTAATATAAAATAGGAAAGAAAGGATGAGAGAGGCCACGACGACCATTACACAACAGCTAAGGAGAAAGTTATTTAACTATTTTCTAAGTGATAATAATGGCCCGTTTGCACTATAAAAAAAATTACCATTCTTTACTCTTTGTAGAAATATTTTCTCAAGAACCTATCCATTTCCATTTAAAATTATTTTACTTTTCAGCTTATTATATTTAGATATTATCGAAACTTTAATATCACTATACCTCCATCACTAGCTAGTGACATTTCTTCTTCTGTTTTATAGAACGTAACTTTACACGGTTAAAATAAAATATGAAACAAATTTAATTGAATTTATAAATTATGGTGGAAAATATAAGTACACGATGAGGCCACACTAATTATTTAGAAATG
The DNA here is from genome assembly GCA_031163375.1 of Conogethes punctiferalis. Classification (NCBI taxonomy): domain Eukaryota; kingdom Metazoa; phylum Arthropoda; class Insecta; order Lepidoptera; family Crambidae; genus Conogethes; species Conogethes punctiferalis. Next base: position 12,120,035 of record CM062090.1, on the reverse strand, counting down.
GTTATTAAACTATGGATACATTTTTAGTTAGCATTTTTCTATACCAAAAATCAAATATTATTTTCTATGAAATACGAAATAATGGAAATCTACCTTATTTATGTGGCTTTTGGGAAAGGATTATATTAGGATTAAGCTTCTTACCACTTTATTCTTGTGAAATTAAAGATAGGTTTATATTGTAAGCGTTGAATATTATTATATTCGCGGATCATTCTACGTAAACCATTACTGTAACAAGTGAATGCAACAACATTAAAAATAATGTTGTAATTGCTACATTTGTGTTTTTTTAATTTTATTATTAAATAAACATAAAAAAATATGTATTACAACTAAATTAACTCTTATTAAGTCTAATTCCTATTAAAATCAGGACAGTCAGTTCTTTTAACAGTCCTGGATGTAAACTTGAGTGAAACGTCCTCCTTGTCTCTGATATACTCTATTGCGTCTATCGTAGCAAAAGAGGCACATTTTCGTCTCGTCTGAGAATACTACAACCCTCCATTGGTCAAGAGTCCAATCAACATGGTCGCGAGCAAATTACAAGCGACTTGTCGATGGGCTGCTGTTAATTTTGGACCCCTAGCAGCTCTGTGCACCGTGATGTTCTCCTCCCTCAGTCTTCGCCTGTGTCTACAGACACTCACGGTTCTTCTGCGTGCTGTCTGAAGCTGCCTGTTGTACCTCAATGACATTTGAAAACCGATTTCATAAACACATTGAAACAAGAAAGCAGTCCTGTCTGTCCTACTTTACAAATCGAAAAACTGTTTGAGTTCAGTTGCCAACCACCATCACCCCACCGCATACCCGATTGAAGCAGTGCCCTCACTTGAGCAGCTTCATCAAGTGTGGTATCCATGTTCAAGCTGTGTTTCTTATTACACATCTTTTATTGTGTCCTCATAAACTTGTTTGTTAGCGAAAACCCCCAATTGAACCGTTATCGACCCTGTGAGATTTGTTTGTGTGCGCGTCGACGATGGCACCGACATGACTGATGTGTTCTTCTCCAATTGAAAGTACCAGGAGTGCATAATCACATAGGAAGTTTAAATTATTCAATTCCTATTCAAGAAGCATTGTAATATTTGATAAGAATGTCTTTAAGTATTGTGGGAACGAAAACTCCCATTAGATCTACCGTAAAAACAGGTAGTAGAATACAACATAATACATCATAATTTTAGTATGAAGTAAGTAAATACAATAATTCTTTTTTTTCGCAACGCGCTTCAAAAATGGTTACGTTCTGTTAGTAGATACGTAATTGTTTTATTTTTAGTGTTGTTACAATTTAATCGTTACGCTAATGGATCATAATGATTAATCGATATGTGAATAGTACAAATTGTAATCAGCATTGGACACCAGAAAGTTAAACGATCACTAGGAATCGTTTATAATTTGCTGTTCGCTAAAGACAATTGTGACAACTGTATTAAATGTGAGTTTATGAAATTTATTTCTTAAGTGAAGATGTTATTATAGATAAAAATACGATAATATTATGATTTAATCAAAACTTAACTATTGTAGAAATATTTGAAGTTTGTAGACGTCAATAAACTTCTCATTTGCAATCAATTTAGTACTCATGGCTCTCAAATAAGTTGAATTGTACTTCTTCTTAAGGTGACCAGAAAGTAATATAGAACAGTAAACAGTCGTGTATCCTATTCCCAAAAACAGAGTTATTAAGGTCACACATAAATTATCTTTAAAGCAATTATCGATGTTTAGATTGTAAAATCATTTGGTACTTGAATCGATTTATTCTCACTAAAGAATCAACTATTATCTATAGCCGACCATCGATCTACAACACTACCAGCTGCCGAACCGCAAAACCGCGACCGCTAGTGTGAACACCTCGGCCGTTTTGCGGTTGATCGGCGGTCGATTTGCGGTAGCCGCCGGGCGGATCAACCGCTAGTGTGAACGAAAATAAACGCTAGTATGAACAGGCGCTTAATCAAAACAATAATTATCTCGCTAAGTGTTATATTAATTCTCTTTGTTCGTATTTAAGCATCTTGTATTCAATTCAGCTATGGAATATTAATGCTCGGAGTGTCTCCGGCCCTGAAATCAATTAATTGGGCAGGGCTGGTTGGGCGCCAAGCCTTGACCCTTCCACAGCACCTAATGGAATTTGAGTTTGCATCAGCTCGGCTGGTACCCATTAATTATTACATTACATTACGTACTTTGGATGTTGACAGAGATACCATGTGCAAGAATGGAATTTTACGTGCTGTTTTAATCGCCGAATAAATCTATACTTATAATAAATTTGTAGAGAGGTCAATTCTGTATATGAAATATATTTTCTACTATCAGGGGGTGATTGATTAGTGATAGATATCTACTGAAACCAAAAATGCAATCAGTAAAATTATTGTCTGTCTGTCTGTATGTTTGATCGCGTATCACGCGAAAACTCCTACATGGATTTAAATGTGGTTTTAATCAATGTATTGCTAGAGGTCTAACTTAAAACTTAGGCACCATGTAATGGAAGTCCATTCTTATTTGAAACCCGATAAACACGCGTGCGACGCCGCTCACACAGCTAGTGGGTAATACTACTGATAAGAAAAGTAATGATTGATTGACTAAATCTTACTTTTCCTAACTTAGTTAACTCTTCAAACCGCTATCTATTGAATGTTGCCAATTGCCATGGAACAATAGATTATAATATTTTGAGTCTCGACTGGAGGAAAGGCTAGTTAATAAACTTAAAGTTCCTGACTGATTTTTGGTCAGGCGCATACAAAACTGCAAGTTTATGTGTGTTCTAAAAGTCGTCCCAAATGTTTAAACAATAGCGCACCAGAAATGATTTAAAAATATTTTTATTAAAATTTTGAATTTGTATTTAAGTACTTAAACGTATTATAAGTATTTGTGGTAGGTACCTTGGTTTGTTCTGATACCATAAAACAAGTTCTCAAGCTACTTACTTTATAATTGGAGCAAAGTAAGTAGATAAGTGATGTTTTCTGATATTCATTTATTATTTTTATTTCGAACTCTACGGTTTTTGTGTAATTTGTTTTTAAATTTTAAAAATTATGTTAAGTACCTAAATATTTTTTTTTACAAATTCGTAAAGCGCATATCTATAGGTATCTCTCATCTAGCTTTTTCTTTTAGTCATATACGGCTAGACTATAAAGTTTTTACTCTCGACCCTTAGCACGTGCGTGAATATGGCTGGCGTCCCCCGTAGCTGTGTGGGTGGCCTAATGATTGTTCAATTATTCATGCAATTAACTGATTATAGCGACACAGCCCCACGTGCCGACACTGCCCGAAGCGTTTGACAACTATGTACGGGTATAGTGACCAGACCAGTATGACATAGCTAGGTTACCTTTGCACTTAAAATGTATTGAAATAGAGTTCATTTTAAAGTGGCAGTAAGTTGCTTGGGGTGTTGTATCGAGCTACTTTTTATCATGGGACGTGATGTACCTGATGTTGAGTATCATATAAAAGTTTTAGTAGGTAATGAATCACTGTACGGCTTATTACTGCGCACATTTCATGAAAGTCGCCTTTAAAGCGACAAGGCACATAGCATGGCCCTCTGTTTTGCTTCAGGTAAACGGTGTCTGATGGAAGTGATGGAAAAGAGAGGGCCAAGTCGCTACGGCAACGAACCAGCAACCAAATCAATCACTTGTCAGTTGCCATCGCCGTGCTACCATGGATTCAAATGTTTATTGCATGTCACATTACAAAAAAGTTACACAGATGGGATTATTCTGGCTATAAAAATGGTCTAAAATGGTTCGCCAAGAGTCCATTGCTTCATGAACGATTCGCCAACATTTAACACATGAGCTTCGACGAGTGTTTTATCGACTTTATTAGGCACTAGCTACGCAAGATGATGACATTATTATCATCATCATCATCATCTGCCTATGGCCGTCCACTATTGGACATTTGTTTGCCGCTTTCGTCACGTTATTATACAAAATGATGTAAGTATAACTTTGACCCCTATTTTTTATTAGTAGAATAGATTCTACTTACTTTTACTATTATTTATTGAGAAATCTATTAATAAAGATTTTGCGCTATTCTTTTCAATAATTCTATTATTAAGAAATTATTTTGTTCAGAATCAATTATGAACAAAGGTAATTTCAGATGGAACTTGGCTGGCACGCTCTCGCGTTTTAATTTTGCTATTTTTCATTACCATTATATTTCTGGACCATTTCACCCAGTCTCCACGGAGATTAAACTCTGTCTGCTGTCAAAATTCGTTCGTTACCTTCGTCTATTAATCCCAAAATTAAGTCTAAAACACAAGCTCGGCGCCCAAATTCACCTCCACAAGACGATGTCGCCCCTACCCGTAATTACTGTCAATTTATCATTATACATAATTAATTTTCATTAGCAAGCACAAGTGTGTGGATCCGGTTAGCGTCACAACTATATTTTGATCATTTATTCATAGGCTACGTCAGCCATTTCATGACGTTCAAAGGATCGAATATCTGAACCTGGTACATATTACATTATAGTTTATGCTAATATTTGTTAAGTATAGTGCATATTAATGGCATATGCTGTTAGGTGTCATGTGAGATTCGTCCCCTTGATTACCATTTATGATTTAACGTGCCTAGCGTTAATTAACATGTGTGACGCGGCCCTAATGGTCTACTAACGAGTTAATTAGTATTCGCAATTAACGCTTATAGGCGATTACTTTGATAGTGCGTATACATGGTATTATAGAAGTGAAAGTGTTTATTTGACCATCGGTTTAGTACAGTGGTACCTAGTGAACGTTGCCTTTGAAACAATAGTTCCGGGTTCGATCCTCGCACAGTACAAACATATTTAATACAGTAGTTTGTATTAATGTAAGACATCAAAAGTATGATATGTATATTTTTGAAAAAAAAGGCAAACTGGTGAGTTTCCTGCGGCACTTCTTCTCGTCAGGCCTCATCCTTATCACGTCGAAGTGCTAGTAGGGAAAAAAATGTTTGACGTGTAAAAGTATTACTCGTGACGTGAATCTATTTGTAGAAATAAATTATTTTATTTATTTAATTTTATTGGTTTGGGTGTTTGTTATGTAGGTATTTCCTGTGGGTAGAAATAAGACAGTTATTCTTCTCCGTCAGCACACGAACACTGAAAGAAAAAAAGAAAGAAAGAAAAATGCTTATATTAGTATCACTTATTAAAAAATTACATTCAAATGTACAATAAAAATACAGTGTGACAATAAAGGGTGTCCACTCAGTACCTACAAGCCGAGGTAGATACCTCTATAAGATTATAAGAAACCTCGACAGTGGTTTTCCGTAGACACCAAGAGGTCGGCTGGGCGCAGCGACAACATAACAAAAGTAACAGAATTCTTAAATTTTATTAATTAAAATAAATATAAACAAGTGAAAGAATTTTAAGGTTGCGTCAGACAAAGCGTACGGCTAGAGTGAGCGCGAAGGCGCATGCCGCCGAACTAGGGGAGTCGAGGTAGAGTCTCTACTTGCGGATTTAGACTCCCCTGGGCTTGGCTGCGATGGTGGATCACCGTGGGGTTTTGCGGGTCAACTCGGCATTGCACACTTGTGCACATCTGCATCTGAGATTTCTCCGTCCCGCTGAAGGACCGAAGAGATTTCCCAAAAAAAAGTAGGGGATATAAGAAAACACTTTGAATAATAAGGATATGAGTTAGACTTTATATGAGTAAGTTTATATAAATGGGTACACGTGTAGGTACGAGCTGTTTATGACTTGGATGGAAGAACGCATCATCTCTAGGATAGAGAAATATTTTCATAGGTGACTGAAACCAACTCGTGTCCAATAAAATGGACAAATTGTTGTACAAAAATCAGTTGCAAACAATATTGATAGTATCGCTGCGGGCGGCGCGGGGGCCTGTCATTTCATCAATTATTACCGCCTGTAATGAACGCAAATCCTTTGATTCCATTGAACGAAAGCCCGAGGGAATTTTGGTGCGAGTCACGGGAGACAGCGGGTTCCTATTGATTGTATTGGATTGTAGAGGCAATAGGCAGGAAATATTATTATGTTTTTGCTAATTTAGATAAAAATATACGATGAATAGTGAAAAAACTCAAAATTTTCTGAGAAATGGACGTGATACAGTCAATTAAATACTCAAAAAATAAACATTAATTAATTGATTATTGAAATAATTAAATAATCACGTGCCAAACATATACCACACTGGTCCACTAAATGCCATGTAGTTCCAAACTAAAAAGCTTGTACTATGGGTACCAGGCAACTGATAAACTTAATTACTTAGATACATTTTTTTTTTGTAAATGACGGAATGAGCTACTATTCGCGGTGTTTCCTGATCGCTGCGACTAGTCCTTCTTTAAACGTAGCCTAAAGTGAGCGTAAACCTCATCCGCTTATCAACCCGCTCCCGCTCATGTCGCGGCGCATCAGGTATGCACTGAGAGAATGTCGAACCCTCATTAAAATAAAACAGAAAACTTCGATAATTTCAAGTGAGCGGATACCTCAACCGCTTGTCAACCCGCTACCGCTCATGGCTCCTACGCACCGTCGCGGCGCATCAGGTATGCACTGAGATAATGTCGAACCCTCAGTAACAAAAAAACAGAAAAATTCGATAATTTCAAGTGAGCGGATACCTCAACCGTTTGTCAACCCGCTACCGCTCATGGCTCCTACGCACCGTCGCGGCGCATCAGGTATGCACTGAGAGAATGTCGAACCCTCATTAAAATAAAACAGAAAACTTCGATAATTTCAAGTGAGCGGAATCTCAACCGCTTGTCAACCCGCTACCGCTCATGGCTCGCGCGCACCGTCGCGGCGCATCAAGTATGCACTGAGAGAATGTCGGAGCGCCGCGACACCTCCCGCGCTCATTTCATTGTCTCCAGCGCGCGGGGACCAATGAATTTTGCACCGGTGTACACTGCCCCTTAGGTACCCTGCGATGGGTACAAGTATAGATAGTTCGTTAAGGATAGTGTAGTAAGAGCGTAACAAATTAGCGTTAGTGCACGTTTACATTGTTGAGATGTGGATGTCATGTTTTTTTGTAAAACTGAAACTAATTTAAAATAACCCAAGACATGCCACGTTGCGCCACACATCGCTGTCTTATTCCAAACTAACCTGAAGCTTGTACTATGGAGTATTTACATGCTTTTAATTCGCAATTACAAAGTACCTACCTTCATAAATAAATATCATACAGACATCACATACGAGTACATTGCTCCCATCCCAAAATAAGTACCTACCTTGAGCGTTTTTGTTATGGCTATGAGAACAACGAAGGTACCACAAATAGGACAATAATCTGAAGAAGAGAGTAAAAGTTAGGCCAGTAAATGGGTTCGCATAATATTGCAATGTAATTTCTGACAGAAACGGTACCATAACTTTAAGTTGATAGTAGGTATAGTAGTGTCTAATGCAATAAAGCTGATTGGCATCCACGAAAGCGTCACGATATGTAACTTATCGATGCCAACTGTTTTACGACACCTCTCCCTCGCCGACTACATAGCACTATCCTTATCCAAATATGGACCTTAATATATATTCATACTTTTATTACATTTGACTTCGACTGTCCCTTAGTTTCGGTATGCCTTCTGAGAGGGTCTGTAGATTCTAATCCCATAGGAATAGTATTCTTGACGATTTATTTTAATATTTGGTCAGTATTAGTAGGTAATACTATCCCGAACGAATAGTTTGATATTTCAGACATGTTGGTATAAAATGCATACGATTCTTATTATAATTTTTCCTACAAAATAATCAAGATCATGGCGACAGATAAAATTATTAAAAAAAAAATTGAACAAGACAAAGTTTCAATGTAAATTCGGACTCGGACGGAAAATTCCATATACAAATTCCAAATTTCACCAGTCTGCACTGCCCTTTGTATCCTAGAGCAGAGTACACACTGCATAAGCATTGTAATGCAGCGTCCGACTGTGAAGCTTATGCTTAACATTGTTTTGCAAAGAGAATGAATTGTCGACTTCAATGCGAGAATATTTAGAGCAACCATTTTTAGCCAAATGGCATTTAAATGGGGTGTAAGTGTATGGCGCAATTTTTATGACTTTGTGCTTGTGAGTTAGTGCTTTAGATCTAGATACTAACAAACGATCTATCTGTTTATTTAGAAGATATGATAATCGCAATAACTAGACGAGAGGTACGAGAGTAAAACAGCCAAAAATTCTAAATATTAATGGAAATACATATTAAAAATCTTAAGTGTTTTCCCTACTAAGGCGCGATAGCTTCATTTAGTGATGAAACCTCACCCGCAATATTATAATTCTTGTGATGGACATTTGTTATGTATGATAGATAGACATATTTAGATATTCTTTATTTCACAAAAATACAAGCATTTACAACATAAACATTACAGGTAAAGGTTCTCTGACATTTCATCATCAGCCTATTACAGTCCACTGCTGGACATAAGGCTCTCCAGTTGTTCGCAACTTAGGGCAAACATCTGGAGGATCACACACAATACCCATAATCGCCACGCTGGGCGGGTGGGTTGGCGATCGCAGATCTTTGACATTTAATTACTTAAATTAGAAAAAGGAATATGCAAATGCAATACCACTTCAGCAAATTGCGTTACTTATAAAAATCGACCACACTTCTACTCGCATCTAAGCCAATATTTAAATAATATATCTAAACATTTCTATCTCCCGTACCTACTATAGTCAAAATGTTTTATTTAAACCAATTTAACAGCGAGTGTCCCAACGCTGGCTTTGATCCGACGTAATTCGGTTTGCGACCGGCGGAGCGGCGCGACGCGACGCGAACCGACTGCCTCTGCGCTGTGCCACTAAGATCCGATTAAAGATACCTTTTTCGTATGCAAAGTGGCGAAACTTTGGAGTATGGATTCGGTGTGGGTGTGAGAAATCAGTTCATAAGAATTATGGTGGAATATCATCATTAAGAAAACATAATGGTCTCCTGTAAAGGGATTTAAGGGAGCGGTTTATGATCATTTCGCTCCAAGCCAGCCTCACCTGCCCGTGGTGCATCCTGCCGAATAACAAACGAAGCGCTGGCGACCAACTGGTGGCGGTATAACCATCACAATTGACGGTACCACAGACCGATGACGAACAGTAGCGTCACCGGAGCGAAAGCGAACTAGGAAACTTAAGAAAGTATCAGTTGTTATAAGTGTAAGTGTACAATTGAGGATAAGCAATCTCTTCCAGAAATCCCTTTGGCAGAGAATATAGGTATCTATTTTATATTTGAAGTTGGAACAATGGGAGAGGTCTATGTTCAGCAGTAGTTTGCGAAAGGCTGATGATGAAGAGGGTGATGCTATTTGAAATAGAAAGAAAATGTTTCAATCTTAACTATTATTATAAAGCTGAAGAGTTTGTTTGTTTGTTTGTTTGAACGCGCTAATCTCAGGAACTACTGGTCCGAATTGAAAAAATCTTTTTGTGTTGTATAGACCATTTATCGAGGAAGGCTTTAGGCTATATAACATCACGCTGCAACTATTAGGAGCGAATAAATAATGGAAAATGTAAAAAAAAAAACGGGGAAAACATAACTATTCCACGCGGACGAAGTCGCGAGCACTGCTAGTAAATCTATATAGGACCTAGGAAGTCATATCTATTCCCTATTCTAATAGGGAATTCCTATGTCCTGACCTACAGTACAATTTTCAAATAGTAACCTTGTAATTCTTGTTTCAGTTCCGGCGCATACCGGTCGTCCCCTGGCGGCGCCAGCGAGCCGCCCCCCGCGCCCCCTCCGCCGCTGTTCCTCCCCCCTCACCTGTCGCATCTGTCACAGCACCTCAACCACTTGTCCCAGCCCTTCTTCCCCCTTAAAGGTGAGCATATCTTAATCTTAACTAATAATATAAAGCTGAAGAGTTTGTTTGTTTGAACGCGCTAATCTCAGGAACTACTGGTCAGAATTGAAAAAATATTTTTGTGTTGAATAGACCATTTATCGAGGAAGGCTTTAGGCTATATAACATCACGTTGCAACTATAAGGAGCGAAGAAATAATGGAAAATGTAAAAAAAAAAAACGGGGAAAAAATAACTATTCCACGCGGTCGAAGTCGCGAGCACAGCTAGTCCATCATATTGAAGGCGTAGCTAAATATCACACACCGATGACAGGCAGTAGCGTCACCAGAGCGAGAAGGTAGGTACGCCCTGCGATCGCCAACCCTCCTGCCCCGCGTGGCGATTATGGATATATCCTCCAGATGTCTGCCCTAAGTGGTGAACAACTGGAGAGACCTGTGTCCAGCAGTGGATTACACTTCCGAACCAAGGGTCGTGGGTTCGATCCCCACCCGGGACAAACATTCATGTGATGAACACTTGTGTTTGTTTCATGTCTGGGTGTTTATATTTGTGTTTAAGTATATATTTGTGGTACCTTCGCTGTTCTATGGGTATAACACAAGTGCTTTAGCTACTTACCTTGGGATCGAAGTAATGTATGTGATGTTGTCTGACATTGATTTACTATTTTTTTTAAATCTTTCTCAGGTTGGGGCACGCCCTGCCCCTGCTGTCCCAAAGAGGAGGCGCGCTCGTCGTCCGTGGCGGAACTCCGGCGCAAGGCGCACGAGCACTCAGCGGCACTCCTGCACTCTCTAGCCAGCTTCCAGTCGCGCGCACTCCTGCCGCTGCCCCTGCACCTGCCGCCGCTGCCGTTGTCACTTCTGCCGCACGACACGCCCCCGGCCCCGGCGCCGCCTGACCCCCCTAAACATCTTGAGTAACCACTCAAACCAAATTAACTGCACGTCGTTTTTTTAGCACTAAAGAGATTTTTTTTTCGTTTAGGTATGTATATGCAACTACGTTAGATTAACCCAGAACTAGTGTTTATGAAACTGTGTGCACTAAGAACTGCATTTACTTATTTAAAGTCCTGCATTTACTTATTAAAAGTTAAACAATGGGATTTGGATTATAAGGACATTGAGCCTTACCTACGAGGTTAAGGTCGTAAAACTGAATGTCCTTTAAATACAACTTTAATTGTTAAAACTATTGCATTTGGAAATCTCGGTTTATTTATTTAACACAAAAAGAATACTTTAGTCAAACCTAAAGATAAGAAATGGAACGTAAAAATAGTTAGACGGCCAAAGTAAAAAGTCGATGTCAGTGTTCAAATACTTTCTACAAAGGTAATTTTTTGAGTGAGCGTTATAATACGTGGTCGCTGGTTATCCTATCATGACTGTGGTAAAGGTTTCCTTATCATTAATTCTTTGATTACGAAATTTCTTATGCTAAAAAAACGAAGTAGCATGTTGAGAGACCATGAAAAATGTGTGGGGGCAACATTTAAACAACTTATTTACTATAAGCCCTAATCTAATTATGTAAACTGCACCGACTCTTCAATTAAAAAGGTTCAGAGCCACTCCTGCCTGAAGTAATCTATGTCTCATCACCATCATCAGTATACTGATGGAGCTCTGCAATTGTTCGGCACTTTCATTAATCTGGGATCATGCATCCAGCACTTGCCAGCTATCCAGCTCAAATCGTCTCTCCACCTACCCTGAGGGCGTCCTACACTACATTTGCCGAGAAGCTGTAGAGGATACCGCGAATTGACGGTTCTATGTTCTGCGGCTAATATGGCCAGCCTACTGCCATTTCACTTGCTAAATCTGTGAGCTATATCGATGACTTTGATTCTGTGTCGGATCCATTAAATCCTTTTCCATATGAAGCAAAAAAACGCAACTTAGTACTTTATTGTTCAAAGCTAACTTACAGGTTAGTTAACTAAAGATGGCACGTTTAACATATTTACACTAGTGTCTGTGAAAACGCGCGGCGTGATGTCTCACTACATGCGCATCATGAAAAGTCTGCCTGTATCTCTCACGCGCAGTCTAGCTTATTAGTGTGAAGGGGACAGCCAGCTATTATAGTTTTACTTGTGCTACTATAAAGTTAGATAGCGTAAGTGTGTGAACGTGCCACTTTTAGTTAACTGATCTGTAACTCACAATTTAAGTCATTTTTGACGTTTGAAGGATGACCTTCCCTGCACAAAAACTGTTAATTACCTACCCTATTTTATTTTAGGAGATTGTGAATTCTCAAAACGTGCCATAATGTTATTATATGTGCCAATGTCTTGTGCCATATGTAAATTATATTTTTGAGTTATAATTACAATGTAAGTAGGTACATTATATAGATTTATTTTACACAATAACTTCCACACTTAAAAGTAATATTAAGATTTCAAAAGCCCCCTTATATTTATTTCTTTAAATCAAAGCGATGAAAATTCTGTTCAATACATCTTTCAAATATAAAAAAAAACTACATGAAGTTCTGTTCAGACATTTAGGAATAACGCTTTTGCGTCAGGGGTTAATAAATAATTCTCATCTTTTATAATATTATCAATTTTAATACTCGAAAGTACATATATTTTAAATTATTAATACTCTGTAATATACCTAGTGATTGAAAGTGAGTTTAAATTACCTTTTAAGCAATATAAGACATAGTTACTTAAATAAAAACACATTAAATAGAATATAACAAATTACTGTAATTCATACAACTGAATACAAAATTTTATGTATCTGTTAATAGGGGTTTAATTAAGTTAACTTCTAATTGTGATTTTACGTTCTATAAAACACAGAGTTAATTTAGTTTATATGTAATTCGAATGTGTAAAAAGACTAAAATGTGGAATCCGACTATACAAGAGCTGTTAAGCTCAAAATAATTTTAATATGGCTGAAAATTGATTGTTTGAAAACATCTATGGGATATTTCGTACACGAGCTTTCAAAAGTCGATCTGTATGATTTTGTGTATTATGTTAATTTGATACGTACGAAATATTAATTAATTTTATGCCGTAATTATTTTACATTAATAATACTTGATTTTAATGTTAGTAAAATGTGTTAGAAAGTTTATTTTGTAAATATTATAAGTCTAAACATTGCCATTGCAGTATTCGACCAAGAACTGTTGTGAATATTTTTTTCTAAGTGTAATTTTTAATTAAGTCGATGTAAATACAATTAACTAATATATAACATGCAAAATATATAAACTCATAGTGATTTGGTGTATGTATTGTGTCAGTAGTTTATGCAAGCTGTATATTATAGCATAAAGGGTGGATTTAAAATTTCGATTAACAAATGAAATGGTTAAATAAAAATCTTAAAAATATTTGATGAAATATGAACTAGATTTTAAATTTAATGAAAAAGATTAAGTGTAAAAATATATCTTCAATCCACCCTTACTCCTTATATCTACTATAGTTAACCCTGTATAACATTTCAAGTCATTTAAGATACATAAATAATAAATCATCAACATTTTATGTTAAATAAAATTTATCATTTCATTAAATATACGCTTATCTGTCTAAAGGGCTAAAGCTCGAGGCTGACTGTCCATCAACTTTCAAATGTTTTGGCACGTGGCACCACACACGTATTTAAACGTCCTTGCGTGGCACTCATATAATATTTTTTACAGTTATTGTCTTTGATATTTTTTTGTTTTCACAGTAATGCCCTCATGTCATGTCGTGCCAAAACGTACCAGTACCATACCATACTGGGAGGGACAAATAAGATAGTGACGCTTCGAAGACTACCCTCATTTCTAACATAACTTCTAATCATAGTGTTGTCTCGCTCCGCGCCAAGTTTGTAAATAGGTGTGAAAGAGAGGTGAACAGCCACTGCACCATGCACGATACGTGGAATTGTCGGCGCGGCGCGGGCGCATGTAACATAATATAAATATTAAATACGCAATACGTACCTTAGTTACACGTTAGTTGTTTTAATTATTGAATAAAACATTATGTAACAATATGGATGGTTTTTATTTGATTAATACCTTTTTTAGTGTGTGTCCCCAATTTAAAATTAAAAGGATTCATGACAAAACTACTGAATCGATTTATAAGATTTTTGGTGCACCAGGCTATTTGTGTAAAGCAAAGAACTAGGCTTTTTAATCCGAAACAGGGTTGTAAGTGATTGAAAAGTGGGGATGTTGAATGTTAGATGGAATTGGAAGTATCTACATTACGGGGTCGTAATATGCTTATTCTTCCAAATAGTTCACAATAATAATTGACTGCCCCGATGGCTCATAGGTATGGTAGTGACCTCTGCCTTCTGAGCTCAAGGGTCGTGGGTTCGATTCCCGCACAGTACAAGATGCGGACTAACTACGAGTAAAATGTAATTATTTTGACCCTGGAAACATCCCTATTGGGTCAGAGTGTAGGCTTAGTCATATTTGGTGTCTTGATCGAGGCCAACGGTTTCGAGTATCATTCTAACTTGTGTTTATACCATGCCTTTATGTTTAAGAAAATATTTTTTATATTTTCAGTTATGTTTGGGTTCCATATAAATAAATAATACAAATGTTAAGACTTACTTTAGGGTCGGAACAAAGTAGCATACATTTTTAATAGACTTCAAAGAAAGGAGAATGTTCTCGATTTAACATAGCTCATACAATGCTTTAAAGAACATCTCTTTTTGGCTGTGGCTTTATATAGGTAACTTTTGTTAAATACTATAAAAAATGTATAAAAGTAACCTACCATTCGGCCAGAAAAAGCTGCAAGCAATTAAATGCTCCTTTTTCAACAGCTTTGCATCTACCTAACCCGTGATGAGCTTTCAGTCCATTAGGTGCACTGAAAACTTTTTCAGCGGCTCAGGTGTAAAATTCACAATAAACTCTGTTTCAGCTCAATTACACTGTACCCAGACACAAAAGGACTGTATTTAAAAAAGCGAATCTTATTTCGCCATTGAATTACATATTATACTTATGTGCAAACCTGTGCATTTAGGTGACAATAAACAAAAACATAATACATGATAATTAGATAACAATGAAGATTAGATAGATATCTATAGTACATATACCATTTATATGTAAATAGTCATCATCATCATCATCAGCCCACTACAGTCCACTGCTGGACACTGAGTTGTTCGCCACTTAGGACAAACGTCTGAAGGGTATACCCATAATCGCCACGCATGGCAGGCGGGTTGGCGATCGCAGGACATAGCTTCTTGCTCCGGTGACGCTGCTGCCCGTCTGGGTATTTAGCTACGCCTTCAATTGTGATGGTCATACCGCCACCAGTCGGTTGCCAGTGCCTCGTTTGTTATTCGGCAGGATGCACCACGAGCAGGTGAGGTTGGCAACTAAACTATGCAACGGATTTTGATCCAGTTTTTTTAATAGATAGGTAGAGGAATTTAACAGGAATGTTTATGTGTAAAATAATATAAGCATATAGTATTGCACCACAGCGAAACAGGGGCGGGTCGCTAGTATGTTATCTTAACTAATATTATAAAGCTGAAGAGTTTGTTTGTTTGTTTGAACGCGCTAATCTCAGGAACTACTGGTCCGAATTGAAAAATTCTTTTTGTGTTGAATAGACCATTTATCGAGGAAGGCTTTAGGCTATATAATATCACGCTGCAACTACTAGGAGCGAAGAAATAATGGAAAATGTAAAAAAAAAACGGGGAAAAAATAACTATTCCACGCGGACGAAGTCGCGAGCACAGCTAGTAAATAATATAGCTTAAAAGACTTTAGAACATTTTTAGAGGAATAACGTACCTACATAATTAAAATGCTCAAAAAACAAAAAAAGAATCATTAAAATCCATTCATAATTGGCGGAGGAATCGAGTAACATGCATACAAAAAAAAAACATACGGGTCGAATTGAGAACCTCCTCCTTTTTGAAGTCGGTTAAAAACGAAGTATAGGTATTCTAAGTGGATCTATTTCGCCAAAGTTCTGTAACAATCAGCGGTGTTTCGCGGGAGTTAAGCTATATTTTACGCTAATAAATTGTTGCTTTTATATGCCTCTATAAAGTTTAGATGTTTATTTATTTTTTAGAAATCAACAGCGTTTACACTTGATTACATTAATTAGTATAGGTAATTATTAAGGCCAATTACAGATTTCTTTAAAAAATTAAATTTTCATCGATACCTATAACAATTTCGTTGTTTTGTTTGCGTGTGTGTGTGTATGTGTGTGTGTGTGTATGTGTGTGTTCGAGTGTGTGTGCGTTTAAGTCAGCGTCAGTCAGTCAGTAACTTAATTTGACCGCTTCAAGCACTAAAAAAGTGCCTAAAGCAGTCAAATCAAGCTACTCCAGATCAAATATCGTGAACCTGCATGTACCCGCTACACCGAGGAGTCAATTACTCTCTCAATGAGAGATCTTCGGAACGATGGCTTAGAGCCCATGAACAAATCAATCTCGCTAAATGAGGCGTTGTAAACTTTGGCGAGGCGTAGCAACGTACTGTTGGCTGCGTAGTTGGTGGTGCGCGCGGGCGCGTGCAGCAGCGGCGTGTGGCGCGTGCGGCGCGTGGGCGCGCTGTATGATACGCTCCCCACTAGCTCTGGGCAATCCAACCCACCGTTTACAATATCGTGAAGAAAGCACATATCGAGCACCGTGCGGCGTTCCTCCAACGTGAGAAGCTTATATTTACGGCAATCTGCCAGATATGAATCGCTGGAATGACGAAACCGATAATTAAGATGTTTAACATATTTTCTTTGTATGCTCTCTAATTGCTGATTATATTTTGCGTACTGCGGAGACCATATGGGGCTAGCGTATTCGGTAATGCTACGTACGTATGCATAATAAACCATTTTCAGAGAAGACTGATCCTTGAAAGGTGATCCTTTATCATTGTGAAAGCCTGGTATTTATGAATGAAGATTGTAATGAAGTGCTTAATACGATTATAGATAATACGTCTCTAGATTAGAACCAACGTCCCTTATTTTAAGGTCATGGTCCGTCAAATGATCCCTTGTCTCCTGCTATGAACAATCTTTGATCCGTTGACCGCCGAATGAGACAATTGAAAATCTATTGCCATTATCGCACATAAGCGTATTGCGAGCCTGCGAAACAGGGGCAGGTCGATAGTATGTTATAAAAATATAGCTTAAAAGACGGAATACCTACCTAATATTTATGGAGGAATAACGTGCATAATAAAAATGCTCAAAAAACCTATATACGCCAAAGTTCTGTAACAATCAGCGGTGTTTCGCGGGAGTTAAGCAATATTTTACGCTAATAAATTGTTGCTTTTATATGCCTCTATAAAGTTTAGATGTTTATCATTGTGAAAGCCTGGAATTTATGAATGAAGTTTGTAATGAAGTGCTTTATCGCTCTGTATTAAATTGTGCGTAGGTACTTTTTGTACTCTCTCTATTTAATTAAGTACTTATTTAGTGTTGGATGCTAGAGGCCCAAGATGGAACAAAGTGGCGAACTATTGGAGAGGCCTATGTCCAGCAGTGGACTGCGGTAGGTTGATGATATTGAGTAATGTTTATCGCGTTTGTAGCTTCTAAACAGCTATATAGCTGTCAGAACGACAAGGATGGCGACGTGGCTGAAATCGGAACTACAAACGTCACTCCTTG
The DNA here is from genome assembly GCA_031163375.1 of Conogethes punctiferalis. Classification (NCBI taxonomy): domain Eukaryota; kingdom Metazoa; phylum Arthropoda; class Insecta; order Lepidoptera; family Crambidae; genus Conogethes; species Conogethes punctiferalis. The sequence goes on along the minus strand of CM062090.1, from coordinate 12,102,432 downwards.
ACATTGGCAAATTATCCGCGTCAACATATAGGTACGCGTGATAAGAATCCATATGCAAAAAAAAAAGACTTTCACGTTTTCGTTTCACGCCAACGCCCACCTATCAAAGTCACCCAAACGTGCCAAAACATCTTTGTCTGTAGGTATCAAGGTAGGCATACCCTACAAATGTCACTCTTGTCTTTGACATTTTTGTTTCACGCTGACGTCCTCCTGTCAATGTCACCGACATGCCAAAACATCCCTGTCTGTACACCCTTCATCCAAGTTTAGCGGTTTGTCACCGCTCGGTCGGCGCCCACGCCGACGTATTTATGAAACAAGTTTGTAATGAAGTAGCGTCTCTTTACCGCCAAGCCTTATTAGCGTAAGTGCTTCAACAACTTCTTACCAACGACAAACTGATGAATGTTACGCGGCAAGTTGGTGAAACGGTTTTTTTGCGTTTGACAACCAGTTTTTGACCTAATGAGTTTTATTTGTAAATTTTAAAGATTCTATTATCTGATGATGATATCTATTCATATATTCATTAGCTGCTGCTCGCGTAAATATTCTTATAAATTATAGCCTATGTGTTAATCCAATGTACGAGTACAAGCTATACTACTGTAATGTTTCATTAAAAACCGTTCTATAGTTTTTGCGTGAAAGAGTCACAAACATTCATACATATTTCCATCCAAATTTTCGCATTAAGTAGAATATATAACATTAGTAGGATTTGCCAAATCAGAATATGTACCTACCTACAACCTCAGTGGCGCAGTGACTAAGAGCTCACGTCTATATCGCGGCAGTCCGAAGGTTCCGTGTTCGATTTCCGGTCTGGTCAATTTCGGATATTAAGTTTTCACCAACAGCAATTTAAAAAAAAAAGGAATGTGAAAGATTTAAATGTTCTAAAATCTTTTCTCTTCGCGTTCTACCTTTCAACTGCTAAATCATTAAAGAAACAATCAATTACATTAAACAAAAACGGCCAAGCCCGTTGTCTCCGTAATATACGGCCGTTCAGAATTTATACAGAAAGTTGTTATCTCAGGTGCGGACACAAGTTTGTTGTTTACGGGACGGCTCAACTTGTTCATACCGTGATGCTGTGTTCACTTATGTAATGATGATTTAGGTATGTAATTGGGTGTTTGATTTATTTGACTAATGCAGCTGTTGCTTTAGTTTTCAGCTAGCAGTAGCCAACGGCTTTGCCCGCGTGAATATCTGTGATTTAGATAGATGATATATGAAATTGTAATATCGTTCAAAATAATTTGTATTATATTATGTCCGTATTTTGGATTATAAAAATATATTGGACATTTTTTTTTCTTTTTTCGTATAAACAACAAATAACAAACATACAAGGCATCATTCATCATTAATTTAGGAGTGGGAGTCTTTGACGTCACTCCGTGCGACAAAATGCCACACTGCGTGACGTCATGCGGTTATTTTAACGGGCTATATCTTTTTTAATTTTTGGTCTAATATACCAATCAAAAAATACGTGTCTATATTTTTGAATAAGCTGCTGAAATAAATAAATAAATAACCCAAGACATGCCACGCTGGGCCATACAGCGCCATCTGGCCCCAAACTAAGCCGTAGCTTGTACTATGGGTACTAGACAACTGATAAACTTACTTAGATACATTTTTTTTGTAAATAAATACATATTATACATAGAAAACACTAATACAAACAGACATGTTCATGCACACAAATGTTTGTAATGTGTAGGCCATGTTAGAAATATGATGGCAATAAGAGACCACCCTGCTGAGCTACTATAAAAAAAATTGGATTTCATCCAGTACAAGGATCAATGAAACCAAAAATTACAAAAATACGTTTATTCAATAAATACTCGTACAAATTAACAAATGAGACGGTTTTTGATCGATTAACTCCGAATGGTTAATTGTACTCTTATTACTTACATTACAGAAGTACTTTTATCTAATAATTACAGCTGACAAAAACATAACAGTGCATAATAACATGATCTGAGATAATACGTCTCTAGATTAGAACCAACGTCCCTTATTTTAAGGTCATGGTCTGTCAAATGGTCCCTTGTCTCCTGCTATGCGCAATTTTAATCCATTGACCACTGAATGAGACAATTGAAAATCTATTGCCATTGTCGCACATAAGCGTCACTGGCGTTCAAAGGGTTAAAGCAGATCTCTGGTCCTCACGTTCCTGCGTACTGCGTTGTTGAATCCTTCCCTGTATTGGTAGAAGACGCTGCTAGATGATATGACGTCAGGAACTGCGTCTGTTGAGCAAACAAGAGCATAATCATCATGATATTTATAACTGGTGATTTTGTTGTAGTAAAATAAATGCATTTTTTTATAGTAGCTCGACATAACCTACGACTGATGGAGAGCAGATCAGTAAACTGAAGTGGCAGTGGGCTGGCCACATCAGCCGCAGAACCGATAACCGTTGGGGGTAAACGAGTTCTGGAGTGGAGACCGCGTCTCGGCAAACGTAGTGTAGGACGCCCTCAGGCCAGGCGGAGTGACGATTTGCGCAGGACGGCTGGCAAGTGCTGGATGCAAGAAGTGCAAAATCGAGCACAGTGGCACACCTTGGGAGAGGCCTATGTCCAGCAGTGGACTGATGTGGGCTGATGATGATGGAGAGCACCTTAAGTCGCTGTGACAACGGGCAAGTAACTGGTCAGTTACCTGTCAGTTACCACCGCCATGTCTGCCCAACCCTAACCCTCCACTAGCTCCGGAAACCCTACTTACCAGCTGAAACACGACCCGGACCCGGAGGTCATTTGGCTGCGGTATTCTATAGGGTTCTTCCTCAAGACGAGAGGCTCAATTCGAGAAAAGATTCTCTATTCCGTACCTCTCTGAATGCATAAAAGACACCAGCTATATAACCCGCGGCTACGCCACCAAGGGAGATGGTTAAAACTCGTATCGTGCAAAAAAGCTTATATCCTTTCCTGGACTTTAAACTACCTTTATACAAAACTAGCTGTGCTCGCGACTTCGTCCGCGTGGAATAGTTATAGTTTTCCCCGTTTTTTTTTTTTTACATTTTCCATTATTTCTTCGCTCCTAATAGTTGCAGCGTGATGTTACATAGCCTAAAGCCTTCCTCGATAACTGATCTATTCAACACAAAAAGAATTTTATAATTCGGATCAGTAGTTCCTGAGATTAGCGCGTTCAAACAAACAAACTCTTCAGCTTTATAATATTAGTTAAGATTTCATCAACACCGGTAACCGGGTAACAGGCAGTTACTTTTGCATTTAAAAATATTTGGCTGGGTTTGGTTTTTATTGAACGATTGGCTGTTGTGGGTATTAGGTAATGTTCCACTTATGGTACATCATATGAAAAAATACTCTTGAACTACACCTAAATGACTAAAGATGTAAATATATTTGTAATTGTTATTAGTGGTTTGCATTATATTCTAGGTATTGTCTACTGTGGTTATTAGGCTCTAATTAGGCATGTGCCACTTATGACGCATATGGCACACACTTGTGGCTTTCTTTTCACACGATGTTTTTTTTCGTCAGGAATACCTTGACGCATACACCAGGGCCCTAGGTTTATACAATGTGCCATAAGTGGCACACAATATGAAAAAAAGTAATTAGCTAAACTTAAATGTAAGTACATCATAATGTACATACGTGTAATTGCTACCCGCGGTTTGGTTTGCAGCTGGGCCTTGCCATAAATCACACGTGCGCTCGCTCGCTCGCTTTAATAGCTTTTATTTCGAAATGTATGCGATTACCTAGCGGGCGATATGAAAATACTGGATTTTTGCTCGTTACTTTTTAAGTTGAGCAAATGGTGCTCATTATATTACAATTTTCGGATGTTTTACGAGCTAAATGCTCATAGTGTATAGAACCATTTTATTAAAATACTAGCGACGCGCCCTCGTTTCGTTTCAGACATTTCATTGGGTTACATTTATTGGTGGTTTAGTAAGGATCTCTAATCTTTTCTAGAAATAAGTATAGCCTATGTCAATGTAGTATTCCAATGTTAAAAGAATTTTTGGAATCGGCGCAGTAATTTTCTTTACAAACATACACACAGACAAAAACACATATATTGTATCTTTATAATATTATTGAACTTTTTTGTAAACAATGAATTTTATACATAGCAAATATCCCAACCAATACAAACATACATATTCATACACACTAATGTTTGTACTGAACAAAAAATAAAAATAAATTTGGTGGGTTTCAGTCAGTTTAACGAAGAATAATGAATGAAGACCTTACAAATCGATTCACATCATTTTCACGAGACTTTTTTACTTCTGACAGAATTCAGTGGGAAGTGACGAAATCATTAATTCTCTATCACGTAATAATAAGTACCTACCTATTCTTGACATAATGTTAATAACAAGACAATAAATTAAACTTGTCCCGTACACTCAACACAGACAAACAACATTAATGATATGTAAATTCAATCCACAACATACGAAAGAACCTAAGTAAACATTAGCATATAGTAACATTATGAAATATATTGTAATATTATGAGACGTAGAAGTAAGGGTGCTGTTACATCAGAGTTTGCCAGTACATATATAAATTACTAGCGAACAGCCTCCGCTCCGCATCGGATATTTCAGATTAATATATCACTCATCATCAGCCTATTGCAGTCCACTGCTAGACTTAGGCCTCTCCAGTTGTTCGCTACTTAGGGCAAAAATCTGGAGGATATACCCATAATCGCCACGCTGGGCAGGCGGGTTGGTGATCGCAGAGCGTAGCTTCTCGCTAATACCAATGACGCTGCTGCCCGTCATCGGGACAGTGGTATTTAGCTAGGCCTTCAGTTGTGATGGTTATACCGCCACCAGTCGGTTGCCAGCGCCGCGTTTGTTATTCGGCACGATGTACCGCGGGCAGGTGAAGCTGGCTTGGAGCGAAATGATGATAGACCGCTCCTTCACATCCCTCCCATAAATATATCACCGGGTTACATTATTGGCGTTTTAGTAAGGATCGCTAACTATTTTGAAAATTTCATGTTAAATTTCGTCTACTTAAGAAAACTCGGCAAGAGCTCAAGTTACATTTTTTCTCTAACATTTATACCAGGCATTTTAATATCATAAAGTTTGACACTTAAATAAACTGTATTTACTACCAATTTCAAATAAAAACTACTTTTATTCACTGGTAAACGATGCGTACAATTGGCACATGTATACATAATATCAAAAGATCCCATATCTTTTAGATAGAGGCGCTGTTTTTTTTATAAGAGCTTTCAGGATGACCTTACTCTTCTACCTGATCGTGAGGTCCAAAAGTTAGGTCGACAGGCATAATTAGAACAAACCCATTGCGCCTGTTGCCCTCACCCTGAAGGGCCACTGAGATGCCGTTTCACGCCCCGCCTAAAGAACCCAGTATTGTAAGAAGTAGGCAACACATGGAAGGGAATTCCATGACTTACTGGCACGGGGCAAGAAAAAGGATCTTAACCTCTTGATGCGCGCCATCATCGTCTGGATGGTATGCGGATGACAACGCTGTCACGTGTTGTTCGGAAGTGAAAAGGAGAGGATGGGGTAAGTTGGGTCTGCTGAAAGGCAGCGGTGCTTATTTTTTCCCGAACGAGCACAGAAAAGTACGCATCCGTACAGCTTATTAATATTGGTGCGGCTTTGTTTAGCGTTGTAGCCAGGCCAGGGCGTAACACACGTCGTTTAGGCAGTTAGGCGACGCATATAACACTCTTCTGAAACAGCCCTAAGGTTCACACAAGCGGAGACATATTTGCTTTGTTAATTGTTCCGCGGGATAACGCCCCACCCCCGTACCAAACCTGTTAGCTTTATGTAATACGGTATACGCGGTTATATGTACTCTCACATTAGGACTCTCATTTGCTGGGAAGTGTGCGGCAAATTTTATTCGGAACTCGTTAATTTCGAATAGTAGGCTCCGTCGGGTGTGCCCTGATTAGTAAATGTTCTGTTAACATTTTCGCGTTTATTTCGTAGTTTATAACGATACTTTAAATTTCGTCATCGAATTAAAAAAAAGCATCATCATCATCAGCTATCGCATCTCCAGTTCGCCACTAGCGTAGCTGCTCGCTCCCATGACGCTCCTGCCCGTCATCGGACTGTGGTATTTAGCTACGCCTTCAATTATTGTAATGGTTATACCGGCCACCAGTCGGTTGCCAGCGCCTCGTTTGTTATGGGCAGGGTGCACACCGGGCAGGTGAGGTTGGCTTGGAACGAAAAGATGATGGGTGGCTCCCTTACATCCCCATCTAAATCCATTCAAAAATATCACAATTGAAGGCGTAGCTAAATACTACAGCGTCACCGGAGCGAGAAGCTACGCCCTGCGATCGCCAACCCGCCTGCCCAGCGTGGCGATTATGGGTATATCCTCCAGATGTTTGCCCTAAGTGGCGAACAACTGGAGAGGCCTATGTCCAGCAGTGGACTGCAATGGGCTGATAATGAATGATTTTTGAATAGGCTAAAGGACGGACTAATTACAATTTTTAGCCATAATAGCCTATTGTCATTAGGGGCCATTTGGTCAAAAGTGGATGATGATGATGATGATCGTACAGTTGACAACTGTCTCGTACAATTTCCCGTTTGGCTCGTACAGTGCGCCATTGTCTCGCTTGACTATTCCCTCGCTGTGGCGGCGGGATGGGTGGGCGTCACCCGGCGGAATCAAACAGCAAAGTCAATCCCGCGCCGGCGGCGCGCTCACAATTAGTTTAAACACAAGGTTCATTATAACTAGCGCTGGCGAAGGCTGGTACACTCCGCCTCGCATTGTCTGTTATCTTTTAAGAGAGGTAGGGCATAGCGAATCTTCGCTCGAATTGAGCCACCCGTCGGGGAAGGACCTCCACCCTACAGAATACCGCAGCCAAATGATCTCTCGGTCGTGTTTCTGCCGGTGAGTAGGGTTTCCGGGACCCGTGGGGGGTTAGGGTTGGGCCGGCATGGCGGTGGCCACTGACAGGTAACTGATGAGTTACTTGCCCGTTGTCACAGCGACTGGGGCTTTTCTTTCGCTTTCCATCAGGCGTAGGGAAGCTATTATGTCGAGCCACTATATAAAAAAAAGATTTCTCTGTTTTTTGTACTAGTTATTTCCCTGTCTGTGTGGCTCCGGATTTAGTATAGAACTGCCCTATCTCATGGGGTGGGTGTCGTAGAAGACGATTAAGGGAACATTATTTACTGGCCACATCGCTTACGTGGGTACGAATAAAAACTACAGCGCAGCCACCAATCAACCTGTCAAGCGTAGTAGGGTAAGGCAAACCACACAAAAGACAATAGCTTCATGTATTTACTAATTTATCGTAAAATAGATAAAAATACTTATACTACGAACAGTTAAAATAAGATCAAAATTGGTTGAAAAATGGGCGAGATACTGTCGCTGAAAGTAAATACATATATCCGTCTCTCTCACGAAAACAGATTTTTCTATGGAGTTTGTATGGCGCGCTCGGTACGTGACGTCATCCGCCACGTTCGGATTCTCGGACGGATCTCTCTGTCTAAGCAATAACTTTAACGCTTTATAACTCGCTTAATATAATTTTTTTTTATAAATTCTTCGATATTTATGTATCTGGAAAATAAAAGATGTCAATAAATCCATAAAAAAACGCCATGCCCAGTAGTGGACGTTTGTAGGCCGATGATGAATTATTTCCGTGCAAACGTTCCTAAACGTTGACTGTTAGATAATGCTCTATGCATTAAGTTCGCCTTTTGTACCATTTTGTTCAATAAAGACTGCCGAGTAATAAGACTAAAAACGCAAAGTATGAAGTACGCTACCCTCGTAGCGTTCGTAGCGCGTTACGATATGCTTAGGAGAAATCGCATCGATAAATAATCGATATATTTGTCGTCATAACATTTTATCATACAAAATATAATATTTTATTATATATAAAATTGGATGTTCGTTATGTATGTGTGTCCATAACTTTCGAACAACTGCACTACATTGATTGATTCTTGTTTTATGTTGTTAGGACAAGGTTTGTGTAATATAATAATTAAGTCTACTACTACTACTACTTTACTTTAAAAAAATTCGAGCCAAATTCCTAATACCTCCATTAATATCCACCTCCAACTGTACCCAATTGTAGTAACTTAACAATATGGATTCAGAGACGTCGGGCGAATTTCCACTCAATCCCATTAGAAATCGCGTTGAGATTATTAAACAGTCACCTTAACGAGAACGGGGGGAAGGTGGGGGCGAGCCAATTTTACATAAGGACGGAGTTACAATCGCCGATGAGGTATTATTTCGTTTAACGCGGGTTATGTTATAAATGTATTGGGTTATTACGAGTAGTGGAAATGGGTAAGATATTTTTTTTTCTTTTTTTTTAATATCAGACAACATCACATACATTGCTCCGATCCCAAAGAAGGTAGCTTAAGCACTTGTGTTATGGGTATCAGAACAACGAAGGTACCACAAATACATACTTAAATATAAACACCCAGACACGGAACAAACACAAGTGTTCATCACACGAATGTTTGTCTTGGTTCAGATAGCAGGGGTCACTACCAATTGAGCCACCGAGCCAGTCAAAATAAGATAATTCAGTTCATTGCACGAAAAGTAACATATGGCTGGATTTAAATAGATAGAAAAAAACTTAATATCCAGCACTTAAGAAAGGTAGGGCATAGCGAATCTTCACCCTATAAAATACTGCAGCCAAATTACCTCTGGGTCATGTTTCTGCCTGTGAGTAGGGATTCCGGAGCTCGTGGGGGGTTAGGGTTGGGCCGGCATGGCGGTGGCGACTGACAGGTGACTGACCAGTTACTTGCCCGTTGTCACAGCGAATTGGGCTTCACTTTCGCTTTCCATCAGGCGTAGAGAAGCCATTATGTCGAGCTACTATAAGAAAAAATTTGTCAATCAAATCGACACTCTATCTGGCCATAGGGCGTCTTATACTACGCTTGCGAAGAAGCGGTATTCTCTACAGAAGTCCTTTACCCCAACGGTTATCAGTTCTGCGGCTAATACGGCCAAATTATCATTACATACCAATTGAACTTTCCCAGAAAATCGCACCATTGTAACTCAATCCTAAACCAACATAATTCAGCGAGATCTATTAAAATATCTCATCCGCGCCCAAATTATACACGATTAATATCAAAATGGTAGACAATCGGTTAGGCGGGGCCGCTGGGGGGCGGGGGGGGAGATCAGGTGTTCGATTCCCGGGCGGGCGTCGGAGAATGAATATTAACAACCCTTTCGGTGAGGGGTAATTGAAAATAATAGGGCGGGTGTTGCGCGACGCACGATTACCGTGATGCGATAACGGTTAGTTCTGATGGTGGCGCGATTTGGGGGGTAGGGGGAGGGATAATTTGTAATTTTTAATAGACTTCGAAAAATTTTGTTCATTTTGTGATGTGCGAGCAGGTTTCGCGTTCGGCGAATTGGCACCGGTATATGGTGCAAGTTTTAAAGAGTCGTACATCGCGTTTCGTCTCTACCTTCATAGTGCGAACGGTCGAACTATGGAACTCTTTACCGGCCTACTTGTTCCCCGAGATATATGTATAATCTTCCGATATTCAAGACGAGCGTGAACTAGTTTTTTCTGTGTGATCGCGTTCCATCGTAGACTGTGATATTGCTTGCCATCAGGTGAATCGCAGACAAGTGCAAAATAAAATGAGACGAGAAAAATCATCCTCCTAAGGAAAGTGCCACAACGCCCGTAACAATTGCAGTGGCAAAGAGTAACCATTTGATGTTGATCAATTATGTCCGTTACGGAACTCTAATAAGAGTAATACTATAGAATGCATTCTTACCAGATCTCTGAATCTGTGACAGGGGACAACCCGCCCGAAGAAGTCTTTGTGGACCTGAAACAAACAAAGGAAATATTTAATAACTGTTTTTTTTTCTTTTTGTGCAAGAGGCGGCAGACGAGCGAATGCGATACCTGATGGTAAGCAACTCAAATCGAGTTCTGGGGTCGCTGCCGGCCTTTTAAATAGGAGTACGCTCGTTTCTTGAAGACTCCCAAGTCGTAGCTATTCGGAAAGACTGACGCAGAGAGTTGGTTCCACAAAACGGAACTAAAACCGAAACTGTTGTAGAAGATACGAATAGATAGAATATCTTATAATTTATTTATACAGATTTTGATCTAGTTAATATAAAATTATTTTTAAAAAAGTATATTCTCATGTCACCTAATGGGTCCTTTCTTATTAATTTATGTTTTTAAACTTTTATGTATTTTATTCTTATTATAGATACTTCTATTGATGTACGTAAATTAAGACCATTTGTACCACATTAAGCAAACAAATGATCCTTTATTTCTAATACGTTATGGTACGTAAGTCTTAATAAAGACAGGCCATTGTAAAATTTGACTGTGGCGCTGGTGCTCGGCTCAATTATGGAACTAATCTTCAGATTTTCAAGGCCAGAGAGCTACTTCAGCGTAAAAAGCTTTGAATGGATTCTTTGAAAGCTTTTTAAGTTTTCACGTAACGAAACCTATATCTTTTCCTGTAGTTCCTATTTTAAAACTCGTCTAGGCCGTGTGTAATACTAGACGATGTCGACAGACTCGCTAAGCCCCATCCAGCTAACGACAGTAACGTGTAAACTGCGTTGCGGCCGCTCGTTAGCGCGTTCGAGTGGCGGTGGCGGCGTCGTTAGCGCCGGCCCTCGACACACGAGGCCACAGTGCGCGATACAGCGAGCCGACTGTATGCGAGCCGGCTAACTTGCACATAAGCGTTAGCCGACTCGCACACAAGTGTTAATCGACTCGCACAAAAGCGTTAACTAACTCACACACAAGCGTCAACGTACTCGCACAAAGCGTTAACCGACTCGAACATAAGCGTTGGCCGAGTGGCGAGAGCCAGCCAACGCTTGTGACCGAGTGGAGGTAGCGCGGCCTGCCCTACATAGCCGCAATACACGTGGCGTCACAGTACAACAAATGTCTATTATATCTAGTTTTAAGTCAATTCTATGGTGAGCAATAACTACTAGACAATGTCGACAGACTCGCTAAGCCCCATCCAGCTAACGACAGTAACGTGTAAACTGCGTTGCGGCCGCTCGTTAGCGCGTTCGAGTGGTGGTGGCGGCGTCGTTAGCGCCGGCTCTCGACACACTCGGCCACAGTGCGCGATACAGCGAGCCGACTGTGTGCAAGCGTTAATAACCGACTCGCACACAAGTGTTAATCGAGTCGCACACAAGCGTTCACCGAGTGAGTGGCGGCGTCGTTAGCGCCGGCTCTCGACACACGCGGGCACAGGGCGCGATACAGCGAGTCGACTGTGTGCAAGAGTTAGCTGACTCGCACACAAGTGTTAGCCGACTCGCACACAAGCTTTGACAGAGTGGCGGTGGCAGCGTCGTTAGCGCCAGCTCTCGACACACGCGGCCACAGTGCGCGATACAGCGAGCCGACTGTGTGCAAGCGTTAACCGACTCGCACACAAGTGTTAATCGACTCGCACACAAGCGTTCACCGAGTGGCGGCGTCGTTAGCGCCGGCCCTCAACACAGGAGGCCACAGTGCGCGATACAGTGAGCCGAATGTATGCAGCGTTAACCGACTCGCACACAAGTGTTAATCGACTCGCACACAAGCGTTCACCGAGTGGCGGCGTCGTTAGCGCCGGCCCCTCAACACACGCGGGCACAGCGCGCGACGCAGCGAGCCGACTGTGTCCAAGCGTTAGCCGACTGGCACACAAGTGTTAGCCGACTCGCACACAAGCTTTGACAGAGTGGCGGTGGCGGTGGCAACATCTCGCTAGCAGCTAGCCCTCGACACTCGCAAGCAAAGCGCGCGATACAGCAAACCGACTGTGTGCAAATGTTTGCCGGCTCGCACACAAGCTTTGGCCGAGTGGCGGTGACGCGTCGGTAGCGCAGGCCGTCTTCGATACAAATGCGGTTAGAGCGAGCGACGCAGCGAGCTGACTGTGTGCAAATCAACGCAACGCGTGTGGCTGTGTAAGTAGTTCTCGTATCCAGCCCCTGGTATTAAGCATTCTCCCGCGCGAGCTGTAACGTACGTAAATATCGGTATTTACGGATTGCTCATAAATACCAGCGTCCAATGGCGCGACGAGTGAACGCTGTGGTTTGTGAGATCGTACAAAACAAACAAAAACACATTCCGTGCCAATAGACGCGAGCCTTTTTAGAATTAAAATAAGTAAATAATGCTACGTGTCGAAGCATACCTGTTTTAAATAATATTTAACCTTACGCTCATTATCTGCACTGTGTCGCACAAACGAGATATGCTTTCTTTGTGTAATTTAGTTCTCATCTTATGCATAGGGCCTCAGGTGTCACAAAGCTTTGTGAATTCATCGCATTTGTCACGACTCGCGTGCAGTCGCGGAAAATAAACAAAAGACAAAAAAATAACTTGCTGACAAACATACTTTTAACACGTTGCACGGTGCACATTGATAATCATGAAATAAATAAGCATTATTATGTGCGAATTACATGTAATGCTTACTGGATTAGTAAGCAAGTGGCAGTGGGCTGGCGATATCAGTCGCAGAACCGATAACCTTTGGGGTAAACGCGTTCTAGAGTATATAGCCCTTTCGGCACACGTGGTGTAGACGCCCTCATGCCACGACGATTTGCACAGAATGGCTGGCAAATTCAAGATCCATCAATGTGGCAAATAATATTTAAGAGAGGTAGGGCATAGCGAATATTCGCTCGAATTGAGCCGCCCGTCCGGGGAAGGACCTCCACCCTATAGAATACCGCAGTCAAATGACCTCTGGGTTATGTTTCTGCCGGTGAGTAGGGTTTCCGGAGCTCGTGGGGGGTTAGGGTTGGGCCGGCATGGCGGTGGCAACTGACAGGTAACCAACCAGTTACCTGCCCGTTGTCACAGCGACTTGGGCTTCTCTTTCGCTTTCCATCAGGCCTAGGGAAGCCATTATGTCGAGCCACTATAAAAAAAATACAATTGGAGAGGCCTATGTCCAGCAAGTATGAAAATCGAATTAAAATGTATGTTGTGGAGTAAATGTGATGGTTAAACCGCCACCAGTCGGTTGCCAGCGCCTCGTTTGTTGTTCGGCAGGATGCACCACGGGCAGGTGAGGTTGGCTTGGAGCAAAATTGTGATACGCTCCCTTACATTCTCATTAATTAAACATACATTTAAAACGTAATAAAGCTAATCATATCAATCGCCCAACGATAAATCAGCCCAAACAGAAACCCATCAAAGCCAATACCGAAAACGAATAAGCGTACGGGCAAGACGCGCAAACAGTATCAGTTGCGCGGGCGTTAGGCAATAGCGCGGCAATTACTGGTTTGTTAGACGCGTCGCAGCGGACCGGGTTCGACAATAACGCGGCCCGCGGTGCAGCTAGATTGGCAACGCGGTGTAGATGATGAGACGTCGCGATATCTGACTACCTTTAGTAATATTATCGTGCAGACAGCGGGCAGGTTACGTTATTTTTTTTTAGCAATGCGACATAATAGCCTTTACGTTTGATGAAAAGCGAGAGCGAAGCCAAGTTGCTGTGACAACGTGCAAGTAGGTAACTAAGTTACGCAAACTAAGCAAGTCACCTGTCAATAGGGTATTTGAATATGTTTGGTTTTTAGAAAGAATACATAAAATATGACTTACTTGAAAATTCGCAACTAAAATTGGTTGCAAAATGAGATCGCAAAGGGTTGCAAAGTTGATCGGGAAAGTCCATTTTGAAAATGTAAAATATTAATGCAATATTAAATATAGCTACCATACAAATTTAGGCAAATAGGCGTAATTTGATATTTGCCCAAAGCGGCGAACAACTGAAGAGGTTTATGTGACTTAACTGGCTCGGTGGCTCAATTGGTAGTGACCCCTTCTGAACCAGGGGTCGTGGGTTCGATTCCCACCCGGGACAAACATTCGTGTGATGAATACTTGTATTTGTTCCGTGTCTGGGTGTTTATAATTTGTATTTAAGTATTTATTTGTGGCACCTTCGTTGTTCTGATAACACACAAGTGCTTAAGCTACTTACTTTGGGATTAGAGCAATGTACGTGATGTTGTCTGAATTTATTTATTTAATTTAAATGTTCAGCAGTGGACTGACACAGGCTGATGATGATGATTACATTAGGCGTATAGCCACCACGCCCCGCTATTTCTCTTCTCTCGTTCCACGCCCTAACTTCGTTCCGCCGCAATATTTCCGATTACACGGCGCGGCTCCGGCGGCGGCAAATCGGAACTCTGCGCATAAACACAATTTCGCACTCATAAAAGTTATCGCCGGGATGTCGCGTTACGGCAAAAGATTTGCGGCAGAGCCCGCTATAGTCAATCAATGGAGGTGATACTGAAGAAGAAATTGTTATTGACTCGTTATTTGAGGTGGGTTAACGTTATTTTCGGATCTCTTGCGGGATTTTAGGGGACATGTTTTTGTTACATCGGGCGTTTGAAGTTTATGCGTTCGATGGATCGTCGTAGCGTAATAATGGCGTTCTTTATAGGTTGCATATTAAATTTTCTTGTACATTTTTTAGAGAAGGTATCTTTAGGAATTAGAGCTGTTTATCTACACCAATATTATAAAGAGGAAAGATTAGTACTTTTGTGAGTGTGTGTACCTATGTTTGCAACGAATTAAATCAAAAACTAATGGGTCGTTTTCAAAAATTCTTTCACCAATGGAAAGCTACATTCGCCCTGAGTAATATAGGCTATATTTATTGCTAGATAAGATTAGATGGATCCCTAATGATGCCAATAATGTATTCCAATAAAATGCTTATCTGAAATACCCGAAGCGAAGTCTGTGCACATAAATGACTCTCACATTACATGCAACTCTCATTCTCAGCTCATTAAATCGTTAACACAACAAAAAAATGGACAACACCTTTTAACTCCTAAACGAATCCGGCCCATCAATTTGGCCAACAAACAATCGTCCCAACTTAAAACATTCATTTCGCTCTCAAATATTTATCGTTATCGGCACACAACATCTCCGGATAACATTTTTCCGGTCGGGTGGGCGCGGGGTGGCTCGTATCAGTTGCCCCGCCCCGCAAACAATACAATCAGAGCCAATCTGCCGCGCAAATAGGAAAATAGAGTGCGCGACGGGACAGGGCCGCGTCAGGGCAGTAGAGAAGAGACGGAAAAAACCTTTTTCCCGCGCTATTCTCGATTCGAAAAATCTCTCTCGGAAATGATAATGCCTATTTCCTCACGTTCTTTCAAATTTAACATTAACTATTACAGCAGCTAGTACAACTATTGTCAAATTTAAATAAACGTTATTTATACTCAATAGTTTACGAAAAATTCGATTGGGTGAAGAAGAACAGAAGGAAATTTCCTTTACTACTCCTGTAATCAGGTCTTAGATTTATAAATAAATCCTAAATTTAATTTAAACGGTTAAAAATTATATCCTTATTTATTAATGATCCATGGTTATGAAAGCAGGATCGCTACCAAATGACTCACCGAACCAGTCAGTCACTAAGACACGCCTGTTACAAAGGTCTACAGTTCTTTACAGTTTGCGGTAACTGTGCATCTTTGAGGCTGATGTGACTATTGCTAGTTCAAGATGACTATTCCCACACTGACCACTACTGCCCTTAGTCCGTCCCCGTCCATTCCTTAACCCATATCATCCCAAGCATACATAGGCTTTATCGATTTTGACGAAAATTTTATCCCAGCACCTTATTATATAAGCAAACATAAATCGCTTCAAAAAAAAATTTTTTTTATATTATTTATGAAGTTCTGAAACCGATCTAATAATCGATCAGTAGGAATATATATGCATGTTTTGTTCTATTGTGCGGGTTGGTTGATTGTGAAATTAGAAGCTGTTTTTATTTATACTTTTATTAATTTTACAACAAATTAAACAGTTTTAAATATTTACAATTCAACATATTTTATTATTTACGAAAAAAAAATTATTTTGTATGGAAAGCAACAGCACATTTCTGGTGCAAGGCCACATTGCACTTCAAACATTTGTGGCATAATCCACATCGGGTTGATTTGGTTTGCCTGATAATATGATGAGCTGTACCATCTAGTCTTATCGAGTCAGGAACTCGTTTTATTACAGCCAATGATGACCTGGGTACCGAAAGTTTAGCAACGGAGTTGATGTCGGAGGCCTCTTTCATGAGAAAGTACGTACTCATGAGGTACCTAGTAGTAAATGATAAAAGATCATGACTATTGCCGTTCTTCGATGCTGGGGATAATTTATATAATTGGAAGGCATTGTTCACACAAGCATTGAGTGGAAACATTAACAATTGCCAGTACCACCTTAGCCTTCAGCCTTATCAATACTCGGTAGCACCCCACAATTTGATCAAGCCGATCGACGCCCCCCATATATTTCAACACAAATACCAGTATCTAAAGCAACGGTGGCCCTAATTTCAGCCTCTGCCAATAGTTGATGCCTTGACAAATTATTTTTGTGGGTCGACTCCTCATCACCACGGTCTTCGTCACTTTTATCCAAATTTTCCGCTGGGGTGATAAAAATATAAGCCGCTAAAACGTCCGTATCATCCTCCAGGTGCGAAATAATTTCATTGACAGACAAACTGTAACAAAATCATAACAATTAAAAAAAAAAAAAAAAAAATTATACATAAATGCAAAATCATAATACATAACCGTACACGGGCATATTATCCTGCTGATCGAAAAATCGATCACTTCATAAAACATCTTCATATCTACCCACATTCAATTTACATTCATTGTTACATATTACAACATTGTTACACACACTACGTTTAGTATAAAATCAGAAAAATAGATAGAATATTATAATAATGCAACAAAATACTTACATTTTACGATGTGAAATTTTTTTGGTTGAAAATTACCGCAATTGCACTCGAACTATAAAGAAATAGGCGCCAATTTTTAAAAGTCAAAATAACATTTTGACAGCCATTGGCATCAAGTTCACCAACACATATAAAATAACAATCGATGCGTTATGTTTTTCTTAGAAAAAAATAAAAAATGAACCGATCAACTAATCGATCACTAGGAAGATATGGGTTAAGCAGTATCGCATCGCGTCGCGGGCGGATTCCGCTTGAATCCGCGCAATTTTCCGCCGGTCATTTTTCATTGTTCCGACTTGAAGCCCGCGGCGGAGTCCGGCCCCACCAGTACTCCACCCCCCCCCCCCCCCCCCCTCTACTTATTTGCTGCCGCCCGTAAATACGGCCCTGTGTAACTAGTTACAAGAGTTCCTATTTACGACGCGTTTCAAACTATTCAAGTTTCGTATTAGGTAGGAATAAAGTGGAAATTGAAAAATAAGCTCGGCGTAACTTGTTAGATGTGTTCCATTCCATATTGCTTTCATGCGTACGTTTCTTGTAGATTTGGCTGAATTGGACGATGTTACTTTGTGATAGGTTTTTACTATGTAATCTGGAATAGTTGCAAATGTAACGGGTTTCGAGACAACATACGATGATGGAGGTCACATAAGTGTCAAATTATTTAGTTGAGTCGCGCTCTTTTCTAGGGTGATCAAGACTTTTTAGTCTCGCATTACAAAAGCAAATCCTTCCCAATGAGCCTATTGGTCTGCAACACCCCAAGCTGGTATTCAGCTGTTCCATCCTAAAGATGTACAATGCATTAAAAACTTCAGCTTGGTACACATTGAGCAACTGTTCCTGCTTTTATATCAAGCTATAATTGGCGCCCAACGTGTGGCTACATACATTGAAAAGCACAATCTTCAGCAGCTCGTTTCTTTGTCCAGTAGTGCCAGGCTTTATGAAATGTAAGAAACAAAGAGATAATTTGAGTTTCTATACAAACTTGTGCACTATAATATCACTTATAATAGTTATAATCATAGCTTTGGACGATCGGATATTAATTTCCCGATAACACCAATAACTTATACTCGTTATTCTTCGGCCAAGATAAGTTACGACATAATGCGTTTCATAAATATGTTCCTGTGATATATGTGCGGTGCTAATGTAACAGTGATGTATGTATCGCATGAAACAATAAGCCATTAAGTTGTGGTTTCTTTGTGTTTCCCGTAAGCAGCTACTAATGTCATTGAACTCTAATGCCTCTATTTGTGTATGAGGAATTTTCTCATAATACCTTGTGGTATATTACAAGATATTATGACCTACATCTTTTAGCGTGTGAATGAAATAGGAAATAACGCCGCCCTTAAAAAAACGTTACATTTTGACCTTTTTATTTCACAGTGGCGCCCCCCGTGATCAAGTTTATATCCTTGTATAGAATAGAATAGAAACCGTTTATTTGGTACATTAACACACAACACTTAAACACAAAGTTATACATCTAGACAAGACTTAAAACTAAAACATAAATCTGGTCAATTTTAATTAACACTTAAAAATAAATTCATGATAAAATGTACCAAAATGGATCTCACTCTAACATTTTGCCAAATTAACATTTGAGTCACAATATTGTTGTGCACAAAACGAAATACCATTTACATGTACTTAAATATTACCAACTTACCTTGAAATCGGTCAGAGGAAATTGCAATTTATTCTTTCGGACTCTCAAACGCATTAGGTAAGCATAAGCGATACCTACTACAAAAGGACAGTGGAAAACAAAGTGGGTATTATTGCCTTGTTTCCCTGGTACTTTCTGAATAGTTTATGAATTAGAGGCGTATTTATTTCTGGAACCTCTGTGGGACAGTAAAGGAGAAAAATTATACCTTGTCCGATCGTTTAGAACGTCACGAATACGTTTATTTGGTGCAAAACAATACAACACCAAACATGTCAGTTTAACAAATATTTTTATGAATTAAACGGAACGTTTATTGCCTCTTTGACAGCACACGCTATTACCGTTATTTTTGAGAGGGCGAGCTATACTGCTGTGACTTGGTGGCAAACTTCAGCCGGTGCAACTGCGATCCGTATTTTTTTTTGAACCCGGGAAAATGCTGTTATGTCCTACCTTTCGGGGGTAGGATGGGCTATGTGGGACTCACTCGACCCTCAGAGCGGTAGGTGCTGCCCTCCCCTTACCCTGAAAATGGTGGATAGGCAGGGAATACCCACCAAAAAACTGGGGCCTCCGTCAAATGCTCTCGGGATGGTACCCCTGTGATCATGTGTGTCATGAGTCATGACTGCCTTGGCATCACAGACGGGGCCCTTAAATACAAAACCCTTGACCGACATTCCTTACCGATACCGAATATTAAGGTCACCGGTATTATCGGAATATCGGCAAGACGTCTCGCTCATTCAATATTAACGGCGCATTGACGCCAATCGGCGATCGATCATCGAGTTTGCGCTTAATCGATTATTCACAATTTGCTCCGAGTTACAAATCGTTCGCGAACAACGTAATTTGCGTAAGAGCATCAACGTAATTGTTTTGGGTGGGAAAATGTTTTTTTTATAAATATAGAGGAGACAAGGGCTTTTTATGCAAAGTATGGTTCTTTTTCTCGTTGATGGCTCCTACACCAATTGTGTGTAGCAAGGGCCACCAGGGCCAGGGTTGTGTGTAGCATTGTGTGTACCAGTGGTAGTAGGTACTTGCCACCACTACGAACCGAGATTCCGGTTTTGAATCAAAGGTCAAGCCAAAAACAGGAATTTTCTAGCGATGATATACCCTCGTGCATCGAAAAGCATGTTAAACTTTTTCCTTGTCACCCGGTAGGGGTACACAATAGAACTTTAATTGTTATGAATCAAATGTGATACACTGACAGGGAACTTGTTAAGCCTATACGTAAAAGACAAAGGTCAAAAAGCATGGTAAACGTCAAGCTGTGAGTACATAATATACTACATAATAAATGTCGCTAGAGCCCCGTTAATTAAGCTTTAACAGTCAGACAAATGTTAACAAGTAGGTGTTATTTCGTGACTCGCTAAAACCTTCCTAAATACGAGTAAACGCCAATTACATAAAACCAATGTTTTACATTAATATTGCCACCGAATTCCATTGCAGGAGGGTTGGAGCATGAAAAAATCCTCAGTCCGTGGCTGAAGCACAAATCGTGCAGAGCCAAAAACCTAAAAAAAAAGTTACCCGAACATTGATTTAAACTACAAGACTTTTAAAAAAGGAATTTATCGCACCGCAACTATTCACACTGGCCTCAAATAGAAGCGCGAATGCCCCGGGGGCGTGGGCCGTTCGTTTTCCAAATTCAAATAATGGTGTAACGAGCTCGCGGCGAACGCGCCACCAGCCAGTATCGTCGCGCAATCATGCGGCTAATCTGCACAGACAGCGGGCTTCGATGCGGGGGGGTTGAGTTTCTTTTTAATTTGACAAATGGTGCTTGTTTAGTGAGGTTAGGGAATGCAAACAGATTTTGGGATCGGTGTAAATTGTTTTTACTTGACCTAACCACAGAGCAGGTTGATTATGAGGACTTGTAACTTTTTTTCCTAATGGCGCTTGGTCTTTGCACATTGGCCACAGGTGAAGTATGTTAAAAATTTGAGTAATTCTAGTTTAGTTTTAATAGTAGCGCAGATCTATTTCGCGTTTTTTGATGAATTTCTTACTGTTTTACAATTGAATTATGTATATTATGAAATTTATATCGAACATGGAAGCACTTGAAACTAGACAGATGTTGTAACAATCTTAATTACAGTAACGTATTCATAATGTAGGCATTAAGATAAAATAGAAAATATACTTTTGGTATTTTCCTAGAGAGAGAGAACAATACCAATATATTCCTGTATACACTGTACTAACAGACGAAAATCGTGATTCATTCATCGATTTATATTAAAACACGTCAAATTAAATTACGCGAAATGTATATCAACCGAATCACGTTAAACTACCAAATCATTCGCACAAACAACCGCGTACATCACACGGCCATTATCAAATTTAAACTGGACAGGTTAACGCGCCTAACAATTTAACTGTAAATAATTTACGAGATAACACACTGTAATTTTCATTTCGCCCGCATTATCGGGATTACCGTCCCAATTTCCCAACCCCACTCACTCTATTATTGCAACTAATCTTGTCACTAATCCTAGTCCGATTACCGCCGAATCACCCCGAATGGTGCGGTCCAAATTCAAACAAGCTTAAATAATGTCGTTCCGAATTCAAATTGGCTCGTGTACCTAATGCGGTTCGAAATTTAAACACGCGTGTAATTTTTGAATTTGGAAACGCGCGCCATGTGCGCGGCCGGAGGCGTAGGTTTTTTTGGCGCCGCGGCGTCGCACCCGTTATGCCAACATGGCGGATTCGCGGCAAGGAGTAACGAGCAAACGTATTCATGGGGTGAAAGGATAATAAACGGTTTTTATTGGCTTTATCCCGCGGAGACCGAGCCAACATTGTTAGCGTTCTTTCGGTTTTTATGAAATAATGTTAATATTACCATACTTCCGTGGCGCGATGCAAATGAACCATTTTCGGCACATCATTTTCTTTTTAAAAGAGTGAAGGCTTGTTACGCGGTTAAATTAAATTTATTTATGTAAGTGTACGAGGCGCTTTTGGTAATGTAGACATTTTTACTTATCGCTGTTTCACAAATACTGTTATATTTATTTTCTTTTTGATGTAGGTATTTATGTGTTAAAATGAAACATCGTTTTCACAAAACAAATGAAATAGCGCTAGATAAACGTTTTTTTTAGCTTTAGGCATACAGAAACTATATATCCTATCAAGACAAAACAAATATACACATCTCATCTCAACTCCGTTGGCTTATTACAGCAAATTACAAGATTATAGAGTGATTTTGTGGTGTTAAACAAACCAAGTGTCAAAGTATTAAAAGTTTCGTTTTGCAGCTTATGCCGCTTTAGGTCTTTTATAGTGCACTCTTTTCACGATGATATTTTCACTTGTCGTACCTATATTTGTATGTATATAAAAAGATCCGAATTGTGCTCAATTGTGCTCTTTCTAATGCTAAAAAATCGAATAATAGCAGTTTTAATAACTCATTACGTAACATCTCATAAACAAAAAGTCGCAACATTAATTTCAAAATTACTATTCTGTTAACACTGTCGGAAACCAAACAGGGGGCTCCATCAGGAACTCTATTAAAAAACCGCATAAAAGGAGTGCTCCGTCAAACAAATTGCAATTAACCCGGTCTATTCTGCGGCGGGTCATTTTGCCCCCCGGCCCCAAGGCCTCATGACACAGTTAAACGGAGAACAGTGAGGGAACTGACATCGAAGTAAATTAACGTTGAAGGAAGTATTTTAGTTATTTTAATAAATGATATAAAGAAAAAATCTATTTCTTCTCTGCTATAATTCGTTAAAGAGCTTAGAAGCCCAAGTCGCTGTGACAAAGGGCAAGTTGGTGACTGACCAGTTGGTCAGTTACCTGTCAGCTGCCACCGCCATGCCGACCCAATCCTAACCCCCCACGAGCTCCGGAAACCCTACTCACCGGCAGAAACACGACCCGGAGGTCATTTTGCTGCGGTATTCTATAGACGTACCGGTAATTTTATCTTTTCCCCATTTAATCCATAGCAACACGTTAAGTTTCTATTGGATAGCGATATACATTCGCATGTAGAGTCCATCCCACGGCTCTACTGTAATTTATTAAGCTGTGGCATCGCGTTGAAAGCGTGGCCAGCGGCTTTCAGCGTTGTTTGCGTTAATCAGATAGCCTCGCCGCAATATGCCACATGTTTGGACACGACTACCCCACGGCTGAGCAAATGTTGCTTTTTGCGCTAAGACGGTTTCGGGTTTAATGGCTTTTTTGTCAATTGCTACCGTGACCCCCGACTGTGGTGGAACTAATCGCTTCGGATAATGGGTTTTGATGTACTACTGTAGTTAGGATGCTTTAACCGACTCGTTTATGAGTGATAATTAGGTTCTAATTCATGTACATAGGTTGCTATAAATGCTTCTGATTTTTAAAACACAACTTAAGTGACGAGAAAATTTACACTCCAAACTATTGAGTTTGCTAGTTATACTTTTATAAGAGTCAAACGACCAACGCGACGTCGATCTTCTCTTACGTGAATATTGTCCACGAACATTCACCCATAACTGTACCCGGCCTTCATGCCGGGTACCCGTGGGTCGTCATCGATGTTGCCGGTAGGCGGCGGCGCGACTCCTTATTATCGTAATAACTACGCTTACCTTGTCCATTCCAACGTTTCTATGCAATCCTTTCTCACACTCTTTACCATTCCACCATTTCCAATTCCAATGGTCCTTCCTCATTGCTGTTCTGTCTTCTTCCTTTGTCTTTTTCCAGTGATTCTTTCTCCTCCATCCATCCGTACGTCGATCCTTTTCTTGCCTCTCCATTTTTCTAGTGCTCTGCCGCGCCAATCCTCCGCAGCGGCCGGGGGCCGAAACTCTCCACGCCAATAAACACTCATTGGCAGTCGTAAATAACTTTTAGTAACTTATAGTTCATAAACTTACTATTCCGGCTAAAAGATTTAGCCGGTATTTATTACTTTTGATAAATTAAATTATGAAATGTTGTTTACATACTACTTTCAATGTTTTTGTGTCCGCAATTTTATTTGGAATCTCTGTTTGCGCCATCATAATCACGACTCGTAATGCATTCACGAGCTCTTAACGCGATGTCGTCTAATATAGGTGTTTATTTATATAATTAGTTAATTTTAATAATGTTTTAACATGTCCCTTTGTTACGGTTACTTTCATAACATTATAAGTACTGTATTGACAACAGCTGTGACGCGCGCGTATGAGTGGCCCGCACTCGTACGCGACTTGTAACTTATTTAGCGACTTTTAAGCGATAATGTTTTCTAATAGAATTTAGAGATCGCCTGATTAGGTTTGTTAACAATTCCTTAATTTATTATAACGTGCTATCTTATGTTAGTTTATGGTGAGATAGCGCTACTTATGCAAGGGACCGGATATGCTTCCTTACAGCTCGGCCATCCTACATATCGGCGCGTCCCGCCGCCGAGTAAGTTCAGTTTGATAATAATAATAATGATGATTTTACGTATTTTATTCTTTACAACAGAAGTCAGACTTAATATTGTGTGTTGTGTAGATACTTTCAGTTAGTCTTTACTCATTATTACTTTACCATATTACACGAATTAAATGACTCATAACACACTCCTTACGCTTTTTATGTTAAAAATACCCTAAATTAACAAAATAGTAACTAATAATCACTTTCATCACGTTGTTATATCGTAGCCACACACTCCTCGTGACATTACGCTGTGCTAAATTAACACTTCAATACTCGTAGTTGATTGTTACTTATACGAGTATTGCAGGCATTAAGTGTATCATAATATAATCATAAATTATACAACTCTTTACGTCCTTTGTTAATGACGTTACTTTGATTAATTAACGAAATAATCAATAATTATTACTCAAACTGAGTATTAAATGTATCATAACGTTCGTAACACACAACATCTCTTGCGCCCTTCACTAATGACGTTACTTTGACAAATTAACGAAACTAATCATTATTTATACTGAGAGCATTAAATCTATCATATCATTCATGACACATACCATCCTTTACGCCTTCCATTCATGACTTACTATGATCAATTAACAAGGGAATCATTAGTAGTTACGTTTATCATATTGCGAGTTTCAATCGTATCGTAACGCACACCATTCGTTACGCCCTTCTATAATGATATTACTACTTGTATGATCAATTT